>CM052798.1:131044402-131109854 GCA_028533885.1 Nasua narica | reverse complement strand
ATAACACCTCCCTCGTGGGGTTGCAGAGGAGGTTAAATGCAACGGGACCTGTGTTGTTCATCCTTGGTAAGGGGACACCAGTGTTCTCTTTAAGTCTCCCTGGAGGGGAAAGGTGCCATGTCTCCATAGTTTACCTGTAGTCTTCTTACTCCGAAGACTTTGGATTTTGATACGCCAGGCTTTGCAAAGATTAGCAGATTGAAACCCATAGTGAAAAACAAAACAAAACAAAAGCCAGTTTGAGGCCTTTCTTCTAAAGCTGGAATAATCAATCCCAATCTTTGGAAAGTTGGTTAAATGGGTTCAGGGATATACTAGGCTTCGGAGCCATATTTTTATATACCTCTGAGGCACTTCCTAGCCTGGGACCATTAAGAGGGTCCTCACACGTAGGTACCTTGAGAAAAAAGCTCTGTAGTGATTCTGCCATTCCTAAACCTCTCTGCCAGCCGTGTAATCCTCAAGTACAATGTAGCCTACATATCGGGGCTGTGGGCCTGTGACAAGGTGAGGGAAAGATGGAGGGAAGCCCTCTGAGAGTTTCCTTTTTCTCCCCCTTTATTTAGGGGGACTTATTCAGTGCCTGCCAGAAGCAAAAGGAAGTTCCGAGCACTCTCAGCTGGCCGATTCCCAGGAGAGGGGAGGGATATCTCCGGCCTTCCAGCTTCAAGGGCCCAGAGGGCCCACTCAGTCCAGGCTCTCAAAGGCTCAAGAGCCAAGAATGCTTGTCTGTAATCCCCTATCAAGAGTAAGTGATGGGCCAACCCACCCTACACCCTGAAGTCCTTTCAACCAGGGCTCTCCTCTACAGAGTTCTGGGTGAGCAGGGTTGCATCCAGAGTGAAACCCTAAGAGAATCCTTTCTTCCTCAAACCAGAGCAAGGAAAACCAGAGGGAGGCAAGTTGTCTGTCTTCTCTCTGCAGAACTGACTAAGCAAAATTATGAACAGGCCAAGGCTGATCTATCTCCTGATTCATGAACCTGAATTTGTTTTTGTCTTTGATTGATTCAATTAACAAAATGCTTACATGCTCTATTTTTCCTCCATAATAAGCAGAACAATTTCTCCGTAAAATGTCCTAAATGACTGTGCTTTTGAATTCGGTATGACCCTCCGCGGGGGATTTTTGTGCATATTGGAATGTGAAAGCTGTGAAATTCAACAGCTTTTTTAAAAGGTTTATTAAGAAGGATGATAAGGGTAGCTCTCTATAGGGAATGAGGACAGAATCTCCCCTTCCCTTACCCTGTACATGTATCCGGCAGGCCTTCCTGGGAAGCTCATCTGCTAGATCCTTCTTGGAAAACTTTTCTTTGCTTCATTTTATCTGACAGCGATGCTGAATATTTTGCCAGCTTCCAAGGAAACTCATGGGGAAGAGAGTTGCGGCTGCTCAGATGCAGTGTAGGAGGTGCCTGGGTAGCCACAAGGCCCGCGAGCCGTGGCCCTCGCTGCCATAACACACACCCTTAGGAACTGTCCCTTCTCAGGCCAATCACACAACCTCTCTGGATGTCAGCCTCCTTATTTTGGCAATCGGAATATCCACAGCTGGCCTACTGCTTATATGGTTGTTGTGGGGAGTGAAACGGCATAATATGTGACAAAAAGCTTTGTAGACACAACAAGTCACACAGACGCGAGGGGTAATTATCGTCCTGTTGTGGCTGCCGGTCCTTAACTAGAGTCAGTCTGGAGGATTTCATTTCCCCAGATGATTTTGTTTCTGAGCAGAAATGGTTAAATTCCATCAAGGACTCTAGGAGCAAAGGCATCAATCTTCTGCTTTCGCTGGACAATGGAACAGTATCCCGTGGGGACAAGTCTGAATGTTATTTGTGTGCCACTAGTATTAAAACATGTTTCTAGACATTGTGTTCTTGGGTTTAAAAATTATTACCCAAGAAAGTCTTTTCCTCTGAAATTCTTTGCAGCCGTCTCACTCCGATACAGAGCTGGTGAGTGTGGAATGAGACACAAGAGCTTCAGGTAACGGTGGACCCAAGACTTGCTTGCGGTTGAAACTATGTCAGGAAAGACACAGGGACTCCAGGGGATGGAGAGGAAGGACTTCACTATACTGAGCAATTTATGTGCAGAGTCATAAGTAATAAAGTGGGAAAGTTATCTGGGCCAACCTCCTCATTTTAGGATGAGAAAATTTTGGCTCAAAATTGGTTAAGTAAGCAAAATAGACTTAGTGATAGGTTAAGTAGTTATTTTTTGAACACTTAGTTTTTCTGATTTCTAGGCCAATGTTCTTTATATTAAATCATTAGTAATATGAACAATATCAACAACCACAATGACAGCTACTGTTTATTGAACAATGAGTATGTGTTAGACATTGTGATAAGCAATTTACATATACTCACTTAATTCCTGCAACAAACCAGTGAGGTAGTATTTCCCCCATTTTATAGATGAAGAAAATGAAACTCAGAAATATTATTTACTTGCCAAAGATCAGGGTATTGATGTTATTATCAGTTCACAGTATAGAGAACAAGAAGGGGTATAGCATTGTGGTTGCTGCTGTTTTTTACATACAACATTGTGTCTACATTTTTAAAAAATTTAGAGATGAAAAATCACTTCTTACCCCAAATATCAAGGACCTTGGAAAATATATTCTGAATGGAACTGCCACACAAAACTTACTCTGAAGCACAGCCCAACTTTATATATTGACAGGGATTCACTCTCATATTAACTTTAAATGAGAGTGTGGATTCTCCACTTCTCCCGCAAAGCAAGCTTTTAGAATTCAGATACAGGATGAGTCATAAGAAAAATGTGCAGGCTTTTGGCCACAGTGGAAATACTCATTTCCCCAATTGTTCAGCCCATCAAAACATCGAGGCCAGCTATTTTTATGTGCTAGGAATGTTTAAAACATCTTTTAAATAATTGAACCAACCTCTCTTGCCCCTGCTATAGCTTCATTCTAAAAATTCTACACTCCAGCTTCTTCTCCTCTTGCTTTGTAGGACTTACGATGAGAAACTCTCCAGGCCCACAATTGTCACTTGCCACAAGAAGTTTGCCTACCCCTTAATGTTGGCATCATATGCTTCCAACATTTGTTAAAAAGCGTAACTCCTCTATAAAGTCTTTCTACACTCTGGCACGACTTATGGAGTTTGACTTTTAAAACTCTGAGCATGTATTTAATTATAGCTCAAAAGATCAAAAAATATTTTTTTAGAAATTCTCTCTTCCCTAAAAAATTAACTTTACATTGAACAATGCTATGAATAAATGTCCTAAAAGCAACAAAATAAGTTTCTGATATTTCTCCATTATAAAATAAAGGCATGATAAGAGAGGAAGAACAGCAATCTCTGAAATCAGACCAAAATCAAGGATGAAACTTGACAAGAGTAAAAGAAAAAAAAATCTTATGAAAACAATCCTGGAGTTGATTATTGTCTTGTAGTGGAATGTGGTGTGTAAAGTGGATGGGAAAGAAGATCGTGATGCTCATTCAATTAGACATTTAAAGAGAAGAATGAACTGTGATTAGTGGGCTCTACACCATCACTCTTACTTTTTTGTCTCTTATATCCATTTATGCATGTATTCGTAGATCTGCCCATGCCCAGCATTTCAGCACTTAGCGACTTGAGTCCTTACTACCTGCTGGGACCTTAGGATCCAACACTTAAACTGTCATGGTCTATGCCCTTGAGGAGCCCTCTGTCAATTGGTAGAAACAGCCAGTACATGAATTCTTGGGATGAGATGTAAGACTTGCCACCATGGAGAGATGTGCAGGATGGATTGGAGTCCAGGCTGTGTACCTGTGAGAAGCCAGGGATGGATTTGCCGAGGAGGTGACACTTGAACTCAACTCAAATGCTAACTAGTGGTTAATCAGCCAGGGAGAGAAAAGAAGAGCAGCTCTCCAGAAAATGGGAAGACAATGGGTTCAAGAGGCACAAATGCATAAAGGGCTACTATGAGTTTAGGATGGTGATGCTGGTAACATTGATTTGAGGAAACAAAGGAAGACTGAACCAGCACGCAAGGGCTGGATTTTGAAGGACCTTTTACTCCGTGTTAGCAATTGGGAATTGTAGATAACTGGGAATTAGAATATCAAGGGAGGGCTGGCCTGCTTACATATGTATTAGAAAGATACCTTGGCTGGAAATATCAAGGGTAAATGGAAAGGAGGGAATCTCGAGAGTAGAGACTGATGAAGATTTAAGGGTTATAGGGCTACCCCAGCAGAGTCACAGTTCTCCAGAGAAACAGAACCAACAGGGTGCATGTGTGAGTGCATGCATGTGTGTGTGCATGTGTGTGTGAGAGTGTGTGAAAAGAGACATTATAAGGAATTGCCTCATGTGATTATGGAAACTGAAAAGTCTAGGCTCAGGAGAGTCAATGGTATAGCTCCATTCTGAGTCTGAGGGCTTGAGGACTGGTAGAACCAATGGGTAAGGTCCTGTCCAAGTCCACGTCCAAAGACAGGAGAAGACCAATGTCCCAGCTCGAAAGACACTCAAGAGAGAGAATTCTTTCTTACTTAAGCTTTTTATTCTATTCAGGCCTTCAGAAGATTGGGTGAGGCCCACGCACATTAGGGAAGCCAATCTGCTTTACTCAGTCTACTGATTCAAATGCTAAGCACATCCAGAAACATTCCCACAGACACACTCGGAAATAATATTCGATCAGTATCTGGGCACTCCATGACCCAGATAAGTTGACACATAAAATATAACCATTTCATTCAGCCACCAATACTCCCAGTCTAGTTTCCGAGCCCCTCCACAACCTTGAACTTTGTCAGCTTCCAGAATGATCTTCCTCCAGAGCCAATCTGGCTCTGCCACTGCCCTGTGTGAAGTGTTCTACCTCACTGCCTTCAGGGTATAAGATAAGCCCTATTCCTTGCTGGGGAAGATGCAGACCCATTTCCCCCTCACCCTCGATCCTAGGCACACTACCTCGATTTCTCCAGAAGGACCTGTGTGCTCTCTCTGTCCACTGACAGTGCCCTCTACCTGAAATACAGTCAGTCTTGCTCTCCTCTTCCTTCCGCCTCTCCTGGCTAACTCTTACTTAATCTTCAAGGATCATTTTAGGCCATTCTTCTGTTCTAGAAAGCCTCCCCTGACTTCACCTTCCTCCCCGGGTCTACATTCAGAAAAGCACTCCTATGTTCCAAAGCATCCTTTTGTGTGCCCTTATTTGGCTCTTCTCCCACTGTAATGTGCTGGGAACAGAAACTGCTCACTGCTATTGATTAGTCACCATTTGCCAGGCTCTGGGCTAAATGCTTTACATGCTTTACCTTGTATAATCCTTGTACCAACCTTTGGCAGAAGGTGCTATGATGAACCCATTATGCTAAGAAAACTAAAGCTCAGAGAGACAGAGTCTCTTGCCCAAGGCCACAGCTAGTAAATAGGGGAGACATTTCAAAGCCAAGTAGTTGAACTCCTAAATCTGTGCCCTTAACCACTGTGCTTTACAACTTGAGTTTCTTTGCCCTAAACCACGTGCATTTTAAGGATAGAAATGCTCCTTATCTCTGTTTCCATAACACCTGGTATAATGCCTGGCATCTCAGGGGAAAGAAAGTTTTGTTGAATGAATGCAAATGAATGAATTCATGGTGGAGACAAGGAGTAAGGAGGTGAGAAATTGGACAGTGATTGCAGAGTATCCCTTCATGAATTATGGCAAATTTGGAAGAAAGAAAGAGAAAAAGAACCAGTGGAGTGATAGCTATGGGGGCACACAAAATTGAGAGGTGTGTGTGTGTGTGTGTGTGCGTGTGTGTGTGTGTGTGTGTGTGTTTATAGATGGAAGGGACTTAATCACTTCTAAGCCAAAAAAGAGGAGCCAGTGAAAATGGAAAGACTGAAGACATAGAAGAGAAAGAGCATGTTCCCAGAGCTCAGAGGAGGAAATAAAATCAAGCAAGAGCTTGGGTAATTTGAGTCAGCTCCCGAGGAACGTATCTAGGTGCTCAGTTTCAATATTTACCTTGTAATATTTCTCGAAAGCTCTATCTCCTTGAGCCTTCGATTTAGAAAATGCTTAAAACAACTTGTTATAATTGGGGGTGCTTGGGTGGCTCAGTCGGTTAAGTGACTGACTCTCGGTTTTGGCTCAGGTCATGATCTCAGGGTCATGCGATCGAATCGTGCGTCAGGCTCCTCGCTTAGAGCAGAGTCTGCTTAGGACTCTCTCTCTCTCTCTCTCTCTCTCTCCCTCTCTCTTCCTCCCTCTGCCCCTTCCCCCTGCTTTCTCTCTCTAAAAGAAAACTTTTTTAAAAAGCATTTGCTATGATTGCATAAATGAACGAAATAAAATCATATTAATCTAATTAACCTGTTTCAAACACATTTGCAGGTCCTCTAAAGCAGCAAGGAGAGTGGGTCTCCAAAGTCTCATTAGAAGAAAAACATTTTGTAACTGGATGGTGAAGGATGTTGATTGGACTTACAGTGGTGAGCATTTCGCAATTCACACAAATACTGAATCATTACATTGCCTACCTGAAACTAATATGTATAATGTTATGTCAATTATCCTTCAAAAATTAAAAAAATTAGAAAAAAAAAAAGAAAGAACACCAGAAATTGCTTCAGACACTGCATCTTTCTAAGCTGAATTATGTCCTCCATAAACATCAGTTTTGTTATTCGGGAGGCAAAATGTGAAACATATCTTCCACTAAAATGAAATGCCAAGAGCTACATTGCCGGGGATTTTCTTGTTGTTAAACCAGCTGGCACGAGCCCAACATTTGAGGTCAAAACGACAGGGCAGCATCGAATTGACTGGAAAGCCAGTGACCTCAGGTTGGGTAGGAGTTCTAAATCCCCTCCCCCAACATCTGTTTTTCCCCTATCAATCGGAAGAATAATACCTTTCTTCCAAAGATTTTTATGAGGATTAAATGAGGAAAAAAATGTGAAAGGGCTTTCAGTTTTCAAAGATATATATCCCTGTTATAAGACTTTTAGGCAGCGAGCAGATATCAAACCATTTGATGTCAAAGATAAAATTAAACACAACAGCAGTTATGCCAGAGCTGACAGAAAGAAAGCCTTAAAAATAGATGGGCCTCTCCCATATTGCTCGAATCTCAGGGTGGGACAACCTGCACAGAGCGGGCATGTTGCCCATATGCCAGGCCACGAGGCAAGGCTTCCAGGAGTTCTACGCCTCTCCAGCTCCTCTGAGAGATTATCAGCCTGCATCTCCCACCCTGGAGGGAAGAGCAGACAAGGGAGGGTCTGTAGGGGGTGGGCCGGCTGGCCTCTGCCTGAGTGGCCTAGAACTGGGTTTGGATTGTGGAAGCTGAGGAAGCTGGAATGTTCCCAGCCTGGCTAATGGGTCATGCTGTAGTATCCTGGAGAAGGCCTCAGGCCCCAAATCAGGAAGGGCAAGTATCCACACCAAGTTTAGAGGGTCAAGAGTGGGGAACAAGTGAAGGGGTCACCCACCTCGAGCTGGGAATCGGAGAGGGAAAAAAATCAAAGGAAAAGGCGATGGAGAACAAGAACCTGGGAAGATAACATGGGAGAGGCCAGTTCTGGGGGACTTCCAGAACAACCAGAGGGCCCCCAGAGGACAGAGGAGTACCCTGGCTTAAAACCCATCTGGCCAGTGCGAGACAACCTCACAGTGAAAGCCGACCTAGCTTGGCAGCCCTCCCTTTCCCATAATTCTATTACTGAAAGCAGGCTTTGCTGTTACGTGCAGCAACCTCTTTTTCCAGATCCCAGCATTTTGCAATGTGTGAGCCTGGAAAACAGGCTGTATGATTTACGTACTGCACAAATGCATCCCCGAGGTGGAAAGAGGGGCTGAACCCCAGCCCACCCCTGGCTCCCCGGGCCATACCTCGGGGTGACTGACGCCGCATCTGCCCTGAGAAAAGACGAAGCCCATTCTCTGCTCAAAGGCAATTCTAGGGCCAGAATTGTGGATTCCCCCCACCCCAACAAAATCATATGTTAAAGCCCTAACCCCCAACTGGGATGGCATATGGAATGGAGCCCGTGGGAGGTAATTAGGCTTAGACGAGGTCACGAAGGTGGGCGCTCACATTAAGAAGAGACACCAGAGAGCTTGCTTCCCCCACCCCCTCCCACTATCCAAACTGTCCCAGAAAAGTTCACGTGAGGACACAATGAGAAGGCAGCATCTGCAACTCAAGGAGGGAGCTCTCTCGGGCACCGATCCTGATGGCTCCCTGATCTCAGACTTCTAGCCTCCAGAGCGGTGAGAAATCCATTTCTGTCTAGGCCCCCAGGATGTGGCATCCTGTTAGGGCAGGTGAGGGGTGAGCCAGGCACCTGCAGGGCTGTTCGCATCCCAGGGCCATACTGTGCCCTAGTGGCAGTCCTGGCCCTGTCTCTGGAGGCTACCCGTTCCAACAACTTATGATTCAGTGTCATTTATGAAACACTGAAATTAAATTTAAGAGTATATTCTCCAAATGCGCTCAAGTGTGTTATGTATTATTTTTATGAATTTTTAACTTATCTGAAGACCATCAAACCGAGTTACCTTGTTTGGGGACAGAAACCTTAAAGCTTCTTATACGTATCTGAACCCTTTGTCAAGCTGTCACTTTGACAGTGATGTCACGGCACTAGAATTATAATAAATTTAAATTATAACAAATGTCCCCCCTTTTACAAGGACACCAGTCACATTGGATCCCATGCTAATGGGCCTCCTTCTAGCTTGATCGCCTCTGGGAAGACCCTATCTTCAAATAAGTTCACATTCTCAGGTACTGGACTATAGCCTCTAACATACTTTTCAGGAAAACACAATCCAAGCTAAAATACTCACCAAGGGGTCTTCTTGATCATTTGGTTCCAGAAGATTCTAGTATAGAGAGAGAACAGGGAGAGTGGGCAGCTGGAGCACTTCTTAGTGTCAGTGAATGACTTGTGTTGGGGACATAAAAACAAAATCTTTCCCAACCCCCAAAACCTCTCCACAAAAGTAGAGGAGAAAGGGAACATTTTTATTATTAGATAGGCATTAAACTGGAATGTGATGCACATCACAGGCAATCTGCTAAGATTGCAAAACAGAAAGAAATTTTGCCCTTTTATGTAGGCGAGCAGATATAGCTCATTACATACCCGTTTTCAAGATAAGCGATGGTCCTCAAGTAAGAAAAAGACAGTACCGTTCGTCACACAGAGTTCATCATAAATTCACCTGGTAATTGGGGTGCTCATCTGCGTTAGCTCACTGGCTTTATCCAAAGGAAAAATAGAATTTCCTTATGATATGAGGTAGGTTTGCAAGCTGGAGCCAGCTGACTCACCGAAGTTAGACTCCTGCCCTCCCACAGAAACCAGGAGACAGGGGCTGCTTTATCCTCCTTGAGGATTACATTTCAAAGATGATTCCCACATCCTTGAAAAAAAAGTATTCTTGGGTCTTAAAGCTGGCAAGAGGCTGGTTTAACTTTTAAAGTGGTTCACACACATCTCGGAGGGGCAGAGAAAGAATTTATAATTACAAGTTTTCTCAAGTAAATGCTGGAAGGAAAGGGGGAGGACTGTGGGTCTCCCTTTTTGCACCAGGAAAGTGGTGTTCTAAAATTTGTATTTACCCTTAACCTTGGCATTCAGATTTATATACTAGTCCTGTCTGAGTCTTGTTAAGATGAATCAGAATACCCAAGCCCAGGCCACCATGACAGCACAGGACAAACTGAGTATCTGGACATAAAAACCTGAGGGGAACATACTGAACGGTGAAGATTTCATCTGTGAGAGCCTGTCTGACACGGCAGTTAGCTTTCCTAGATGATCCTCCATCCAACAGCTCTCTGACCCAAATAAATGTTAGATCCTTTTGGTATTAATTTTTTTTCACATAGCAAATCCAAAACCAATCTAAAAACTGATTTTGTACATAGGACTTGGCTCAAATGTCACCCTCTCAAAGATGCCTCCATGGACTGATATTTTACTGGGCTTCCAGGACCCCACTGTCTTCTATTTTCAATCTGAATTTCCTAACAGTGAAAATGTTAGGGGTGAGGGAAGGATGGAATGGGCTACGGAATTTTTGGCTACCTCAAAACTTTCCAAGGTAGCCCATGAAAAACTAACTTCACATCTAATATTCCATAAGCTGAACACCTGTTGGGAAAGAGTGGGGCACAAATTCTAATCATGAGTTGAGTTTGGGTTATATGACCTGCAATATTCTTTTCAAAACAAGGATATTGTCTCCCTTAGGCCTTAACACACAAGGACTCCAGGATTTCAAAATTAGTCTGCAGAAGAGAGGAGTGTTTAGGTTAGGAAAACTCTATCATATGACCTTATAACCAGCTTGTTGGTGTTGACCAGGCCATTTTTGTTTTATTTTTAAGTAGCCTCCAAGCCCAGCATGGAGCCCAATGCAGGGCTTGAACTCATGACCCTGAGATCAAGACCTGAACTGCAATCAAGAGTTGGATGCTTAACCTACTAAACCCCCCAGGCACCTCACTAACCAGGTCACTTATAGTTTCTGGTATTATCCAATCAGATAGCTGTGTTTGATACATTTGAAGAGCCTAATGATTAAAAAAGAAAAAAGAGAGAGAATGGAATGAACTACACATGTATGTGAGTTTATATGCATAGAAAATTCTGGAAGGGAAAACATTAAAGCATTACAGTGTTTATCGCTGAGATGTGAAATTATGGATGATTTCAGTGTTTAATTCTGTTATTCTCCATGTTTCAGATTTTTTTTAATAAAGAAACAAGATTTATGTTTGTAGTCAAATATCTGTCTGTTTTTCTATCTGTATAGATTTCTTTCCCTTGACAAGTTGGACTATGAATGGAATCAGGACTGATTGGTGGGTGGTAAGGTTAGGGATCCAGTAAAGCAATACATATCTAGGAAAAAGAGATGCTGAAGATAAGAGGGCTACAATTAGTAGGCTGACATCCAGGGTCAAACCCATAGGAGCCATTTGGGGAAATCAGTTAAGGCAGCAAGAATCCCTGGATTTCATGTGGGAGGATGAGCAAACTGGCTCTCTAACATACAGCTTGGTTTTAGCTTAATAAAAGGAAGAACTTTATCACCCTCAGAGCTTGCCAAAAACCAAATAGAGATCACTGTGAATAGTAATGTCCAAAAGGAGCAAGAGGAACATGATGATCCCTTGGGGTACAGAATGCAAATAGATCTTGTGTGGCTTCCACCCTCAAAGTGTCCTGAGGAAAGAGCAGGGGTTCCATAATATGGGATGTTGACAAAGGCAGCCTCACTCCTTGGCTGACTTTTAGTTATATGATGTGTAGCATGTGAGATGTACCTGGTGAGGCTATTATCTCGATGTAACTAAAGTAATCCCAAAGATGGTGGAAGAGTAGGAGACTTCAGTTTCGTCTGGTCCCAGGAATTCAGCTCCATAGCTATCACACCATTCTGAATACCTGTGAACTTAACCGGAGATCTAAGAAAAGAATAGATTCAACTTTACAAATAGAAAAGAGACCATTTTCTGTAAGAATGACAAGATGGAAAAACTCACCTCAAAAAAAGAGAACAAGAGGCAGTACTGACTGCCAGGGACCTAATTGATATGGATATAAGTAAGATGTCAGAACTACAGTTCAGAATAATGATTATAAAGACCCTACTTGGGCTTGAAAAAAGCATAGAAGACACTAGAGAATCCCTTTCGGGAGAAATAAAAGAACTAAAATCTAATCAAGTTGAAATAAAAAAGGCTTTTAATGAAATGCAACCAAAATGGAGGCTCTAACTGCTAGAATAAATAAGACAGAAGGGAGAATTAGTGATATAGAAGACCAGATAACAGAAAATAAAGAAGCTGAGAAAAAGAGAGATAAACAACTACTGGATCATGAAGTGATACCATAGAGCAAAACAATATTAGAATAATTGGCATCCAAGAAGAAGAGGAAAGAGAGAGGGGGTGGGGCAGAAGGTATATTGGAGCAAATTATAGTGGAGAACTTCCCTAATCTGGGGAAAGAAATAGGCATTCATCTCCAGGAGCACAGAGAACCTCCTTAAAAATTAATAGAAACAGGTCAACACCTTGTCATATAATAGTGAAACTTGTAAATCTCAGAGACAAAGAGAAAATCTTGAAAGCAGTTTAGGGCAAAAGGTCTATAGCCTACAAGGATAGAAACATTAGACTGTCAGTAGACCTATCCACAGAGACCTGACAGGCCAGAAAGGACTGGCATGATATATTCAGGGTGCTTAATGAGAAAAATATGCAGGCAAGAATGTTTTATCCATCTAGGATGTCATTCAAAATAGAAGGAGAGATAAAAAATCTCCCAGGACAAGCAGAAACAAGAATTCGTGATCACTAAACCAGCTCTGCAAAAAAGATTAAAAGGGATCCTTTAAGTGAAGAGAGAGCCCAAAAGTAAATAGACCAGAAAGGAAGAGACAATATACAGAAGCAGTGACTTTACAGATAATACAGTGGCACTAAACCATATCTTTCAATAGTTATTCTGAATATAAATTGGCTAAATACTCCAATCAAAAGACACAGGGTATCAGATTGGATAAAAAAGCAAGACTCATCAATATGCTATCTGCAAGAGACTCATTTTAGACCTAAAGACACTTCCAGATTGAAGGGGGTGAAAAGCAACTTATCATGCTAATGGACATCAAAAGAAAGCTTTGGTGGCAATCCTTATATCAGACAAATTAGACTTTAAACAAAGACTGTAATAAGAGATAAGGAAGGACACTACATCATAATTAAAGGGTCTATCCAACAAGAAGATCTAACAACTGTAAATATTTATGCCCCTGACATGGGAGCAGCCAATTGAATAAACCAATTAATTACAAAATCAAGGAAACACATCAATAATAATACAATAGTAGTAGGGGACTTTAACACCCACACCTCACCACAATGGACAGATCAACTAAAGAGATCAACAAGGAAACAAGTCTTTGAATGACACACTTGACCAGATGGACTTCACAGATATATTCAGAACATTCCATCCTAAGGCAACAGAACACACATTCTTCTCGAGTGCACGTGGAACATTCTCCAGAATAGATCTCATACTGGGTCACAAATCAGATCTCAATTGGCAGCAAGAGATTAGGATCATTCCCTGCATATTTTCAGACCACAACGCTTTGAAACTGGAACTCAATCACAAGAGAAAATTTGGAAAGAACTCAAATACGTGGAAGCTAAAGAGCCTGCTAAAAGAATAAATGGATCAACCAGGAAATTAAAGAAGAATTTTAAAAATTCATGAAAACACAATTACTCAAATTCTTTGGGATACAGCAAAGGTGGTCTTAAGTGGGAAGTATATAGCAATACAAGCCTTTCTCAAGAAACAAAAAAGGTCTCAAATAAAGAACCTAACCTTACACCTAATGGAGCTAGGGAAAGAACTGCAAATAAAGCTTAAACCCAGCAAGAGAAGAGAATTAATAAAGATCAGAGCAGAAATCAATGAAATAGAAACCAAAAGAACAGTAGAACAGATCAACAAAACTAGGAGCTGGTTTTTTGAGAGAATTAATAAGATTGATAAACCCCTGGCCAGACTTATCAAAAAGAAAGGAGAAAGGATCCAAATAAAAATCATGAATGAAAGAGGAGCAATCACAACCAACACCAAAGAAAGACAAACAACTATAAGAACATGTTATGAGCAAATACATGCCAACAAATTAGGCAATGTGGAAGAAATGGATGCATTCCTAGAGACACATAAATTACCAAAACTGAACCAGGAGGAAATAGAAAAGCTGAACAGACACATAACCAGCAAGGAAAGTGAAGCAATCATCATAAATCTCCCAACAAACAAGAGCCCAGGGTTGGATGGCTTCCCAGGAGAATTCTACCAAACATTTAAAGAAGAATTAATATCTATTCTTCTGAAGCTATTTCAAAAAACAGAAATGGAAAGAAAATATCCAAAATCTTGGGGGCGCCTGGGTGGCTCAGTTGGTTGAGTGACTGCCTTCGGCTCAGGTCATGATCCTGGAGTCCCGGGATCGAGTCCCGCATCGGGCTCCCTGCTCTGAGAGGAGCCTGCTTCTCCCTCTGACCTCTCCCCTTTCATTCTCTCTCTCTCTCTGTCTCAATTAAATAAAATGAATCTTTAAAAAAAAGAAATATCCAAAATCTTTTTATGAAGCCAACATTAACCTGATCCCAAAACCAGATAAAGATCCCACTGAAACAGAGAATTACAGACCAATCTCCCTGATGAACATGAATGCAAAAATTCTCACCAAGATACTACATAATAGGATCCAACAGTACATTAAAAGGATTATTCACCACAACCAAGTGGGCTTTATTCCTGGGATGCAAAGTTGGTTCAACAGTCACAAGTCAATCAGTGTTAAGCTACATTAATAAAAGAAAGGATAAGAACCCTCTCCATTGATGCAGAAAAAGCCTTCAACAAATTCAGCATCCTTTCTTGATTAAAACTCTTCACAGTATAGGGATGGATACCAAGATATCATAAAAGCCATATATGAAAAGCCCACAGCTAATATCATTCTCAATGGCAAAAAACTGAGAGATTTTCCCCTAGTGTCAGGAACATGGCAGGGATATCCACTCTTACCATTGCTGTTCAACATAGTACTAGAAGTCCTAGCCTCAGCAATCAGACAACAAAAAGAAATAAAAGGCATTCAGATTGGCGAAGAAGAAGTCAAACTTTCACTCTGCAGGTGACATGATACTCTATGTGGAAAACCCAAAGATTCCACCTCCAAATTGCTAGAACTCATACAGGAATTCAGCAAAGTGGCAGGATATAAAATCAATGCATAGAAATAAATTGCATTTCTATACACTAACAATGAGACAGAGGAAAAAGAAATTAAGAAGTCGATCCCATTTACGATTGCACCCAAAACCATAAGATACCTAGGAATAAACCTAACCAAGGAGGCAAAGGATCTGTACTCAGAATACTATAGAACATTCATGAAAGATATTGAGGACGACATAAAGAAATGGAAAAACATTCCATGTTCATGGACTGGAAGAACAAATATTGTTAAAATGTCTATGCTACCTCAAGCAATCTACATGTTCTATGTAATTCCTATGAAAATACCACCAACTTTTTTCATAGAGCTGGAACAAATAATCCTAAAATTGTATGGAACTAGAAAAGACCCTGAATAGCCAAAGGAATGTTGGAAAAAACCAAAGCTGGTGGCATCACAATTCTGGACTTCAAGCTCTTACAAAGCTATAATCATCAAGACAGTATGGTTCTGGCACAAAAACAGACACATAGATCCATGGAACAGAATAGACCCAAAAATGGACCCTCTATTGTATGGTCAACTAACCTTTGACAAAGCAGGAAAGAATATGCAATGGAAAAAAGACAGTCTTTTCAAAAAATAGTATTGGTACTCTGGAAAACTGTATGGAGTTTCCTCAAAATGCTGAAAATAGAGCTACCCTACGACCCAGCAACCACACTACTGGGTATTTACCCTCAAGATACAAATGTAGTGATTGATCTGAAGGGTCACATGCACCCGAATGTTTATAGCAGCAATGTCCACAAGAGCCAAACTATGGAAAGAATCTAGATGTCCATCAACAGATGAATGGATAAAGAAGATGTGGTATATATATATATACGATGGGATACTATGCAGCCATCAAGAGAAATGAAATCTTGCATTTGCAATGACGTGGATGGAACTAGAGGGTATTATGCTAAACGAAATAAGTCTGTCAGAGAAAGACAATTCACATGATCTCTCTGATATGAAGAATTTAAGAGGCAGGGCAGAGGGTTATTGGGGGGTGGGGGAGAGAAATGAAACAAGATGGGATGGGGAAGGAGACAAACCACAAGAGACTCCTAAACTCACGAAACAAACTAAGGGTTGCTGGGAGGTGGGGGGGTAGGGTTATGGACATTGGGGAGGGTATGTGCTATGGTAAATGCTGTGAAATGTGTAAGCCTGATGATTCACAGACGTGTACCCTGGGGCAAATAATACATTATATGTTAATAAAAATTTTTTAAAAAATGGTGTTGGGAAAACTGGACAGCCACATGCAGAAGAATGAAATTGGACCATTTCCTTACACCATACACAAAAATAGACTCAAAATGGATGAAAGACCTAAATGCGAGACAGGAATCCATCAATATTCTAGGAGCACCTAGACAGCAACCTCTTCGACCTCGACCACAGCAATTTCTTGATGGACATGTATCCAAAGGCAAGGGAAACAATGGCAAAAATGAACTATTGAGACAAAGGCAAAAATGAACTACTGGGACCTCATCAAGATAAAAAGCTTTTGCACGACAAAGGAAATAGTTGACAAAACCAAAAGACAACTGATAAAATGAGAGAAGATATTTGCAAATGACGTATCAGATAAAGGGCTAGTATCCAAAATCTATAAGAACTTATCAAACTTAATACCCAAAGAACAAAAATCCAATCAAGAAATGGGCAGAAGACACGAACAGACATTTCTCCAAAGAAGACATCCAAATGGCCACAGACACATGAAAAAATGCTCCACATCACTCAGTATCCAGGAAATACAAATGAGATAACACCTCACACGAATCAGAATGGTTAAAAATAACAAGGCAGGAAAAGACAAATGAAATCAGAGAGGGAGGCAAACCATAAGAGACTCTTAATCATAGGAAACAAACTGAGGGTTGCTGGAGGGGAGGAGGTGGGTGGAGGGGATGGGGTAACTGGGTGATGGGCAGTAAGGAGGGCACGTAATGTAATGAGCACTCGGTGTTACATAAGACTGTTGAATCATTGACCTCTACCTCTGAAACTAATAATACATTATCTGTTAATTAACTGAATTTGAATTAAAAAAAAATAAAGTAATCCAACCAAATAGATAAGTGGCTTAAGATGATTCCTGCAACAGGGGCGCCTGAGGGGCTCGGTGGGTTAAAGCCTCTGCCTTCGGCTCAGGTCATGATCTTGGGGTCCTGGGATCGAGCCCCACATCGGGCTCTCTGCTCAGCAGGGAGCCTGCTTCCCCTCTCTCTCTGCCTGGCTCTCTGCCTACTTGTGATCTCTCTCTCTCTATCAAATAAATAAATAAAATCTTTAAAAAAAAAAAAAGATTCCTGCAACAAAGAGCTATAAGAACGAGAAAACTTCAAAGAACTGGCAGAGCTGGCACTTCTCCAACACCAAGAACAAGATTTTTGTCAGCCACACAATAAAGTAAAAATATAAACAAATATGGCCAGAAGTTGGTCAAACACAGGTGAAATCGTCAAAATAACTATCTGAAATATGAATTTATATCCATTATTATACATAATAAATCTAGCAGGAGGGAATATTATGCCTTGTGATATTAGCCTATGATAGTAGAAACCCACATGGTTATCAGGACATTTAAAAACTAAGCACTCAGAGGAATATTAATATTAGTATAATCATAATGAGAACAAAAGGGGTAGATAACATTAATAAGATAAAATGTGAGATCATTTCAGAAGTATCCTGTACTTCATCTTTATCTCATTATTTTTATTTTTGCTTTCATACCTGTTTTAATGGTACGTGGATAGAAGTGTGCACACGTGTGGAAATACACCTGAATGGAAACATACAACATTACTGGTAGGTGTGCCCAGCACTATACAGGACAGTGGGTTGCACCCCAGGAATCGGACATGGGAGCTCACATGTCTCCGTGATAGAAGGGAAAAAACCCAGTTAATTAGGCCTAAAACTAGGAGTCTGGGAGATAATGAGTTCCTATTACCGGAGCTCTTCAAACATAGGCTAGATGGATGGTTATTTGATTACACTATAGAGGGGATTCAAGGAGCCTTTGCAGAATTAAACTAGATGGTTTTAAAAGACCTTTCAACCCTGAATTCTATATTCCCTATGATTCTTCTGTTTCCAATGTATTTCAGTTTGACTTCTTCCACAGATTTTATCTCATTCTGCTTTTTATTATTTTAATTTATGTATGTTTTATCTCTTCCAGTGGATTAAATTCTCTGAGAGCAGAGGTTATTTTGCATTTCTCTTTGATCCCCAAATTACCTGAAACCATGTTTTTTGCATTCTCCAGTGCATTCAATAAATGCCTGTTAATTTAAAAGGTAAAATGTCATTATTTTAATAAAGCAAAACTTATTGTCTATTTGGGGAATAAAATAAATCAAATACCAAAGAAAGCACTGGAAGCTATTCAGAGGCCTCGGATCTTTTCTGATACCGAATGCCAATGATTGTCCGTACCAGCTACATCACATCTTAGTAAAATGATGTCCTTGAGTGAAGAAGATAGAGCTGCCTCCTCACCACCACGTGTAGTTACTAAGCGCTATCCTGTGTCGAGAGCGGTGTTGGACACTATGAAGATTCTCAATAAGTATCAATATGGTTTGTGTTGTCAAAGAGCCAGGAATTCAATTTGGGAGACAAAGGAGAAGACCCAGTCATGAAGCAGAGAATGCCGAAATACTAGCTATTACAACATTATAAACTGGTTTCAGCCGAATGCTCTAGGGCTCCAGAGACAAGAAGGTCCCTTAGGCTGAAGTGACTGGCCAAGGCTTTTTGGGGGAGAATGGCTTGAGCAGGACTTTGAAGGTGTCAAGCGCTTTGGTACCTGGTGATAAAGGTTTCTCCCGTCAGGGCTCAGCGCTCTCTTTGGGACTCGTTCGACGTTTGCTGCTAGGATTCCGGGTCAGACCAGGGCCACAATTAGAGACTTTCTTTGTCAGAGTCGTTAACGATAGCCTTTGCTTTCTGCCATGATAAAGCCCCTAACTTGGTGTTTTTACCTAGAATGTGGTGAACTTTTGTTAGCCTGATGTCAAACATTTCCTCCAGTTACTAAAAATCTGTGATTTTATGAGAAAAGAAAATTTCCTGAAAGAAAGATCCAAGGAACTTGGCCTCACCAGATGGTCTGTGTAGGTAGAGCCTGAAGAGACAAAGATCGTAGACGAGAACAAAGAGGGGGGAAAGTAAAGACCTACACTCACCATCTGACGGTGGCCACCTGAGCTGTGAAGTGGCCCCGAGGGGCCCTGCAGGCCCGGCAGTGCCGTGGCGTGTCCAGCATGGGCCACCGACCCTGCTGGAGCTGCGCGGCAGCTGGTCCCTGTTAACTCAGCCTGGCTCTCTGCGGGAGCTGTGGCCGCAAAGAGAACCAATTTGGTTTCGTACGTGGGTCAAATCCATGTCAGCTGCTAAGCATGCGAGCTCAGCATTCCTGGCAGAGACGTCCCATGACAGCTGCTGGAGGGAGGCTTTGTCATGACGGTCCAGGGAGCAAATGGCTGAGAGCACAAGAGACGTCGGGCAAGTAGACACTCAGGCGAAGGTCATTTTTCTGTTTGTTGTTATCACGCATGAGGATCTCTCTATGTAGGATATTTATCACAAATATCAGAGACATTTGTGTTGGGGTTTTCAATTTTTCATTTCAACAAGTGCTCATTGATCCAAGTTGGCTTTTTTGGCTAGAATGCTGGGATGCGAGGCATTGTTCCTGCTCCGGACAACGTGGGATACAGATGCAGGACCCGGAAGTGGGGTAGACATTTTAGCCCTTGTGGGGAGAATCAGCCCCAAGAGAAGCTGGAGGCTGCTGCAGGTTAGAGAAAGAGCCTGGCAGAGGTCCAGAGCCACAGCCCCGATGACAGAGATGACACGTGAGCCCGATGCACTGGTGAAGCAGTCTCACCCACATTCTTGGAGCACCGTCCAGTAATGGGTTAGAAATGCAATGTCTCGGTCATCACCCTAGACCTGCAGAGCCAGATGCCGCAGGGTGGGGGCCAGCAGTCTGGGTTTTAACAAGCCCTGCAAGGGAGTCTGATTTTTATTAAAGTTTGAGAACCTATGACCTAGAGAAGTTACTTACACAATAAATCCACTTCCTGGTTTAAGTCAGTTTGAGTGGGATTTTTCTGGTCCTTGCGTCACCTGCACCTTGAACCAGTAGGACTCTGGGGGTGTAAAGGGAAATGTGACTTCATCTGTGGCCCTCACTGCCTTGGAAACCTGCTCGGGTCTGGGCAGTTCTTTGGCCAGCTGGGGAAAATTTGGACGGGCTCCATGACTTTTCCATCCCTTCTGTTTTCCCCCCTGTATTTTGTATATTGAGGTAAAATAGGCATAACACAAAATATGCCATTTTCATGATTTTTAAGTGTACAGCTTTGTGGAATTTAGTACATTCACCTGGTCACGCAGCCATCGCCACCATATCCCTTCGGAACTTTTCAGTTTTCCCATACTGAAACCACACACTCATTAAACACTAACTGCCCACTCTTTCTACCCCTCCACCCCTGGCAATCACCATTTTACTTTCGGTCTCTCCAGGAACCTCATATAAATCATCCAGCATTTGCCCTTTTATGACTGGCTTATTTCCCTTAACGAAATGTCTTAAAGTTTCACCGTGTGGCAGCACGTGTTAGAATTTTAACTTCCTTCATAGGGTTGATTGATATTCCATTGTGTGTATAGGTCACATTCTGTTTGTTCATTGGTCCACAGACACGTGGGCTGCTTTCACCTTGTGACTATTGTGAATAATGCTGCGACAAACATGGGCGTTCAAGTATCTGTTAGAGTCTCTGACTTCAGAGAGATTCTTTATCATAAATCCGCTTCACGCGTCCTCTCTTACTCTTTACTCTGTGCCTTTGGAATGGGGGGATTTTAGCGTCCTGGAATTGGTTTTGGATATTGGGATTGTTCTTTCTCGTAAATCTCAAAGTCTCAGTTAAAATGTACAACTCAACCTTCGTTACACAACTGAAGACACAGGAGCTGCTGCTAATCTCTCGCAAGAATTCTTTAAACGTGAGTCATGGCCCAACTCTCAAAGAGAAGAGAAAAGTCACAAGCATTTAGAGACCAGAGTGCTGGGACTCAGACAGGGCTTTGCGTTTTTTGTGTCATTTATTTATTTATTTATTTTTTAAAGGATCTTATTTATTCATGAGAGAGAGAGGGAGAGCGAGTTCAAGCAGGGAGAGAGGCAGAGGGAGAGGGGGAAGCAGGCTCCCTGCTGAACAGGGAGCCGGATGCAGGACTTGATCCCAGGACCCGGAGACCATGACCTGAGCTGAAGGCAAACCATCTGAGCCACTCAAGGGTCCCTGTGTCATTTAATCTGTGTAACAACCCTGCCAACTGAGGGTTCTTATCTTCTTTTCAGATGAGGAAAGCCCCTTCAGAGAAGACAGTGTGTCTGAGGTCCCACGGCCAAAAAATGGAAACATAGTTCTGTTGGTCCACTAAGCACTTCCATAACCTTTGTATCCTCTAGTTTGACATGTAACTGGAGAGACAGATCTGTGAATGAGTGAGTTACAGAGCGCTGATCCTATGCTAAATCTCAGGAAAAGGAAACAACACTTTGGGCTATAGTGACTTCAGAGTAGCCTATGTTGGAGATTGAATGTGACCAAGACCTTGAAGAATGAGTAACATGTAGACAGACAGAAGTTAGAAGGGAGGGCATTCCTGGGGTGAGGACTGTTTTAGACAAAGGTGGGGAGGAAGGAGTCAGTGTGGAATATGTGAGGGACAGAGATAGACTTTCCTGATTGAGTAGAGGGGCTCTTTTATGGAGGTGAGGTTAGATCCGAAGGATCTGTGCACATTAGAACAGAACTGGAAATTCAAGCGAGCTTTTCAAAAGCCACACAGCATAACATACAGCATGGAGTTAAATTTGGACTTGAATCTCTGCCTTGTCCTCATGTGTAAAATCTTGGGCCATTTAAGTCATTAAAACACACCGATCCTCAGTTTCCATTCTTGTACAGTGGGGGACGATAATAAGTCCTTGGTTCAGCTGTCGTAAGAATTAGTGACACTGTACATACAGTGTTTATCCCAGGCCCGGCACATGGTGAAAGCCTCAGCTCAAGAAGCAGTCCTTGCTGCCACCACCCGCACAGCTCTCCTTATCAGTACGTTAGACAGCAGGCAAGTACTGTGAGTCCCTAAACACAGTTGCAGCTATGGTGCTATTTTAGGTGCTAGTCTAGAAAGACTTGTCCTGCAGCTGCACACAGTCTGGATTGCAGAGGGCCATGATGGAGGCCAACGGACTCCAAGAGGTCCCTCCGGTTCCTGGCATGTGACTGGAAGGAAGAGGGAAGAGTCACCAAGAGACCCTTTGAAGAAAGAGATGACAGAGCTTGCACAAGCTCTGGAGGGAAGTACCAACACCAAGCTGTCATCAGAGTGAGGAGGAGGAGAATGGGAACACTGGTGTTGTGGGCTAAAAATAAGAAAGGGGAGCTAGTGGGGAGTGGAAATGCCAGAGGGAAGCGGCTTACGTCAATGCTGGGTATGTTGAATTTAAGGCGATGACAGACTCTAAAGTAAGACAAAACTATTGGGTTTCCATACATGGACTGAGTGAGAACTAATACGAGAGAAAGTGGGAAAAGCCCAGAGTGCCTGTGAGAAAGAGTAAAGCAAGAGTAGATTTGGGGTGAATGAACTGGCAACGGTACTCCTCATTACAAAGAACTCTTGTTGCCTGGAGCTAGTAACAGAAAAACATGTACTTGTTTTCCTGTGGGGGCTGCCACAAACACCCCGGAACCACGAGACCCTGCGGGGCGGTGCTTTGCTTTCCTAGCTTATGGATCCCACAGCTCTGGGCAAGGGCCAAGCGATGGACACTTATGGCGGAAGGAGGGAAGATGGCGTCATGGAAAGCCGGGCACGCTCACCACAGCAGAACTCTGATCAGTGGTGCACGTGTATGTCGTGTGTCAGTTAACACAACATAAAGGTAACAAAACAGCACTGACCCTTCGGACAGCATCCTGACAGTCAACATGTAGTCCATTGGAAACTCTCTTCACCCTTCTAGGCTGCTCAGTTATTATTTAGAACCCCTCTAGCACATGTTCCTTAAAAGTGTTAATGTGGGTCCCCCAGTATTTTCAGTGTGGCCCATTATTTTTAGAAACTAAAATGGAATTGATGTGATTTAGCAATGGTCATAAGGTTTTATCCTTCTAAGCTTTTTTTTTTTTTAATCTTATTTTGGCAAAAATGACTTATTGTAAGAGTTATTCTTGGAGCGAAGGGTTTCTTTTTATTTCAAATTATGTCTGATTTTTTCCTGTGTAAATCAGTGTTGATCATTTCTCCAGGGACAAGAGCATCAGAAGGTAGGCACATTTACGGTTTGAATGAAATGGCATGCATCATTAGTTGAATCCTTGATATGGGTTCCACTTCATTGCTCTTCTAAGTCCAAGTAGATTATAGAAGAAAGTCTTTAAATTGTACACAAGCAATGTAAAGTGTCTTCTGGGTAGGAAGGAGAGGGGAAGGAGATTTTATTCTTGCTTTTGTTGCTGGACTATTCGGATGCCCCAGGCCAACTTGAGAGTTTCGATGTGCAAAACGGATAGCAAACCTCAAACCTGAAATTCCACACCCCTGGCTTTTCTATTTGGCACATGTCACATTACTGTGAGCCGGCAGCCCAGGTAACATAGAACGCCAACCATACAGAGAAATGTTTTGATTTTTATTTATAGAATTTAAATAATTAAGATCCACTAATGATGTCCTTCCTGTGTCCTCCCATTTTTCTCCCACATTCTCTAACACAGAAATAGTGCAGTGTGTTTATTTAGCTTTTCTTCCATTAAATCAAGTAGTTCTATTGTGTAGCCAAACGGGGAAGCACTGATACATTGCAACCTTTTACAGATGAGAAAGTTGAGACCCAGAGAAGTTAATTGGCTGGCCACATGTCATGCTAGTTAGTGGCAAAGGATAGAAACTTGAGCTTTCTGGCTCTCAGACCAGTGTTCTTCCCTCTCCTCTACCTGTGCTTTTCAATCTTTTTTTTTTTATATATAAAATTTTATTTACTTATTTGACAGAGAGAGAGAGATCACAAGTAGGCAGAGAAGCAGGCAGAGAGAGGAGGAAGCAGGCTCCCCGCTGAGCAAAGAGCCCGATGCGGGGCTCGATCCCAGAACCCTGGGATCATGACCTGAGCCGAAGGCAGAGGCCCCAACCCACTGAGCCACCCAGGCGCCCCCTGTGCTTTTCAATCTTGACTCAGTCACAAACTGTTTGTCCTGTCATTCAATATTTTCCTTTAAAGTGACTCCCTTTTGGCATTTTAATTATTGATTTTAAAAGAAAATTTTCTATTAGTTGATAACTGGAAAATGTTTCACTTGCTATCCATAGACAAGAACTAAAACTAAAAATAATGATATTAAAACATGACTAAGTTGTTTTTTTTTTTAAGATTTTATTCATTTGATAGAGAGAGACACAGCGAGAGAGGGAACACAAGCAGTGGGAGAAGGAGAGGGAGAAGCAAGCATTCCGCCAAGCAGGGAGCTCCATGTGGGGCTCGATATGGGGCTCGATATGGGGCTCATATAGGGCTCGATATGGGGCTCGATCCTGGGACTCCGGGATCATGGCCTGAGCCGAAGGCAGACACTTAACGACTGAGCCACCCAGGCGCCCCAAAACATGACTAAGTTTTAACTAGTTAACTGCTTGCTCTAGGAGCGCATAGGTGGCTAAATCAGTTAAGTGTTTGCCTTCAGCTCAGGTCATGATCCCATGGTCCTCGGATCCAACCCCCCCATTGGGCAGTTCTTGCTCAGGAGGGAGTCTGCTTCTCCCTCTCCCTCTGCTCCTCCCCACCCCCCAGCTTGTGTGTGTATGTGTGTCTCTCTCTGTCAAATAAATAAGTAAAATCTTTAAAATAAAAATTGCCTGCTGAAGATTCTCAGTCTGAAACTTGTTCTCTCCTTAAAAAGAACAGAAAGTAATGAAAAGGAATAAACATGTATCTACCATGAAGTTGAGACTTTCTCCTTCACAAGAAAATTGAAAAAAGAATTGAAGTGAAGAGACTGTTTCACTATCTGAGTCAAATAATAAATTCCGGAGAAATTAATTGATTATTTTATTGATTCATAAACTCTGAGTTCACATAGCGCCTATAATTGCCTTGAATGTCACAGCGGCCCACATCATAAACTCGAGAATGCCATGTTGCATGCATCATTGGATTCACTGCTTTCTTTGCAATGACATCTAATCAAAATGGTTAAAGTTCAAAATAGGGGCGCCTGGGTAGCTCAGTGGACTAAAGCCTCTGCCTTCTGCTCGGGTCATGATCTCAGAGTCCTGGGATCGAGCCCCACATCGGGCTCTCTGCTCAGCGGGGAGCCTGCTTCCCCCCTCTTTCTCTGCCTGCCTCTTTGCCTACTTGTGATCTCTCTCTCTGTCAAATAAATAAATAAAATCTTAAAAAAAATAAGTTCAAAATACATTAAAAGTAGAATTCTGGCATAAAAAGAACTGTATATCATGGGGAAGCAAAGAAAAAACCCAGAACTTTCTTCTGGTATACCTAAAGGAAAAGCTAACCAAGAACTTCCTTTATTGAGTCGAAACCTCTTTACAAACGATTAAGTCACCAAATTCTCCTGCTGGTGATAAGTAAGTCCACAGTTACTCAGTGCTTTCTCCAGGCAGATAAAGCTCAAACCCTGGGTGGAATGAAGACAGAAGAGAGGAAGGGGATGGAGTCCATGTGGGGCTTGCCATATTTCCCTGCTGGGACTCTCAGCCAAGTCAGATTTGATTAGACCACCTTTCCCAATACACATTTGTATTTTCTGAAGCAGAAGGTCTCTCATTCCTCCATGGCATGGACCAGCCATATAGGGCAAATTAGGGGGCACACAAGCCTGATGTGTGTTTATTCAAGCACTATTCCATAACGAGAAACACTTACTGAAACAATCCTTATGCTTTCTGGAATCTGCGAACTCACTGGCACTCCCTCAGTTTCTTTCTTGGAGGCTGACAATGTCTTTGTCTACTTTGTGCTGTTTAAAAGTCATCTCATCAATGTTGGCCTAACACTCATGTCCTTCCTGCAAAAAAACTAGCTGGGATCTTTGGTTCTGTCGGGGGGCAAGTTCTAATACAGACACTTTGCTTTCAACACATTGACTAGGAGATCTCCCCTGCCAGGAACTAAAAGGCTTTAATTTTATGAATCATCAAAGCTTTTTTTCTATACATGATGTAGAATAACCTTTTCTTTTCAGAAAGTCTAATCCAGTAGCCTCCCAGACCTCAGGATGTCACCAAATGGCATGTGCGTGGTGTGCAAGAAGAACAAAGGAAAAAAGTATTCAAAGCTGAGCTGGGGATTGCATAACACCCCTTATGAGAAAATCTCGACCCATAAAACGCTCACCTACTTTGGAGTTTAAATAAAGCAGAGTGGTATTCCTTTTTAAAGAGCTGCTTTACAGCTATCTTCCTGTCAGAATTCCAATTATTCTATGACTCAGTGGGTATATGTCTAGCTTTTTTAAAATTCTTTTTTCGGGTAAGAATGTGAAGAAGTTTTGATGAGAAGTTTGTAAAGGAAGGGTTTATATAATAATGTTGAACTGCATCAAATACAAACACATTTTTTTTCATTATTCGAAATGCAGTGTTTTGGAAATAATGTTTTCGGAATTGAGCCTTACCTGTAAAAGTGATAAACATTTTCTTTGGTGCCTTTGAAGAGGTGGTAATTAACTTCTGCTTAGGAATTGACTGATATTTCTGGCAGAGTTGAGGGGATTCAATATTCACTTCTGTTCGTCTTTCAGAGTAAGACTTTCGTAAAAGAAGAAGAAACAGACTGGAATTTTGTATGCGAGGGATTAGTTTTTGCTAATTTTCACAAAATCTGAGCATAGGCACTTCCTATTCCATCTGTAGCAGAGACTGGCTAGCGACTTCCACCTTCCCCCCAGCACACACTTCCGCCATATTTCCTCGCCCCCCATGCGGCTGAGCCCAGCCTCCAGACGAGCTCGGGCCAGTGGAACGTGTTCAGCAGTGATGCCCTCACCTTCGGGCCTGGCCCAGACAAACTCTCCCATCCACTCCTCTCCCTGAATGGCAAAGGATCCCGGGTGAAGATGCTGAGGCCACTCACCAATCATAACCACTCACAACAGTGAACTTTGAATAAGTAAGAAATAAACTTTCATCGTAGTAAATCACTGAGACTTTAGAGTGTTTTCATTTTGTGTTTTTGCTGTCTAGCAGCCACTAAACATATCCCTCATTGTCCTTTCTTCTCTCTTTCTCGGTCTCCTGCTTGCCTCGTTTCCTTCCTCTCACTGTCTTTGGGTATCGTGTGATTAGGTCTTTCTGATTTGACCACCAAACCATACTGCTTTTGTTGGATTTGGAGTGAAGGCCTTCACAGTGTTGAAATAATAAGCAGATCCAATTCATTTAATTAGGAGGAAACGTTCAATCAACTCAACTTTTTATTTTTAATATTTTTATTTTTTTAAAGATTTAATTATTTGACGAACAGGAGAGAGATCACAAGTAGGCAGAGAGGCAGGCAGAGAGAGAGGGGGAAGCAGGTTCCCTGCTGAGCAGAGAGCCCGATGTGGGGCTCAATCCCAGGACCCTAAAATCATGACCTGAGCCGAAGGCAGAGGCTTTAACCCACTGAGCCACCCAGGCGCCCCAATCAACTCAACTTTTTAAAAAGCTTACGTGCTAGGATAATTTTTAGTCAATGACTCTTTGAGTAAAGGGTCTTACTTCAAAGGGTCTAAACTCACTGAGTTTAGAGATCATGTAAGAGTCTCATGGTAACCGTGACAAATGCGATTATCTCAGTCCTGGAAGACCCAGCAGATGTGGACACAACAACCAACTTCTGAGGAGGAAAACCAAGGACTTGAAAACAGACATTAGCCTAATCCCTCAGACAGCTCTGTTGACTTGCACGACACACGGCTTCTAGTAGGCAAGCATGGACATTGTATCGTGTCAGGTGTCTTTAAGGGCAGGCCAGAAAAAATATTAGTGCTGCATATAACTGGGTGAGGCTTCCAAAAGAATTAGAGTTTCAAAGCGGCTTTTTTAAAAATCCAAAACGAAAATTCCAATCTGATTTTGTGTCAGCCGCTTTCTTTCAGACTCAATATGGCAACCCATCCTTTTCCTTCTCTTCCTGCTCCAAGTTTGTGGTTCTCAAGCTGGGCTGGGTGAAGCCCATTCAGAGGCTGTCTCAAGTGGGCTCCAGGCAAATCGCTCCAGATTCAACAAGAAAAGCTTTCTTTTGATCCGTTTTTGCAAACTGGGCTTCCACAGAAGCATTTATTTTGGGGTGTGGGTTGGGAAGTTTCCCTTGCTTTATAGGGTTACACGTCGCAGCTTTGTATGTGCTGCCTGGACATCATATCTACTCTAATAGTTTTAGTAACACAAATACCCAGTGAGGTCCAAATCTGAGTCTATAGCACACATCTTTTCTGGAAGCCCCCCCAACTCACAGTCCCACTCGTATTTCACCACCTCCACTCGCTGGATGCCTCATAGCCACCTCTTCGCAATATTCCTGAAATAGAATGCATTATCCTGCCTACCCTTCTTCCTGCACTGATGACATCACCATCCACCTGGTGACTCAGAGAAGACTCTGAATCATCCTGACCCCCTTTCCTTTCCATCCCCAAATCCAATCAGTGATTTAGTCCAGTTTGTAAACTGTCTTAATGATCCATTAAATATGTCCTTCCTGGGGCGCCTGGGTGGCTCAGTGGGTTAAAGCCTCTGCCTTCAGCTCAGGTCATGATCTCAGGTCATGATCGAGTCCCACTTTGGTGACTCTGCTCAGCGGGGAGCCTGCTTCCCCCTCTCTCTCTGCCTGCCTGTCTGCCTACTTGTGATCTCTCTGTCAAATAAATAAATAAAAAACCTTAAAAAAAATATGTCCTTCCTCCCCATCCTCATTGCCACCACTTTAGTCCGATACCCTTGTCACCCTCCTTCAATCCGGACCATTACAGTCATCCCCAGTGGCTCTCCCACCACTTTATCCCTGGCTGCCTACTTTTTTCCGAAATGCACTGGAAATCATAAACATTAATATTTATTTCTAGCTTCACAATTAACAAGTTACTTTCATGTACATTTTCATATTTAAGTATCCTAGCATTCCACCAAGAAGACACAGTTCTTCTTAGGACAAGAATTTGAAAAAAAAAAAACAAAACAAGAATTTGAGGTCTGAGAAATTATCTTGACCAAGGATCCTCAAAAAGTCAAAAAGCTATTGTTCAACCCTGAGGACTCTACAGTTTATGCTGATGACGTTAAGCCACACTACCAAACATCGGTCAGTCTTGGGCTTTAACACCTTCAATTCCACTCCACTGGCTACAAGAGAAAGACCAGATCTTTTAGCACATTGAAAGGGCTCACTATAACTGTGCCCCAGGGAGTTTTAGTGGTTAATAGTAATAATTAACAATCCAGCTCTGGAGTTAGAACCCACATTCCAGTCTAACCTCATGAATAAGTTATATAATCTCTCTAAACCTCAGTTTCCTAATGTGCACACTAAGGCTAATAACAAAGTTTATCCCACAAACTTGTTGTGGGGCTTAAACAAGATGGCGCACGTGATGTGCTTCACAAATTGCTTGTTTGATAGAAAGTGCCTGGTGAATGTTGGCTATGGGCACTGATTTACCAGCCTCATCCCATGGCATTTGTTTTCCCATCCTTCCACCCTTCAAGCAGCCCACCTACACTTTTTGTTACCTCCTCTTTGAAATCTTGAAGATGGCAGTTGGTGATTTCCCCACCATTTTGTACATACCTCTATACTCTGTTGGGTTGTACAGTCCTTAAGACTGGCAGTGAAATATCTCCTGGGAGGGCTCAGTAGGTCTTGGACAAAGTCCTCACTACAGAATGCTCTTCCCCAAGCTCTCCCAGGTCTCCTGCCATAGATCTCTTGCTCCCTTGCTCTGCCTTTCCCTTAACCCCTGCCACTTCTGATATCATGTTTGTCCTCCAGTCTTGCCCTTGCCCTAACTTAGCCCTGCTGAAGGCCATCTGACCTCAGCTCCATGCCAGAGCTGTGTTCCACTTAAGGGCAAGGCTTTGGCAACTTGTCTGTCTCTCTCTGGCATCTGCCTTTAGTCTGTCTCCTGTTTCTAGCTTTTCTGAAGCTGACAATCCCAGGGACTGACCAACAACAGTTCAGATAGGATGATCACAGATCTTACCACATTGTTTTGTGTTGTCTTTATCATCCATCAGACTGAACTCTTCCAAGACAAAGACGTCTTGTCTTTGATTTCAGTAGATCCTCTGTAGCATCTGGTTCAGAACAAACCCTTAATAATTGCTTGTTGATCGAACAGATTATTGTTCCCCAAACAAGTGGCTGGGGGTTTTGGGGGCTCCTGCTGTCTAAGTTCTTAAGACCACACAGAGGCATCTGATAGTGCACTCACTCTTCTGAAACTCCTCTTACACAACCAGCTTCAAACCAAAGTATGCATAACTACATCATCTGTAGTGTTTTTTGCCACCAAAATATAAAGTATTTCACCTATAAAGTGTTTTTTTCTCATTTTTTTGCCATTACTTGTTGACGGCATTCTATAAATTTGACTATGTCAAATTTCCATCAACAATCTATTTATTTAGCTTCATTCTATGCATTTTCAAGGTAAACTATTTGCTTTTTGCAACATACTTCGTTGATGTTAATCCCTTATGACTGTACATAAATTTCTTGAAAGAAGTCTTTGTGTAGTTTTTTTATTTTTTGGTGGTACCTTGTTGAAAAATCTTATACAAAGTGCATACCATAAAATATTGCTTACATTAAAATATACTCTGCTGTTTTTCAAGTTTTGCTACTGAAAAGTAATCTCATTTTGTGTTTGACTCAACTATCGTGGCTTTCAATGGATACATTTTTCTCTAACCACACAGCCTTAATTTTTTTTTATCTGTAAAACAATAAGATTGCCTAGATCATCACTGTTTCTTTTCACTTCCAACCATATGGAGTGTAGAGTTCTAAAATACAATCAAAAACCCTGGTGTCTCCTTGTCTCAAATGATTTCAGAATTAATAGACAGAAAACCTAAAAAAAGTCTATTAATCTACTAAAAAGAAAAATACACTTTGAAATTATTAAAATTTTGAAACATATACCTTAGGAAAATGCAAATGAACACAACAAGGAAATACCACAAATTGCCTACCAAAGAGAATTGATTATCCCAATGCTGGGGGCATAATTGGATAGCACTGGTGGAAATGTAATTTTTTATAAACTTTATACCAAAAGGGCAATTTGGCAATATTTATCACCAGACTTAAAAATGCATATTTAAAGAATTCATTTGAACCAGAAATTATTCTTCAAGAAGTTTCTCCTAAAGAAATAATCAAGGGTAGATGCAAAGCTTTAGCTAAATGGTGGTTCTCAGCGCTTGGATTGGAAAAGAAACTCATTAAATGTTTGTGGATTTTCAGAAGTGTCATTTCCCAAACAAATCGCACAGTGCTTTAAGGCTACTAATCTGTAAAAACTGTGGACTGGGCACACAACAGGAAAGAAACGTCTAATTACTTCTTCCTGGGGCTCAAGACCTGCCGCTGAATCATTCCAGGATCAAACCAGGCAGGGCGACCTTCCTTTACCTCCTGACCAGCTTCATTACAGGACAAACCAGGGGGAACTGAGCACCTCAAAATCAGAGCCAGAGGTATGACGAACAAGTAGCTGGACGGGACAAAGGAGCGGAGGAGAGGTAAAAGCTAGAAAGAAGAGAGGAGGCCATGGGGAGCTCCAAGAGTGGGGCGGGGTGGGGTCCGAAACATAAGTTGACAACAGAGGATGCGGGAGGAAAGCGCTCTCTTGCGTCACCTTCTGGTATCCACGTGTATGTGCACCAGATCGATCCCCTCTGCTCCTAAACTCAGCTTGTTTGCTCTTCTAAGAGGTTAGGACATAGCTGAGGGTTTACGATATAAATAATAACCAAAAGGTCTAACAGTAGGAGATGGATTGAAAAAATGTTGATAGAAGATTATTGTAGGGGAGGAAAAATAATGTTCCCTTTCCCCTAAGTTCTTAGCTGAGACCCCCATGATAAAAGATTAACAAGAGAAAAACAATTTTATTAACATTATACCTCATATATACATGGTGGATACCCAGGGAAAAAATGAGTAACTTCCCAAGACGGCTTAGATTTTGGGCTTAAAATCAATTTCTGAAGAATATTTGATCTCATAGGAATATGCTTATTCTGTGTAGGTTTTTTTTAAAAGCAGGCTACAAAACAATGCAATGCACATCCCAATATGGAAAAAAAAAAGTGTAAGTATGGTATATATTATATAAGACGCAAAGAAAATGTCTAGGGTAACAAGCGAATGCTAAGATAGATTCTGTGATTATTTCCAGCAAAGAAATTACAGGTAGCATTTATTTTATTTTCTTCATACTACTCCATATCATCCAAAATTTCTGCAATGAATAAAAATTATTTTTATGATCAAAAAAAGGTTTAAATACGTAAGAAGTGTGTGTTAGAGACAGAGAACAGTGTCCTAAGAGTCAGAAGTCACCTAGCATCTTAATAATGCGAAAGAGAGATAAGCAGCTATTCGGTGGGAAAAACCCAGATTCAATTCTGAGGCCTGGATGGGACTCAAGGACCCATGAGATTTTACTGTTATTTTTCTATAGCAATTTAAATTGTAATCTGCAGAGCAGTAAAGAAAGCTCTGTTTATCTTTTGATAATACAAACATAAATTTCCCTATTGGCAGATAAGTTTCCCCTGTATAGCTAATAGATATGCACATATTTTGCACGTCTAATTGTGTCATTTGCATATAATTTAAACCCATAAGTCATGTTTATAAGAATTCTGAGCATACTCGCGTTCAGCAAGCAGGGTGAACAAATTATATCCTGTCTCTATTAAACTCTGATCATAGCAGCAGTGGAGGAGGCTTTAATCCCAGCTCTCTATGGAGGAGCTTACCAGTGACCTTGGGTCTACTGCAGAACTTCTTAGGGCCTCAGTTTTGTGATTCACTAACGAGGGAGGTAAGCTATTATTGCTAAGGCCCAGTAAAGTCTAGGATTTGAGGATTTCTTTTCCCCCCATGGTAAAACTTGACAACATCCTAAAAACCTAATGAAGACTAAACACTTTTTGAATGCTAATAATCGTTATTCTACATGTTTTACTGAAAAGGAACAATTGCTATTTTAAAAAGAAATGTCTGAGGCTGCTTGTGCATTCTGGAAGGTGGAAGAGACAAGGCTGGTCTTTTGTTTGAGAAATACCTAGAGGGGGCTTTTGGTTTTAAAGGGTGATTTCTGCAACGCATATTCCAGAATGAGGTATTTTTGACAGAGAACTGAATTGTCCTGTAGCTAAAATAGATGGTGGTTTTGCCGTGGTGAAATGAGGGGTGGCTATCTCAGAAATGGCTTCAGCCCTTTCCTCTACCCTCCATTAGACCCCCAACCCACTCCAAGCAACATACAATCTAAGTCAAAGCAGCGTATTTCTAAACAAAGGAGACTTTGAAACAATGCCTTTGGTCCTAACTTCTAAACAGATCGTTCTCCCCAAGACTCTTCACCTGTATAAAAGGTTTGAGCATCACACCTGGCAGGAGAACTGTTTGGAAGTTCTGAGGCAACTTCTCAAGAGGAGGACAGAAGAGAAGGGTCAGAGCAGAGGGGAAGGCAGGTCCCAGCAGTGCAAAGACCGGGGGCTGACAGGAAAGACAATGATGTAAATTCCTCACAGGGGACAGTTGGCCGAAGAGCTCCCACAATAGCAAGGCCTGCTTTTCAACTTGAAGTTGTTTTCTCTCTGTGCCATGCTGTGGCCCGTCCTCTGTTATTCCAGACCTTCAGCAGAAGCTTGCAACATATAATTGTCTAGCGCTACTAATTCTTTAGGGGCTTGAAGAGGTAAGAGGGCTGAAAAGGTAAGAGCAAAAACTAGCTGTAGGAGGCGAGCTGAGAAAAGGGAATTGGGTAGAATCAGTCAGTGTGAGAAGTGACTTGAAGAAAAGAAGTCACCCCACCTCCCACACACTCTAGTCCTCTGCGGTGACCTGTGAGCAGGCATACATGCATGCTCGTGCACAAGCATGCACGCGCACACACACTTGTGTACGCCCTATCTTTAGAAATACTGGAAGGAGACAAGACTTCTCATAATACACAGGTTGGGGGCTGGAAGCTAATCATTTCATCTGAATATTTTAGGACAGGGTATTTTCAGAAGGCTAGAACATTGGTGAATGTTACCCATTGAATGTAATTCTTTTTTTTTTTTAAGATTTTATTTATTTATTTTAGAGTGCCCAGGAGCAAGAGAGTGCGGGCACGCGGCGGGCGTGCACACACGTAGTGGGAAGGAGCAGAGGGGGAGGGAGGGAGAAAGGGAAAGAATCCCAAGCAGACTCCTTGATGAGAGCAGAGCCTCAGGCGGAGCTCAATCTCAGGACCCTGGGATCATGACCTGAGCCAAAGGGAGACGCTTAATGACTGAGCCACCGAGGTGCCCCTGAATGTGTAATTCTTAACAGAGAACACATTTTTGTAATATTAGTAAAATTTAGCCTCAGTTGGCTCAATTTTTTTCTTTAAAAGAGAGTAACAACCTCCATTATAGTAGAAGTCACTTCTCCAATTGTTGGCAACATTTTCGGTGTTTGGTTTCTATTTTAACCTCTTGCTTACCAGCTGAGTTCAACTCATATCTTGTACTCACAAGGTTTTCTTAACCTGGCCATTCCTTTAGCCTCAGGGGCCTCCGTCTCTCTTGGGTCCTTCCTGAGATCCTTGCTAAGGGACCCAGAGAAGTGTCTGAGGCACCCACCAAGACCATCTTCTCTTGTCATTTGGGTTTTTTTTTTCACTTAAATGGCTGAGTTTCAGTAGCAGGTGCTGTGTATCTGCTACAACGCGCCCCTATTTGGAGTGTGTAAAACTAAGAACACTTAACACGTGACCGTAACAGAAGTAAATATACCAGATGGGGCTTGGGTTTCACGGATCTGTTTTTATACTGATTTACTGTTAGCTTCCCTGACCATCACAAGTTGAAGAAAGGTCCAAAGCCTCTGTCTGTACTTTCACTGCACTGTCACTTGTAAAAAACAAAGTTTAAAATACGAGGTCATGAAATGATTCTGCACTCCGGAACTTGCTCCAGTTATTCATGAAAATATTCGAGCAAATGCTTTTGGGGCGTGATGCTGGTAAGTGTAACAAGATGGCGGAAACGTATTCGGTTAGCGACTGGTACAAGAAAGAGTTCCTCCCAGGGAGGGCTTGCCTTCGTTAGGAAACACCCTGCCTGCCTGCGGTAGGAGCTGGGTCTGCAGAGGCTGGAGGTTGGCTTGCCACACTACAAGGAGCTTCTGGGTGAATCTGGGAGGAAGGAGGAAGCGAAGAAAGGGAGAAAGAAAGAGACAAAATGAGAGAGGAGATGTTGGGAGCTGTGCCATGACTGGGCCCCCCTGAATCTTCAGAAAGTTAAAAAAAAAATCACTGAATGTTTGGTGTGATTGCCTGTCTTGTGGAAACCTGAAGAGATTCTGAGGAGACAACCAGCCAGCTAGCACGTGTGCGGTCCTAGAGAGAAGCCCGGGGTTGCACTGGAGGGGCACGGCCAGCACGCATGCTCAGAGGGAGACAGAGGAACAGCCCAGGGAGCAGGGGCTGTGGCAGTGCCGCGAGCCTGAGTCCGCCGAAGTGAACGGGGATGCCTGTGAAGGGTACAGACGGAAAGAACAGATATAAAGGATCTCACGATTTGGAAGGCAGCTTGTTTTCTCCAGCAGGGACGTAGGAGCCAAATCCTCATAGGAAAAAGAAAAATATGCCTATCATCTGTTCTTAAATGGAGTGCAGGCATTCCTGGAAATGGCATCATTAAGTGGACTGCTATAAAATAGAACCGATTTTCTCCCTAGGAAAATTATTGTAACAGAAGAGCAGCCGGACCCAGGACTCAGCATTGCATAATCACATGTCATCAAAGCAAAATAGGTATGCACTCATATGATCACTCAACACTGTCAAATTATTCTTGAGTTCTGTAAAACAGGCATAAATGTGATATACCCATAATTCTACAAGAGACTCCATCCAATATGCTATAAATAGTTATAAAAGCTAGAGTAATACATTTAACATGAAATATGTTAGTTATAACAATTAAACAATTAGTAATATTTTCTTTGCCTTTTAAGCACTTAAATGTAGTTTTATGGAATAAGTATAACTCTTAAGGGTTATCCCAAGAAACTCTGAGTGAATGCTTTCTTTTTTTTTTTTTAAAGATTTAGTTTATTTATTTGCGAGAGAGAATGAGAGAGAGAGAGATTGAGAGAGCGCATGAGAGGAGAGAAGGTCAGAGAGAGAAGCAGACTCCCCAGGGAGCTGGGAGCCTGATGTGGGACTCGATCCCAGGACTCCGGGATCATGACCTGAGCCAAAGGCAGTCGCTTAACCAACCGAGCCACCCAGGCGCCCTTCTTTTTTTTTATTTTTAAAGATTTTATTTATTTGACAGAGAGAGCGATCACAAGTAGGCAGAGAGGCAGGAGGAAGCAGGCTCCCTGCTGAGCAGAGCCCGAAGTGGGACTGGATCCCAGGACCCTGTATCATGACCTGAGCTGAAGGCAGAGGCTTTAACCCACTGAGCTACCGAGGCACCCCTGGATGCTTTCTTTTCTTTTGTAAAATGTGTCTAAATTAAGCAATGGTGCTGGAAGTCCGTCAGTTCATCAAAAGTTGCTTAAGGAATGCGGCTATTGCTCGTCATCTGTTATTCTTGCTGTTGTTGGGGGTCTTGATAATTCCGACAATGAATAGCGTATTTACAAAAAAGAAGCAGAGAGGAAGATACAAGAGGTGGAGCCTCTACTGTGTCATTGACTTGAGATGGTTACATAGGTACTACTGCTTAGTAGATAGAACTTTCTGGAGCTGTCAAGCAAAATTCATGCTCTGCTATAAATAATGTGGGCTTATCGGGAAGTAGTTGTTTAGGAGTATTTTATTAATCAGGATTGCATTAGGCTGCATGTAATAGATACCTGTCTACAAGTAGAGGTTTATAGTTTCCAGTAATAAGAAGTAGAAGCAGCCCTGGGCTGAGATAGCAGCTCAAGACGGTCATCAAGGACCCAGTGTTTTGGGGCACCTGACTAGCTCAGTCAGTAGAACCTGTGACTCCTGATCTTGGTGGGGTTGTATGTTTGAGCCCCACAGTGGGTGTAGAGATTACTTAAAAATAAAATCTTAAAAAAAAAAAAAAGAGGACCTGGTCTTCCATACTGTCCTGCTCTTCATCCTTCATGCCTGAGCTCAAGATGGCTTTGTACCTCCAAGTGTGATGACCACATTTCAGTTAGGAAGAGGGGAGGACCAAAAGCATGTGCCAAATACGCTTTTATGAGGAAATCGATAGTCTTTTCAGAAGCCCCATTTAGTGGACTTCTGCTTGTTTCTCACCAGCCACCATGAAACATGGCCACCTATACAATGGAAATTGAAGACATTCCATCCATCCCAAATGAAACCAGCATTCTGTAGAAGAGGAGAATAAATAGTCTATAAGCAGCTAGCAATGTTATTCCTCAAGTTGACTTATTTTAGGGGAGTAGTTCAGAGCTTTGTGATGGCACACTCTATATTACAGGTCATGTTCAAATGTCAAGGTCATTAACATTCTTTTCAGCTAGATTGTCTGAGTTTAACTGCCGTACTTCTTATAAATCCCGCTCACCTGTCCTCTCAAGGTTCTTATCTATCACTGAAAAATATATAAATCTCAACTTAGGTGAAATGACTTGTCCAAGGACAAGTGGACTCAACATGAACATTAGTTGTCTTCACCCAGCATTTCGCATGTAGAAAGTAATCAACTGTGGATCTTGGGATCAGAGATAGGAGAGGCCCAAGAGATCACCGGGACAGCAAATAATGGGGCAGAAGCCCAGGAACCATACCTGCCTTAGCCAAGGTCTCATGACCAACAGAGAGAGGACTAACGCCCAACACTTTTGGCTTCCAGTCCAGTAAACTTTCCACTTTTTCTCAAATCTGCCTACTAAATATATGTCTAAACTTGGAACTTGTTTCTTTGATGAGGAAGAAGAGTCCCAGAGGTTTCACTTGTCCTGCCTCTGTTTCAGATTCTTTCCTAAACCACTTCTTATTTATAGGACCCCTCAGGACAAACCTAATGAGAAGGTTTGTCACTTTATGGACTTAGACACATACATCATTGAATAAATTATATTTGCCCAAATGGTAGGACTATATTACTAGAAGCCTGGTATGATCAGTTTGGCTCTGACACTCGAGTTTATGCTGTGTGCAAGGCCATTTGCTTTTGGTGTTTTCAGTATTTCAGTTCTTGAGGCTTACCGTCTCGAGGCCGGAAAGACATCCTTCTTTGATGGCATGATTTTGTTTAGGAAGGCATGGTGTGCACACCCAAGTGGCAGAGAGGGAAAGGACCATGGAATGCATGTGGTCCATCCTTTCCCCCACGGCAGGTAACCCACCTCCATATCCAGATTTATGGCCATAAGGCATTTGTAGGAAGACCCAAATGACAAAAAAACACTATTATTTAGGCGGCTCTGAAATACCATAAAGTTCTTCCCTCTCTGAAGCTGAAATCCACTGTTTCTTAGCTTCCATTTATCAATCCTAGTTTGTACAGCAGAGCTATATGGATGTTAACTCCATCTTCCATGGGACAAATATTTGAAGAAAGTCATCATGGTCCTGGTTTATCTTTTCCCTAGTTCCTTCTATTACTCTTCCTGGGCCATCTCTAGATCTTTTACCATCCTGATAACCACTCTCCAAAAATCTGATTTATCAGGCTCCTTAAAACGAGGTACATTGAGACCTAGACACAATACCATGGATAAGATGTGAGCAGCACATAATAGGGCCATTCCTCCTTTATTTTGGATACTCAACTAAAGGGGCTGTAAATTGCATTAACAACCTCATCCCGCTATCGTTCCATATTGAGCTGTTGGCCAGTTGAAATTCTTACTCTTTTTCTGGAACATTGTATTGGGTCAGTTCTCCTCCTCTGGATTTACCTGTATACATGTGCCTTGGGAGTACTACAGAATCATTCAAATAAGTGTCACATTAATTCGTTTTGTGAGCATCAAAGTAGTAATTCAATCACAATGATGTACTACACTCATTTTCCACTTACCTATTCCAAGTAACTGATCAGGATTATCTCCTTCGAGCCTTACAGTGACCTTCTTGAAACAGATATTATGTAATTTTAGAGATGAAGAACAGGCTCAAAGAGATTAAAGCATCTGCTTACAATCACACACAAAGGAAATGGAGAATTCACATCCAGATCCTTCAGAATTCAAAGCTTTTGCTCTGAGCTACAATTCACTCTGCCTTTTTATCTAATCATGCAAAACATCAAACAAGCCATTAAATGAGGGCTCTTACCAGATTTATAATAATTAAGAGCAGACATTTGGAGAAATGGGTTTGGGGTTCTGGTTTGGTTAATGTCGAAGATAAATACCGTGAAGCATAAAATCTCATAATCCTTTACCTTCCGAGGGTTACAGAGAAAGTGATCTAGCAACTTACAAAGGTATCATTGAAAATGTCCATTTAATGAGTCTCTCTGGCAGCTGGCATTGCTGGGCTCATGATAGAGGCAGCTAAAAAAAATACTATGGAATGATACCCAAATAATTATTAAAATATTGGGAATCAAAGTGCCATGCAGACACTAGGCTACAATTATTTCTGGTCAGAGCAGGCTTAAGAAAAAAGTTCAATAGTGACTGACATAAGGGGGGAAAGAGTGCTATGATTGGTTTGTAAACTAATTTTTTTTTAATGCCCTGGTCCGCTAACAGCTGTTTTTTCCTGCTGCGTCCCTTCTGCCCCTCAATAACTCACAAGAGCGGCTGCAAGAGAAAACGACCAATGTGAAAACATGACCAGAATAATGGCGCACCCCCTGCAAGGAGCAGACCTTGCCCAAATAGGATGAGGGCATTGGCTTTGGCCTTGTCTTCGGAGCTTGGCGTCTCCTCTGCCTGCCAGGTAACAATCTTTTCAAACTGTGTGTAACGATGACTTTGAGAGAGACTCCAGAAAATGAGAAACGTTCATTGTGTGGAACCAAATTGAGCTAGCTAAAACTCAAAACAAAATCTTGCTCTGGTTGCTGCCAAGGGGAAGGCAGAAAACAGGAATTGACACAAGCAAGCACTTAGCTTTTTTCCTTGCTTTGAAATTGTACTTTTGACTCTCAGAAATCCTTTCTTTACAGTCAGTCAGTTCTGTGAAACGGCTGCTCCCAAGCCCTCTGTAAATGAGGTTGCTCGACCACAGGACCTTTGCACTCGTTGTTCTGTGTGGAAATCTTCACCCTCATTCTAACCCCATCATCCTGGCTGACTTCTGCTCATCTTTTATGTCTTGGCTGAATTGTCCTTTCCACAGGCCTTTCCAGACTACTCAAACTCTTCCAGATATTTTAGGTTTTATGTTCCTGCCCTCTGTAGATTTTTTTTTTCTTTTTTTTTAAAGATTTTATTCATTTTACCTGACAGAGAGAGAGAGCTCACAAGTAGGCAGAGAGGCAGGCAGAGAGAAAGGGGGAAGCGGGCTCCCCACTAAGCAGAGAGCCCGATGTGGGGCTTGATCCCAGGACCCCGAGATCATAACCTGAGCCGAAGGCACAGGCTTTAACCCACTGAGCTTTAACCCAGGCGCCCCAGATTTTCTTTTTAGTGCTTGTGACAGACAGAATAAAAGCCCCCTGAAGATGTCCACATCCTAATTCCCAGAACTTGTAAATACATTACCTTACATGGTAAGGGGAACTTGGAAGATATGATTAAGTTAAGGATTTTGAGTTGAGGATTATCTGGTGGGCCCAGCATAATTACAGGAATCCTTACAAATGAAAGAGAAAGGCATGTATGTAAAGAAAATGTCCCATAGAGTCCCCATTTGGGGAGATTTGTATAGGGGCATTACATACTCTGGATAATGGTTTGATTTTTTTAAACGATTTTAATATAAATGTGTATTTCATTAAAATGAGGAGAGGAGAACCCATAATCATTCAGTAATTAGCTTTTTTTTCCCTTCTAAGGCATGTTTTGTGACCCCCCTCTCTAGGAGACAGATGAAAGTGTATTTCTATTTTTAGCATTCAGTTCCTAGACCCGAGCTGAAAACCTGAGGGTAGTACAGGGTATTATCTGAACCGCTGAGCCCCCTGCTGGGACAATAGAAGTGAGGGGTGAAGTGAGGGGAGAAGGAGCGTGGCGCTCTCTCGGTTCTGCAGGGCTGGGGGTCCCTGCTCCGGGAAGAAAACCCAGGAAGGCTTAGGGTGCGCTCTACTGCCATCTGCTGTCGCCCCTGGCTTCATACATGCAGCAGAGATGTTTTCATGGTTTAAGATAGAAATCCAGTGGAAAGTTACAGATTAAGACTAATTGCCTCCACTTGATGCAATAAATGTAGCTCTGAGAAGCTCATTTGCTCCATATCCTTAGCAACAACGTTAGGTTTTTGAATGTTAGCCATATTGGCGGTTCTGTGGTGAGGGCTCTCTCATTGATTTTATTTTGCATTCTCATGATGACTAAGGTGGAACACTCTTTGAATATTGATTTTTATTAAATACAAGAACTAATGTCCCTTTTGGCCTGTTTGGGGATCAAATATGTAGCGTTGGTGCTCATCAGTGGCGACTTTTTCCAACTGAGATAGCCAGCCACTGGAAAGAACACTTCCCATGTGTGTTTAATGATCCTTTGGAAATCCTCTTTTGAGAGGCGCATACTGCAGTCTTCTGCCCATTTTTCTATTGGGTTTGTCTGACTTTTCATTATTGATTTGATGAGTTCTTTTTTCCGGATGGAAGTGCTTTGTCAGAGAACATGTTTCTAAATATTTTTTTTTTCCTACCGAGGTTTGCCTTTTCATTCTTGCCATGGTATCTTTTGATGAATGGAGTTCATGTAAATCTCAAGTTTACATTTACATTTAATGGAAATAGACAGAAGTGTACATTTAATGTAAATTGTCAAGTCCAAATACCGATGTTTTCCTTTAAGGTTAGTGTTTTTTTGGGTCTTGAGAATCTTGGCCTACACCAAAGTTATAAATATATTTTCCTGTGTTATCTTGTAGAGGTTTTAGCATGTAACCTTTCACATTTATATCTACCATCGACCTGAAATTGAGTTTTGGGAAAGGGCGACGTAGGGATAAGGATTCTATTTTTTTCTGCAGTGATATTCAGCTGACCATTGAAAAACCACACTGTCCTCACTGCACTGCATATTACAGATCAGGTGACTCTAGATCTGTTTCTAGACTCCGTTCCAGTGGTCATTTGTTTAACCTGGGCAGACCTACAACCATGGCCTTTTCTGTAATAATAATGGATGCAAAGTTATCGTTTTCAGCCCACAGACTGCTTTGTGCTGGGCAGTCTGTCCACTGCTACTTCTAGCACTCCCAACAACGTGATGTATTACAGCCGGCCCCAGAGAGACAAATCTGGGTTTCTTTCTGAATTAAATATTCATAGGACTTATTACTGCTACTTCCACTATGGTAGCCCTTGTGCAGTACTAGCTATACGCCTGGCATTCCTCGAAGCGCTGTATGCTCACTAACTTGTTCAGTCTTCCCCAAAACTCTAAGTGGCAGGTACTAATACCCCCTTTTACAGAGGGGGGAATTTCATCAGAGAGGTAAGTAACTTGCTCCAAATCACTCAGCTAGTAAGAGCCAGGAGTTGAATACACCAAGTCTGGCTCCAGATTTTGTGTTGTCGACCACTACCCTTTGCTGCCTGTCTTATACGCAATGCTTTTTTTTTTTTTTTAAGGAACCATGGCACGCAGCCAGGCAATGGAGGGTAGAAGCACCAGTCTCCTAGCCCACGGACCACCCGTTATTCCAGGGTGACTTGACTGTGGCAGATCCCTTCCTGCCCCCTCTGTCCGCACACTCCCTCTTCGGGGTGTCAGTCAGCTGGTAAACTTCGCTTGGTTAATGTCTTTATACACTGTGGCTTGATGTAAAGTCTTTAATGATGCCGCTTTTATTTTTCTTTCCAAACAACTCTCCCTCCAAAACCCCCAAAGGCACTGTTTTGTGGTCTTTTATGTGACGGGAGGCACAGGAGAGGCTCAGGAAAAGGAAGCTGATTGTACTCCCAGGTCCTAGCAACAAGAGGCCTGCCTTGCAGGTACCCACGTCACCCGGAGCCGCCCGGGGAAGCCCCGGTGTCGCTCAGGAGGCGGAAGGGGAGCAAGGGGAGAGCTTAGGCCACAGCCTTTATCAGTTTCTGCATTTCTGCGGGAAAGGCAGGCCAGGGTAGAGAGGATTGCCTACCCTAAATAATCGCAGGGGGCTCCAAGCTACCACGGACTGTAAGGGGCGGTTCTTAGTTGCTTGGTACCTGGTCCAGGCATGATTAAGGCAGAGGGATATGGCTGGGTGTGAGGGCCAGGCGGATGTAAGGCTCTGGATCCATTAGTTTGCATGTCAAAAGCATGCTCCTGGCTACGCCCTTCGCTGAAATTCCAATCCCAGCAAAATGTTTAAAGTCTCCCTAGCCAAAAAAAATTTTTAAGATGTCAAAACATCATAACGTACAGCAAATTTTAAAAATATAAAGAACACATGTGTTCTGTATTCAAACTACCTGTAGTGCCCAGCTGCTATGTGCTTCATCTGTTCTTGCTTTGATTGTCCTTATTTATTTATTTGTTTGTTTAGAGACTTTCCTTATTTATTTGACAGAGAGAGAGACAAGACAACACAAGCAGAGGGAGTGGCAGAGGAAGAGGGAGAAGCCGTCTCCCCACTGATCAGGAAGCCAGATCCTGGGACCCTGAGATCATGACCTGAGCCGAAGGCCGACGCTTAACTGACTGAGCCACCCAGGCGCCCCTGGTCTTGTCTTGTTTAGATCAAATACCACTTTTCTCAGGTAGAAGTCCTAATGACCACACATGCACAGTTCCCCATCACACCTTGGTGACTGCAGCACTTTTCAGATCGCTGGAATCATTGGTTAATACATCTGCTTCCTCTACCAATTCTAAGACCCTTCTGAGTGGCGGTAGAGTGGGAAGAGGTAGAAATATTGTTTGAATGAATAAATGCATGAGTAAATGAAACTCCCCCTTCCAAAGACAATATTCCACTCTCTCCTTTTTTTCTAATCTGTGCCAGGAACCATGTCTTCAACATGGCGTGATGACAGCTCCTTCTTGCCTCCTGTCACCGATGGCTGTGACATCTACCAGGGAGGGCTCCTTCATGGTGAGGCTGGGAGGCTGAAGTAGAAGTAAGGCTCAGAATTTCTGTTGTTAAGTTATTGAGATCAGTAATCTGGGTTCTAATAGTATGGAATTATTTCATTAGCAAGATAGAAAATATATTTGTCGGCAGATGTTTTAAACTAAAAATTATAAAAATTCTAGTGTTCATAGTTTACTCACTGCTGTAAGTTTATCTTCATGAATTAACCTTACAATAAGTAGTAAACAAAGGGTATTATTTCCATTGTAGAGATGCAGACTAAAGCCCAAAAATGTCACATGACTTGTTTTAAAGTCTCAAAGCTAGAAAGTGACAGGAGCAAAATTCTAATTTGAATCCAGGGCTCCTGTTACTAAATCTGGAGCATTTTCCATTAAGCCACATGGCTCCTTGACTTACATTTATTTTCCCTCAGCTTTTATTTGTCAATATTTGCAGACAACAAAAAGGATCCATATTTCGTACTGCATGCCTGCAAGCACTGAGTTAGTGGTCACTGTGAATGCTTCTCAATCTGGAGAACCAGCAAAGCCTTCTCCGAAGGCGCTCGTTAGGACAGCAGTGCTAGAGAAATAAGAAAACATAAACATCTCATAGCAGAGAGACTGATCTGCAGATTTATGTTAGAGGCCTATGCATTTCTTTTCTTTTCCTTTTTTTTTTTTCTCGGGTAGGGGGAGGCGATTGCCTATGCATTTCTATGGGGGACACTAAACACACGGCGGCTTATAAAGAACCTCTAGGTGAACCTAGAGTTTGCTTCATTATGAAATGAGACTTATCAAAAGTTTCTAGGTAATCAGTAAAATTGGGGGTATAAGAGGCAAAGTACAGTAAATTGGTGCTACAGAAATAAGACAAAAGACTATGGCTCTAATGGAAAATTAGGACCCGACCATAGAATTTAAATTGTAGCAATGTGAACAAAAGAATCCACAGTGTATGAAAATCTGAACACATTTTTATGTATCTAACCAAAATAAAAAGTAATATTGTATAAAACTAGTGTAGGATGATTTTTTAAAATGCCTTTTCTCTCTGTGAATTTATTAGGTGAGCCAACTGATCCTATTTTTGAAATTGCCATTTTCAAACATTCACACTAATATTAACTTCTCATGTGTGGAATGAGAGTTGAGTTTCTTTCATATGCTTCTGAGCAAGTCGTTTTAAAAATCCATAGTATTACATTTATTTCTTTTTGCAGCTTTTATAAAGGCATTCCTGTGGTCTGACCCTTCAGAAACTGTAGTTTCAAATACTTGACTTCTTAGCCCTACTTCTTTCTCTTTAGTCATCCTTATGATTCAAAGAAATGTAAAAGATTCGACTCTGGCAAAGACTGAGGACCCTGGCCGCGATGGTGTTGTTCATTCCTAAATGTTATTTCATGAAATACTCTTTAATCAAACAGGAAACAGAGACATCAAATGTTTTACTCCATATTTTCAATTCAAAAATATAAACAATATTTACATAGCATTACACTTAAGTATTTACACGGCATTAACAGAAAAGGCAGTAAGAAATGATGGTTTGGGGGTTAATGGTCATTATATTTGAAATATAAGATGCCTTTCAAGTACACGGTATACAATGAAAATCATATCATGGAAAATTATTAACTACATGGCTCAGAATTTACATTTTGGACCCTAATATTTTTTTCCCCTTATTAAAAAAAAATACAAGCCTACTGACTTATGAGGCCTAAGTTTGTTTTCAATAAGTCACTTTGTCAATATAACATGATAAATTTACAGTTCACTATTTATAATCTTTAAACATAAATAAAGAGCAAAACTTTGGGAGTGCTCTTAAATGTTAAGTAATTTAAAATGCATGAAAACTATATTGGGGAAAATGTCATATATATGGCTTTCTTTTTAAATGTAAGTGAGATTTAAGATATATACGCACTTGATGGGAAGGACATATTGACCTAATAATACAGGTGTATGAATGAAAGGAATGAATATAGACCATTTCATGAGATACCTATTAATCCAATAGTGAATTAGTCCATTGCCAAACAGGGTGAACAATTAAAATGAAGCAAATTGAGTTGGCAATATACAATTTCAAATTTCTAAGTACTTGAAAACATTTTCCAACATTTATTTACCATTACATATGTAAAAACTAGAAAATACTAAACTGAAAACTAGGTTTGAACTTGGAATTAAATAATTTTGTCAATGTGAGAAAATGTAAGCAAATCCCAGTTTATAAAATTATCTACAGAGACCAATGATGGGGACTGTTTTATCATTAAAAAGTGTTCTGCTGACAGCAACACACTTAGATTTCTTTTGCCCCATTGTCAGTGTATCTAATTTATGAGTTGGTGAATTAAACACCACCACAAATGGGAAAACAACATTTTTCATTATATCACATTATATATTCACAAAGAAGTTACGTATCCACAAGTTATAAAAATAAATCTTTGGATCAGAAAACAAATAAAAATAGAAAAATTTGTATTAAAAGTTTTAAAAACTACAGCAAACTAACCTGATAATTATGACTGTTTTTGAGCCAACTATATTGTCTTTAGGTTATCTATTCAAAAAATTAAATCAAAAACCTTTGATCCACCAATGTTTTGGATGCCAAATTCTTCTGTCCTACTGTATTACGTATAAATCTAAAAATCTGGGAAAAAAATTAAAACAATTCAGAATGAAAAATATAAAAGAAAATTAAATATGCACATTAATTAAAAGATCTAAATTAAACTAGCTAATTCTCTCAACTATTTACTGTCATTTATCAGACATCTGTATTCCATGGTGATAAACAAAATTATTTCAAGAATATTTATTATTTTGGGGTGCCTCGTTGGCTCAGAGGGTTAAGCCTCTGCCTTCAGCTCAGGTCATGATCTCAGGGTCCTGGGATCAAGCCCTGCATTGGGCTCTCTGCTCAGCGGGGAGCCTGCTTTCCCCCCTCTCTCTCTGCCTGCCTCTCTGCCTACTTGTGATCTCTCTCTGTCAAATAAATAAATAAATAAAAAGAATATTTATTATCTTTCATAATATCAAAGATCACAATATCACAAGGATCACAATATCACAATACCAAAAAAGTACATATTCCTTTTTAGAATATACTTGGATGGATTAATAATACAAATCCACTCAGGTTCACAGGAATACACTATCAAATATTTTGCAATGCAACTTGCCTCTAGCCCTAAAAGCTATGGAAACATCAAAAGAATTGTTAGGGATAGAATTTGTTTGTAATTTTAGATCTCTCTCAAAGACTGATAAATTATATATTACTAACTCATATACTTCCTCGACATAATGGGGGAACATCTGAGTGATATTAACAACATTTCCAGAAGAAATTTGTCATTTTTTAAAAAATCTCCACTTCAGGCTCCCTACCCACCCAGCAGTTGTTTTTTAGCCACACAGGGAGAAAATCTGTGACAGTTCCAATAAAGGGGCTTCTCTGTGGCTGGGTTCTGAGCTCTCTGGAGCTTGCCTTTTTGTTACATTAACATCTGGTGCAGAGGGTGAAGGGAACTCTAATTATTGCTACTTTTTTTTTCAAGATTTTATTTATTTATTTGACACAGAGAGAGATAGCAAGTAGGCAGAGAGGCAGGCAGAGAGGGCTCCCCACCGAGCAGAGAGCCGGATGTGGGGCTCGATCCCAGAACCCTGAGATCATAACCTGAGCCGAAGGCAGAGGGTTAACCCACTGAGCCACCCAGGCGCCCCTATTGCTACTTTTTTAAAATTTCAGCTTATTTAAGTCTTAGTTAGTTAACATATGTGGTAAAATTGGTTTCACGTTCTAATTACTGCTACTTCCGGCATCTGGGAGATCAATAATTTAAGTATCTTCTTACTGGATTCCTTTGACGTTTGCTCAAGCAACTTATGCCCTCCACAATACCCTAGTCTTTCACTGACCCTGTGGAGAGTGTAACTGGTTGAAAAGTTTCTTCTTTTTTTGGTGGGGATAATCATATTCTAAATCTTAACAAATTCCTAGTGAAAGCAGACATTATTATTCTCCGCTATAAAATAGTTACTTTCAAAGTATTTGTTTAAAAGAAATCCAGTAAAAATTTTTAAACTTACCTCTTGTTGTAGGTATGTAAGAAAGGCTGCTAGAACAAAATTTTGGCAAGCCAAATCCACAACACAGAAGAATAGCAGATCAAAAATAAGAAGAGTGGCTTCATTTCCATAATATAGAACACTGCTGAAAGAATACCCTTCATCTGTTTTTTAAAAAAAGCATTTTATAAGATATAAATTAGAAACTTTAAAATAGAACAAAATTCTGATAAATTTCCAATAAAATTCAAATATTTAAAAATAACATAACAGAAATTACTATTTATAATACTTCATGGCTTCCAAAAAATAAAGGGGATTAAAATTTGCTAATCTCAAAAACTAGTCAAGGAACTCTGCTCATAAAAAGTAATTTTAACATTTGTACCAAGGGTTGGTAATTGCTAGTAGTGAAAGTATAAAGTCAATACCTTTCAAAGACCAGGTAATGAAATATCCCTTATTTGTTTATATAACTAAAGGCCAATGAATCTTAGAAAGATTCTCTAAGATAAAATTAAAAAACAGAAACAGAAAACAAACCCAGCAAGGACTGAAAAGTGCATAGTGAGCTATAATTTGTGTCTTAAATAGTCCTCTGAAGTTAGTTTCATATTTTGCTTTTGTTTCCCTTGCCTTAAAGAGACATATCTAGAAAAACTGATGTTCTGTACAAATGTCTGCCTCTTTCCTTGACCCTCCTGCTTGACAATAGTAACTTTTTTTAAGAGGCAGTTCAAACTCTTCCATGTTGCCTCTTCTTGCTTGACTCTATGTCTGGTTAGATTTTTCACTCACTATTCTGTACCTAACCTGTGCTTACACATTGCCACCCCAGCAGCACCCCACTCCTACATTCAAGATGCCCACTGGTCTGTGCTGTGTATCCTAGACCCGGCACAACACGTGACACCCAGTGATGCAAGAACAGGTGAAATGTAGGCCAGGACATAGGTTATACCATTTCCATTCTTACTGACCCCTATACGAGATTATCAGCCACTTGAAAAGTGACATATATACTACCTGTTTAATGATAAGAAACAGGTTTAGGCACTATTCCTGTCTTAGATATCTACGATTTTTAAGAATTTGGATAAAATGAAAAATTAAACGTTAAAGATTAGTCACAAATGTTATTCTTCCTTAAGTGTTTTATTAGTTTTCTACTGCACATTCCCATAAAATCTGAATTTTATGTTCACTCTCGCCCCTTTTATTTAACATAGTACTGGACATGCTAGCCACAGCAATCAGACAAGAGAAACAAACGAAAGGCATCTAAATTGATAAGGAAGAAGTTAAATGGTCCCTATTTGCAGATGACATAATACCATACTTAGAAAACCCTAAAGATGCTACCCAAAAAGTATCAGAAGTAATAAATGAATTCAGTGAAGTTTAGAATACAAACTTAATACCCAAATATTAGTACCATTTCTATACACTAATAACAAAGTAGCAGAAAGAGAAATTAGGAAAACAAATAAAATACCTAGGAATAAATTATACCCCAAATAAAATACCTAGGAATAAATAACCAAGGAAGTGAAAGATCTGTACTCTGAAAACTATAAAAGTCCGATGAAAGAAAGTGAAGATGCCACACACAAATGGCAAGATATTTCATGCTTATGGATTGGAAGAATTAATATTATTAAATGTTCATACTCCCCAAAGTAATCTACAGATTTGATGTAATCCCTATCAAAATACTAACAGCATTTTTCACAGAACTGGAAGAAATAATACTAAAATTTGTATGGCACCACAAATAGCCAAATAAATCTTGAGAAAGACTTAACAAAGCTGGAGGTATCACAGCTCCAGATTTTAAGATATACTATAAAATTGATTTAACCAAAACAGTATGGTACTGGCACAAAAACAGACACATAGATCAACAGAACAGAATAGAGAATATAGAAATAAGCCTACACTTACACGGTCAATTAATCTATGGCAAAGAAGGCAAGAATATACAATGAGGAAAGACAGTCTCTTTCATAAATGGTGCTGGGAAAACTGGACAGCTACACACAGAGAATGGACCACTTTCTGGTCTACTTTCTTACACCGAACACAAAAATAAACTCAAAATGTATCACAGATATGAACGTGAGACCTGAAATCACAAAACTCCTAGACATACATGGTAATTTCTTTGACATCAATCATAGCAACATTTTTTCTAGATATGTCTTTTAAGGCAAGAAAACAAAAACAAAAATAAACTATTGGGACTACATCAAAATAAAAAGCTTTACATAGTGAAGGAAACCATCAACAAAACAAAAAGGCAACCTACTGAATGGGAGAATATTTGCAAGTGACATATCTGAAAAGGGGTTAATATCTAAAAATGCATAAAGAACTTACACAACTCAACCAAAATACAAACAATCCCACTTAAAATTGGGCAGAGGAAGTGAGAGACATTTTCCCAAAAAAGGCATATAATGATAGCCAACAGACACATGAAAAGATGCTCAATATCACTAATCATCAGGAAACTGCAAATCAAAAAACCACAGTGAAAACTTTACACTGGTCTGAATGGCTAAAACAAAAAAAGACAAGAAGTAACAAATGTTTATGAGGATGTGAAGAAAAGGGAACCCTTGTGTACTGTTGGTGGGAATATAAATTGGTACAGCTACTGTGGAAAACAGTATGGAGGTTCCTCAAAAAACTAAAAACAGAAATACCATATGATGCAATTAATTCTATTATTGGGCAAAGAAAACAGAAACACTAATTCAAAAAGATATAAGCTCCCCTACACTTATTGCAGCATTATTTACAGTAGCCAAGGTATCAAAGCAGCCCAAATATATATATAAAAAATATATATAAATATATTTATATATATATATTCACACACACACACACACACACACACACACACACACACACACTGGAATATTACTCAGCCATAAAAAAGGGTGAGATCATGCCATCTGCAATAACATGGATGGATCTTGAGGGTGTTATGCTAAGTGAAATAAGTCAGACAGAAAAAGACAATATGATTTCACTTATATGTGGAATAAAAAAAATGAATAAATAGACAAACCAAAAGCAGAATCAGACCTATAAATACAGAAAACTGATGATTTGTGGGGGTGGGGGTGAGGGGACGGACAAATGGGTAAAGGGGAGTGTGAGATACAGGCTTCTGGTTATGGAATGAATAAGTCACAGGAATAAAAGGTACAGCATAGGGAATGTAGTCAGTGGTACTGTAAAAGCACTTCATGATCAGATGGTAGTTACACTTGTGGTGAGCAGAGCATATATAGACTTGTTGAATCACTATGTTAAATACTTGAAACTAATGTAACATCATCGGTCAATTATATTCAAATTTTAAGAAATCTGAATTTTATGTGTTTTACTATCTCTTCTATGTCTACGACTAATTTTGAAATTCAGTTTTTTTACTTTCTTGTGGAATAATTATCTTTCATAGTTTTGTTTCCTGCTACATAATAAAATGAAACACAGAAAACTACTATAATACCATGAAGTTAACCAAGTTCATTATGTTTCCTTTGTCTTTATATAAAATTATAAAATTAAAAGAAAATAATCATGAGTACTTTTTTTTCAAACTTTGAAAATAATAATCAAGTGCTGCAAAGGCATTTGAAGGATACCATTGTAAAAGATGCTTTTTTCCATTGGTTCCATGAATTCCATTCCAAGAATTCTTTCAAGAAGCAATTTATCTTTTATAAAGTAGTCCATTTCCTTATGCACCTTATAAAAAGACAAGACTCATTTCAAAAATAGCAGTGAAATAAATGTTTCCCAATTAATGTTAAATCAGAAAGAGAGAAAATGAGAAGTGAATAATACATGAAGAAAATCTGTCCTTTAAAAAAAAGACTGATTTTGGGGGTGCCTGGGTAGCTCAGTCGGTGAAGCATCTGCCTTCAGCTCACGTCATTATGTCCTGGTATCGAGCCCACATTGGGCTCCCTGCTCAGCAGGGAGCCTGCTTCTCCCTCTGCCTGCCACTCCTCCTGCTTATGTGCTCTGCTCACTCTCTCTCTGACAAATAAATAGATAAAATCTTAAAATTAAAAAAAAAAAAGACTGATTTTACTACAATGGGGTTTACAACAAAATTTTCTTTAGAAATGTTAAAAAATATTTTTTTATGAGAGAGAGAGAGAGCGCACACGAAAAAGCAAGGGGACTGGCAGGCAGAGGGAGCAGCAGACTCCCTGCTGAGCAAGGAGTCCAATGTGGAACTCAATCCTAGGAACCCGGGATCATGATCCAAGCCAAAAGCAGATGCTTAACCGACTGAGCCACCCAGGTGTCCCAAGAAATGTTTTAAGTTTTAAATGTCAAGGGCTAGATATACTTAAAATTAATTTATAACAAGCTTTTGAGGAATACAACCATAGCAGAGCATATTTCTATAATTAATAAATATAGTAATATTTCAGTAATTAGATAACAAAATTCCAGCAGACATACTTTAGGGGAATCATCACTATGCTAATAGATTCCTAAAATGTCACTTTATTTTTATATAACCTGACTATTCTTAAGGCACAGTATTAATTTTGATAGGTAAAAAAAGAAGGGCTCTAAGTCCACTGACTTAGTTAAACTAAAGAAATAATTGGCATTACTGGTTAACTTTTTAAAAATTGTATTTTGCTCCTAGTTGAAATATAAATGTTGACATACATACATGATCGATGAAAGAGCCAAGAAATTTATTCATAGTATGATATGCTTTTATACTCTGCTCAAAAGTACTTGCTGATGAACTCAATAGTCTGGCAGGGCCATTTTTCTAATGTGAAAAAGAGGTAAGAATAAATGCAACATGTCTTACATTCTTGGTTTTTAAATAACATGAAATACTGACAAAATATACCTGAATTATACTTTATACAAACCCTTGTTAGTGTCTCATGAATTCTGTCATAGTGTTGTCTCATTTGGCTAGAAATTGCAATCTGAAAAGTCTGGCCATCTGTGTTGGGTACCAAACCTCTCTGGCTACACAAATTTTCCTGAAAAGTTAAAAAAATTTAAATAAAGATCATGGAAATTTTGCCTATTTCAAAAAGAAAACATAGCATTTTTCTTTTAGTTGGTATCATAAGATTCGGAAGCCAATTGAAATTTTACTGAAACGGTATTTGAGACAGAGATTCTGATGTTATTCAACGTTCCCACTATCCTCTGGGTTTTACTTATTTCTGTGTTGTCCTATGCTGTTCAGGGGTCTATATCCTATCCTTTCCCTACTTTAAAAATTCCATACTAAATTCATTGTATATTGATATTCATAGCTTTCTTTATGATTAATTTTATTGCTCTTTAATGCATGCCAAAAAGTCTAGTCTTAGATGAACTACTTTTATAATTATAGTCTTTTTTGTTTTCTAAAAACTTTACGAACACTTCCTTAATTAAATGCAAAAAAAGGTAATGTAATACATCACCGAACAGTTAACGTCACAGACCAGATCTCCATTTCAGGTCTCCCTGACATAACCTGAATCCTGACAACCACAAACATGCAAAATTTTGCCTTACTCCGCCCCCTAGCTACTTCCCATCCATGCTTCAGGGTCACCTCAAGTCCTCCTGCCTCACTTCCCTTGCTTTATTTGCCTACTCCAGAGCTTAATAATCTCTTTGTCTAAATTTAATCTGCAAACATAATATAGCACTTGATTTTTTACAGACTGAAAGGAAGTCTACATGTAGTGAATTTCTATATTAAAAAAATAATAAAAGCTTTCTTTTTTCCTGATTAAAAAAGTACATGATACTGCAGAGAATTTACAAAATATGGAGAGGTACAAAAAAGAAAGAAAAGAAAAAATAATCATCTATGAATCTCAACACCCAGAGATACAAGTATTTTAAGGTATTTTATTTCCAGTCCTTTGTCCAGGCATACAGATATAGATGGCATAAAACTGGGATCACACTAGTTTCTTTTTCACCTAACATTATATCCTAGCAACTCTCTGTCCTGAAGTATTCTAAAACACAATTTTTATGTCTACTTAAGAATTTCAGTGTATGAAAACCAATTGCTTTAATATTCTCTTTCTCCCCTTACAAATATTCTCTGTTACAAAGATCCTGAAACTAATTAGCTATTCCCATTGCTAATTATTTCCTTGAGTTAGATTCACAAAATTAGTTTAAGTCAAAGTCAAATTAGTCAAAGATAATAAATTCTTTAAAAGCTCTTGGTATATGTATTTCTAAATGCTTTCCAGAATATTTGTATACATTTGTCCCAAGACCCATAGTTTTATGGGTGCCCATTTATTTCACCAAGTCCTTGGTACTATTAAGTATTAGCTTTTTAAAAAAAAATCTTGGCTAATTTGAAGAGGGCAAAAATATTATTTTTATATGTATTTATTATGAGCTATACATTTTTTAGAGGCTTATTAGTCTCTTGTGTTTCTTATTTAAATGTACTTAATAATTGTCTTTTTTCCATTGAGGTTTTATGTGTCTGCTTAATGACTTATATGACTTTCAATATTGTTATCAATATCTTTGTCATCTTTATTGCAGGACTTTTAGTCAAAATCTCTTTTATTTATATGATTGTTGGCTATGTAAATGTTCTCCATTAATAAAGTAAAATCAATTAATATTCCCCTTATGATGCTTTCTATTCTTTATGCTTAAAAAGTCATCTCCCAATCTCAAACATTATTTTTTTTACATTTAACTTTTTAAACTGGGTATAATTTCTAATAGTTAACCAACCAGTTCATGTATTAAATAGTTTTCTCTGAGATGCTATTCATCATAATTAAATTCTTACAAGTCACAGGTATAGTCCTTTAGTCATAAATCCTCTTGATTTTTCCTCTCAAGTGTTTACTTTTCTTTTTAAACTTTACTATTGAAGTTTTCTAATGTACGCAGTACAGAGAACAATAAACCATCCATCACCCAACCCCAAATCTGTAAATGCTTCTGTATCTCTAACAAATAAGGTCTTAAAAAACAAATAAAAAAACCCACCATGCCATTTTCACACCTAACAAAATTAATCATTCCTTAATATAATTTAGTATTATAGTTCTTAAACCTTCCAGATTATTCTCAAGGATTTTTTTTTTTTTAATTTTTGGTTTGAATCAGGTTCCAAAGTCTACACCTTTTACTTGATTGTTTTGTTTCTAAATCTCTCTTACTATCTAACAGCTCTTCCTCCACCACCAGCACCCATCCCTCCTCTTCTTTACATGCCTTTGATTTGCTGGAGACACTGGGTCATCTGTCCTGTGAGACATTCTGCATTCTGGATATGGCTGATTGCTTCCTATGGCATTATTTCATTGATCCCTCTATCTCCTCTACTTCCTATAAATTGGTGGTTAGAGCTAGAGGCTTGATATATTCAGGTCAGGCACGAATATTCCACAAGTGACGCTATGTACTTCCTACTGCATCATAACTGGAAGTGATTAATGTTGGTTTTCCTAATTTTTACTTGTAGTAAGTCTGAGCCAGTGTGTTGATTATGTCAACCTGATAGCTCATTATAAAGCTCCCTGTCAATTTTCTCTCAACTGAAAACTAAAAGATATTAAATATATTCATACCGCTTCTCTTTTAAGGTTCATATTCATTTCTTCCATATTAGTATCTGCATGCCCATGCACTGATCTACCATGAATGTAATATCCAAAGCATCTGTGGGATAACAGAAACACTGATATCTGTAAAAAGAGAAAAAAGAAACAATTAGTAACTCATATAGAAAACAATGAAAATTAAGTTTTTCTTAAAATTGCTTCCTTTCTCTAAAAATAGAGAGGGTTGAATTCTTGGAAAATATATAAATAGGACAATAAAGTAAAAAGGATAATGTTATTTTGAAAAAGTAGACAGAAAAGAGATTGAAGATATTTTCTAAGAAAGGAAGAAATAGGACTGATATATGAAAAACTTTCAGAGACTCTGCTGAGTGAATTTATTTGGTAGATAAGGAATTCATAATTAAGAAATTACAAATGCAGAAGAAGAAACTAAAGCAGTAAACATTAACTTGTAGCTCATTATAACTATCTCTGGAATTAACAATCAGTGGGAAATTGGACTAAAAAATTCAATCATACCAAATCACTTTTAAAGCCTCTCTTAACGTACTCATGACCTTTAAAAAGGGAAAAAATAACAGTTGCAAGATAAAGTCAGAAAGTACTTACATTGCTCATACAGCATAAATCCACAAACTGTCGAATTTTATCTTCTATAAATCTCTCATAAAAGACAGCAAAGAACATGATCTGAAACATTAAGCCAAGTTCATGCTTATTAGCTTTTAAAATTTAATTTTCTTTTATAGCCACAAAGTAGTATCTTAAGAAAAAAGAAAGCCCACCTAAGAACACAGTGGCCTCTAAACGGTTCCTGTGGGATAAAATCCTATTTATCATTTGTTTCCTCTGTCAAAGAAATAAGGTTTTGGAATTGTGTTAAGATTTATTGAGGGAGCCCATTTTGAATTTTTAAAACTTTTCTGTATCATTAAAACACAATAGGACAAATGGAGGGAAAAAAGAGAGAGACTTTAAAAAACTTAGCATAAACCAATGTATTAATGGCCAGATTTAGGTCTGGTTCTGCAATCCTACCCATGTCCTAAATTCCAAAGCCATTAGAAAACTTGCTGCTTTTCAAATTAATCTTCCCTGACAGAGTAGCACATAAAAAGCATATATCGAATATTCTATTTCAACTGCAGATGATACATTAAAGATTCAAATGGAATGGTTTCAAGTGTTTTCTTAGCTGTTACAGTACTGGAAAAGGAAATTATTGTATAAATCAAAAGAGGGAAGTCTACATCTTAGACCTACTTAGATATATTTCAGAGAAAGATAACATTTCCTAACCACCCAGTTGAAAGATGTCCCCATTCATACCTCCCACCCGCCTCGCCTCCATTTACTCCATATCTCATCTCCCTACACGCCCTTCACAGCACTTGCCACAATCTGTAGCTTGTTCTTGCTGACATATCCTTGAGCCCAGCACAGTGCCTAGAACACACAACAGACTCAGATGTGTGAATGAATAAATAAATGAATCTACAGCAGTTGATTACTGAACACACTTCCCTAACATTCTGTATATGTCTTGTTTTAAAGCCCTTTAAAGGACCTGAAAAACAGCAACTTACAAAGTTTAAATTCTAAAGGATATCACCTAAAAGTTGAAGAAGCTGGGTTTACGGAAATAACAGGAGTAAACAATAAAGACTAACATTATAAGAATCAAGAAGACTTTTTTTTTAAGATTTTATTTTATTTACTTACTTACTTACCTATTTATGAGGGGGGGGGAGGGAGAGAGAAAGAGAGCGCACACATGTGCACAAAATACTACCAGAATGATAGCAGGGTGAGAAACAAAGAATGAGGTGAGATGGTGGTGCCCAAGATGACTAGTTTCTGCCCCAACAATCCTTTCCCCTTTCTCCTCGGTGACAGACCCCTCCTTGGAGTGGGCACCTTGCTGCCCAGCTAAACGACACCAGTGCAGGAAGGTGTGGCCCTGTGCCGAAGTTCTGGCCAAGGAGATGCTGAACAGCACTTCTGAAAAAGCTCGCAAAGATGAGAGAGGGTGAAATGTTCTCCCCGACTCCCTCCTTCAACTCCAGCAGCCATCAGGGACCGCGAGGGGACCTGAGAGATGGACATCCTGAGTGGCAGAGCTTCTGAGTCCCGGCGGCAATGTGCAGCCACCCTGCACTGCGCATCTCCACTCTCCCTTCTCATGGAAGGTAATGGTCATTTTAACTGCAGCCACTGCTATCTTGGGTTTTTTTGTTGTACGCGACCAAATATGAAAAGCCTCGGATGTATTCCTTTAAATTCTCTATGTCCAGATGAATCCAATATACTCAGAAAAATGTATACTGGTATATCTTTAAAATGAATTATTTTCTCACTATTAAATTGATGATAAACATCAAACCCATACTCTTTTGATCCTATCTCATTTCAAATTCTAATTTGTTTGGCTTTCTTTTCTGATTATTAAGCTATCCCTCACTGGATCTATCCCTGTATTTCAAGTTTAAACAAGTCTTACCAATTTAACATAAATGTAAATTTTAAGTCTATTCTCAAGTCACAGAATGCCACCTGGATCCAATTATGTAGGAATTTTTGGATTTAAATCCCACCATGTTTAAAAATAGGCTGTTTTTGGCAGACATTTGTTTGCCAAGTTAGAGGCAGTTTAACCTGATCTTTCTAGAGGTCCCATGTTCATTTGGCGACTTAGAGGAATTTTCAATGAAACAGAAAGGCTCTTTCCATTCATGGGAGTGTCCGATAGCAAGAGAAAGAAGTACAGATATTAGAGTTAAGTGCTTTAACTGATGCTTCTTTCCTTCCATTCTTCTCTTTTTTTTTTTTTAACATCTAAGAAGATAGGGAAATGAACATAGAAAAGATCCTCTGTGGGGCGCCTTGGTGGCTCGGCCAGTTACGGGGGCTCTTCATTTTGGCTCAGGTCGTGAACTCAGGGGTATGAAATTGAGCCCCACATAGGGCCTTGCATCAGGATCCGTGCTTGGCGTGGAGCCTCCCTGGGGTTCTCTCTCCCTCTCCCACTGCCCCTCCCCCTGCTTGCCCTGTGCATGCAAACATGCAAACACACACACACACACACACACACACATATTCTCTCTCTCTCTCAAATAAATAAATAAATCTTAAAAAAGAAAAAAAAAAAAGGAAACAATCCCCTGCCCTGTCCTTCGCAAGACCTGAAGCTGAGAAGATTAATTTTAGTTTCAATTTTCTCAACAAATATTTCAACAAAAATTTCACAAAGAGTACCAGCAATCTGAATGAAATTCAATGATCTATAAATAAATGCAGACAATAAGTTGTATTTCAAAAAAAAAAAAGAAAGAAAATAGTAAGGGTAGCTTAGCCATGCCCATAGTTTATATAAACTAAGCCGTGGAGTCCATCCTCAAACTAGAAAGTTGCAGGCTCTGAAAGACCCTTCAGAATGCCCAATGGATAAGAACGTGAACTCTGACATCAGATAGCCCAGGTTCAAATTCCAGTTCTGCCAATCTCTAATTGCAAGACTTTGGCAACTGTTTTGCATTTCTGTGCTCTAGTGTCCTCATCTATAAAATGAGGGTACTAACTAAACCTATCCCCGAGGGCTACTATAAAGATTAAGTTAATATGTGCAATGTAATTAATTAACACAGTGGTAAGAATTTGCTATTAGCTATTATTGTTGGACTCGCCATTACCTTCTTTCTGCTGTAGAAACTAGGGTCTGGTCAATATCTGAAGATAATCAGTAGGTAAACAGAGTTATAAATATAGAAAGGCAATGTTGCTGAAAAGTATAATCTGTTGTTACCTGTATAATTCCAATGACGAGCCAAAGAACAGTAGATACTGCGTATCTCAAAATGCGGCTATAAGGAGCTATGTAGCTAGGTGGGCTTCTAGAAAGACTAGAGGATGAGTCCATTAATGCTAAGTTCTTGAATCCAACAACCTGGAGTAAAAAGGCAAAATTTAAACAGACATAAATAAAGAAAATAACACTACTCTGAAAATGAGACATTCCTCACTATTTCTTACCTTAAAAACCAAAATATTTATATGTTTATATAAACAGTAGAAAATCTAGGTAACAATAATTATCCAGTATTTTTAATTACAAAGCAAAAAAATTAGTTCATTTGGAATTCTCTTCAATATGACTAAAGACCAAATATAACCTTATTATTATATATACTGACAAAACTCAAAAATTTGTCAAAAGAATAAAACTTTTTTCAGTAAACTACCAATGAACAACCAGCATTTCAGCACTTTAACATATGCCAGCACTATGTAAAATACTTTTTTATACTTTTAAACAGTATTTTTCAAAATGTCTTTTTTTTTTTAAAGATTTTATTTATTTATTGGAGAGAGAGAGACAGAACATGAGAGGTGAGAAGGTCAGAGGGAGAAGCAGACTCCCCATGGAGCAGGGAGCCCAATGTGGGACTCGATCCCAGGACTCTGGGATCATGACCTGAGCCAAAGGCAGTTGCTCAACCAACTGAGCCACCCAGGTGCCCTCAAAATGTCTTTTAAGGAAGGTACCTTCTCTGATAAAAGGAAGCCATGGTTAAATAAGTGTGGTCCGTACATTATACTCATGTTCATGCCTTCCACTCTCTCAGAATAAAGGCTCTCGGAAGTTTTACAGTGAAGAAATCGACATGACTTTATTGAATCCAAATGTTTTCCAAATGTGTTTAACAAAAAAAATTCTTTTTTTCATGTAACACCTTTTAAAGCTCTATAAAACATTCTTAACAGTACTATAAATGAATTTTTGAAAAATCGTTCATATGCCTTGGAGACACACATATTCTTCTATTGGCTTTAAAAAAGGAAAGAAAAGTAAAGGAGGGAGAAAGGAGAAAAGAAGGAAAATGGAAGGCAGGCAGACATAAGTTAATTCATATCTAACTTTATATAAGCAGCTAATTCCTAGGAAAAGTTATTACCCACCTAAGTGGTTTTCATAGCTCAGTCTCATATTCAGTACAGAAGACCCCCTTTAATAATACCAGCCAGATCTGTGACATAACTGAAGGTATCATAAGCACGTACCCATTCCCTGTGCAGAGGTCAGCTAGAGCTCCAGCTCTTAGCATTGAACACAGTCCATAGTAGGTGTTTGGTGATAATTTGTTGAAAAATTTCACCAATACTTGTTCTAATGCAGAATTGTAATTCTAATAAGAATGTAAATTAGAAAGGGAGGAAGTTTTTTCCAAAGCATAGATAACTAGGCTAACCTCAGAGCTACCGAATCAAACATAATCTCTAGTGGTGAGGCCAGGCATAGTAGCTGACAAAAGTTTCCCAGGGGATTGTGATACAAACCAGTAGTTTAAAAGCCATTCCATACCTAGAACAGTCAAACTGAAAGAGACAGAGTAGAATGGCGCTAACTGCCAGGGACCAGGAAGAGGGAACGGGAAGCTGTCGTTTAATGGGTACAGAGTTTCAGTTGTGCAAGATGAAAAGAGTTCTAGGAGTTGGTGGACAACAATGTGAATGTACCTAACAGGACTGAACTGCATACTTAAAAGTGGTTAAGATGGTACATTTCATATTATGTGTATTTTAACACAATTTTTAAAATCCACTCTTTGTAACAGCTTGAGAGCTTCAGAAAACTCTTCCACTGATGCAAAAATGTAGCTGGAATTATATAAAATTAATATTTTTATGAGGTACACAGAAAGAATTTGCACACAATTACAAAAGTTTTTACCTCCAAAAAAAAGAGGACAGTAAGTATTTGAAAGAGTGGATTAATTTTTCTCACAGTCTGAATTTCATTCCATTCATTGGCTACAAAATATGTTCTCCATATGCTCACAGGAACCGTGGCACTCCGAACACCACCCTCACCTGGTCAGAGAGATAAAATAAGTAAAAGGGTTTCATCTTTGTTCTGAAAAAGTAGCAAAAGAACTTTGGTACAATGGTTATTTCAGTTACCTTCAACAGCTTTAAGAACCTTTCCTTTAGGTCGCTCCCAATCAATAAAGAATATATCTATGGTAATCTGGGATATAAGCTTATGCAAAAATTGCAGAGCCTGAAAATGACAAACAAAACATTTGAAAAGTATCCACATTAAGCCTGCTTATGAAAACAGTAATGATTTTTTTTAAGAAACAAATGTACTATAATCACAAGAATATACAATTTTCATAAATGACAAAGTTCTAATATCATTAGGGGATCACTAGAAGCTCATCAAATAACATGGAATGACCAAATTCACAAAATTTTCATACACATTAATTTGCCTTCCCTTCTTCTGTCTTTCTTTAAAATAGGGATATGACAAAAAAAAAAAATAGGGATATGACAAAACTAAAAATCCTACCTCTTCTTCATATAAGGACCATGCCTAATTAACTCTTTCCCAAGGTTTCCAAAAGCATACTTTATTTTCTAGACCATCTGATTTCTTTATAAGTAAAGGTATTTTTCAACTATAATTTGCCATCCTAATTAAAGCTTCACTATCTTTTTTCTATTCTTGGTAATGAGATACTTAATTCTTAAAAATGTGTTATTGAAACACATCCTTTTCATTTAATAGAAGTAGAATGTTTAATCTACAGTGTTCTTCCTAGTAGATGCATTATTCATCAAAGGATAAAAGGATAAGGATAGGATGATTCCTCTCTTTGAGGAGCTCACAGATCAGTGGGAAAAGCAGACATTAAATAATCACAGGACCATGGGATGGGATCTACCAGGGGTATGTTAAGGAGTTTCACATACATTGACAGAACAATGAAATAGGGAGAGGGGATGCCATGAGAGGAGGAGGAAAGGAATATGAAGACAGAAAACAAATTCTAAGACAAATTCATCATGTTATTCAGGGTGGTACCTTTTACAGTCACTAAAGAGATAAAATTAATGCCCAAAAGCATTTTATCCCATTGTGAATGCATCATCAGACTTTAAAAACGAAAGTCATAAAATGAATTATCACTTTACCAAATTAGCTCTAACTTGTATTAATCCAAAAATACTTATTATGGCTTCTTAGGAAAATTACTTAAGCTAGATTTTCAGAATGAATTACCTATTATAAATAAAAGTAGACATCCTTGGTAAAATAAAATAATTCATGCTTCCTTTTAAAATCAAACTAAATTTTACATCAAAGATTTTGAAAGCATTTTAATTTTAAAGACTTATGAGTTTATTAGCAGGTCTTTTATTTATTTATTTATTTATTTATTTATTTATTTATTTAGCAGGTCTTTTAAATTCAGGAACCTGTCCTTTGAAACTTACCTTCAGAGCAAAAGCACATCCCACGTAAGTAACAAGACGTTCTTCCTGAGCAGGTACTGGTAGCAAAACGGAGATCGATTTCTGTGCCTATGATAAAAATTACACTGTTAAATATGGCCACACAAGATTTTTTTTTAAAGATTTTATTGATTTATTTGACAGAGAGAAGAGAGATCACAAGTAGGCAGAGAGGAAGAAGCAGGCTCCCTGCCAAGCAGAGAGCCTGATGCAGGGCTCGATCCCAGGACCCTGGGATCATGACCTGAGCGGAAGGCAGAGGCTTAATTAACCCATTGAGCCACCCAGACGCCCCCATACAAGGTTTTTAATAAGCACAATTTATAAACCAAAGAAGCATAGAAAAAGAATATGGTGATACTCAATAAACAGCACATTCAAGAAATGGTGGTTTAGGGGTGCCTGGGTGGCTCAGCGGATTAAAGCCTCTGCCTTCGGCTCAGGTCATGGTCTCAGGGTTCTGGGATCAGGCCCCGCATCGGGCTCTCTGCTCAAGGGGGAGCCTGCTTCCCTCTCTCTCTGCCTGTCTCTCTGCCTACTTGTGATCTCTCTCTGTCAAATGAAAGAAATAAAAGAAAAGAAAAAAGAAAAGAGAAAGAAAGAAAGAAAGAAAGAAAGAAAGAAAGAAAGAAAGAAAGAAAGAAAGAAAGAAAGAAAGAAAAAAGAAAGACAGAAAGAAATGGTGGTTTAGCACTTGCCTCAATACTCTTGATCAGAAATACCCCCAAATAAAAATAGGTCCGTTATAAAGACAGCTCACCAGTTATTCAGGTATTAACATTTAGGTTAAATTCAGGAACTCACTTACTTTGAAGAAAATAAGCCAATAAAGGCCTGTTCCCACAGTAATGATAAAGAAAACATTGGCCAGATCACCAGCATAGTACACCAAGAATTTCATAACTGTCTGCAATTTAAAAAGAGAATTATAATTGTTAAGAGACTCAATCTATCTATACTATCACTCTCAGTAACATATTCTCTACCCAGTTTCTCAAGCTTGAAGCCTTGTTTCATGTATCCATGGATCAAGTTATAAAGCCCAACTGTGGCCACCTCCTGGATTCCTTAGGATCTATACCCTTCAGTCTATTCCCAAAAGCACCTGTCTTACCCAACCTTTCTCATCTTTCACCATCTAAGAGAGTTATATTGCTTCCTAATTCTTTGCTAGTTTGGAGCCCTCCACCCCTATCAGCCCTTCATACTACCACCAGAGTTAGTTTTCTAAAACGTAAATTGGATTGTGTTACTACCTTTCCTAAAAATGTACAGTGACTCTTCACTAGAGTATAAATTCCAGATCCACAAGGTCCTTTACAATCTAGACCAAAGCGGACTTTTTAGCCTCATCTGCCAGTTCCAATCACTTACTCCATGATTAACCTGCATTTCAACTATTTTGTGGAATGAAATGGGCATTGTTTATTGTTCCATCAAATATTCTTTTCTTCTTCTCTATGGCGAACTCTCATGAGCTCCGAGAATAGCGACCAGCTCTGTCTTTGCTGTCACATCCCCCAACACCTGGTAGTGTTCTAGGAGTAACACACAGAAAGTAGAAAGCCTTTCTTTCTATTTCAAACAGTAAGCCAAGCCCCACTCCTCTGATTCCTTGGCACACTGACTTTGGTGTCAGGAAGATATTCCAGTACAAAGAAGTTACTATGTTGCCTTTCTCATGTTCTTCATCAGCGAAATGGAAATAAATACCACCTATTACTGAGTTATAAAAATTAAATGAGCAGAGGGGTGCCTAGGTGGCTCAGTAAGTTAACTGTCCAACTCTTGGTTTCAGCTCAAGTCATGGTCTCATGGGTTGTGAGATCAAGCCTTTTATCAGGCTCCATGCTCGGAAGGAGTCTGAAGATTCTTGCCCTCTGCCCCTCCCACTGAACACACACTCTCTCTCTCTCTCAAATACATAAATCTTTAAAAAAATTTAAATGAGTAGAGAGTTTATTTTACTTCTGCCACAATTTCATTCTGTGTAAAATGGGAATGATAATAATAGTATCTAATTTCACAGAGCTATTGTGAGGATTAAATAAATCATATAAATAAAGCTTAAAAAAGCGCCTAGCATATAGCATATATTCAATAAATGTTAGATAAAAATAAAAGCAAAAATCAATTAAAAAAAGATTATGTGA
>CM052798.1:130937038-131044302 GCA_028533885.1 Nasua narica | reverse complement strand
ACCATAAGAGACTCCTAAACTCACAAAGCAAACTAAGGGTTGCTGGGAGGTGGGGGGGTAGGGATATGGACATTGGGGAGGGTATGTGCTATGGCAAATGCTGTGAAATGTGTAAGCCTGATGATTCACAGACTTGTACCCTGGGGTAAATAATACATTATATGTTAATAAAAAAATTAAAAAAAAAAAAAAGAAAATGAACATGAGTATACAGGAATCCTATTCCTGGGATTAGCCAGTAAAAATAACAGCAACAATACCTAAGGACATAAAATTAAGGTTTGTTATATTGCTTTTTATAAAGACAGCAATCCCAGAAATAAAATGAAAATCTTTTCATAAGGAAATAGCTAAACAAACCGTGCACGCCTTGGAATATCATGCAACCATTACAAGGAATGAATAAGAACTAGTCCAGATAACCTGAAAGGATGTCTACAAAGTTGTGTTGAGTAGAAAGGCAAGCTGCAGAAAAGTATTATCTCATTATTAAAAAATAAACAAGGTTTTAAAAGCCTGGAAAAAAAAAAAAAAAGATTATGTGATAAATAAAACTATAAAGTTACTAGAATAAAACGTGGGAGGATATCTCTGTGATCTTGAGATTGGGAGGATTTTCCTAAAAAATATTCTAGCATATGAAAAACTAATCAGATGTGACAATATCAAAATTTATCTGTTAAGCAAAGTAACACACAGATAAAAATAATAGATGGGTCATATTTAGGAGAGATATTTTATTTTAACATCAAAAACGAAAAAAGCATTCATATTTAGAAAACACAAAAAACTTCAAATAAACGAGACAAACTGGAAACCTAATAGAAAAATTTGCAAGGGCTATAAATAGGCAGTTTACAGAAGGGGAAACCTAAATGATTAATAAAGTATATGAAAAGCAGAGAAATGAAAATGAAACCAACAACGATATACAACTTATACTGCCAGATTGGCAAAAAATGGAAAGGCCGGAAAAATATCAGGCTTTGGGGAGGATGTGTGGAAACTAGAACAGCGGGCGAGCGGGAGTGTAGCCTGGCACACAGCGACGTGGGAGGGGAACGCCGTGGGCATGTACCTCTCCTACTTACATACCCGAGAGAAACTTAAGGCAATCTTTTCCTTGTTCTCCAGCTGTATCTTAAAAGGGGGATACAAAGTAGTCCAAGATGAAAATAAACCCTAAGAACTGCCGAGCTCATACCTGTAGATCAACCATGGGACTCCCGATGCGCCTCTTCCACCCTGCTGTCTTCAGAAGAGATGATAAAACAGCCAGTCCACCCAAAACACCCAAAGCAATCTGAAAAAAGAACAGTTTGGAATATTTGTAATTTCCCTCACCAGTGTTCAAATACGCAAATAGAGTATAAAGATGTGCTCAAACAATGGTGGAGGGTGTGTTGCAAGGACATAGAGGCCAAGTCGAGGGAACCCCCAATGGCTAAATCTAGGACAATTTGAGCAAGAAGATAGATAGTAATGAATTATAATCACTAGAATAAGATAAATATCCAGGAGCTCATACTGATTTAAAGAAAGAGTTGAATAAATAAATCTATGTGGGCAAAGGGACAGCTCTTTATATAACAAACATAGAAGAAATGACGGAAATAGAAAAATCATTATCAGGCAGATGTTACAGTGATACTTTTCATAGACAAGAATCATCACTGGATACTAAAATGAGAGACCAAAAGGATAATGAGAAGCAGAATATTTGCATCCTCCCAAAGTATCTCCCCACAAGATATTTAATTACAAATGGAAAAATACAGTGGAGAAGCCCTCCGACACCACCTTAGGCATATGATCCACGTTAATACCATTAGTAATAAGACATCCTGACACCATGTACCTTCTGATGCGATGCACAGAGAAGGGCCCATCATCATATTGGTAGTACCTGTGTCAAAACTCGTGAACCTGATTTAATTATGGGAAAACATCAGATAAAACCAATTGAAGGCTAAAATAATTGAACAGTACTCTTCAAAAGTGTAGGATGCAGTTCTGAAAGAAAGAGAAAGACTGAGGACCTGTCACAGATTAAAGGAGACTAAGGAGATCTGACCACTAAAAGCAATATGCGACCCTGAGTTGGGTCCTAAAACAGAAAAAGGATAGTGAAAAAACTTGTGAAATTCAGAGTATGTAGATTAGTTAACAGGATTACATCAGCATTGTTTTCCTTACTGTGATCACTGCACTACGGTTATGTAAGATGTTAACATTAGGGGAGGCCGGGTGAGGGATAAACGGCAGAACTATCTTGACAATCCCCTTGTGTATCTGAACATTTTTAAATTAAGAAATACACTGTAAATATTTTAACATGTTAAAATAAACTTACATCTGTCTGGACTTGTGCTTCTCCTTGATTCATTTCATATTTGACTGAGAAAGAAACCTGATATTTAAAAGAAAGCATATTAGCCATACTGAAATTATATAACACAAAGCTACTTTTCTTATAAAGATGTATTTGTATATAAATGCCATATTTTTAATCTATCAATATTACTACCTTCCTTATGACCCTTACTTATACATAATAAGTATAAGAGATAATAAGACCCTTTTATGACTTTACTTACACATAAATGGAAATACTTTGAGGAACTATTCATGATGCTTTGAATATCCCTTTTGAACATACAAAAAAGAAAGGGGGGCTTATCAGGAACTCATTTAGGTTCATTAACAGCAGTCAAGCCAATGATATTTCATTTTCTGATAGGTTTTATAACTGAGGAATATGACTAATCTTGTGTACCAAGAATTTAGCAACTGGCTCAACAATCACACCCTAAGAAGGGAGATTATTCAAAGGGCTGAATAAGAATCTTAAGAATATCACTATATGAAGAAAGAAGAAGAAGAACCAGTAAAGGATAGAAAAAGAGGACTGTGAGAAGTAGGAGAGGCTACATACCAAAGTCTGACCAAGATCAGAGAAGTTCAAGAAGTCTTGAAATACGATGTCAAATGTTGTATGAATGTCAAGTTATAAAGAAATAAAGCCAGTGTATGTGGAATTCATTGCTGACCTTCAAGAAAGAGGTTTTCAAAGAAGCAAAATGACTAGAGCCAGACTGCAAATGATGAAAGAGTAAACAGTTGGGAAATCAAGGAAAGATAAACAATAGCAAGCTAAAAAGAAGGCAGAATTGAGGAAAGATTTTATTGTTTGGTTGTTTTACTTTGTTTTTAAGATAGGACAACTTGATAGTTGTTATAAGCAAAGGAAAGGGACCAGGAGCTGGCTGGAAAAGGGATTAGGGATGAAACAGGACACTGGAGAAAGTACTGCAAACAAGCACAGGTAGAAGATTAATTTAAGAAAAGAGGAAGGGCCCTTTGTTCTTAAAAATGAGAACAAGAGACAGGAAGGATAATGAAACAGAGATTCTGAAGTATTAATGAGGAAATCTGAGGGAATTCATCTGAGGGGAAATCTGAGGAATGGTCCTGATCTGCTCAGAAAATCTGAGGGAAGTTATCTGCTATTGGTGAGAGAGCAGAGATGTAGGTGAATACTTAACTAATCTAGAATTTTTATAACAACTGTCATAAAAAATTAAGAAATGATGAAAGAACTGTTCATTCTATACTTAGAATGAATCTGAGGTGGACTTCAACAGTATGGTTTCATGATTCTCTCAATTCCTTTTCTATTATTTTCTAACTTATCAAGACCACTCTTGGAATATTTTAAACAACAACAAAAATAGTTAAAGAAAAGAACCAGAAGTGTTTTATCTTAAAATAAATATACTCTTGGTTACCCAGGAAATTTTATACCGGCCAGTCTTTTGTTGTTACTAAGCCTGTTTCTGGATTTTCCTCTCCTCCTATTACGGTGCATAAAAGCTCAAGCAATGGAAACTAATTTTAACATCCAATTAGGTCATACAAATGAGGATGTAAAATCCTTTAGAAAAAAGTTATCCTACGTGCCTACCTTTTGCTTCCTGAAAGCCTGAATCCAGGCTTTTTGGATTGTGCTTTTTACAAGCACAAGCACAAACACAACAGAGAAGCCAAAGTACTGGCTATAGGAACTAGAACATTAACACTGAGAAAAGTAAAATAGTGGAAATTAAAAGCTGTTCGTGAGGTTTGGAGGTAGGGAACGCTTACACATCTCTCATGTTTCCAGAGAGGGAAGGGAATATCCATTTAATCTCTCTGAGGAAAAAGTATAGAAGGATTACCTCTGGTTTTGATCTCTATCCCTCTGTCATGAACCCCTCCTCAAAGCAGAGAGCCTTTATCTAACTGGTGAGGTTGGGAGAAGGAACTCAGCCTCTTCCAGGCTCCTTCCCTTTGGTGTAGCCTGTCTTCAGGGCGTACGCGGTTTCTCCTCCATAAAGGACCTCCCAGGCAAGGAGGCCTTTGGTTCTGCACTTAACTTTGAGTTGGAGAACTAGCAGGAAGCCTATGTGACTGTAAGTCCAAACTGTATTCATCACTTCACTTTAGCACTACTAGTTATAAACAACTGATAATTCGAATCTCTTTCTACCTGTTGAAGTATATTTCCATCAAATGAGCAAGCCTGGTAAGAAGAGATCACTCATGCCTGCTGAAAGTTTGAGTTTCTGGTTTAATTAACCAAGGAAACAAAATCTTAGTGCAACCAAATTGGCCAAAGAGGACAGGAGCACATGCTGCCTATCTCAGCATACCCCAGGATCCTAAACAGGGATGCCTAACTGCTGCCAATGGTGTCTAGAAAAAAACTCAATTCTTGTTTTTTTACCTGAAGGATCCACAGGAGCCCCCTGATAAATCTTTTACTTTATCATTATTAGTAAAAGTAATTAAGACTTGATTATATTAAGTGCAGTGTTTATTTGAAACTTGAAAGAGGACTACTGCATCAGTATTATATGAACACATACAGAGGCACTGACTAGCGTGGGACTTACCTTCACAGACTGGCTGCTGGGATCTGTGATATCAATGTCACTGTATGCAATGGTAATTAAAGGAGGGTAAATGTTTCCATTTTTTGTGTTGGGTACAAGGTGGATGCTGTTTATGAGAAAACACACTTCTGGTTATAAATATAACTAAGTCCTTAAATATACAGTTAACTTACTATTTTTTGGTTTTTTTTTTTTAATATGGATAGTCTCAGTCATATCAGAACCAACCAGATAATAAGGACTAGGGAAGGTCAAACATAAACTAATGGTACCAACACAAGCTACCTTAAGCAGTCAAAACTTTAATATTAAAATATACCATCTGAGACAAATTAGAAACTCTTTCTGATCTAGGTCTTATGAAGTTTACAAATGAAATCACTGAAGCACTGTGAACCATTTCTGAGGACAGTCAAGACTGAAGTGTTAAAGCCTAAAAAGAGGCAGGTAACATCCTGATTTTCAAAAGAGAAAGATGAGTTCTTAACAAAATAATGTGTGTCATATCTAGTACTGTTTATGGCACATAGTGGAGTATATTCTGCCGAATTCAAGGCATGGTTTAATTTGTAAATTCAAAAAGGAAAGTGCCAAACGCGAGGGGCTAGCATGGTTTCACCACGATTGAGTCAGATCTGACTAGGTCCAATTTCATTTTTACTAGTGATCCATGAGTAAATTGAGGGAATGCTAAAAACAGTACATTTGGACTTCAGCAAGATATATAATCAAGCTTCTGTACTACTTATACCTCATAAGACTAATATGAAAACCAGGGTGAAATAACAATGAAAAAAAGGTATACTGAAATGCTTCAAAGTGCCAGACTCATGTGAGATGATGATGTTTTCACTGGTGCTCAAGGTACACATCAAAAAATAGAAGAGCGGGGAAGTCGGTGATCTAGAAGTATCAATCTCACACGGAAAACAGAAATAAGAGCTGCACGGCACTACTCTAAGGTAGGGTCATCATTAAGATTTCCTAAGAAGACGGAGGTGTTGATACTTGTCGGGGCCAACCTCGCCTAGTAAGGAGGTGAAAACACACAGCCTACCCACTGCAAACACTGGGTGGGCTCTTTCTACATTCCCATCTCAGCCCACTGCTATTCAATTCCCCCCCACTTGTCAACTCAGTCTAATTCAGCAGGGCCAGAGTGCAGATTCTGACAAAACTCCTCAGGTTCTTCTAATACAATTCTTCCCTTGGAGCTCCTCACTTCTACTGGTGTATACTAATCTACACAAATATCTAAAACCTTACGTATTGTTCCAATTCAGTTGTCCTTACAGTTTTCCTCAGATAATTACTAATAAACACTTTCATTAAAACATTTTCCCGAACACTCCAAGCTTAATTTAGTACAACAGGTGTTTGTTTACCTCAGTGATATTTGGGTAGCAATTCGAATTAATCTTGGCTGACTTCCTAAGTCATTTCCTCGTCCACTTACTGCATCCACTAAGAAAATGCGCCGAGTCAGAAGCCACTTGCTAGAGCTACTGTCTTTTTTCATAAAAAGAAAAACAAAAAGATGGCATTAAAAAAATACCTTCAGTGGCGCCTGGGTAGCTCAATGGGTTAAAGCCTCTGCCTTCGGCTCAGGTTATGATCTCAGGGTCCTGGGATCGAGCCCCTCATCGTGCTCTCTGCTCAGCAGGGAGCCTGCTTCCCTCTCTTTCTTTCTCTGCCTGCCTCTCTGCCTACTTGTGATCTCTCTCTCTCTCCCCGTCAAATAAATAAATAAAATCTTTTAAAAAAATTACCTTCAAATTGTTCAAGATGGCTCTTGAGAAGTTTACTGAATAAATTTAAAACACAAAATTAGCGCATTCTGTTTTCAATAAGACGGTTGCACAAACAGCTATTGCTGTAAGAAATTCCTGGTAATAGCTTTCCCTACCTCACTTGAATATCTTCTGATTGTTTGTAAGATACTTTCTCTACAAATTACCTAATAAGAAGAATTTATGGGGCGCCTGGGTGGCTCAGTTGGTTGAGCGACTGCCTACGGCTCAGGTCATGATCCTGGAGTCCCGGGATCGAGTCCCACATCGGGCTCCCTGCTCTGAGAGAAGCCTGCTTCGCCCTCTGACCTCTCCCCTTTCATTCTCTCTCTCTCTGTGTCTCAATTAAATAAAATAAATCTTTAAAAAAAAAAAAAAAGAAGAAGAATTTATGATACGAGAACAAAATAAATGAATTTATCTGAAAAGCAGCTTGAGAACAGCTTGAAGAAGCATAGCCCCAATTTACAGTTCTACTAATTTTTCTCAGCTTACATTTAAGTGATAATATTAATTTCTTAACAATAAGCCTGACACATTTGGTAAAAATGTCTAAATATACCAGCAGTCTTATTGTTTTACTTTTTGGCAGACTATATAAAACCATATAATAAAAGAAAAATCCATGCCCTTTTTTATAACCCATGGTTTACTAAATTATCATGCTGGTTAACTTATTTATTGGTTTTTAGCTCGGAGAAAGAGTACACAGATGTCTTACCTTGGTTCACAAGTATTTTATTGTATTGAAGATTTAGGTTTAACACAGGCACAGCCCAAATATATCGGTGTTGATTTTCATCAGTATACTCAAGGTACACATCAAAAAATATAGGAGAGGGAAAGTCGGTTAAGATCTTAGAAAGAGGAATCTCACACTGGAAAATAAAATAAAAAATGAAAGCACTACCAATTAGAAAGTATATTTAATATCTTGTAAAGTGCTTTTTAATTTTGTAAAACAAAATATCTTTATCTTGTTTACATGCATTTCCATGTGACTTCCAAACATAAATACTATAAATATGATTCTTTTTAAGAGCCAAAAAACTAGGAGTAAAAAACTGCCTGGTTCTTGTCCTACAATGCAGCTGGAGAAGTTATGCCTTCATTCTCAACATTACGTGTACATTGGTGAAAAAGTTTAAAACTACTGTCCTATGGGATAAGGTCTTAATTCTTTCTCCTGAAATAATTAATTAATTCTTTCTCCATGCTGTCTATGATTCGGCTTCCCTTAATAAAGTCAGGCCTATCTCCCACTGTTCCCTACCAGTCTATGGTCCATTCATACTAATCTACTTGCAGTTCCTAAATACACTATGGTATTCTATGCCTCTCTGACATTGCAAACGTTCCTGCCTGACATTCCCTTCCCCACTGTGCTTCCCTGGTAAACTTATATTTGTTCTATAAACCCAAATGTCACACCATTCTGAGAAGTCTTTTAATACGTCCCCCGGGATTGCTGATGACCCCTCCTTTGTATCAATATGGCACCTTGTACATACCACATTCCACATTCTTTGTAATTCTTTGTCTATATAGCTGTTTTCTCTAGTAGGCTGTGAACTACTTCAGAGGCAGCAAGGTTCAGTAGAAAAACCAGGGATTTTAAGCCTAATCGAACACTGGTTCCACAATTTACCTGATGCAAGACCTTAAGTCAATTACTTAATCTCGCCGAGCACCATTTTTCATCTATGAAGCACAGATGATATATATCTCACAGTTATTTGCAGATCAAATGAGATAACAAGAATAAAATGCTGAGCATCCAGCAGCAGGCACTTAATGAGGGTTGGTTCTCCTGGCTCATGGTAAACATAATAGTATTTCTTTCCTCTTTTTTAAATAACAACTAAATCATTTATAATAAAAGTAAATTCATGTTCATGATAGAGGATTTGGAAAATATAAAAAAAATTAATCACTTGTAATCCCACCACCCAGAAATAATCACTGTTAAAAATGTTTGTCTTCCAATCTGGTTTCCATAATGACATTTTTCATTGTAGTTTTAACAAAACTGAAATCACAGTTTTGTTCTATGGTGTATGTATATGCATTTTATCAAGAAGTATTTTTGTAGACAAGCGAACGTCTTGCAAAAAACTTTAACAGCTCATAATATTCCTTTGTACCATACTGTAATTTCAAAAATGAGTTTCCAAAGGAAGGAAGGTCAAGGAGGGAAGAAGAGAGAAGTATGGAAAGAGAGAAAAAGAAGCATTTTTACTTATTAACTGAGGGGTAGAGGGAGGAGGGAGTAACATATTTATTAGTCACTAAAAATAACATTTTTACTTTATTCTAAAATGCTATAGGGCACCTGGGTGGCTTAGTTGGTTAAGGGTCAGCCTTCAGCTCAGGTAATGATCCCAGGGTCCTGGGATCAAGTCCCAAGTCAGGCTCCCTGCTCAGCAGAGTCTGTTTTACCCGTTAACCTTCCCCCCTGCTTGTGATCTCTCTCTCTGTCTCTGTCTCTGTCTCTCTCTCTCAAATAAATAAATAAAATCTTAAAAAATAAATGCTCAGAAATAAATATTATTTTTAAAACCTATATGCCTGGAAGTAAATAAATAATAATTATGAAAACCTTACATTATATGTTGTTTAAACTCTATAGACAACAAGATGTTCTGCACCCAAATAATAAAAAATCATATCAATGAAATTTTTCATTACTATAAAAAAGTTCTGAAAATTCAAAGATCATTCCAATTACTGTTGATGTGAAATATGAAGCTAAAATAGAGACTAGTCTAGTTGAAACTTACATTTTGTTGATAGGTTGTTCCAAAAGAATAAGCAGCATTCAGTCTTGTCTCTGTGTCTGGACAAAGCTATAGCAAAAGAATACAACTGATAAATATTTCAGAATAATGTTTTCTTTGCTTATAGTCAAGAGTTCTTAAACCCTGATACAACTTTTGTTTTATATAATACCACTTAAAGTAGTTTTAAGAAATTCTTATTTAAAGCACAAGATACAAATCAACTGTAGTATGCAAGTGATGCTCTAATCTAGTAAATATCTAGTCTTTTCCTCATTTTTGCCTGAGGCAAAAACAAGGCACATTAGTAATTCTTTAGCTAGAAGTATGCTCACCTGTAAAACACCTCCTTCTAAAGTTTGCCACTTGAGAAAATTTCCTCTTACATCATAGGAAGCAGCAACAAACTTCAGTTTTCTATTCTGATTAAATAAAAACAAGAATAAAATAACATCACATACTCTAGAAGCAATGCAGTATTCTTTTTTTTAAAGATTTTATTTATTTATTTGACAAAGAGATCACAACTAGGCAGAGAGGCAGGCAGAGAGAGAGGGGGAATTAGGCTCCCCGCCGAGCAGAGAGCCTAATGCAAGGTTTGACCCCAGGACGTGAGCCGAAGGCAGAGGCTTTAACGCACTGAGCCACCCAGGCGCCCCCACAACGCAGTATCCTATAAAGAAACATTCATTATTGACTGATCCTTTCTTTTCCCAAAGATCAAATATTCAACTGTCTTTACTTCGAAGCAAAATTAATCTAAGTATCTTTATGATTAAACACATCTAAAATAAATGAACTGTATTTTTACATTAAAACTATTATTCCAGAATTGAGAGGCAATGGTAATGACAGATAACCTCCTTTCAAACCTGTTAAGACTGAGCGTGTGTGTATGTTTGTGTGCGTGCACATGTGTAGAAGAGTTGGGGAGTTAGTAGGGGGAAGAATAATCTATCCCATCATTCTAGAAGGTCAAAAAGCTGAAGGTAAAAATTTGGATCTGTGAAGTGCTAAGGAAATAGCATAAAGTCCCCATCAATCTTTGGAAGCACTTCTTACAAATGCAGAGATACAGAAGGACTAAATCTGTGTGGCATTTGGTGATATAAACTACCTTCCCAGTCCCACAAGTGCTATTTGCCACCACAACCACATCATCCAGAGGTCTCCACAGACTCAGATAAGACTGCTAACTGCTATATCGTTTAATTCCTATAAGCAGCTGATATTTAGGTTTAGTTTAGTAATCACATTTTTAGAAACAACCTAAAAAAAAATCAAGAATTGGGGCGCCTGGGTGGCTCAGTTGGTTGAGCGGCTGCCTTCAGCTCGGGTCATGATCCCGGAGTCCCGGGATTGAGTCCCATATCAGACTCCCGGCTCCGCGGGAAGTCTGCTTCTCCCTCTGACCTTCTCCCCTCTCATTCTCACTCTCTCTCTAATAAATAAATAAAAAATCTTTAAAAAAAAAATCAAGAATTATGACTAATAACATTCTTATTACCTTTTAAAAATGTATATCAAAATATAGTTGTTCTTTAATAATCTAGAGATTTATACCTGGTTTTCCCCTTTAAAACTGAAATTTGTAGGAAGAGGTGTGGTACTGAGTACTTGAGGTGCTAATCCTAGCTGGTCTCCATAGAACAGCCATGGAAGATTCTGTCTCCTGTAAACAATTACAGTTGTTTTAATAATGGGGTACCAATATTAATATTGGTGGAAGTAACTACACTGAATTTAGCTAACATGACAGTTCATCAATCAGGATATCTTTACCAAAATGAAATAGAATGAACAGTGCGCAGTCCAGCAGTATTTTCAAAGATAAATTGAAATAGTCGGCATGCATCAAAAGTGGTAGAGTCATAAGAATTCATATTCATCACACACATATTTCCGAGAGCTTGGCAAGATGTCAGATTGGCATACACCTATGAGAGAATCATGGCAAAGAAATGTAACATGGACTTTAATAACTTTAAAAACTGTATTTGAAAGAAAACTAATTTGCTGAGTTTGCCTCTCAAACTTCTCAGTTTTTCCTATCAGGAAGAGGCAACTCCATTTTTATAGTTATTTAAATCAAACATTGCAGTGACCTTCTTTCTTTCCCTTCCCGTACCCAACTCCTCAGGAAACCCTGTTGGCTCAATCTTCACTGTATATCCAGAAACTAAACCTCTCATTTCTATGCTATCACTCTTGGCTATGGGTCCACCAGCTCTCACTCAGATTGCTGTAATACTCTGCTGACTGGCCCCCCATTTCTGCCAAATCTCCTCTCCGTGCTAGTGAGCCTTTCAAAACCTGAAGTTCAATCATATTTTCCTTTGCACAAAATCCTTCTATACCCTTACGGTAAACTCCAAGTCATCGCCATAGCCACCCTCTTCATCCCCAAATCCATCTCTCCGCTTTCCCTTACTCTGCTCTGGCTGCTCTAGCCTCCTTCCTTTTCTTAAGCATGAACATACCAGAGAACTCCTGCTTTGGAACCTCTGCACTTGCTGTGGTCTCTCCTTAGAACATTCTTTCCCTGGATATTTACATGGTTCACTCTCACTTCCTTCAGGGCTTTGTTCACCCACAGAGATACATATCTTAACCACCCTAAATAAAATAGTACCCCCTCCACTGCCTATGCTCTTTATACTGGTTTATTTGTCTTTACAGCACTTAGAACCACCTGCATTTACTTAGAATATAATTCCATGAGGGATTTTTTCCCCCTTTCTTTCTGAAAGAAATATATAACTCTTTCTGAAATATATAACCTGATTTGAGAATAGGGCCTAGTACACAGTACATCATTGATATACATTTACTAAATGACAGTATGAATCACTTTCCCCTAACACTCAATTCCAGCTGAACAAGCTTGAAGACATTCAATTTTGTGTATTTTCTTTCCACTAGAAATGGCTTATTCTTCTTATAGAATATGACCAAGAAGATGTATCTACTTAGAAGACTTTTATTATCTGGGGGGAAAAAATGGTGTACAATTCTTCAAAATGAAATAAAATTACTTTTAAAAAATTCAAACTTACCCAACAAGCAGCTGCTGATGACTGCAAATACTTTGCAAACCATTCTGAAGTGAAAGACATGCCCTGTTCACAAAAAGATAAGTTTTAGTTTTAAGTTCAAATGAAGATCTCTTACCTACATTTGTTAGGAAAACATTAGTATGCATATATTCTGGTGGGAAACGGCTATTATTACTTTCTGTTATCAGAAACGGCTATTACTTATGTTATCAGAAAATAGTTTTAATGGGAATATAAGAATTAGTTCTGACCAAACTCAATTATTACAAAATAGGGATTATACCTCAAAATCATGTCATTTAGGCAAAAGATATAAGGAAACAAAGTGTGTCTCTAAACTCAAAAAAACTATTACGCCCATTTTAGTAATATAAAAAAACAAAGAACAAAATGGCAAAAAATAAAAGAAAACCTAGATACTGATTTAATATTTCATTGTCAACATTTGCTGATTTAGGATTATTATGCTGTGCTAAATTGGCAAGTAATAAGACAGAAATATTTATGAATGATTTCTAAGCATCAGGAAATTGGGCATATACAGAGGAACTAACATTTAAAATCTCTAAAGTGGTGATTCTCAAACAATGATGAACATCATTGTTCATTATGGGATTTCCTAAGAACAGAAAACGCCTGGCTGCATTCCAAATCAATCTCCAGGAGGAACCAAGGCATGCATGTACTCTGAAAGCTACAGATACCAATCTCTAGCTAAGAACCACTGCTTTGGAGCTTATCTCACATCTTGCTAAAAAATGACACACCGAGAAACACCATTTAGGGTAATTTACTGGACATGTACAGAGGAGATAAAGCCAAATTTTATGGAACGTGGCACCACAGCTATCCAAAAAATCTAAAATAGGGGTGCCTGGGTGGCTCAGTGAGTTAAGCCTCTGCCTTCGGCTCGGGTCATAGTCTCAGGGTCCTGGGATCGAGCCCCGCATCGGGCACTCTGCTCAGCGGAGAGCCTGCTTCCCCCTCTCTCTCTGCCTGCCTCTCTGCCTGCCTCTCTGCCTACTTGTGATCTCTCTCTCTGTCAAATAAATAAATAAATCTTTTAAAAATATCTAAAATAAAATTATTAGTCACTATTTTCATTTCTTTTTTTTTTTTAAAGATTTTATTTATTTATTTGACAGAGAGATCACAAGCAGGCAAAGAGGCAGGCGAGGGGTCGGGGGGAAGCAGGCTTCCCGCTAAGCAGAGAGCCCGATGCAGGGCTCGATCCCAGGACCCTGAGATCATGACCTGAGCCGGAGGCAGAGGCTTTAACCCACTGATCCACCCAGGTGCCCCACTATTTTCATTTCTTTAAAGCCCAAAAATTCTCCCTTTTTAAGAAAAAAAGTTTTAAGAAAAAAACTAAAGTTTTTTTTTTTAGTAAAAAAATGGAAAGCAATGACAACAGTGCTTGGAAATTTATGTAAAATAAACCCACAGTTAATTCTAGTGGCTGTGTTAAAGCTGCATGATTCTTTCATAAAATAATATCTACACATTTTAAACCAGGAATTTAGAAACACTACGGAAATTTATCTTACGGAAATAATCTCTCCAAAAGGAAAAACATATCTATTTGCATAAATGGTTAACAGAAATATTATTAATAACAGAAAATCTAAATATTCAAAGGCACTACAGTTACATAAATTTCAGTGCATTAATGAGAGTGTTAGGTAGCTATTAAAAAGTGTATTGAGGGGCACCTGGATGGCTCAGTGGGTTAAAGCCTTTGCCTTCGGCTCAGGTCATGATCTCAGGATCCTGGGATGGAGCCCTACATCGGGCTCTCTGCTCAGCAGGGAGCCTGCTTCCCCTGCTCTCTCTGCCTGCCTCTCTGCCTGCTTGTGATCTCTCTCACTGTCAAATAAATAAATAAAATCTTTTAAAAAAAAAAAAAAGTGTATTGGTTGAGCCAGGAACATGGTACAGAGAAACCAAGGAAGTGCAAAAGGACTGATGAAGACATATCAAAGTAACACAGGAGCTTATCTCAAAATGTGGGACAATCTGAGCTTTGAAAAGAAAAATAACAGTAAGCAATTATAACACACTGAATAAACAAAGATTTCATGAGTTCACAAAAAAGTAAAAACAAAAAAAGCACAGAGAGAAAGGAAAGACTCTTTGCAGAAGATTGCTAGTTAATAAATGTAGAAGGAATAAAAGAACTGTGAAATTATTCTGAAATGACCAATTTAAAACTTGATTCAGGCAAGATTGGTCCATCAATGGTCACTAAATGGATATACACATAGACTCAAAGTAAAATCTCAGACTAACTTATTAACCACAGTACCTTTACAATGAGGAGAAGTGGCAGATACCATGGTGACCCGACAATCAAATTTAGCATCACCAGGAACTGGACCACCTAACATGTGTTCTTTGTTATGATGCAATGGCTGCCCATAACACCATATCATTTTCTTGCAAAAAGATGTTTCATTGAGTCTAATCATGAGAAAATAATCAGAAAAGTCCACATTGTGGGACACTCCACAAGAAAGCTGGCCTCTGCATGTCAATGGCATAAAAGCAAAAACAACAAAAACCACAAAAGCAAAACAAAGCAGGGTCTAGATTAAAGAAAACTAAAAGACTAATTGCAGTGTGAGATCCTTAAATGGATCCTTGGAGTCTCACCTCCCCCTCTCCTGCCCCTGCAAAGAGGGGAGGGAGCATAAAGGGCATTATTGGAACAAGAGGAGAAATTTGGAAATGAACAGTATATCAGGTAATTCTATTACATTAATTTGAAATTTCTTTGGTGTGATACTAGGATAAATCCCCATGTTCTTAGGAGCTATATATTAAAATATTTAGGAGTGAAGTGTCATACATCTACAACTTATTTTCGAGTGGCTCAAAAAAAGTGTGTGTGTGTGTATGCATGCATTTTACATGCACATGGAAAGATAAAGCAAATGCAGCAAAACATTAATGACTGGTTAACCTAGGTGAAAGATATATACACAGTCATGGTCTTGTACTTTGAACTTTTCTATAATTTTAAAATTTTCAAAATAAAAATTGAGAGAAACATAAAACCAAGATGCTAGATTACTATTATTATCTTTGGGGAAAGATAATGGGAAGACACTGACCCATGTATACAGAAATTCTTTCTTGATTGGCAGGTATAAATGCCTCTCATAAAATTATACAAAACTAATTATGTTCCAATTCTGTATTGTTTGAGAAAACATTTGATGTCATGTCTAATCACACTTTCCCAATTAGGAAAAGTATAAATTATCAAGGTAATACAAGTACTTTAGTCTAGCTGCCAATTACAGTGTCAACATAAACTAATAAACATACATTCCGGTTTATCAATCCATCTAGTCTCTTGTGGGTTTAATTATTTTGAAATGGTTCCTTGGGCCCTGACTGACCTCCAGGTACACTACTAAAACTGAGTTCTTACATCTGCCAGGCTGAGAACTGGGCCAAGATAGTCACATAATCTTAACTACGTTTATTTACATGTCTCACACAACTACAAAGAACCTGTCTCAATACTCGTTATAAAATGATTTCAAATCAAGGTTGCTAAACTTGTCCTTAGGAAAGCATCAGTGTCCAAGACTGATATGTTTAGAAGAAATGTATTAACTGAATCAGATTAACTTTAAGAATGAAATTGCCTTTCTCTGCCCACCTTTTCTTAACAGAGAATTCTGCAGTGGATCCACCGCACAGTGGCATGAAGAAGGGGGAATGTGGAGGTGGTATGGAAGAGGGCAGTATGGTTTCATACTGAACAAACGAGTTAAGTAAGGATGAGACCCAGATTTCTTACTACTGGAGAAGGTACTGAAAATCTGTCAAAAGGAAAGGTTAGAAGGAACGCTAAGGAACTGCTTTAGAATTGCAAGTATCACTATGAACTTCTTTACTTCAATATACATACAAAATAAAGAAATATATATATGTATATAAGTGTGTGTGTGTGTGTGTGTGTGTGTGTGTGTAGTTTAGCTATGTCTCCTAAAACGGTATACTAAGTGTGGGAATCTTGGTTTCTAAATATTATTCTCCACAAATTCTTACAGAAATGGCTGACTCCAGGAATGACATAGGAAAAGTACAAGATGAACCTGGAAATCTTCTTGTGCCAGAAAGGAAAGAAATCCTCAAATGATGGAGACATATCAAAAAGGCATAGGAGTCAACTTGAAGGGTCTTCAATGGCTAAATCTAGGACAATTTAAACATCACAACAAATAATGCATGTATTGGATTATAACCAACTGAATAAAATAGGAACCCACTACTCTATACTGACATTAATAAATACGTAAATGGGAAGAAGGGGAAATTCTTCTTTACAGTAGAAGGTCAACTAATAGATGTAGAAAGAATGATGGAAACATTTGGCAACCTCATAGTAGTGGTTCATAAAGACAAGCACCACCAATGGAGACTAAAGCTTACTGTTACTCATTGTTAATGTTTGGTGAAGACGAAGCATAATCTTGAAAATTCTCCTCACAAAATACTAATCGATTACAAATGGGAAAACGGTGCCCTTATAGCAGACATGGTGGCTTTATAGCAGGTGATCAAAGTTAACATCACCAGTGATAGGACATATGAAGGTTGCATGCCCTCTGTTACGGTACAATGCACTGAGAAAAGCGAGACATATTTTTTATGGTTTCCTGCCAAGCATGTCCTGATTATGAGGAAAAACTAGATGGACCCAGCCAAGGATCATCCTACAGACTGTAAGGCCTATAACTTTCAAAGCTGTTGAGTTCATGAAAGGCAGGAAAAGGACCTGCTCCAGATCAGAGACTGAAAGAGACGGGAGCTCTAAATGGCCGATCTGACACCAAAGAGGAAAAAGAAATTTATTGGTACTTTTGAGAGAATTATTTTAAAAAGGAAAAAAAGAAGAAAAAATAAAAATAAAGGCCTGCAAGTTTGACAATGGTATACAGAAGGTCACTATAATCTGAGACTGGGGAAGAATACTCCAGAAGATATCCATCTTATTGCTAAGGAGCTAATTTTGGGGTGATCTCAGAGCTCTGTATCTATACCCCTATCTTAGTTTATTTTGTTGTTTTGCAAATATTTGGTACTTGCCTATCACACCAACAAGACAATACTAGAGAAGAGGAATTTTTGCTTTATTCGTCAAGAGCCCAGATTCTACGATTCTAAGACTGTCCTCCAATTCCTCCTAATCACTTCCACTGATCTAAGGATGATTTCAGCAACCAGATCCTAGCCTGTCCACCCCAAAGCTCTGCTGGCACACTGGGTATTTTCAGTGCTCGTTAACTCACTTCTAGTTAGTCACCTAACTCCTAATCCCTTGGATTCATGATCTCTTCAGTTCCAATTCATCCACTTTCTTCCCATTTTACATAGCAGACATAGTCAAACTAGCATCTTTTGCAAAGGCTCTAACCCTAGGCCTCCATGCTCTCAATTACACAATAAGGAACCTTGCCAGATATGAATAACCCTCGTTTCTCCAGTGATTACCACATGCAGGCACTATATCCAATGTACAGACAATAAAACTGAAGTTTAAAAATATTAAGTAAGTCCAAGGATATATAATTTATGACTGACAAATCCAAGTTTCAAGTCAAGAGTCTCTGGTGCTCTTAATACATAATGCTGCATCTTTACAGGATCTATAAAAGAACTTTCCAGCTTAAATATTTGGAGATCACTGAAAAAGGATGAGCCAAAGTAAAGAAGAGAGTAACAGTACTTACAAATAATAATGCTGAGTTGTTAATGTTTCTCAGATTGACAATTTCTGTTTTAAAATAATTTATACAGAACTGTTTCTCATTTTAGTCCCAGACTAAGGAGCAAAGGAAGTACGTAACAAGACTGGAACAAAAAACTGAAACATACTTACAAGATCTCCATAACGGGCAGATGAAATTACACGTGAAGGAAAATTCCCTGTGCTGCTGAAACATAATCCTCCTGTCTTCATAAATAAAAAAATAAAAATAAACAGTTTATGGAAAGGCAGAAGCAACTTAATTTTAACATATATGCCCTATTAATTTGATTAGCCTTACTAAAATGTTCGGTGCTGAACAGGTACAGGACCTGCTGGTATTGATGAACGTTGGCTCACATTGGACACATCTGTCAACATAACAAAAAAATCAACAATTTTTAAATGTCAATGAATTATGCTAGACCTAATTTCATCAAACACTTGTCTTCCTAAATGCTGAATTAGAATAGCTTCATTCAGCTAAGTAATTACTTGTAATAAATAAATAAATTAAAAATATTAACACTGTTTTGATTAATTTTATACACTCCTTCTATTATAAAGCAAGATATAAATAAATAAGTAAAATTAACCAATAATAGGAGAGCATTCTTTTGAAACTACATGGTGTAGCATAAATAATATTGAATAGCAAAGATGGTTAAGTCACTCAATTAAGAGCCAAAAAAACTCATATAAATGAAACCCATTCTGTTTTCCCATGTAGTTCAATCAAATCTACCTTCCTTATTTTGTCTGTCACAACACAAAAAGGAAACATATGCTGAAAAAGATATGCGTAACTATCCCTTCATCAAACCTACAACAAACACTTTCAAAGTCTATTCATTATCCTTATTTATTTTAGGAAAATACTTTTGCCTTTTCATTTTATATGAAATGTATGATACACAGGGAGGAAGAGGATCCACCACAGTAGTGGAGAAACTGAAGGGTTTGTTGTACTCATTACTTGTAAGATAGAGCAGGTAGGAGGGGACAGGACATGGCACAGAACTAGGGTTGAGGAAGGCTTGGGGATCAGCCTGGTAGTCAATATTTGGACACTACAACCCACATCAGCCTAAGATAAGTAGTGATCCAATACTAAGTATCCCCAGGAGAAGCTACTCAAGTATTTTCTATTTTAATCTTGGGAACTGAGGAGAAAACTGTGCTTAGAGGGAAGTCATCATGTAGCCCTCTAAAAAAAATTTGAAGAAGTTGAAATAGGGATATTATGTTTGAATTAGAGAGAGGCAGGGGTGTGAGTGCACGTATGTGTGTGTACGTGGTGTGCATGTTTGCACACCTGAAGGGAAACAGGAAGTGATAGAGAATAAGGCTATAAATCAGGGTTCTTGGGTTACTATAACTATCATTTACTTATTAATATGTTTTTTATATAACTTTATTTAAAGCACAGTTCCTGGCACATAGCAAGTATGCTGTGAATAGAAGTTAATATTTACATGCTATATATAATATAGATTACATATAAATTACATAATAACAAACAAAAATAGCTACCTTTTACTGAGTGTTTACTCTAAAACATTATGCTAAAATTCATATATCCATTTCTGAGCTGTGATAAAAGCCTATGAAGTGGGTGGTTTATTTATCTCCATTCTAAAGACAGGAAGACTAACTTACTAAGATTGCCAAGGTCAAACAACTGATAAGAGACTGAACCAGCCTTTACCTCTAATCAGTCTCTGGGCTTCAGCTTTTTTATGTGTTAATGTTTATTTTCATCCTTTGTGGAGTTATTGTGAGGAGAAGTGATATCATAGGAAGTATTTTAAAAAGGTACAGATTCCATATAAATGTAAGATGATATTTAAAAAGTCAGCACTCAATAAACAATGAATCTTGGAACACTGAAAAAATAAAATTAAATTAAAAATATAAAAAATTAAAGTCAGCACCCAGCACATGGCTTACCTGTTTCCTAAAGCATTTGCTACTGTAAAAGAGTTTTCATTTTCATCACAGAGCTTACAAGTTGCTTGAGACAACAACGTTCCATTAACAGCTCTTTCCACTAAACGATTTAGAAACAAAATTGTAACTCAAAGTCAGCAAATAAGCTTCTATATACTTTGTAAAGCCCACTTGTAATTATTATTCTAATAATTCTCAAAATACCTGATCTGCAGAAGAGTCATGTCAAACACCACTAAAACAAAGTATAGAAAAGTGAAGACTTCCTCATTCCCACATAAAAAAATACAAAAACTAATTTTCCAAATCATAATAATAAATTAGTATTTTTTCAAGTGGTTTTGTTTTGTTTTTGTTTTGCTTCTTACCTGTATGTTCCTATTACAGCGGGTATGCAGAAACAAGTAATTTCATAGACAGCTGACATGTCTCTACAACTTACAGGGTTTTTGGTGGCACCTATTAAAATTTTAAATTCATATAACCTTCAACACTACAATTTAATTTTTAGACACCTAACCTACAGAAACACTTGTACATGTGTATAAGGATATTTACTGAAGTGTTACTTGTTAGAAAACCTAAATATTTACAATAGCAAAATGATGGTATATTCAAGCTATGAAATACTATGGAGTAGATTAGAAAGAATGAAGTAATCTATAAATCATAGTGGTAACTGAAAAAAGTATGCTGTAGAACAATATTTTTGGTATGAAACATTTATATAAAAATGCCAGTTATATTTTTGTGGCTATATGTATATTTTAAAAACAGGAAAAAAAAAGGTTCTAGAAGGTAACAGACATCCAAACATGTATGTGCACGCATATCAAAATGATAACAATTACTTTGGGGCTAAGGGAATGAACAGAACCAGCACTGGGAAAATGGGTCAAAGACCATTAGTCCCAATCATAATGTTATCAATAATGTTTTATACATAATGCTTTAAGTTTTCACAAGGTGGTAAAAATGATTTTAACCAAAGTAAAGGTGAATGACTTGTTTCTCCTACAGTCATCACCATCTCAGTAAATGGCAACTCTACTGGACCATTTACTCAGGCCCCAGTCTTTAGAGTTTCCTTATTTTTTTTCACACTGCACATTAAAAACAATAAAATTAAACTTAAAAAATAAATCTGCAAATCTTGTTAGCTCTTTTTTCAAAATATATCCAGAAACTGAATTATTCTCTCTACCTTCACAACTCTACCCCAGGCCAAGGGCCATCATCTATTACCTAGACTTTAAAGACAGCCTCCTAATTGGAGCCCTGGTTCTATTTTCCAGGCAGAAGCTAGAGTGAGACTTTTCAATACTAAGTGTGATCATTTTGATCCCCTGAAAACCTTCCAATGGCCTTCCATCTCATTTGGGGTAATTTCTAAGGTCACTATCACAGCCTAAAAGGCCTTACATGATCTGCACACAATCACCCCAACTTTCTAGACCCATCTGCTTCTTTCCAGACCCTTGTTTGCTTCAGCCACATTAGCGTATTTGCTGCTCCTTGAACATGCCCAACACTTTCCCATCTCAGGATCTTCGTACTTGCTATCCCTCTGCCTAACATGAGTCCCCTAGTCATCTACGTGGCTTTGTCCCTCACTTCCTTCAAATCTTTGCTCAGATGCCACCTTTCCAAAGAGATCTTCCATGATCATCCATGTAAAATAACACTTGCTCTCTCTCTCCCTTGCCCTGCCTTATTTGTCTTCATACCACCACCTGGCATATACTATTCATTTGCTTATTGTCTTCCTCTTGCCACCAGAACCTAAGTTTGATTCACTGCTGTATCCCAGTACTAGTAATTAGTGCTCAATCAACATTTTTTTAATTTGAAGAACTTAAAATTGGAAGGTTTCACATAAAAATTGTGTATTTTTAGCATCTTTTAAAAAAGAGTAAAGTCTGGGGGTGCCTGGGTGGCCCAGTCGGTTAAGTGGCTGCCTTCTACTCAGGTCATGATCCCAGGGTCCTGGGATCGAGCCTCACATCGGGCTCCTAGCTCCACAGGAAGCCTGCTTCTCCCTTTGCCTGCTGCTCCTCCTATTTGTGCTCTCTCTCTCTGTCTAATAAATAAATAAAATCTTAAAAAAAAAAAGACGAAAGTCTGATTTCATCGGACCCATGTTCTTACGTGATGACAACAGTCTGCTGGTACTGAACTGGGGCTAGCTATGGCCTTTTAGCTTAACTGCCCTTCTGTTAAATGAAGTTTTAAAAATTTATCTTAACATTTATTTTTAATTTTGTCAACAAATATTAATAAATAAATATCATAACATATAAATATTTTCAAGACTATACAGAGACATATAAGTACTAAAAGCATTCTTGGAAGAACACAAAACTTAATAGTGACTACATTAGAGGACTAGGAGTGAGAGGAGGGCAGGAGGGAAAGCACTTAGTTGTTTGTTTGTTTTTTTTTTTAATTTATTTATTTATTTGACAGAGAGGAAAGAGATCACAAGTAGGCAGACAAGCAGGCAGAGGGGGAGGAAGCAGGCTCCCTGCTGAGCAGAGAGCCCGATGCGGGGCTCAATCTCAGGACCCTGGGATTGAGATCACGACCCGAGCAGAAGGCAGAGACTCAACCCACTGAGCCATCCAGACACCCTGAAAGCACTTAGTTTTATTCTTTTTCTATACCACCTAAATTTCTAGCCATATACATACATTACTTTCATTTCAAAGAATAAAATTTTAAAGTTGAAAAATAAATGCCTTTTTAAGCAGTAAATCTACATGTGCCCTTACGGTACTCTCTCCAAAATATGCCGCAAATAAACAATCCAATATATTTGCAATACATTAAGAAACTTGGAAAGGATAGAGAAAAAATAATTGATTACCTAGGGTAACTTCTGGGAAATGAAATAGGTGGGGAGTGTGGACTTTAATTTCTCATTTTACAGCCTCATGAATTATTCGATATTTTTAATGATCTATACTTTCTGTATTATTATTATTTTTTTAAAGATTTTATTTATTTATTTTAACAGAGAGAGAACACAGCAGGCAGAGAGGCAGGCAGAGGCAGAGAGAGGAGCAGGCTCCCCGCCGAGCAAGGAGCACGATGCGGGACTCGATCCCAGGACGCTCGGATCATGACCTGAGCCGAAGGCAGCTGCTTAACCAACTGAGCCACCCAGGCGTCCCACTTTCTGTATTATTTTTTAAAAATTACTTACTTACATTTCTGTATTATTTTTTAAAAATTACTTACTTACATTAATTACATTACTTAAAAATGCTCAATGATTATCTGAGCATTTTCTTCTTTTTTTTTTTTTTTAAAGATTTTATTTATTTATTTATTTATTAGGAAAGTGAGAGAGTGAGAGAGAGCATGAGAAGGGAGAAGGTCAGAGTGAGAAGCGGACTCCCCATGGAGCTGGGAGCCCGATATGGGACTCGATCCCGGGACTCCGGGATCATGACCTGAGCCGAAGGCAGTCGCTCAACCAACTGCGCCACCCAGGCGCCCCTGAGCATTTTCTTCTTATGTCAGAAATGGGAAGAGTTGAAAGAAGTTGTGTAAGAAGTAAGATGTACCCTCTTTCTGTCTGTTCTTCCACTCCCTTCAGCCCCTCTTGTAAATCCACAGAATAAATTAACAAAAGTTCAAGATGGCTCTAAGGAGCTCACACCATGGAAAATTTTAAGTATGTAAAATAGCCTCTAAAATAGTGAAATACTGTTTTCATAGGAGTCACCCAACTATAAACGGTCAGCTATAAGCGGCCACTAGGTGTCACAGCCACTGTCTAGCCCGCTAGCATCTAGCCTCCATTCTCAGCAACTCATTAAAACTCCAACTTCTGCACCAGTGATATCCGACTGTCAAAAGTCATTTCAGAACTCAGTCCATACTGACCTTCCCCAAAGCATTTGAATCTGTGAACATCATCGCCTTCACCCCCACTTAGAAATCCTAAGGACACTTTTGACTTCCTTTTTCCTCATCCCCATATTCCTTCACTCATCTAAATCTGTCATCATCCTTTTAATATTTCTGGCATCTACTCCCTTGAGTACAACGTGTTCTAACTCTGGTGAGGTCCTCGCCGCCGCCTGTCACAGCACCGCAACAATCTCTTCACAGCTCTATTTCTGGTCTCCACTCTTTAAATGTCAACTTCATGAGGACAGGGACTGCATTCCTGTTCACTGACTTCTTTTCACTGCTTTACCCTTCATGCCCTTGGACAATCGCCAGCACCTAGTAGGAGCTCCACAAAACCCCTATGCCTATAGAACACACTACCATTCAAGGCCTTCCACAATCTGGACCAATGTACCTTTAAACTCAGCAAACTGTTATTTCCATAATCCCTTCATATTCAATCTGGATGTTTACATTTGTAACAATATGTTTAAATTTATAACAATATGTTTATATTTATAACAACACTCTTGGTCATACTCTTCCTCCTGCCGGAAAGTTTTCTTTCTTGCTATCTTTTGAAATTCCATTAATTCTTCAAGGTCTCACTATTATACTGCCTCCTCATGCGAACTTTCCCAAACAACTCTGGCTGAAGTGAGTTCTTCCTTACATTTATTGTCTAGATGCTCATTTCATGATTTAATATATGTGCTCCTATAAAAATATTTTGTTGCTATCTTGCTCTGCAAATCATTTTCCCATATGAATATCCTGCCTTCTAACTAGATTTTAAATGAATTGATGGCAGGGATTTCTATTTCTTTTAAAAAATAAGTTTTGAAAAAAAAATAAGTTTTGAATAAATAATATATAAATATAAAAATAAAAGGCACAGAAGAATTTTAAATGAAAATGAAGTCTCTTTCCCATCCTTTTCCCCCAGATACCCAGTTCTCTATACTGGAGGCAAGACTGCTACCAGTTCCTTGTAAATTCTTTCAGAAATAGGCTGTGCATAGCACATATGAATTTATAATTTTTAGAAAGCATAAATGGTAGCTCACCAAATACAGAAAACAGTACCAATAAACAGCAGGTACTTTAAATATTTGTGGGTGAATACATATAAACTTTTCTATGCTTGTTTTTTTTTAATTTATCTTGGATTTCTTTCTTTAGTAATACTTAAATACATTATTTTTCTATATAATAATCTATATTTTTCTGCATCATACACCCTTGCATGGAAGTACGGCAGTTTATTTGAATAATAATCTTAACTACTTTGACATTGTGTACGCTATTTTGTCTTAGAACTAATGTTGTAATAAGAAGCCATGCATATATTACTTCAGACATATATTTCCCTGCACTAGAACAGGAAATTTCTAGATAAGGCCTACCTTGGTGATGGTCTGCACTTGATAAATACTGTCAAGTTGCTCTCCATAGAGAATGCACCAATTTATAATTCCCCAGTAATATATGAATAACTACTACCCTATATCCTTGCAAACACATTATCAAAGTTCAAAAGGTTGATAATAGGGTCGCCTGGGTGGCTCAGTTGATGACATATCTGCCTTTGGCTCAGGTCATGATCCCAGGTCCTGGGATTGAGCCCTGCATCAGGCTCCCTGCTCAGCAGGGAAGCTGCTTCTTCTTCTCCCTCTGCTGCTTCCCCTACTTGTGCTCTCTTGCACTCTCTCTCTCCCTCTCATTTTCAAATAAATAAATAAAATCTTTAAAAAAAGTTTATAATAAAATCTGATAGGTTAAAAATAAAATTTATTTTAAAAATGATATTTTAATTAATATTCTTTGAGAATGAATTCTCATTCTTTAATTAATATTATTAATATTAAAGGTTGAACTTGTTTTTCATGTTTAACATTTTTTTCTTTGTGAAGTTTATTCATGATTTTTGGCCATTTTTTAAATTCAGCTTTTCCTCTTGCTCTTATATTATCTATAGAAGTTTTATATATATTGCAGAACTTAGACCTCTGTTAATTGTATGCATTATAAATTTTTCTCTAGTTTATAGGTTTTTTTCTTAGTATTCTTTATGATTTTTCTAGTGCTATTTTGGAATTTGTGGGGCGCCTGGGTGGCTCAGTGGGTTAAAGCCTCTGCCTTCAGCTCAGGTCATGATCTCGGGGTCCTGGGATGAGACCTGCATCGGGCTCTCTGCTCAGCAGGGAGCCTGCTTCCCCCTCTCTCTCTGCCTGCCTCTATGCCTACTTGTGATCTCTCTCCTTTCTGTCAAATAAATAAATAAAATCTTTTAAAAATAAATAAATAAAATAAAATAAATTAGAATTTGTATTTAGTCAAATTTACCAATATTTCCTTCTGTAGGTTCTGGGTTTCTCCTCATACTTAGGCCTATTCCATCCCAAGACTAAAAAAATTTTTCCTATTTTTTATGATTTTTTTTAAGATTTTATTTATTTATTTGACAGAAAGAGACGAAGAGAGTGAGAGAGGGAACACAAGCAGAGGAAGTGAGAGAGGGAGTGGGAGCTCAACTCAGGGCTCGATCTCAGGACCCGGGATCATAACCTGAACTGAAAACAGACGCTTAATGACTGAGCCACCCAGGTGCCCCTTTTGTGATCTTCTATAGAATCATATTTAGTATTTAAATATTTGACTGACCGGGGCGCCTGGGTGGCTCAGTGGGTTAAAGTCTCTGCCTTCAGCTCAGGTCATGATCTCGGGGTCCTGGGATCGAGCCCCGCATCGGGCTCTCTGCTCAGTGGGGAGCCTGCTTCCCCCTCTCCCTCTGCTTGCCTCTCTGCCTACTTGTGATCCCTCTCTCTGTCAAATAAATAAATAAAATCTTTTAAAAAATAAAAATAAAAATAAAAAAATAAATATTTGACTGACCTGAAATTTCTTTTTCTTTAAGAAATTAGTATTTTCCAAGTTTCCCCAATACCATCTACTAATCAGTCTTTTCTCTACTGACAGGAAATGCCACTTTTATCACATATCCCATTCCGACTGAGACTGGATCTATTTTGATTCTTTAAGTTCCATCCATCAGTATGTGTAATCCATATGCCAGCCATACATGTTATTATAGCGGCTATAAAATGTGCATAATACCTGATAGAGTTGTTTCCTCTCTCCTTTTTTAATAATCTTGATTTTTCACATTTTTTCCAGATTAACTTTAGAATTAGTTGCATAGTCTCTAAAATAGACAAATAATACCCTAGTAGAATTTATCAGGGTTCCATTAAATGTATAGACTGGTATTGGGAGAGCTGACATCTTTATAATACTTAATTTTCCCCTTCAAGAACGTGGTATGTATTTCACTTACTAAAGCCTACTTTTGTATCCTGCAGGAGCATTCTTTTTTTTTTTTTTTTTTTTTTTGACAGAGAGAGAGAGATCACAAGCAGGCAGAGAGGCCTGCAGAGAGAGGGGGGGGGGAAGCAGGCTCCCCGCTGAGCAGAGAGCCGGATGCGGGGCTCGATCCCAGGACTCTGAGATCATGACCTGAGCTGAAGGCAGAGGCTTCAACCCACTGAGCCACCCAGGCGCCCCCTGCAGGAGCATTCTAAGGTTTCTTCAACTGATTCATCTTATACATTACTTCTAAAGTTTATGCCTTGGCATCTTTTCCTTTTGTTGCTACGGTAGATGAGATTTTTTTTCTTCTTTCATACATTTTAAAGAATTGTTTAGATAGAAGAAGGCTACTAATTTTTGGAAAATAATTTTGTATCCAAAACCTTTATTGTTTATAGTAATTTTTAGTGACTCCCTTGGCTTTTCTAAACATATAATCAAATCATTAAAAATTAATTTTTTTAAAGATCTTATTTATTTATTTGACACAGAGAGAGAGAGATCACAAGGAGGCAGAGATGCAGGCAGAGAGAGAGGAGGAAGCAGGCTCCCTGCTGAGCAGAGAGCCCGATGCGGGGCTCAATCCCAGGACCCTGAGATCATGACCCGAGCCGAAGGCAGAGGCCTTAACCCACTGAGCCACTCAGGTGCCCCCAAAATTAATTTTTAATGATTTTTACCTCCTTTTTAATTACCCTACCTCCTATTTCTTTCACTTACTTAAGTGCACAGTTTACATCTTTATCTGGATTCTGACATTAATAGAAATGTTTATCATTTCTCCCTATTAAGCATCATGTTGGCTTTTGAGTTGAAACATATATACTTTATCATGTTATTTTAAGGAATATCAATCTAATCATATATTATAAAGAATATTTTTTTATTTTTTTTTAAGATTTTATTTATTCACTTGTCAGAGAAGGAGAGAGAGAGTGTGCGCCCAAGCAGGGAGAGCAGCAGGCAGAGGGAGAAGCAGGCTCCCCAATGAGCAAGGAGCCTGATGCAGGGGTTGATCTCATGACCCCAGGGAATATGACCTGAGCTGAAGGCAGACACTTAACCGACTGAGCCAACCAGGTGTCCCGAAAATTTTTTTTTAATCAGGGAGGGCTTTTATTCTTTTCCCAATGGCTGCTATTGTCTTAAACATCATTAAATTTTGGACAATAAAAAAAAATACTGTTCACCAGCTATTTCAATTAATGTCTTTTTCAAAAACAGCTAAGTGAAGATTGATTACTACCTTTTCATAAAACATTTACTTCTTACCTAAAATATGGCCAGTGGGACAGTGGCATTTTCCTTCTGCAGTTAAACCACCAGGGCAAGAAATGCAATTCCAGCCATCTTCAGTAACACCTTTCTAAATTAAAACAAAACAAAACAAAGTAAATTTCTCCTTCTTAATTGGTGATCTAAATCCAAAAAGCCACAATAGTATATAATTTGTAGTCAATATTCAAATAAATCATGCACATATGAGTCACATAAAAATTTCCTGGATAGCCAAACAGTGCTTACATTCCAAAATTAAGTTACATATTATCACTATGTTCTGACTACTGTTAACTCTGGGCAACAGTTCTTTCTTCTTCATGATCTTCAGTTCAAATGAGTCCTTACTTTCAAAGTAATACTGTCATTCAGTTTTTCAATTTACAAAGATAAAACACAACAAAATTCAACAGGATTTAATCAACAGATAGCCAATTAATAGTTTGGTTTTACCTGTTCTAACATATTCTAATTTTTATAATCCAAATACATTAGCTTTTAAAAATCAAACTATGGTTCAAAATGGGTGAATTTATGGTATATGAATAATATGTAAATAAAGTTAAAGTTAAATTATAAAGATATTTCTATCCATTGTTTGTATTAATAAAGGTTTTTATTAAATATGACATCATTCAAAATTGGGCTTATTATATTATACGGTTTTTCCTAACCTGGGGCAGAAACAAATATGGATGTAACCAAACTAATAATAACAAAATGATAATAACAAAACAATAAGAAATTATTAATTTTGGTTGAAAAGATTGGCTATATCAAGAAATGCTCCTATATTTGGTAGTACATTAGAGAGGACTATTTAAAAACTATGATTATTTTGTAATTTCACTAAAAAATAAATTTGCTTTGCAGCCATTTCATATTGTCATTTATCATTGATAATTCAGCAATGGTCAATATTTCCAAAAATATAAAATAAGTATTAAAGTGATAATTACTTATAAGTTAAATCAATTTAGCCATAATATTAGGACAACTGATAAATTAAACTATCAATTTAATAGTAATTTAAACTATTAAATTGCCAGATTCAATTTTTTTATCCAGATAACGAGAAGAAACATTACTATACAAGAACTGCCTCACAAAGACTCCTAATTATTTTTTTTAAAGATTGCATTTATTTGACAGAGAGAGAGAGAGCACGAGTGAGCACAAGCAGGGGGAGCGGCAAGCAGAGGGAGAAGGAGAAGCAGGTTTCCCACTGAGCAGAGTCTAATGTGGAGCTCCATCCTGGGACCCTGGGATCATGACCTGAGTTGAAGGCAGACACTTAACCGACTGAGCCACCCAGGTGCCACAAACACTCCTAATTATTGCAAATGATTAGAAAATGTATTTATATTAATTAAGAATCATTATATATAGTAACTAATTTACTGATTTTCCAAAAACTATGACAAAATGACTAACAAAACAGCAACAGATATTATTTAACCTATTTAATGATGCGACCGGCATTTCATGAACTTATTACACCTTAGGTATCATTATGAACATGAATTGCTATTCAACTGACACAACAGGTCCAAGATACAGAACTCAATCTGTACCAGTCAAAATATACACACATCCCAACTTGCTCTTTATATGTATCATTCATCTATTTAAAAAAAAAAAAAACACTGAGTTACTCTATGAGAAAATATAAAGACACAAATTTCGCAGCTTTGTGTTTTTTTTAAATTTCAGATTTTAAAAACTAAGGCAATATATTTGTTTTTTCCAAGTTTGCATAAAATTTCATTCATCGCCCCAAATTTACTGTAGTAAAAATAAAATTAATTTAATAATTTTAAAGTTTCAGAATATATCAGAGTACAGCAATTAAAACATAGTTTAGGGGCGCCTGGGTGGCTCAGTTGGTTGAGCAACTGCCTTTGGCTCAGGTCATGATCCCGGAGTCCCGGGATCGAGTCCCATATCGGACTCCCGGCTCTGCGGGAAGTCTGCTTCTCCCTCTGACCTTCTCCCCTCTCATTCTCACTCTCTCGCTCTCTAATAAATAAATAAAAAAAATCTTTAAAAAAAAAAACATAGTTTAAAAAATAAAGACATTTAAGGGGTGCCTGGGTGGCTCAGTTGGTTAAGCGGGTGGCTCTTGATTTCAGCTCAGGTCATGATCTCAGGGTCCTGGGACGGAGCCCTTGCATGGGCTCAGCAGGGAGTCTGGTCAAGGATTCTCTTTCCCTCTCCCTCTGCCATTGCCCGACTTGCACGCTAAAATGAATAAAATATTTTTTAAAAATAAAGACATTCAATTTACTACTTTTTACAGTAAAATTATTTTAAAGTAAATATTTGATACCATGTTTTCTGGGCACTTTTTACAAATAAAATCAGGTCCTCCATTATTAGAGATCATCTGAAATCCCGGTAGACACATACATGAGGTTCCTAAAAAGAAAAGAGCCAATTTTGACCTTTGTAAATAAAAATAAAACTCCAAATAGGGAAACTTTCAATATTCTTAAGATCGTCAAAAGCAGTATAGCTGTTAACAGCAAATCCAGAAACATACTATGTGGGTTCTAATCTTAATTATGCTATTTAGCTGTGTGACCTTGAGCAAGTTACTAAAATCTGTGCCTAGATTTCCACTGTGGCAAAATGGGGACAATAACAGTACTTACCTCATAGGGTTGGTATGAGTATTAAATTAGCTATTATATGGAAAGCCCTTAGAATGTGTATGGCACATAACAGGTATTGTTAACTGCAAGTATAACTGAACTATTAAAGTACTGAACTTTAATTTTAATAATCAAACTATTCATTAACTGCTATGGGAAATTTTACAGTTCTATTTCATCCAACCATACACATATAGTCAATAATTTCAAATTTACTTTGCCAAAACTAAACCTTATTGGCAAAGTTATCCTGATTCAAATTAATCACTGTTTTCCTCTGAACAGACAGTAGACGGTTATAAGATAACCATTATTCAACTTGCTGGATAGGTAAAGACAACATTCTCTAAGGAGGCATCAAGTGGAAACAGATTCCATAGGAATCTAGGTGGTAGAATGCATACGGTATTGGGTTCAAAAGTATGAAGCTACCACCTTACACTTTGAGTGTGAAACGCTTTCTCAATCATATTTCCTCACCTGGGGAGCCTGACCAGTCTTATGTAATGACTTAAATGAAGACATATCAAATTTGAAGATGGCAGACAGTTAACACCATGGGTAACCAAATCAAGATTGAAAACATCCTAGACTTCAGAATATGGAAAAAGTCTTATTCTGAGCAGTTTCAGTAAGGAGAACTAGGACCCAATGGCGGAAGTTTCAAGAAAAAAGAAATAAGCTTAATTTAAAGATACTTCAAGGGCAATTAGTAATATTCGATAATAAAAGGGATAAGTCCTAAGGAAATCTATATTAAGGGCACACGATATAATGGAAAAATACACGGGTAGAAACTGAGAGTAAAGAGACAAAAGTTCTTCCAATTCACAGTTTAGGTGACAAGATATTACAACATCAACTGGGCTTCAATTTCCTCATCTGTAATGAGAAGACTGGACCTGATCCTAATTAAGGTCCCTTACAACTCTAGGTTTCTAAGATTTGAAAAACAAAATAAAGAGCTAACTAAGTTTATAAGCGCTCATTTGCGTTCCCTCCCCAACACGTCCTGTGACCTACTCCTTTATACTTCCTTACTTCTCTATTTCTTTTCTGCTTTGGTAGGTGACTTTCCAGGTGCCTCCCGAAAGACCCCTCGGATGAGAAGTGGGGGACTGGCGCGGAGAAATTCATTACTGGCGCTGCCTCACCGTGTAGCTTACTCTGGGTTCCCTAACCTCATTTGTGTGCAAGCTGCAATCCTCCAAGGAAACCCATCTCTCAGGCGCTGGCGGTTAACTTTGCCGAAACATTTCTTCCCGCAGACGAAAAGGTGTTTCAGACACGCCGGGGACTGAGGGGAGCAACAAGGCTGGAGTATTCGAGCTTTGGCTAGGGCCCACCCTGAACGGTCTCACCTCGGGCATCCCGCCTCTGGTTGGCTCCGCACGGAACACAGGACAGCGCGGAGATATCGAAGTACTGGTTGTGGCCGCACGACTCTGGCTGCAGGAATGGAAACGAGAAGGTCTGGGTGTGTGAGACTCGCGGAAAGACCAACAGAAGGAATACCTTCGCAGCAGCCGCGGAGAACACAGACCGAGCCGCCATGGCCACCCTGGCCCCACCGCCGCCCGTCACCATGGTGCAGACGCCCGCGGCCGCGCAGTCTGCGGCGTCCCATCAGCCGCCGCGGCGAATCTGCAGAGCCGAATGGACAACTCCGGCTAGGATCCGGAAGTGTCTGTAGTCGCTGCCTGGTTGCTAGGTGAGCAAAGCCGCGGGAAGCTGGCTGGTCTGAAAGGATGGGTTAGAGAGAGGCAAGCTAACCCTGTAGGCTGGCGGGCGCAACTGCCTTTTTAAAATGTGTTTCAAACTCTGAGACGGGACCCGTTACCGTGATGTGGTATCAGTTTAGGAGGTCGGTAAATAGAATACCACAGCAAAGACAGGATCTGAGTGCATAACACAAATTAAGAGTAAGTTGTTTCATTACACTGTTCAATGATGTTTACATCAGAATTTATTCAGACCAAGCCATTTTCGCGTTAAAGGAGACATTCTAACAATGTATTTGTCAAAATACGTTTGTCAGAAAAGTAGGGGAAAACCCACTGATTTGAAATATGCAATGCTAGATTGGCTTAAACACTCAAAAAAAGATCTTTCCTGGCAGACTTCTTTGGGTTTCTAGTTTCCTTGTTTTGGATAAAGGAAATCGTGTGTAAATGATGAGATTGTCTTTTGTGAATGAAGAAGGAACCTAATTTTTAACCTAATTTACGCATACATGAATGTTGCCTTTCAAAACAAGCACCTTTGGAGGCTGTTACCACCAAAATATTTTAGGATTAACTTTAGAGCCAGTTTATAGATCATGAAAGAAAATTTTATGTTTTAATATTTAAATCTCGTTTCTGTTTTTGTTGCATTTTGTTTGATTGTTTTGTTTTCACACCCTCCACTCTCCCAATACAGTCACCCAGCATGATTTTTAGCCTCCTTATTCATGGGTAGTAGCTTGAAACAACTTTTGGCTTTCTCAAAAAAATGTTTTTGCAATAAAATATCACTATTAAGGAAAATACATACACACACAATTCTTAATGCATGTGGAAAATGCATCTAAGTTAAGTTAGATTACTTTAACCATTAACCCCAACCAGGCCTAGTATTTCTCATGTGGCCTTTCCCAAAAGACCAGCATTCACTCAGTCACAAATATCTATGATACAAGACACGGGAGAAATACGTTCTGAAAACTCTTCCTCAAAGATGAATTCTAAAAAGTGTTTTTGAGTAATTATGCATTGTTGAATATGCATGCAATATTTAGTTAGTAGTGAAAAATCACTTATTCTGAATAAGATTTTTAAAAAGAACATGTGACTATACAAATGTTAATGTGGACTAAGAAAGGGTATGGTCGGAATAGTTGAGATTAGTCTGCAAAAGCTTTGTATAGGTGATTTTTAATTTTAGTCTTCTTTAATTAAGTGCATACTGTTATAGTTCTGTGGAAGGGATTGGAGCAATAATATTTACTCATTTACTCTTATGTAATTAAAGCAATAAAAGAGCTTCCATCATGATGGTTTTCCTTGTGTCCCACACCATGCACTAAGTTCTTGGCAACATTAATCTTAATAATAACTTCATAATAACTTCATAATAACTCTTTGAGGGAATACTATCCCTTTTTGTATCCTTTAACAAAAAAAAAAGAAATTGAGGATCAAGAAAGTTATATTTTAGGAAGTGGTGGAACTAGAATTTATCTCCATCTGGCCAACTCCACAACCTGTTAACTTTTCAGTTTATTAAGTGGCTTCTTTGTGGAATAGATGGAGAAAAATGTTGGCATTCTATGTGTAGGACAAACCTATCGCCTTTAGTTAACAAGATGATACTGCCATTGTATACCACAGACAGTGGAACTATGATTGTCTAAGACCTTTGGGTACTACACCTGACAAAACTGCTCCAAAGTGGGGCTCCTTGGTGGCTCAGACAGTTAAGCAGCTGCCTTTGGCTCAGGTCATGATCCCAGAGTCCTGAGATCAGGCTCCTTGCTCAGCAGGGAGCATGCTTCTCCCCTCCCTGCTGTTACCCCTGCTTGTGCTTGCTCTCTGTCTCTCTCCCTCATTCTCTGTGTCAAATAAATAAAATCTTAAAACAAAACAAAACAAAACAAAACTGCTCCAAAGAGCTAAATAAAGAACTTGGTTGTAGTGAAAGGGTTCAAAATACAGTTAGGTTTTCCATAACTGCAGATACTGTGGGTTCATCTGTATAAACTACTTATATAAGGATAGTAGAAAGAATGTTTGCTAAAACCATAAGCATAAATTGGGACTGTATCATTAGGGATATTTTTACTGCAAGTAAATAGATCACGTGGTTTAAGCCAGTTCGCAATGGCTTAAACAAAAACAAACATGAGAAGTCTGGAGATAGGTGGTCACTGGTCTTCCTTCAATGATGTCAGATAGTCATCACTGAAGTTTTCTTGGCTTTTCCCTCTTAGTTGCAGTGTGCTTCTCTTACACCAGGTATCAACAGTTAGAATTAAGACAGGAAGAAGACAATGAGCTGAACCAGAGATATTTCCACTGTTTCTTAAAAAATATGAAAGCAAATGCTTCTCTGTGTCATGTATTATGCTAAACTTCTTACATGCATTATTCGAATCTTTTTAACAACGCTAAGAATAGACAGTGCATTTATCAGGCTTAAGGACATACCCAGTATCACCCAGCTAAAATGTGAGAGAATATCCACAGAAGTGGATAAGACTAGGAGAACATGGTTCAATGTCAGCTTACAAAGAAGTGTACCAAAATCCATAAGAGGATGAGTTCAAAGAGGAGAGCAAATGCTTATTGAACACCTAGAATGAGACAGGTGCCGCACCATGCCTTACCTACATTAAAAAATTAAGGCAATGGAAGAGGGAGAGGCAGGAGAGAATGAATGGAAGAACTATTTAGGGGGAAGAATCATGAGAATGTTATGACTTGGACAAAGAAACAGAGGAGAAGAAACAAAAATGAGGATCACTCAGTTTCTGAGTAGGGTGGCTAGGTGGCTTGGGACATTATAGGGAGATAGAAATGTCTGGGGACAGATAAAAGCTTCTTACTGAATACAGAAAAAAAATTGTAGGTAGAAATTAAAGTTATAGGGCCGCCTGGGTGGTTCAGTGGGTTAAAGCCTCTGCCTTCAGCTCAGGTCATGAGATCAGGGTCCTGTGATCAAGCCCTGCATCAGGCTCCCTGCTCCATGGGGAGCCTGCATCCCCCTCTGTCTCTCTGCAAGCCTCTCTGCCTACTTGTGATCTCTCTCTCTCTCTCTCTCTCTCTAATTAATTAATTAATTAAAGTTATAGGAATTGGGGTGCCTGGGTAGCTCAGTCGGTTAGTGTCTGCCTTTGGCTCAGGTCATGATCCCAGGGTTCTGGGATCAAGTCCCAGGGTGGGCTCTCTGCCCAGCAGGGAGTCACTTCTCTCTCTCTCTCTGCCCTCCCCACTCCCACTCATTCTCTCTCTCTTTCACTCTCTTTCTCTCAAATAAATGAATAAAATCTTTAAAAAAAATAAAGCTATAGGAATTATCTGTTTGTGGGAGTTGGGACCATATAATAATTTAAATAATTGATATTAATTGCTTGTTTTTGTGTGTCAAGCACTGTAATATCTCGTTTAACAAAATTGGGACCATTATAATCACTTCTACTTTACAGATGAGAAAACCAAGACTTAGAAAGCAATATATGTCTTCCTAAGGTCATGCTCAGATCATGATTCTAACTTTGGTAATTTGATACCAGAGCCCACACTTTTGACCCTGATTCTATACTGCTGCTCTTGAATCCCTGGCTGTGCTTTCTTTGGCATGAATAAAGAAAAGGGAAAGTCAAGTAAGTTCATGAGGGGGATTAATTAACATTAATATTAATATTACAAAGAATGTGACAGGAAAAAATGCAAAGTGCAGAAATGGAGGTTGTGGTCAGAAAGGGGAATTGGTAAAAAAATAATATAAAAAAAAGAAAGGGGAATTAGTGAAGTCACGGTCTTACAGTCAGGGCACGTTGTGTGCTAAGCCTCGCTCTCTTTCCCAATCTTCAGACTCTTGGTGTTACTCTAGTTCCTACTAGAACTGCTGCATTACATTCAATATATTCTATACTGAACTTGGCTTCCATGATCGGACATTCAGTTTTTCTCCAGGTTATTCCTAGAATAAACTTTCTGGTTATTCCTGCTCTTTGCCCTTTGTTGGCTCAGCTTCCTTCACCTAAATATTGTATGGAGAATCCCTGAGGGCTCAGTCCTAGACTTTTGTCTCTTCTCATACTTTGGTTCCCCGTGGATAATAACAACCACTTCTGGGACATCATTGACCACTTTTTGCAGATGACTCACGTATTTATATATATCCAGGCCAAGTATCTTTTCTGAGCTCTGAACAGAATTTCCACTGCTTGCTTAAAAATTCCATTTGAGGGTTTCCTGGGTGGCTCAGTGGGTTAAAGCCTCTGCCTTCAACTCAGGTCATGATCTCAGGGTCCTGGGATCGAGCCCCGCATCTGGCTCTCTGCTCAGCAGGGAGCCTGCTTCCTCCTCTCTCTCTGCCTGCCACTCTGTCTACTTGTGATCTCTCTCTCTCTGTCAAATAAATAAGTAAAATCTTTAAAAAAAAAAAGAAAAGAAAAGAAAAAAGAAAAGAAAAGAAAACTCCACTGGGTGGAATGAAGCATCTTTAATTCAAGGTGTCCAAAATAACCCATTAACCCTATCACTCCCCAACCTCTTACCTTGTCTTCTTCCAGTGTTTTATATCTCAGTTAATGGCACCATCATCCCACCTGAAATACCAAAAATCTAAGAGTCACTTTCGATCCTTTCCTTCATCTTCTCATTTCAGTCTAGACTTCTTGATTTTTTTATCTTCTAAATATCTATTGAATTAATTGCCCAAATATCCCTTGAATTCTTATGCTTTTCTTAACCTCTTCATCACTATCACCCTAAAAATGCTACCTTCTCCCTTATGAATTACTGCAATTACCTATTTTAAACTTAATTTTTCAGTGTTAGGCATTATCAATTATTTTATTTGTTTAGGTATAATTGGCATATAACATTATATTAGTTTCAGGTATACAATATAATTCAGTATTTGTATGTATTGAGAAATGATCATAACAGTAAGTCTAGTTAACATCCATCAACATATAGTCACAAAATTTTTTTCTTGTAAGGAGGACTTTTAAGATCTACTCTTAGCAACTTTCAAAATAAACAATACAGTATTATTAACTATAGTCACCATGCTGTATATTACATCTCCGTGACTTATTTATTCTATAGCTGGAAGTTTATACTGCTTGACTCTCTTCACCCATTTCACCCACTCTCTACCCCCACCTTTGAAAACCACCAATCTGTTCCATGTTTGGATTTTTTTGGTCATTTTTAAAAATAGATTCCACATAAGTGAGATCATATGGTATTTGTCTTTCTGTCAGACTTATCTCACTTAGTATAATACCTCAAGGTCCATCTATGTTGTTGCAAATGGCAAGATTGTGTTCTTTTTTATGACTGAATAGTATTCCTATATATGTGTGTATAATCACATTTTATTTATCCATTCATCCTTCAATGAGCACTTAGGTTGTTTCCAATGTTTCCATATCTTGGTTACTATAAATAATGTTACAATAAGTGTGAGGGTGCATATATCTTTTTGAGTTCCTGTTTTCATCTTCAGATAAATACCCGGAAGTAGAATTGCTGGATCATATAATAGTTCTCTTTTTAACCTTTAGAGGAACCTCCATAGAGGTTTCCATTTTGGCTGTACTAATTTAAATTCTCACCAACAGCACATAGAGGTTTCCTTTTCTTCATATCCTCACCAGAACTTGTTTTTGCAGTCAAATGCTCTACCCCTGAGCTATACCCCCTGAGAACTTGTTTTTGATAATAATCAGTCTAACAGGTATGAGACAATATTTCACTGTGGTTTTTTTTTTTTTTTTTTAAGATTTTATCCATTTATTTGACAAGAGAGAGAGAGCGCGCATAAGCAGGGGGAGTGGCAGGCAGGGGGAGAGGGAGAAGCAGACTCCCCCCTGAGCAGGGGGCCTGACTGAGGGCTCGATCCAAGGACCCTGGGATCATGACCCCAGCCAAAGGCAGACACTTAACGAATTGAGCCACCCAGGTGCCCCATCACTATGGTTTTTGATTTGCATTTCCCTGATGATTGGTGATGTTGAGTACATTTTCATGTACCTGTTGATCATTTGTATGTTTTCTTTGGAAAAATGTATATCCAGACCTTCCGCCCTCTTTTTAATCAGATTGTTTCTTTGCTGTTGAGTTGTAATAGTTGTTTATATATTTAGGATATTAACCCTTTATCAGATACACGATTTGTATGTATTTTCTCCTATTCAGTGGTTTGCCTTTTCTTTTTTTTTTAAAGATTTTATTTATTTATTTGAGAGAGAGTGAGAGAGAACATGAGAGGGGAGAAGGTCAGAGGGAGAAGCAGACTCCCCATGGAGCCGGGAGTCTGACGTGGGACTCTATCTGGAGACTCCGAGATCATGACCTGAGCCGCAGGCAGTCACTCAACCAACTGAGCCACCCAGGCGCCCTGCCTTTTCATTTTATTGGTGCTTTCCTTTGCTGTGCAGAAGCTTTTTAGTCTGATATAGCCCAACTTGTTTATTTTTGTTTCCATTGCCTCAGGCACCTATTTTTTTTAAAGATATTATTCAATCACTTGAGAGAGTATACATGCTTGCATGCATATGTGCATGGATGGCCGGGGGTTGGGGCAGGGGGAGAGGGAAAAGCTAACAACTCCCCGCTGAGCAGGGAGCCCAACATGGGGGTCGGATCCTAGGACTCTGAAATCATGACCAGAGCCGAAGAGAGACACTTAACCGACTAAGGAGCCACCCAGGTGCCCCTCAGGCATCTATGCTCTTAAGCACTATGTTATGTGGCCTCTAAAGGACATAAACCAAGAATGAAAAGACTGTGCAATCTATTAAACTGGGAGGGGAAGTGGAGTGTTTAAGAGAGATCTCAAGTTAAGTGTATTGCATATTCTCTTCTTTCTTGGTTTACTTCCTTCTTCAGATAAATACTTCATCAGCTTCCTGAAAAAAGATGCATAAGATGTAAATTTTTGAGATCTGCGTATCTGCAAATATCTTTATTCTTCTCTCACAGTTACTTAATGGTTTACTTGGGTATGAAGTTCTAGTTTGGAAATACCACTCAGAATTTTGGAGGCACTGCTTCTTTTTCTTTTGGTTTCTAACGTTGCCATTGAAAAACCTGCCATTTTGATTCTTTTGTGTTTAAATTTGTTTTTTACCTTCTGGAAGTCTTGAGGTTGTTCCTCTGTCTTCATTTTTCTTAATTTTACAGTGCTGTGTCTTGGGGTATTTCATTGTCTTATTTTATTTTATTTTATTTTATTTTATTTTATTTTATTTGAGAGAGAGAGTGAGAGCAAGAGAAAGCATGTGCATGAGTGGGAGGCAGTAGGAGAAGCAGGATCTCAAGTAGACTCTGATATGGGGCTCCATCTTACAACCCTGAGATCATGACCCGAGCTGAAACCAAGAGTCAGACTCCACCGAGCCACCCAGGCGCCCCAGGGGTATTTCATTGTCTTCTTTTGTTTTGAGCACTTGTTGATTTTAATTGTTCCTCTGAATATCTTTCATTTTTTCCTATTCTCTCTTTCTGGATACCCTATTTTCAGATATCGAACCTCCTAGACTGTTTTACTAATTTTCTTATATATTTTTTTCCATTTTATTTTGTCTTGCTCTGCTTTCTGGAAAATTTTCCAAGCTTTTTCTGTCAAACATTCCCTTGAATTTTTATTTCCACTATTATTAATTCAATTTCTAAGAGCTTTTCTTTATTTTCTTACTATATCTCATTTATAACATCCTGGTATTCTTTCATGAATGCAATATTTTATCTCTTTGAGGACATTGATAGTGTTTCAAAGTTTTCTTCTACCTGCACAATCTCTGTTTTTTCAGTTACATTTTGTGGTGACACTTTGTTATTTACGTATATGTGTATCACATCTATGTATATGTATATATGTAATGTATGCATATTAGGGTGGGGCACACTAAAAAGCTAATAGGAAGCTCTGCAAGGACAGGTGGGAATTGCTTCTCAGCCTTATGGCTAAGATCAAGTGAAGGACAGGTGGGGCTTCTTGACTGGGCTACAATGTATATGGTGGGCATTCCCCCATGTTAGTATTTTTTCTTTCTTCTCTCTTGTAGTGCTGATCAGATTTCCCAGAATGAAACTTCTTCCTGGAGAATTAAACCTGGCAGCCCAGTTTAGTAGGGAAAGAGGGTGTGAGTTTCATCATTCAGTTTCACCATTTACATACTGTCCTTCTTTTATATGATAGAACCCCTGATCTCATTTGTACCCATTGTCCCCTAGTCAGACTCTCTCCAGGGAATAAACTTTCAGTCTTCTGCTCTAGTGGGGGAGAGATAGGTTTCTTGGTAGTAGAAAGAAGGAGTCTTAAATGCCTGTCTTTAGTGCTTTACAAATTGATGTTCAGCCAACTGTTTCCACTTCCTTCCCCAACAAAAGATATTGAGGACTTCTAAGGCTTTTAGGACTTATTTGGTGCACATTAGATTGCTTCTTACCTTTCTGTCAGTTTAGGATTCAGCCCGCCTGGATTCACAAAAGAATGTATAACCTATTCATCTGTTTCCTACTCACAAAGGTTTATCGCTGCTGCCTCCTACTCTATTATCTTCATTCGTGTTAGTTTTTGCTTCTTTCAAAAGTTCCTTTTCTATTATTTTATTAGGATTTCTGGAAGGAGTGGGAGTAAATACCTGTGTTCTAACTGTCACCTTAAACTAGAAATCAAAAAAACCTGTTAACCTGTCCTCATACACATACTCTTGCCGCCCTCTAATCCATTCTCCATACCTCAGCTGGAGCAATCTTTTGAAATGCAAGTCTTATATGTCACCTCTCTGCTTAAAATAGTTCATTGTTTTTTCCAAGGGGAAGCTCAAAGTGTTGAGCGTGAACCCCAACTCCCAGCAGAGTCTGACTTCTTCTTGCATCCTTTCATTGTCCTATGCACTCTGGTGCTATTCCGCCTGCATTGGTCTTCTTTCAGTTCTCTAAATGCTACTAAGCTTGTGCACCTCTCTGCATGGACCACCCCTCTTTCCTCCCCATCCCTGGGAATATCCATTTACTTTGTTAATTCCCCCCTTTCCTTCCAGCTCATCTGTCACTTCTTTAAGAAACTCCTGCCTTTTGTGATCAGGCCAGGCCCTCTTATGAAATACTCTCACAGCATCATGTATTTCCCTTTTATAGCTCTTGTCCCTGCTATAAGTTTACATTTTTTTAAAGATTTTATTTATTTATTTGACACACAGAGAGAGAGATCACAAGTAGGCAGAGAGGCAGGCAGAGAGAAAGAGGGGGAAGCAGGCTCCCCGCCAAGCAGAGAGCCGGATGCAGGGCTCGATCCCAGGACCCTGAGATCATGACCCGAGCCGAAGGCAGAGGCCTTAACACACTGAGCCACCTAGGCGCCCCTATAAATTTACATTTAGTTGAATAATTCTTTCACTAGTTTTCCTGTCCTCTCCTGTATGACAAGATTTATGAGAGCAAGGACCATGCCCAATTTTGTTCCCCACTGTCTCCTTATGACCTGGAGTTGTGCATAACACATTGTCATTTAATATACATTTGTTGCAATGGAAAAGATTAAATCGAAACTTGCTTCATTCCTTCATTCTCTAGTTTATTACCATCTTCTAAACTCTGAAGGGATCTCAGTGCTGTCTCCTCTCATTTGATCCCTAGGAAGGGGGCAGAGGACCAATGTAATGTGGGTTAAGCCTGAAGTAGGCTCTAGCCAGTCATGAGACAGAATTTTTTTGTGTCCACAAAATTTTTGTGTTACATGTACCAGTAACCAGTCTTGGGGAGGACTCCAAACATTTCTGCCCGTTGCATCTTGATTTTGGAGTCACTAAGGGAAATATAATGTTGTCAAACACTGGAGAGACAACACTTTACTTACATAGAGAAGAGACAGAGCAGGATCAGTTTCAATAGAGCTGTCCGTCCCCAGTGGCCAGTGGGTCTCTCCTGGCTGCTGACACGAGGCAATGGCCTATGTGCCACACGCATCTCATGCAGCAGTGGAAGCAACCTGGTCCCTGTCTTCAGGGGACAGATATAACATTGGGTTGACCGAGTGATATATAATGTACATACTTGAAACAAAGACAAGAGTAGTTAGTGAGCCCAAAACAATGAAGGATATTCCCACATAAGGTGATAGGCCAGGGGCAGTCTGTGTGGGCTCTTTAACTCTTGGTAAGGAAGTGTTCCAGACTCAAGGCTCATTCTTATGCAGCTGAGTGGGGGCTGAAAGACTGCCTGAAGGAGACTTTCAACACAAAGCCTTCTAGATTATTTTATTTCATTTTACTCTGTGGCTTTCTTCTTATATTGGCTTTGGAATTACAAGCACTGTATCATTTAGTCCTCAAAAATGGCCCTGAATGGTGGGTACTGCTATGCTCAGCCTACAAATGGAAAAGTTTAGGGATAAGGAACTCGTTCACAGTCATGAAGTGGCAGAGCTGGCATTTAAACTTGGATCTGCCTGATTCAAGAGCCCCGTCTTAATCTCCATGCTCTCTATGTCCTCCCGTGTGTGATGGCATGTGCTCTGTCTCTTCTGCTTGAGTATAAGCTTCCTGAGAAAAGGGGATTGTGAGTTCTTCACCCCAGTCTCTCAAGAGCCTCGGCAAGGTGTGACACACAGTCTGTGCTCAATAAATGCCAGATGAATTGAATGGAAATCAAGGTGTGCAAGAGGAATAAAAGTCCTTGGAGTTGAGAAAATCAAGGAACTCTTATCACCAAGTGATGGGAGGCTGTTCTTGTGGTTGTTGAAGAGCTTAGGAGGACAGCTAAAAACTGTCGGATACCAAAATCATTCAGGAGGGTAGAAAGTGATGTAGATGTGGCCAAAAGCTTGGAGAGGCGAAATGCCCAGGCAGAACCATGGAATGCTCGTGGCTCAGTGTGGTTACCATATATTAAGATATAGTCTTTGGTTTTGTTGTTCCAGAAACTTACTTTCCTTTCTGTTCTCTAAAATGATTAGGTTTCCATGTTGACATACTAAAGGTTCAAGAACTATTCAATAACCATAATACCATGTGATTAAACCCAATTACTTCAACTGGAATTTTCTGGTTTTGATTGTAAATGGTATTGTTATCTGAGTAAGGCAGAAGGCAGACTAGAAAAGACGGGTATTCACTATAGTGTCTTGTTTGTGGAGAAAATCTGTGCGAGTAGAAGGGAATAGTCATCTCAAAACAGTAAAAGAGGCTGGCAATACCTGTCTAAGCTTGTCCAAAAGAGTCTGATTTAAGCACACTTGTTCAGACTAGCCTCATAGTAAGTGCTCAATAAAGAAAACTATTATTTTTGTTTACATAGGTAAGAATGCTTCCAGGTACCCTTTAAATGAGAACCACTTTTTAAAATTAGGTAACTCCTCATTCAATTTCCATGTTCAGCAAACAATTCTCTGAGCATTTGACTTCATATAGAGAGCATATACAGGCCAGGAAAAGTGCTGGTCAGCCAGGGTTAATCTCAGGTCCACTTTACCAATGTTTCTTCTTGTGAATTAATTTTGACAATATTGACATTTTGGAGTGTAGGTTCTGTGTGTTGTTTAAAGGGAGTCTGCCTCAAAGGGCAGAATCCTCCCCCTGTGGCCTCTGGGAGCAAATGACCAGGGTTCAGTTCCTGGCTTTACCTTGCACTATCCCTGTAGCTTTGAGCAAGCTATGCAATCCTTTATGCCCGTTTCCCTTATCTGTGAAATAGGAAAAATAACAGTACCTACTTCTGAAAGTAGTTATAAGAGTACAACGAGATAATGTACAGGGCTTGCCACATAGTAAGCCCTCCAGAAATTCTAGCTTTTGAGGTCAGGTTCCCCTGGGACCAAACCCTGGACTATAGGGAATAATCAAGGCAAATGCTATCTACTCAATGAAACTAGTCTCCCAAAGTGTTATCCTTTGCTTGTATATGGATCACCCTGACATTTGAAACAAACCACTAATACTTACCTAGTCTCAGGTTTTACACATATTAACTCATTTAATAATTATGACAACCCCATGGGGTAGATGCTACTTTTACCGTCATTTTACAGATGAGGAAACTGAGGCATAGAGAGCCTAAAAAATTTGACCAAGTGAGTAAATGGTGGCTCTCATTCCAGGAACCACCTTTTATTCACTTGTTAGATGATTTCTTCTTTCTCACAATCATATCAGAGATTGAAAACTCATTTTTTCATCTCCAAAGTGTTTTAAAGATACAGTTGTTTCTTAGGGAGCTTTGACTCCACCCATAAATATATCATGTAGTTATAAAACCGGTGGGCTGCTTTATTTGCAAAAAAATGAAATCAAACATAAGGTTGTTCACCACCTATTACGTAGCCGGCATCACAGAATATCTCTCTAATTGTGCTTTTCACTTAACCATTTTTTCAAGATTGGTCTAGCTGCTCTCATGTTTCAAAAAACTAGAAAGTAGGTACAACAAACGTAAAAAATTGCTTCATAAAGTTATTAGTGTCTATAAAATTGAATAGGCATGCATTTATTAAACCCCTAGGTTTTGGCATCGTACCTGCCGAACATCTAAGGCAGTAAAACTAACATTTTTGTGCCCTTTTAGATTTTATAAAGAGCCTTTCAGAAGATGCTTTACATCGCACAGTAACTGCAGAGGTGAAGACAGAAAGAAATCGTCAACTTTTCTCTGCTTTTGCATCTCTTTCCGTAACTCCTGAAAATCACAAACGTTCTTCTAACGTACCTCAGGAGTTATTTATTGAAGCTTCTCATTAGCTCAATGAGTCGGCCGCGAACTTTCACTAGAAATCTCGCCTCTATTTGGTAGAGGCTCCCGCATTGGCTGGAATCTGAACATGCGCGGAAGCTCAGCAAACCCGGGGCGGGACGATGCGCTCGCCGGCACCGCCTTCCTTCCCCTGACAACGGGAAGCGGGTGAGCGTCAAGACGCCTGCGCAAACGTGGCCGGGGCGCCGGGGTGGTGGGTTACGCCTGGAGAGCGCATGGGCAGACAAACTGTACGTCCGTTTGTCCGGAGCGGAGGGGAGAGTGGGCGCCATCTTCTTCTAGGCTCACTGAGGGCTCCACCTGTACTGGGCAGGCTGCTGCGACGAGGAGTGCCCCCCGCCCCCGGCCTTGTGTGTCCGACTCGGCAGCAGTGGTGTGTGTTTATTGCCAAGTGCGAAGCAGTTACCCTTGGGGCGTCGGGGGTGGGGAGGGGTTGGCGATGGGGACGGCAGAACAGGGAAAGGCGGGGCCGGCAGCCGCGCCAGGAGCTAGCGTAGCTTCTGCTGTTAGGGCACCCTCATTCCTTGCTAAACATCGACTCTCCCGTCAGCCTCCATGTGGTGTTATGTGTGCGCTGCCAAGTTTTCTTAAGAGTGAAGATCTCGAAGGATTTCGTAGGTATTTTTTTTTTCTTTGCTATGTCATCGTAGTCAGTGGTTACAGAAAAGCGCTGAAGGCCCGGCTCGTTAGGCATCAGAGTGGCCCAAAGTGTTTGAGTTAGGTATGGGGCAGTTCATCCTGTGGCGAGTTAGGGTGGAATGTTTGCCCTTGGGACGGCGTAACCGAAAGGCACGGAGGTTGGGCGGTCCAGGTTAATTTGAAGGCTGATTGTGGCTGAAGGTCTGGCGACAGCATCGGATCCCACGTAGCAACTTTGGCCTGGCGCGAAAGAAGGAAGCTCTGACCCCTGGGAGTATGGACAAAGGCTTTGGGCTATAGAAGCAATGCCTTCGGATGATCCCCATTTGAGGATGATGGATGTTTTGGGAAATCCTGTGCCGTGTGGATTCGTCTTCATTTCCAGTTCCTGTTAAGGACTATGGCTCTGTGTCGTCATGCCTTTGGTTTTTATTTTAACCATCTACATTATAAAACGATAAAAGGCAGATCTTCATAAAGAATAATTGTGGACTGGGCCGGATTATTTTCTGCAGGGGAAACTCCTGTATTTAGAATTTCATCATAACTTTGGGTTTTAAAGAATAGTCATTTTCTTTCCCCCACCATATCTGGAAAATGACTTGTTATTCGCTAGTTAAAATCAGATGGATCTGAGATAATACCTGTTTAAATTTAGTCTCTTGTTTCCTATCAGGCTTGATTAGAAGATGCACATTTTGTATTGTTTAGTGGATAATGGCAATCACGTGGGATGAATCCTGGATAAAATCAGCTAAATTATTTTAAATGAACTTATTAATTTCAATGACTTGCCCTTAAAGTGGCTTTTAAGGACTCATAACTTCCATGTTTTCATAGGTTAGACGTTCTAACAGATCACGGTCTTTAAATCAACACAATTTCAAAAATACTTGTGTTGCATTCATAACTAGAAAACATTTTAAGTGCAGTGACCTTTGGGTATTTTGGTTTTTGTGTAATGTTCTAAGAGTAGAATTTCTGAGGAGTTTGCTTAAGGAAATAACATGGGAACCACAGGAAAAGTGCTCATTTTGAGAACTGGTCACTTATAGGTGGTCTCCCAGGTGTGTCATTGTTGAGAGAGAAAATGGTACCTTTCCCTATCATCTAAAGGGCAGAAAAGTTAGGTGTTAGTTATACAAGACAAATTAGAAAAAAAAATTTTATATTGTCTTTGAATTGGAATTCATGAGATGTGTACTCCTGGAACTATTTAAAATACTGTTTGTAAGCAAGGGAGAATAAGAAATTTTTTGAATTTGACATATTCCTTGAAATATCCCTGAGTAATCTTGTAGATATATTTATGTTCTCAGGGTAAATCCCTTTTAAATCTTTGAAAAAGTTTAGGAGAGAGAAAATGGTGTGTATCTTACTGCCTAAAATATTTTAAAAGTAAAGGAGCGAAGTCAGTTTACATAGGAAGGAATCTTGAAACTTTAGTGGGGACTATTCCAGAAGCCATTTATAGTTTTTTAAATGTTGTGTGGATATTGGTTTGTTGAAGGAACCAGGCTTGTACTCATTTTTTATTTTTGGTACTGTGCATGTTTTTTTTTAAATAGACCATTTTTTTAGAGAAGTTTTTTAGGTTTACAGCAGTATGGAGCAGAAGATAACATTTCCCCTATACTCCTGTCCCCACACATGTATCATGTAAATATTTTAATAATAAATGTCATTAATATTTCAGTATCAGCTTGGCATTGATAATTGAGATGTACAGTATGCCAAGTAATTTTTTGATATCTTTGTTAGTTTAGCTTGTAGTTTAAAAAGTTTAATCATTGGGCCACTTTCAAAGGAAATAAATCTTGCAGACCTGAAAGAATATGTCTTTGGACCACACTTTGTAGAAGAGTGGTACTTAAGTATAAATACTGAATTAAAGCAACATTTATTGGGACATTAAAAACATAAATTTATGATTATTAGCGACTCTTAAAAATTTAGTAAGACTACATTGCATATTGTTACTTTGGGTATCTGAAAATACTGGGTATAAATTTCCTTAAGGAAATACTAAGTTAAAATTTTTCAGCAGTTAATACTGATAATACCTAAACATTCTAAATAAATTTGCTTTTATTCTATTTTCTACATGTCATTTGGGTTTTCTCAATGCAGGACAGTTTGAAATGGAATAAACTTGTTATCATAATAAGATTCTATATTGGAACATTTTCTATTTGACTTAAGGTGAATTTTAATAGTAATTGTTTAGGAGTTTAAGATAAGTAGTAGTTGAGATTTTTTTTTTATTTTAGAGGCATTTTATTTTTTAAAGATTTTATTTATTTTGAGAGAGAGCGAGCAGTGGGGAGAGGCAGAGGAAGAGAGAATCCAAGCAGACTACATGCTGAGCATAGAGCCCAATGAGGTGCTTAATCTCATGACACTGAGATCATGACCTGAGCTGAAACTGAGAGTCGGATGCTTGACTGACTGAGCTATCCAGGTGTCCCAATTTTAGAGATATTTTAGTATTTGCCTTAATTATATTAGAATCAGGAAACTCCATTCCATGTTTGAAAGTGTGAGCTGTATGTGTAGAACTTAAAATTGTATCCAAAGGGGTAGCCATTGGTTTGGATTTACTGCTTTAAATATTGGTTTTTGAATTCAAAACATTGGTGTCTTGTTCACTTATTGTATCACTTTTTAAAAAAAGATTGTATTTATTTATTAGAGAATGAGAGAAAGCGAGCATGAGGGGGGAAGGTCAGAGGGAGAAGCAGACCCCTGCTGAGCAGGAAGCCCTATGCGGACTTCAGTTCGATCCTGGGACTCCAGGATCATGACCTGAGCTGAAGGCAGTTGCTCAACCAACTGAGCAACCCAGGCACCATATTGTATCATTTTGAATCATTGCCTTATTAGTTTAATTTGGTCTTATGTTTTAAAAGGGAGGAAAATAGCAAGAGAGTTGGACTTAATGAGCGAGGTATTTGGTCTTTCTTTTCCTAAATGGAAGCGATAGGCTTTGGGGGAATTTTTGGTGTCTTTAAATTGTTTTACTTGTAGAACATTTGTCTTTTTTTTAAGCGGATATAAAATTTATATACAGGGAAATGCACAGACCTGAAGGATAATACTCATTTAGTCTTGATAAGTTTATACCCATATAACCAACACTCTAATCAAAATGTATAACATTTCTATCACCCTTTTCCTTGTGCCACTTCTAGCCAAGGGACTGTTTAATTTCCAGAAGTTTTTTTTGTTTTAAAATAATTTGCAGATGTCTACTTGGAATTTGTAGTTTCTTTTGCTGAAGAATGATTAATTTCCCCTCGGAACAAAGAAGACCATTTTGCAATGCCCATAGTTGTGGTTCCTTATATTGCTTCACTTTTAATAGGTAATTCTGAAGTGAATATCCTAATCTGGCGTTTAAGATCGATTACAGGGTCCGAGGATTAATTATATTTCATTTTCTTTCCACAGTTAAGTTGCTTTTACAGAATTAACAGGTCTCCAAGAAATTTTAAAAAGGTAAGATATTCAGAGCTTAAGGCTTTTCACAGAAGCTTGACGAAAAAATGTAGAGTAGGACATGTAGGTACACGTGGTTTCTGTACTTTACCTCTGGCCAGTGATGTACTAGTGGTAGACTGTTTATTATCATAAGCAAAAATGATATATTGACCATAGATGGCTTTTCGAATATGTAAAATTCATCGTGGTTGATAAAATTCTTTAACCCACAAAACTCTCTCTCATGCTTCAGTAGAAGATACGTTTCTAAGTGAAAAATAGTTTGGTCTTGTTGTGAAGCAGTGCTTGGCAGACTTACAAAGAAGATTAGATATTTTCGATGCTCATATTGAATAGGATAGGTGATAGGAAATATTTCTTTGAAATAGTTGGTTTATTTGTATGTTTAGATGGGAGAAAGTTTATTCTTTAAGAAATTAGATACAGTCAATATTTTTTGTGAACTCGTACCTTGTTTTATAAATGCTGAAGAAGGTAGGAACCAGATAATTGTTAAGTTTAGTTTGGGATAAGGTACTTCAAAAATAAGACTTGCTATTATGTGTACCTTTCTGTCTGCAGGTCATTATTGCTGTGGTTTGAGCTCAGCATGGCTGTAGTCATCCGTTTACTGGGGCTTCCTTTTATTGCGGGGCCTGTGGATATTCGTCACTTCTTCACGGGATTGACTATTCCTGATGGAGGAGTGCATATAATTGGAGGGGAAATTGGGGAGGCTTTTATTATTTTTGCAACAGATGAAGATGCAAGACGTGCCATAAGTCGTTCAGGAGGGTTTATCAAGGATTCATCTGTAGAGCTCTTTCTTAGTAGTAAGGCAGAGATGCAGAAGACCATAGAATTGAAAAGAACTGATCGCATAGGAAGAGAGCGACCAGGATCTGGGGCGTCAGGGGCTGGCAGCTTGTCTAACTTTGTTGAGGCTATTAAAGAAGAAGCAAGTAATTCTGGATATGGCTCTCCAATTAATCAAGATGCTGGGTTTCATACTAATGGTACAGGACATGGTGATTTAAGGCCAAGAAAAACACGGCCATCGAAGGCAGAGAATCCTTACTTGTTTCTGCGAGGTTTGCCTTACTTAGTAAATGAAGATGATGTACGTGTCTTTTTCTCTGGTTTGTGTGTGGATGGTGTAATTTTCTTGAAACATCATGATGGCCGAAATAATGGTGATGCCATAGTAAAATTTGCTTCATGTATTGATGCTTCAGGAGGTCTTAAATGTCATAGAAGTTTTATGGGTTCAAGATTCATAGAAGTAATGCAAGGCTCAGAACAACAGTGGATTGAGTTTGGTGGTAATGCAATTAAGGAGGTTGACATTCCTATGAGAACTGAAGAACATTCTCCACCAAGAGGAATTAATGATCGACATTTTCGGAAACAATCTCATTCAAAATCTCCCAGAAGAACGCGTTCTCGTTCTCCTCTTGGATTTTATGTTCACTTAAAAAATCTGTCCCTAAGTATTAACAAGAGAGATTTAAGAAATTTCTTTAGAGATACTGATCTGACTAATGAACAGATTAGGTTTTTATATAAAGATGAAAGAAGAACAAGATATGCCTTTGTGATGTTCAAAACTCTGAAAGACTATAACACTGCTCTGGGTTTACATAAGACTGTTTTACAGTATCGTCCTGTTCATATTGATCCTGTTTCTAGAAAACAAATGCTGAAGTTCATTGAATGTTATGAAAAGAAAAGACCAGTGTCAGTAGAGAAAGAGAGGCTTGGACATATTTCACAAAAATACCCTCAAGAAGGCTACCCTGGTCGGAAACTGTGTATATATATAAGAAATTTTCCTTTCGATGTTACAAAAGTGGAAGTGCAAAAGTTCTTTGCAGACTTTTCTCTTGGAGAGGATGACATTTACTTACTTCATGATGACAAAGGAGTTGGTCTGGGAGAAGCATTGGTGAAATTCAAAACAGAAGAACAGGCCATGAAAGCTGAACGTTTAAACCGGCGGAGATTCTTGGGGACAGAGGTATTGTTAAGACTTATATCTGAGGCACAAATGCAGGAGTTTGGTGTAAATTTTTCCTTGATGCCCACTGAGAGAATGCAAGACCATTCACAGTCATGTGATAGAGATGACCATTCCCATTCATTTGACTCAGGTGATCCACCAATATACTCACTTGGTCCATCTGAAAACTTTAGGCATCAGCAAGAGGACTTGAGGCAACTGGACAATTTCAAGCAAACCCAGGCGGATTTCCGACAGCTTGATAGGAGCCTTCCAGAAGACTTTAGGCATTCCCCAGAGGACTTCAGGCACTCCCCAGAAGACTTTAGGCGCCCTCGGGAGGAACACTTCAGGCGGCCTCTTGAGGAGGATTTCAGGCACCCTTGGGAGGAGGACTTCAGGGACCCTCGGGAGGAGGACTTCAGGTACCCTAGAGAGGAGGATTGGAGGCGGCCACCTGAGGAGGATTTCAGGCGACTCCCCAAGGAGGACTTCAGGCGACCCCCCGAGGAGGACTGGAGGCGGCCCCCCGAGGAGGACTGGAGGCGGCCCCCGGAGGGAGACTTTAGGCGGCCACCTGAGGAGGATTGGAGGCGGCCTCTTGAGGAGGACTTCAGGCGGCTTCCCCAAGGGGAATGGAGACGACCACCCGAGGAGGACTTCAGGCGGCCCCCTGAGGAGGATTTTAGGCGACTTCCAGAGGAAGATTTCAGGCGACCTCCCGAGGAGGATTTCAGGCGTTCTCCCGAGGAGGATTTCAGGCGTTCTCCTGAGGAGGATTTCAGACGACCACCCCCTGAACACTTTAGGCGGCCGCCCCCGGAGCACCTCAGGCGGCCGCCCCCGGAGCATTTCAGGCGGCCGCCCCCGGAGCACTTCCGCCGACCGCCTCAGGAGCATTTCCGCCGGCTGCCGCAGGAGCACTTCCGCCGGCCGCCTCAGGAGCATTTCCGGCGGCCACCCCAGGAACATTTCAGGCGCCCCCGGGAGGAAGATGTGAGGCACTCACAGGATGAAGAAGATTTCAGAGGCCCTCCTGATGAAGACTTTAGGCATCCTCCTGAGGAGGACTTCAGGAGCCCCCAGGAGGAAGATTTTAGATGCCCTTCTGATGAGGACTTCCGGCGGCTCCCAGAGGAAGACCTCAGGGAACCTCCAGAGGAGGACCCTAGACTTCCCGACAGTTTTAGACCTCCTGGTGAGGAGTTTAGGAACCCACCTGATGACTTTAGAAGTCATCGCCCTTTTGTGAATTTTGGTCGCCCAGAAGGTGGCAAGTTTGATTTTGGGAAGCGCAGTATGGGAAGTTTTCCTGAGGGGAGATTTATGCCTGATCCAAAATTAAATTGTAGTTCAGGTAGAGTAACACCTATTAAGATAATGAATCTTCCATTTAAAGCTAATGTTAATGAAATTCTAGACTTTTTCCATGGTTATAGAATCATACCTGATTCAGTTTCGATACAGTATAATGAGCAAGGATTACCTACAGGGGAAGCCATTGTTGCTATGATAAACTATAATGAAGCTATGGCTGCTATTAAAGATCTAAATGATAGGCCAGTTGGCCCTCGCAAAGTTAAGTTAATTTTGCTCTAGAGAACATTTCTAAGTTCAGAGTTACTTCCCCACAGTGTTGATGCAGTAAAATGCATTTGTTTTTTTTAAAGTGTTTATTTTTAATGATCTAATGAAAAGAAACATTTTAATTTGACTTGTGAATAGAACAAATGTAAATATTAGAATGTGAATCTGGTTTTCTTTTGCTTGCAAATTGCCAGTCTTTCTCATTTAAAATTATATGTCTTTTTTTTTTTGGACAGTGTGGGAGAAAATTCCAAGTGCATTAATTTTTGTTGATGTCATGGGTAAACCTCAAGACTTGTATAGTAGAGCTGTATTTGGGGAAGATAAATTTTATATTCACTTTTCGTTTCCAGTCTGTAGTCTACATCTTATACTGTGTAAGGAAATGGTCAGTGACTGAATGTTCAGGTTTAGCATTTTTATTGCTAATTTGCCTGCAGAATTAATGCCCTCTTCTTTGTCCAAGATATTACTGTGTTAAGCCTCCAGTTAATTATAAATAGTTAAAAATAGACTGTGAATTTGAAGTTTACTTATGTAAAAAGCTTAGGAGATTCTTGAAGTTTCCGTGTTCATAACTTTGCAAAGTTTTATAAAAATAAAAAAAATTGGAACTGAATAGACCAACTAATTAACTTTACTTGTATTTGTATAAAAAGAAAAAAGAATTACAGCTTTTTCTGTGAAGTTTTCAACAGCTACCTTCGTATTTATGATAGGACAGACCAAACATCCTATAATAATAGCATAGAGAGCTATGGTTTCCTCCACATTTCATCAACTCAAACTGCTAAGTTTTACTCAAAATACTTAAAAGACAAAAGGTAACTATAGCTATAAAGGACATTCAGGCTTCTACTGGGAAGAATCTTGATAAGTGAATATAGTTTGTTTTTAGGAAGAATTTAGAATTTAGTAGTTTTAGTAGGTTGGTTTTTTTTTTTTGTTTTTTTAGTTTTTATTAGGTTCTCATTTTTAAATTTTAAGACTTTGTATCCAAAGACTCAGTAACTAAATATAATCAGACTTTTATGAGATTGAATTTTGACCTCTTTGATATTTAGTGTGGGCATTTTGTAAACACTGGATTTGATTTTTTTAATAACCCATAATATTAATGGCTAACATTTATTAGGCACTTACTGTATGCTAGGCAGTAAAAGTGGTTTACATGCATAATCTCAGTTTAAATATTCCCTAGGAAGTATGGACTATTATGTCTATTTCAACAAGTGAGATAATGAAGTTTAAAGCTTAAGTAACTTGCCTAAAGTCATAGCTAGTAAATCATGGAGCTAATTTCAACCCAGACAGACCGCTGACTCCCGTTCATGCTCTTAACACTTTTGCCTACTAACTTTGTTAAGTGGTACTTCTAATTTTAGTAAGATCATGCTAAAAGTATTTTGAAAATTAAACCGGTATTTTCTTTACACATTGCTGCTTTAAAATTAGCATTAAAAACAAAATTAGTATGCTCATTGTTCATAAAGGACAAATTAACTTTTTTTTTAAGATTTTATTTATTTATTTGACACAGAGAGAGAGATTACAAGTAGGCAGAGAGGCAGGCAGAGAGAGGAGGAAGCTGAACAGGGAGCCCAAGCGGGGCTCGATCCCAGGACCCTGAGATCATGACCCGAGCTGAAGGCAGAGGCTTTAACCCACTGAGCCACCCAGGTGCCCCAAGGACAAATTAACTTTAATAAAAGTTTTTATATATCCAGGGCTTCTCTTGGATAATAACACTATAAATTGACTTCTAATTAAAAATTGTATATTTTATCAAATATGATTTGACTTTGGTTGGCCTTTTAGTTTACATAAAACCAGGTTAATTTTTCTCAATTCTGTGATCTAGAGGTTTCCTATATTGAGCAAAGAATAAAATTTGAATTTACATATGGTAGTTTAGTCATTTAATAATAGGATATTGCAGAAGTAGAATATTTTGTCAGTACTTAGTCATTTACTACCATTTTGGATGAATCTTCATTGATTTAAGAAGTCTAAGAGAAACCAACTCAAGTTTCTGTGTGTTGAATTGTAGTGAATATAATTGCTAGTAGGATGAATAAACTAATTTGGTTTAAAAAAGCACATCAGTAGGGCTCTTTGAATTAGTAAGCTTATAAATAGGAGAATGATAAATTAATAACCAAACTAAACATGATCAACAAAATAGGAAGAAATTATATTTTTGAATGCTCAGAGATTATATAGATCAGTCAGTCAGTCTTCTTGGGGAATGTATAGAAGACTTTAAAACACTTCTCAAATAAATATCCTTTTCTCAAAATGCACTGGGGTATGATGGTAGTAAATAAAAGGTCAACAATAGTAAACACAAGTTTTGTATTTTCATTGTAAAATTAATGAATTGATAGGAACAGTTAACTTTATTCCATAATCATTTAGTTTAATAAACTTTTTAACTTTTAAAAATAAAAAGTTAATTGTAGAAAACTGGCTTCTACTGGTTGGGAACCTATTTTTGCACATCTTTTCCCAACTCTGCTTTCAGTGTATGTTGGTAACTGAAATTGGCCATGGTAGGAGTTCTTATGCCATGAAGTTGGCAAATGCAACAAATCAGGGCATTTTCCATGTTGGAGAGCCAGTTAACCAAGCACAACACCCATTTAAAACACATACAATACTGTACTAAGCTCTTACAAACCCATTATATAGTTGACCTTGAACAACCTGAATTTGAACTGCAAGTGTCCACTCACATGTAGAATTTTTTCGATAAATACAGTAACACTAGAGATTTTCTATGATTTTAATGATAGTTTGTTTTCTCTATCTGAATTTAAGAATACAATATATAATACATATATAAAATACATGTAGATTAACCCTTATTGGTAAGGCCTTTGATCAAGGGTAGGCTATTAAGTTTGGGGGGGAATCAAAAGTTAATGTGGATTTCAACTGCACAGAGGTCAGCACCCCTGACCCTGGCATAGTTCAAGGGTCAACTATATCAGCCAGTTTTGCTGCGTCTCTCCCAGATATATCAGGTACACTAGGAGCATACTGGTTCTCTAGTTTAATACCCAGCAGCGTTATAATTATCTTAAAGCCAAATATTTTTGTCAGAAGGTATCTGGAAAATATAGTTAATGTCTAGAAAGTAAAAATAATCCCATAAACAAAGAAGTAGTTAATCATTATATTGGGAGTACACTTTTGTCACTGAGAATATTATCTAGAGCAGTGGCTCTTGGTTCACATATCACCTATTAAGCACATATCACCTCCACCTTTGTATTAAATGTTAGTTACTACTGAGCTGCATTAGATACTATATATTTATGATTTATAATTATGAATTAACTGTACATTTATTCTCAATAACCCTAATAAACTTATTTTGGAGATAAGAAATGGAGGCCTATAGGCTAAGTTACTGGTTAGGTTACCTGTTTCTTTTTTACAAGGAAGCTGAAGGAGGTTTTTACATTTTTAAAGGTGGTTACATTTTTTTGTGTTGTGAGTAAAGCGTGAAGATACAGAAAAAGTTCTCAAGAGAGGCATCCCAACAGGGTTGCCTTGCTGATGAGAGTCTTTAGGGTTGGTCTTTTATAGCAAGCTAACCAGGGAACTTAAATCCTTTAACATCTCTATTAATAACACCTTCAGTGGCTTACTTCCTTTTTAGCTGGGGCTCAGGTATTTTTTTTGTTGGTCAAAGGTGATTATCATAAAGACATCCATCCCAAGAGACCCACCCCAACCGCCTAGGGTATAAATAAAGGTGATACATTTTAAATGATTACATAAGTACCTATTAATAGCGTTGATTTTGTTTTCTCAGCCCACAAATTATATAAAAATACTCTAGCCCTTTAAGAAAAAGTTTGCCAACCTAAGTGATGTACAAGAAACTTAATTTTACATTGCTGAAAGTATTATGTACAGTAATCCTTTCGTCTTTTTTTTTTTTTAAGATTTTATTTATTAGAGAGAGCACGAGCGGGGAGGAAGGGCAGAGGGAAAGGGAGAAGCAGACTCCCCACCAAGCAAGGAGCCCGATGTGGGACTTGGATCCCAGGATCCTGGGATCATGACCTGAGCTGCAGGCCGATGCTAAACCGACTGAGCCACCCAGGCTCCCTAGAATATTTCTTTGAAGTAGGCAGAAAAATAATTTTCTATCAGAACTATTTGCTGACTGCTTTATGTATCAGGTAATGTTTTAACTTTATAGATAGGGCAACTAATGCTCAAGAGATGTGAGTTGCTATTATAAACAAGAGAAATACTGTAACTTTTTTTTCCCTCCCAGCTAAAAACACCAGTTACGTACCAAAAACTAAAAATGCAATAGCTTCAGTGTCTTAATTCATTTAGGGTTTTAAAACATTTTGAATATTTTGTTTTAAAAAGTACTGAAGTAATTTTGTCACTTAGGACTATTCTCAGGAAGCAATGTTTTGTTAAGAACATAACCATGAATAACTGAGTCAAAAAGCTTTCTAGAAAGTCTTTGGTATGAATAATTGTTTTTTGTGGTTATCCCAAATGATTTTATAAATTTCATAATTTTTATATGCCTGATTGGTATCCATGAATTATCAAAAGTACAATCCCCATCCAAAGAAACAAATGGACATACTGAAAGGCTCCGGTTAAATTGATTATTTTCAGAAATAAAAGTAACTATATCCTCTTTCATTAATTAGATGGTGGTTTGGTAAAATTTTTATACTTATAATGATTTTTGGTTTTTCATGTTTTTTTTTAGGCAACATTCTACCAAATTACAGCTTTCTAAAAGTTGTAGTTCTGTGTATAATGCTTTAGTATGATAGCATTTTCATTTTAAAACTAGAATCAAGCTGAATGTCTTGTCTCTTTTTGAATCTAAAATTTATGCTGAATTTTAATCTAAAATTTAAGACACTGATACCCTAGTGTCCCATTACCTTTAATCAGAAGTAATAACACTCTTGTTGAAAAGTAAATTATCAAACAATGAAACTTTAGGTTGTAGTAAAAGTGAAAAAAAGGAAAGAAAAAAACCCTTTTCTTTTTTATTAAGGCTTTATGGAATAGAATTTGTATTTAATCAGAAAGACTAAAGACTCTTTTGGCAATGAAAGCAAAAGAAACAAGTTAAATTGTTAGATCTCTTGTTTTTTGTCATCTAGTTATATTGCAACCTCAACTATGTATAGTGCATTAATATGAAATACTTTTGGAATACATAATTGTTTAAAAAATGGAACCTATACAAAAATCACATACTGCTGGATAGGATGTTGAAATGACTGGTGTGTAGTATTTTTTAAAACCTTCATTTCTCGTCAGCACAAATTTCCTTTAATTTTCATTTCCAGTAGGATTTCATTTTGAGGTTTAACGTGTATGAAGCCAGTATATAAAGTTTTACATTGTATTAATTCTGGATTCCAAGTCATTTAAGATGAAAATTAAAAGGTGGAGTTTACTTAAAATTAATTTTCTTCTTCTGTAACATCTAAGTCTTCATCCTCTTCATCATCATCTTCTGCCTGTTGATCCTTTCTTAGTCGACAGGTGGATACCTGTTAAAAGTTAACACATTAAAAAATATATTAACTTAAAATATTTTTATATGCTTAGTATCCTTTTAATATCCTTTAATATGCCCTTACAGAGAAGGGCACATAGAACATATTTCAGGAAGATAATAATTTTTAGTAATGAAACTTTCCTATGAATTATTGTATTCTAAGGCTGAAAACAGTATTTTTTCACTTATTTATCATGTTATTTTTGAGCAAATACAGGAAATTAACCATTCGATTTTAGTTGGATACCAGCACTTCAATAACATAAAATTCTTCAGAGAAAGGGTACAGATTCAGGATATTATGCCAAATATATTTTAGGTTAAGTAGTTCCTTGGTCACAAAAACAGGCATTTCAATGAGGATCATCAAAGGGATGGCAAAACTTTCAAGAAGAGTTCAACTATGCAGCTGAAATATTAAAATTTAATACTGTGATTTAGATGGAATGAGTTGAGAATCTGAATTCACTACTTGGCTTTAAGTCCTGACCATTGCCACTTGGGTCGTCTTGTTTCCAACCTTTCTGAGGGCCAACTGGTAATGTCTGGAGTCATTGTTGTCACATCTAAGGGCATGTGTTTGTATGTGTTACTGGTTATCTTGTGGGTAGAGGCTAGGGATGCTGAACATGTTTAAAATGCACAGGATATTACTCCCCATTCCCTTGCCAAATTATCTGGCTGAAAGTCAGTAGTGTGGAGGTCGAGAAACCTTAGAATGATGTACTTTTAAAGTGCTACACAGATATAGCTAATTTTGGTAACATTATTACCTGGAAATAGAAACAAACTTTGTATGTATTATGATACTAGATACATGGCACTTACATGTAAGGAACTTTATCCTGGAATAATAATAATAAAAATGTAAGGTGGTTGGGGGAGAGAGGCATACATATAAAGCAATAAATAAATGCTTAGAAGAGAACCAAATGAAAATAGAAAGTATTGGGTCACATTTACTGAAAAGTTAAATTTTGAAAATATTTTGCTCTATTTTAAATTCTGAATGCTGGATGTGAAAGAGGGTATAGATCTCTAGATCAGAAGTTGGCAAGCATTATACCCCAGTTTCCCTCCTGTTTATTTAAATAAAGTTTTACTATAATAGGCCAATGGACTTGTTAATGTATTGTTTATGGCTGCCCTTACTTGGGACATAGACCATATGGCCCATTTTTTCTATAGCTTCTTAGAAAGCAAGGCTGTTCACCCCTCCCAGTTTTAGACTCCAGGTAACTCAGGCTTTCTTGGTGTGGAAGAAATGAAAAAATTGACTCTTACCTAAAGATATGTGCTTCTGTATCTAAGATAATGTTCAGCAAAAGATCTTTTTAAGGTATCATTTTCAGTAAGTCGTGACAGTGGAATTTTTAAACCCTAAGCAGTTTGACTTCAGAATCTCTGTTCTTCATATTATATTGCAGAACAAATCTAGATTAGCATTCTCCTGTCCTTTCCACCTCTGCTCTCAAATGTTCTGCTTTAGAGAGTATTATGTGCTATAGTATACAAGGTAAGGAGATAAGAGAGCTGCACCTAGTGTAATCTTCCATCATTTTATGTAAGGAGATAGGAGGGTAAGTTGTATTAAGTCAGGACTTAAGGAAAGCATTTTTAGTACCGAACAACACCAAAGGCAGCTGCTCAAATTCCTTTAAAATCACGTATGGTTTCTAGCTTACCTGTCCTGTTCCAGATATACACTTAGCTGAGAGTGATCTTTGAAGAGGTGACTTCGAATTTGCTCTTACGATATCTAAACGGGATGAATAATCTGGTGGATACACAGAATTTCGGAAAACCTGTTGGGATGATAAAGCAACATTATAATAGATTTGAGACACTGGGAATCCAGAAAGCCATATTAAGTTCCTCTTAGTTAAGATTTTTTTTAAGCAACCACATCTACCCACACACTTCCACATCCCAGGACAAAATTTCTATTACTGTTAATTTAAAAAAATGAAATACAAAAATAAATATTTTTATTTATTTACTTAGAGAGTACACGCACAAGCAAGGGACGGGCAGAGAGAGAAAGAGAATCCCGTGCTGGCTTCATGCCCAGCGAGGAGCCAGCTTCTCAGGGCTTGATTTCATGATGCTGAGATCATGACCTGTGCCAAAATCAAGAGTCAGATGCTTGGGGTGCCTGGGTGGCTCAGTGGGTTAAAGCCTCTGCCTTCGGCTCAGGTCAAGATCTCAGGGTCCTGGGATCGAGCCCCGCATCGGGCTCTCTGCTCAGCGGAGCCTGGTTCCCCTGCTCTCTCTGTCAAATAAATAAAATCTTAAAAAAAAAAAAAAAAGAGTAAGATGCTTGAGTGACCGAGTCACCCAGATGCCCCAATACAAACAGTATTTTCAGTTGGAAAGAGGAAAGCTAAAAAGTTTATTTGAGCCAGGTAAAGTGATGATGGGTCCTCATACCATCACATGAGAGCTTTTGGTGAGGAATTGTGTAAGTTGCTACCGTCAAAGAGGATTCTTGCCAATACTGGGGCTGTACATCAGTCATACCTTTGATTCTTTGTCTTCTGCCTATCTCAACCTCTTACCAATTTAACTTCACTGCAGTACTCTAATAGTGTATCACCTAAGTTGAAGCCAGTATAATTTATGCATTCCAATTTCACTAGAATCTGGAATACTTTTGTCAGTTTTTTCCTTAAAACAGCAGTTCCAATACCACTCTCTTAAGCCTTTCTGTATCTGTCTTCTCCCATTTCTCTAACAAACATACAAATAGGTAAGGTTATCAGATGTGAATTTCTTCAGCTTCACTCCTTTCCTCAACTCTTCACCCTCTACCCCCACCCCCCTTTCTAAGTAAATATTCTGATTTGTTCCATGGTGCTTATTTCCTATATGCAAAACTTGCAACCAAAAACAAACACTTGCTTTCTCCACAGGTTCCTTTCCCCCAGCAAACAAGCTTAAGATCAATCCTTTTTTATATTCTACTTTATTTCTATTTGTCAAAAACATACAAGTAGGCTTTCACCTTCCACTGAGATGGCTCTTGCCAAAAACCACCAAGATCATCTTGATCTTTACTGACCTTGTTACGAAACTTCTTTTTCATGCATGCCATCTCTATAAACTCTTCATGTGCTAGCTGCCCTATTTCTTCACATCTCCTTTTCTACTACTTATACCTTAAATATTTTTAAAGGGTTTCCCTTAGGCCATGTTTTTTTTCTTTTTACACCTTTCTCTGAAAGATGTAATCTATACAGTGTTTAATGCCTACCTTTCAATAAATTCTCTATAGGCTTTCTCCTGATAGTCATACTTATGTGCCCAACTACCTTCAGTTCTCATAGACCAACACCATCTAGTAGAACTTTCTGAGGTGATGGAAATGCTTGCTATTTTGTGCTGTCCAAAATGGCTACATGTGGTTATCAAGCCCTTGAAATGTGGTTCATATGAATTAGGAACTTAATTTTTAACTTTAGCCACATATGCCTAGCGGCTACTGTGCTAGATAGTGTAGGTCTACATTCACCTTTACAATGAAAGATGTTACTATACATTTAATAGAGCAAACTAAACCCTGGACATTGCCAATTTCTCATCTGAGGTACTTCTATTTTAATTCATTGACTTTACACATCTTTCTTTGTGGCTTACTTAGAATTATCTTACTGAAAACCAAAATGTATTATTAAAAAACTTTATGGCTCCTGACTACTTAGGATCCAAATTCCTTAGGTGACATCCGCAGCTTAAGATCACTCAAACCTACCTATTACTCTTCACTTCTAGCCTATGAACCTACATGTAGAGCATATGCTACTCTGCCTTTGCAATGCTGATTCCTCAGCCCAGAATTCCAGCAAACTCACCAAGAGCCAAGTCAAATACCATCTTCCACTTTCTCCTATCCTCTAGCTCCTATTGCTTATACTTTCAATACAGCTTTCATTTCATTGTCCTATAATTACATATCTATCTCTCCTACTAGTTTTAAGTTCCTCTAGAGCAAGGAGCCCTGTTTTATTTTTTCAACTCCTCCCAGCTTAAGACAGTAACATGATAAATGAATGATGTTAATGTGACTTAATTCCCATCTTTTGGGGGGAAAAACTCAAACTAAGGGATGTCTGTACACATTTTTTTTTTAAAGATTTTATTTATTTGTTTGACAGAGACAGAGATCACAAGTAGGCAGAGAGGCAGGCAGAGAGAGGCAAGGAAGCAGGCTCCCCACTGAGCAGAGAGCCCGACACGGGGCTCGATCCCAGGACCCTGAGGTCATGACCTGAGCCGAAGGCAGAGGCCTTAACCCACTGAACCACCCAGGTGCCCCTACACATTTCTTTAAACCTTAGAGCAGTGCAAGATGCCAGAGAGATCAATGAAACTTAGCTCCACAGGTGAGACTTCAGGCATGCTAATTAAATTACTTACATGTTACTGAGGACCCAATAATGTTTTGGTGCCAGATAGGAACTCTGGCACCCCAGTATGATATAAAAACTAGGTGACTCATTAATCAACTAGTATTTGGAAAGAATTTATTTTTGTTAGAAAAACATTCCTTTTTTAAATGTCCTAGCAAAGATGAGGTTAAAAGTGGGAAATGGAAGACAGTATACATCCATGAAATTAAAGTCCAAACCAGTTAAATATTAAAATTAATCTCAATGCAAAACAACAGATTAACAACAATATTTAATGGCAATAATGCATTTCCCAATATGGTCCAAGATCTCTTCTAGGAGTAAGTCTCAAGATGTTCTGAAGTGATTGCACAGAGGTGATCTTTTGAAGGGGAAATGAGCCTGACAATGCTTTTTTATGTGAAGAACAAATAAGGTAAGATGGTTTGTAATATAACTAGATGCCTAACTGCAAAAAAATTAGCTGCTACCAGAATTAGCCTCAGCAGTTCTCGTAAAGCATGGACTACCTAAGAAAAATAGCAAGTTGTTTCTCTGTTCCTCTTTAGATATTTTCTCTACTTATTTTCAAGAAACCCTGTCTTTAAAGGATCTTTTTTCTTCTTGGTACCTGTTTGATATCATTTTGCTTCCCCTGGTCCACAGCTGTCTCTCGACTCAACGACTCCTCTCCATGCCAATCTCTATAGGCTCGATACAGTTTATACCTCTAGTTTGTTATGCCTCAGGATCTTTGGGTATCTATCTGTAACCCTTGACTGAAAGGTGTTGCCAGGAGTTCTCTTACACATCCCTCAAACTTCTCATTGAGAAATCATTCTTTGATTTCTCCAGACTATTTCAAATCCTATCACATATCTTACAGCACACTATATTTTTTATGAGACTGGTCATATTATAAAACTTAAATAGTTACACAGTACGGGCATACCTGGTTTTATTGCATTTCACTTTATTGTGCTTCACAGATGCTCTGTTTTTTACAAAACGAAGGTTTGTGGCAACCCTGCTTCAAGCAACTCTATGGGTGCCATTCTCCCAACAGCATTTGCTCACTTCCTATCTCTGTGTCACATTTTGATAATTATTGCAATAGTTTAACCTTTTTACTGTATATGTTATGGTGACCTGTGAACAGTGATTATGATTCAATGAAAGCTCAGATGATGGTTAGCATTTTTTAAGCAATAAAATATTTAATTTAGGTATGTACACTTTTTTAAAGATCTAATGCTATTGCATACTTAAGAGACTGGTATACAATACCATATATTAACTACACTGGAATTAAAAACTTAAAAAAACAGACTATAGTATAGTGTAAACATAACTTTTATAAGCACTGGAAAATTGAAAAATTCATCTGACTTGCTTTGTTGTGATATTCCTTTTGTTGCAGACGTCTGGACTGCTGCAATCTCTCTGAGGTATGCCTGTATATGTTTTTTAATGTCTGAACTCCACAGTAGATTTTTAAGTTTTTGCGCTAACAACTCAGACCTTTCTAACTTACAATGCTAAATCCTCAGAAGTTAGAATGCTGCCTGGCATATAACAGGTGCTCAATAAACAGTTGTTCAATGAACATAATGAGGCAAATACTGTATCTCCATTTTAGGGATAAGAAAGCTGAACTATGAAGAACTTACTCAATATTGCCCCACTACAAAGTGGGGAAGTTGATACGTTACCAAAAACGTATCTACCACAGCCTCTTTAGTTTTTTATGAATTTCTCCTCTCACGAGCTACCTAGCTAGCTGATTAATATTAGTCAGAGAAGTGGTGTGACAAAAAACCTAGCTAGGACCTCTAGAGTGAGAAGGAAAATCTTAGGATCCAAAGGAAATGAAGGAACTTTGGTGACTGTTAACAAATGGCATGTCAAAGGCATTAGAAAAAGGAGAATGAAAATATGTAAAGAGGAAAAGTGGGATATTAATTCTGAACCTGCCATTCAATGCAGTGTTGCTTCTTGTGGGGAATGGTGCACATCACTCATCAAGAAGCACACTTTCCGCAAGATAGAGAGGATACAAATGGGTCAGTAGTCAGACTTTTGGGTTTGGCTCCCAGCTATGTTACTTATTAGTTATGAGAACCTGCGGGAAGGGTCTTTCTTAACCTCATTCTGCCTCACTTTTCTCTTCCATAGATATGAGGACAATAAGTACTTCTATCAAAGTTGATGGGAGAATTAAGATATAATTAAAATGTGCAGATCAGTAGCTGTCCAAAGTAATCACTGTATAAACATTTGCTATTTTATTATTTTACAAATGACAGAAGTTTGGTCTATTTAAAAAAAAATAGTACATGAAAGGAGTGAAAATTAAGAAACCTTAGCTTTAGTATTTGGAAGGAATGGACCCTTAGGAAACCATCTATTGATAAACAAACAGAAATATGATCATATATGCATAATGGATATAAAACTGGGAGATGAGATTTTGGCACTGGAAAACATAAACACGCATATTAAAACATGTGCCTTTCTTCATTTTAGTCAAGCAGTAATCTGATTTTACTGAATTAAGTTTCCTGGAACCAATGGAATAGTGAGAAGGCCCAGGTGGTTGCTTTATGATGGACAGTTAATAAAACAACTCAGAGAATCTTCACAATTGTCAAACGGCAGACACTACCAAATTCTATCACTTATTAATACAGAATTCTGGTTATATCTTAAAACTACCTGGCCTTTTTCACTTCTACAGAGATAAAATATGGATAAAGTATGTCTCCAATATTTTACCTGTTTTAGCAAAAATACTTTTGTTTTTTTTTCTTCCCTTTCAGAATGTAGGAGGATAGGATATTTACTCTTCAGATGTGCTTGTTGAAGCCAGGCTTAAATATTTAGATGCTCTGACATTAGTTGGTCAATTGGATTTGCACTGAACTCTTAGTACAAAGCAAGCTTTCTTATAAATCTACATTTATCTCACAGCATACTGATTACGTCACACAAAACTGGTTAGAATTCTGATTCTGCTATTTATAGCTAAGTGGCTATGGTCAAGTTAAGTTACTTAAAGCCTCTAAACCTGTTTTTATAGTTGTAAAATGAGAATAATAACAGTACCTACCTTATAGATGTGAGGAGTGAATGAGAAAATGCATGTGAAGCTTTCGGTATTCTGCATAGCATAAGCACTCAATTGTTAGCACAAATCAATGCCATGGTTAGTATACTTAAGTGACTTACATCACCAGTCAAAAATGCTACATTGTTTCACATAATGGCCTTATTAACTAGCTATTAATAAATTAACTCTTGGAACTTTACCATGGTTAATTTGAAAAGTTAAAAATACATACTTAGAAAATCATAAAAGTTAAGCTATTCGGGACAGCACACAGTAATATAAACCACTGTAGCATTCAAATTTACGATATTTTTACCCATACAACCTAATGCTTTCTTTTAAATATTTCCATCTTAATAGAAGAACTGAACTTAGATAGACGTAGTCCTACCTCCAGATCTTCTTCTTCATCAATCTTTTGTATGTTTTGGTAGGCAGCAGTGTAGACCTCTAAAGCTTTGCCATGAAATAACATTTCAATAGTGATAAATTCTGAAAATATATTCTAAAAAAAAACCAAAGATTTGAATTTAAACAATCATATCAATTTGTGAAATTAGTAAATTTATTCCTTACTATAGTCTTAGCATTTTATGAAATACAGAGGTGTTTTCCACAGGGCAAATGATGTACAAAAGATAACAGGAATAAAAACAGTTGCAAAGACCTTTTACAGGACAGCCTTGATATTATACAAAATACTTCCTATCTCACCATTTACTTCCCACTTATTTTTTAATTTAGTTTTTTGTATACCGTTTAATTGACATTTGTGCTAAAAAGATCTGACTAAAATGTATATACCATTATGTACTCTGTCACCATTTGTTTATAAGTATTAGATAAAACAGTTCAGTTCTAAACCTGGTATTTTGTAATTCCAACTGATGTTTAAATAACAAAGTTTTTTAGACAGGAATTATATCCCATCATATTTCTATGTGTTCTTGTATTCTCTAACCACAAAGAAATTACTTGGTAATTATATTGTTACGACTGATAATAGCATCATGCATTTCCATAGAGCATTCTAGTTTACAAATAGGATTTGCCTAGTGTTGCTCACAGCTAGAATGGTGAAACTTGGGCTGATTCGTCAATGGTTACAGTTCTTCCTATTGTACTGTGCTATTCTTGTTGGAATCAATCATTTCTTTCATAAATAAACTGTATGTAAACCCTATAAGCTTGATAACAACTTATGACAAAGAAGATGATGCACTAAGAATGAATGAAGTTGTACATGTTGATCTAAGCAGGGGTGCGATCATCAGTAGGTAAGGAAAGGATATGAACCAGACAAGTTTTCAATAAGATAGGATCTTATCCTTTTGTTAACTTGTCCCTTATCAAAATAAAAAATCAGAGTATTAAAGTAGAAAGTGGGCAGAATAAGAACAAGGTAGAAAATAATCAAGCATCGTCCTTAAAGAGGCAAGAGAGAAGAGATGGGTTATAGAAGACAAGAGTCAAATATCCATTTCTCTTCATTCCTGCTCTCCTGTGTTCACCACTCAGATAGGAGTGGTCCTGCACTTTGGAAGACAGTGTCACAGGTATCCTTTAGTGTCCTTTAATTCCCCCCACCCCTATCTCCATTCTTAAGGATTAAAAGAATATTTAAGGGAGTACTAATAGGCTTCTGATCACTATTCAATGTAAACAGATCTGTAGTTGCAAAGTATACCTTCTGGTCTACAAAGATTGGGCTCTGGGTTAAGACACTACCATGACTCAACAATGACCCTTACGGTCAATTCCTATAGGTCACAGAGGATGGTAGTATACTGCAATGGCAACTAATAAGCAGCATTATGTGTAAGAATCTCCAGATACCCAGGAAATACCTTCGAGGTGAACTGGCTTTTGATTAGGACTGGGACTTACTCACTTAGTTGTCAGTCTTCCAAAGATAGCTGCCTAGCTAGGAAGGAATCAAGTACCCTTTAGGAGTGTGGAAACTCCTAGAGGGAAAACAGAACTAGCAGTCAGTGATAAGCCGAAACACTGAAGACTCCTACTTAGTTCTTGGTCTGCATCTCATTTTAGGTAATAACAATCAAGCACAAGCTTACATATTTCCTTCTGAATCTTTTTTTTTTTTTTAAATATTTTTTATTTTTATTTATTTATTAGGAAAGAGAGAGAGTGAGAGAGAGCATGAGAAGGGAGAAGGTCAGAGCGAGAAGCGGACTCCCCATGGAGCTGGGAGCCCGATGTGGGACTCGATCCTGGGACTCCGGGATCATGACCTGAGCCAAAGGCAGTTGCTCAACGAACTGCGCCACCCAGGCGCCCTCCTTCTGAATCTTTAATTTAGAGATTCTACATGTAGTAAATAACTATATAAAAAATATAGACATAGTTTGACTTTACTTTTATTCAAGGCTGGAACAGAAAACTTTTTCATTTACTTAGGCTTAGAATTATACAATAAACCCTTAAACTTATTTCAGGTAAGTACAGAGAGAGGTGGAGAAGCACATTTTACAATGTTACATAGTCAACTATGTTTTAGTTTTTCTTGGATATTTACAGACCATCTGTTTACTTATATGGAGAGAGAAGATATTACCTTATGCTACAAAGGTACCTGCGAAATAAAAGAGCTTCAAATAAGGAATTTAAGTTTAATCACTCAAGTGAGTTAGGTGTTACTCCTATTTTTAAATATTTCCACAGATGGATATTCTAAAGTTTTTTTGTTTTTTTTTTTGAAGATTTATTTATTTATTTGAGGGACAGAGAAAGTGAGAGAGAGCATGAGAGGAGAAAAGGTTAGAGGAAGAAGCAGACTCCCCGCGGAGCTGGGAGCCCGATGTGGGACTCGATCCTGGAACTCAAGGATCATGACCTGAGCCGAAGGCAGTTGCTCAACCAACTGAGCCACCCAGGCGCCCCACAGATGGATATTCTAAATCTTTAATAGACACACTGTTTAGTAACTAGGGAAATCCAAACATTTATAACCTTATTATACCTAAATCTGTAGATTTAGACCTGATTCAAATCTGTGGTAATTTTGTGGAATATGCCAACATTTTAAAATATTTTTCAAATATGTGAATATAGTTATTAAATTTCTCATGGTCAGAATCTCTGAATGTGTCATCTCTGAACTAACAATTATTTAGTACTAGCATTTAATAGGATTTATATTCCCCTTAGCTCATAAGCCCTGAAAAATATGTAGATATGTCTGTCAATACATTATTTTTCTTTATTCATATCCCTGATAAGAGAAACTACTGGATTCTCATTTTAAGACACTGATCAACTTTTAGTCTGTTACCATTTTCCAATCTCGAAATTTAGTTTTAATTAGCGATAATTACTTTACAAATTATCTTTATAAATGGCTATTACTACATGGAAGGTGGGGGAAATCATTCCCAAGTTTTGTGACACTTTAGTTTAATCCTCTATGGTTTGAACTTTATTTATTTTTAAAGATTTATTTATTTATTTATTTGACAGAGAGAGAGAGAGAGAGACACACACACAGAGAGAGAGGGAACACAAGCAGGGGTAGTGGGAGTGGGAGAGGGAGAAGCAGTCTTCCTGCTGAGCAGGGAGCCTGATCTGGGCCTCCATCCCAGGACCCCGGGATCCTGACCTGAGCCAAAGGCAGACACTTAACGACTGAGCCACCCAGGTGCCCGAACTTATTTCTTGACAAAACCTGTATTATAACACCTAAAGAGGAGAATGGCCCTGATTTTTTATACTGTTTATTTTTCTGTCAGAAACAGTAATGGGGTGGGGGGCACCTGGGTGGCTTAGTGGGTTAAAGCCTCTGCCTTCAGCTCAGGTCATGATCTCAGGGTCCTGGAATCGAGTCCCGCCTCGGGCTCTCTGCTCAGCAGGGAGCCTGCTTCCCCCTCTCTCTGCCTGCCTGCCTCTCTGCCTACTAGTGATCTCTCTCCCTCTCTCTGTTAAATCAATCAATCAATCAATCTTAAAAAAAAAAGAAACAGTAATGGGAAATCAGTAGTACCGGTAATCTGGTATCCCAGACTTGGAATTTTTGACCCAAGACCACAAAGCCTAAAGATATCACTTTTTGATAATAATAATAATAATAATAATATAATTTAATATATTATAGTATTTTTATTATTATTATAAAGATTATTATTTTTGACCACAAGGCCTAAAGATTATCACAGAAAAGAGTTATATCCCTGAGTATAGTAAGAAGAGAATACTGCTAATCATACTCTTTCTAGTTAGAATTTCATAAAATATCTGAAAATAGGCAGAAGGAGAATAACAGCAAGGAATATTAAAAGTTAGATTGCAACTAATATAAGAATATAAAAAGCATGTTTTGAAATACAATATTTTTTAAAAGATTTTTTATTTATTTATTGGACAGAAAGAAAGAGATCACAAGTAGGCAGAGAGGCAGGCAGAGAGAGGCAGAAGCAGACTCCCTGCTAAGCTGAGAGCCCAATGCAGGGCTCGATTGCAAGACCCTGGGATCATAGACCTGAGCCGAAGGTAGAGGCTTTAACCCACTGAGCCACCCAGGTGTCCCAGTATAAAATAATTTTCACTGAATGACCAGAACGGTGGTGGAACTTTCTAGGAACCAATCATATTTAGAAATAATTTTTCTCAAATAAATATAGCTAACTTTCAGTCTCACGTAATCTTACCTAGAATGGGTCAGTATGATTAGGGACAGAAGCATTAATGATTTTTCCCCTTTTCAATTTTATTTTGTGTGACTAGAAGGCAATTTGGGCACATATTCAATTTTTATTGGCGGGGGATGGAAGAGCTAATGTGAAATTCTTACCTGTTGGCAAGTATTCTGTAAAGCAGGAGAGTATAGTAGTTAAGAAAAGGTATAATATGGTAACTGGGTGCTCAAAACAAGTTAGCTATTTTTATTACTCAAGAAGTACACTTGCTAAGTTAGAAAATGTTCCTTTTCCTAATATTAAAGACTCCCATCTGATTTAATTAGGAAGCAAGACTTTTAACAAAAAAGTCATAAAAGGTCTTGCTAACATTTTGGCAAATAAAGGGGAAATAATGGTTCTCCAGAATAGAGGCTATTCAATAAAGGACATCAAGAGAAGTTTTATCTACTTGAAAAGAATGAAATCAGATATCTACGTCATACTATATGCAAAACACAACTACCAGATAAAATGCTTAAATATTTAAAAATTCTTAGATATCACAAATACTGGAAGAAAATACGAGCAAGTATTTATACAATCTTAAGGATGAAAACAACCTTTGTAAGCATGACACCAAGTCAGAAATCAAAAAGGAGAAGACCAACAGATCTGGCAACAAATATAAAACTTTAAGGCAAAAACACACCATTAACAAAATGAGAAAATACTTTTGCAACATAGCTTCTCTTTAATATAAGAGGTTAATTTTCTCAATATAAAGACTTTTTATAAATTCATAAGAAAACTACCAATATTCAATACAAATACAGGCTAAGGACAAATGTGGGTAATTTACTAAAGAAAAAATAAATGTCATTAAATATATGAAAATAATTCCACTGCAATAGTAGTAACTACAAATTAAGATGACACTGATTCTTTCACCTGTCAGATTAGTTATTAAAAATACTGCCACTCTTCACTGGTACACTGAGTTGCTCATGCAAGGTTTTGTAGAAATGCTAGTTAAAATTTTGTGGAGAGAAGTTTAAAGCTTTGTGGCCAGATAGTATCAAAATTTAAAGGATGTATGCTGTTTGAATCAGAAGTGTCACTCTGGTAATTTATTTATTTATTTATTTATTTATTTATTTATTTACTCTGGTAATTTATTTAAAAAATAACTGGATCAACAAAAAGGCCAATGTTTAATGATACATGAGATTTATAATTGCAAAAGTAACCTAGATATCCACCAATAAGGACTGGTCAGATAAAGTAATATATCCATAGCAAAATACTATGAGGATACCAGAAAGAATGATATGCATCTGTTTCTTAGCAAATATGTCCATGATATATATTAAATTGTAAAAGGATGTTGTGAGGAGTAAATGTTTATCCACATAAAATGCATAGAATAGGGGCACCTGGGTGGCTCAGTGGGTTAAAGCCTCTGCCTTCAGCTCAGGTCATGATCTCAGGATTCTGGGATCGAGCCCCACATCAGGCTCTCTGCTCAGCAGGGAGCCTGCTTCCCCTTCACTCTCTGCCTGCCTCTCTGCCTACTTGTGATCTGTCAAATAAATAAATGAAACCTTTAAAAAAAATGCATAGAATATGTGACACAGTCAATACCTAAGAAAATTTGTTATTACATTTCTTGTATATATGTGCATAGAAAAAAAAAGGTTGGAATGCTATAAACCAGAATGCTAACTGATTATTTCTGAGTGGTAGGATTATTACATTCTTCTCAATACTCTCATGAAAAAAATTTATGGTGACTTTAGTTGTAAGAAAAATAAAGCTTTTAAAAATTAAATTTAGAAGATGTTTCTTGCTCATGTCAGCTACTTTGCCACATACTGCATTCCTGTCCCTCTCTGTTGCAGGAGCGACCCCTGGTCAAGATCATTTCTATAGGTCTGAAATTCTCTTGACATTAATTTTCCAATTACATGGGAAACCAATGGGATCGTGATTTTGTTTTTCTTGAGAGAGAGGAGGAGGAATGAGCAGGAAGAGGGGCAGAGAGGGAGTGAGAGAATTTTAAGTAGGCTGTATGCCCAGCATGGAGCCGGTATAGAGCTTCATCTCATGACCCTGGTATCAATACCTGAGCCAAAATTAAGACTCAGGATTTTTAACCACCTAACCGACTAAGCCGCTCAGACACCCCAGGGACTGTGATTTTTCAGTCACATTATGTACAGTAAGTTCCATAACAACTTTTCTCAGAAAGACAAATTTTTTGCAAGGTTCCTATGAAAAGTACCTAAAAATTGTGCTACCTTGCTGATTAATGCTACCAAAATGCAGATGGACTTGTAAATTAAACCCACCTCAAACACAGTAGTACAATTATCAACAGTGCTTACTCATTTCTGACCCTAGGGAGGTTAAGGAAGGAGCCAGAAGCTCTGTTCCCATCTGAAGCAGTAGCCTGATAACAGGTAATAGGAATGTTCTATGTTTCTCTCAAAATTATGAGTAGCATCCATGATTTTTACTTTTCTAAGAATTTTTCTCATAAACAGAACTGTGAAACATGCTAACATCAAACAAAGGCAGGCAGTACTGTAAATCTTTTTGACTTGTCTTAGGCTTCTGGTATGGGATCTGTGCATCCCTCTTCATGCAAGATACCAAATGAGGCCTTACTTGGAAAAGTCTTGATATTTGATACTGAGGAGGGACGATGTATAAAATGGAGATTTAGAACCATAACAGAGTTTAATATTGACCTATGGAAACCATTTCTGGAAGTTTGCTCGATCATGAGGGTTTGCATTTAAAGTGTAGGTTGTGACAGATACCTTGTATATAGAAAATCCTAAGGAATCCACTAAAAAAGTTTAAGAAAAGAAGCACAAAACTTGCACTCTGAAAACTACAAACATGGTTGAAAATACATTAAGGAATATTTAAATAAATGGAAAAATATTCCATGTTCGTGGATTGGAAAAATTAATTTTAAGATGGCAATACTCCCTAAACTGATTGTTAGAGTTGATGCAATCCCTACCAGAATCCCACCTGACTTCTTTATAGAAACTGACAAGCTGATTCTAAAATTCATACAGAATTACAACAGATCCAGAATAGCAAAACAATCTTAAAAAAGAACAAAGGAAAAACGAATACATCCTGATATTAAAATTCATATTAAGCAATGATAATGAAGATAAGTGTGGTACTGGCATAAGGAGAGACATAGAGATCAATGAAAGACAAAGTCCAGAAACAAAACCATGTCAACTTATCTTCAACAAGAGTTCTAAGACTATTCAATGGGAAAGAATAGCTTCTTCAACAAATGGTGCTCGGGGAACTGGACAGTCACGTGCAAAAAGATGAAGTTTAAACTTCAGTTCACACCATACATAAAACTTAGATGGATTAAAGGCTTAACTGAACCATGAAAAATGTACAACTATTAGAAGAAAACAGGGATAAATTTTCAAGGTCTCAAGATTTGGTGGTGGATTGTCAGATATGACACTAAAAACATAAGCAACAAAAGAAACATATATTGGACTTCATCAAAATTACAAACTTTCTGCTTCAAGGAACATCATCAAGATATTGAAAAAAAAAACCCTAAGAATGGGAGAAAATAATTTCAAATAATAGATCTAAAAAGGGACTTATATCTAGAATAGATAAAGAACTTTTATCCCACAATAATAAAAAGAACCCAGTTAAAATATGGGCAAAGTATCTGAATGGACATTTCTTCAAGGAAGACATACAAACGGTCAATAAGTATTAGCAGAGAAATGCAACTCAAAACCACAATGAGATACCATTTCACACCCACTAGGATGGCTGTAATGAAACTGATGAACAACAATTATTGGTGAGGATGCAGAGAAACTTGAACCCTCGTATATTCCCCATGGGAAAGTACAATGATGCAGGAAGTTTCTCAAATGATTAAAGATATAGGGTTACCATAGGATCCAGCAATTTAATCAGATATATGAGTAAGAAAAATGAAAATATATGTCCATACAAAAACTTGTACATGAATGTATCATTAATCACAATAGCCCAAAGGTAGAAACAACCCAAATGTCCATCAACTGATGAATAGATAAACAAAATGTAGTAATATCCATATAATGAAATATTTGGCCATGAAAAGGAATGAATTACACTAGGGTACATGCTATGATATGAAAGCATGTTTATAGCTAATATACATATCACACACACACACATTTAGTTAATAATGAAAGCATTATGTTAAGTGAAAGAAGCCAGTTACAAAAACCATATTATGATTCTATTCACACAAAATGGCCAGAATAGCCAAATCCATAAAGACCAGATTAGTGGTGGTTGCTTAGGGCTGGGGTGCGGGGGTGGGGGTGGGGTTGGGGGGTGGGAAGCAGCAAAGTACTAGGTCTTACTTTGAGGTGATAACAGTGTTCTAATATTGAATGGTAATGGCTGCACATATTTGAACACACTAAAACCCACTGACCTGTACATTTTAAATGGGTGAACTGTATGGTGTATGAATTCTATCTCAATTTATTAAAAAGTAGGTTTCTTGTCTTACACTTTTGGTGAGCACTAAGAGACTTCCTTCCAGGGACATACTACAGTAGGCAAAAAGAAAAGCTTGAAAGACCTTTTCTACTTTGTACATCCTCCACTCTGCAGTCCCTCTATGTCCTCATGCTTCAGCCAATCCCAGGTAGGCAGTAGGACTGCAGTTGGGAATTCTGCACTCACACTCTCTGCCCATTTTGTAGCTAGTGGTTGCTCACGGAATTAAAAACATCTGCAGAGGTAGTCATAGTCTGAACCTGACGTGAACCCAAAGATCAGAGATACAGACTGCCACGTGTAAAAAAGTTTTGCAGGCATGAGGAGCAGTAGTTGAGTCGGGAATCAGACTGCCATCACTAACAAAGCCCTTAGGTGGCAATGGAATCAAGCATTCCTCACAGGTCTCCATTCTCATAGTTCAGGTTAAAGCTAGTTATTTTACCAACCTTCCTTCCTGGGGCGCCTGGGTGGCTCAATGAATTAAGCCTCTGCCTTCGGCTCAGGTCATGATCTCAGGGTTCTGGGATGGAGCCCCGCATCCGCATCGGGCTCTCTGCTCAGCAGGGAGCCTGCTTCCCCCTCTCCCTCTGCCTACTTGTGATCTCTGTCAAATTAATAAAATCTTTAAAAAAAATAAATAACCTTCCTTCCTCTCTCCCTCAATTTAAGAGATGATGTCATCAAGTGTAAAACATTCTATCCTGTCCACACTCTCCCACCTCAGTAAATGGGAGTTTGTCTCAGGGCAGCTTTCTGAGATGCTCTTCATGCACTACACAGCAGAGTGCAAAGTGAATTGAGAGGATTTAAAAAAAGGGTTTTGATCTTCAGGACCAAACCAGAGACCTTTGAGCATGGCTATCAGAAAAATCAAAGTTCTGAAATTGTTTGAAACTATGATGAGGGGAGAAAAAGTGCAAATGAATGTTGATTCATGGTCTGTAAAAAGGAATGATTATTATTAAGTGGCAGATGGTGCTTATTTTATTGATAAGAACATAACTTTTGAAGGATGTTTTCTTTGTTAATAGTTATAAAATGACAAAATATTTTTCTTTAAACCTTGATCCCGAAAAATTTGCAGTAAGCCAAAACACATCCTAGATAACTTGTTTTAAAGGACTTTCTATGGTCACAAGCAATCCTCCAAATCTATCCAGGCGCCTATGAAAAAGTCACTGAAGACCCTCCGAAGTCCATGATCCCAAGGGTGTCAAATCTACTGGCTTTTTACAATAAAATAAGGCAATTCTTGTGATATCATATCATGGTGGATGCAACTTGGTGGATGCAAGTTTATGTGATTGGCTACTCTTACCTATTCATTTACTTGGTAAGATGTAGTTACTAGAGAGCACTTAATGAGAGTGTATTGTAATGGAAAGCACAGATTTTTTAAATACATTAATTGGTTTATAGTTCAGATTTTTGGCTATGATACTTTGGGTAAATTACTTTATGTCTCTGCTTAAATTTCTTATAAGATATGGATAACACCACCTCATTCTTATGAGGTTGCTATAAAGATTAAAAGATAACATATATAGTGCCTGTAACAGCACTGGGTGCATAAAAACATAATAAATGTTAGTTTCCTTTGATTAAATAGTACTTGTGATAATAAGTTGAATATCTGAGGAAATAGGAAAATAACATTTGATATTTTTTATTTATAGTATCTTTTTCATATTGCTATGGGCTAAAAAAATCAGTAATTTAAAATTTTCAAATATTTAAATAAAACAAAAAATAAGATTAGAAAACATGTTTCAAACTTTAACAGTTACTTTATTACCTTTATATCCTTTATTTTCTGCTTTTCAAAATTGTCAATAGTTTCCTCCAGATGACGAGTTGTTCGGGTAGCATCCATTGTAGCTCTCTGCAACTCAGTTTCTGCCTGCAAAAAAATTCCCCAACCAAAGATATAAAAAAATTCAAGTTAGAATCTATTCAACTGAGTCTATCTGTAAATGTTACCATTGCATTACTGGCTTTTTGGCATAACAACTGTATATTGTTCAATAATATATTTTACCATATAAAATAAGATGATCTATATAATAAGCACGTGCAGAATAAAGAACTTTAAATCTGTTAAGTGACATGATTCCTGACTTCAAACAAACAAACAAACGAAAAAACCCAAAACTCCCCTTTCTTCCTACAAAACCATTTTTTTCTCCTGTATCACCTTTGGAATATTTACTGTAAAACAATTTTCTACTGCTTTCACCTATTTCACTCTCTAGGCCATTTATCATTCTATTCTTTTCCTTCTCATTCTTTCCCCTTCAACTCCTTCTCCCCAAAAAAGGACCTGTGACTTAAGTATTTTCAATTTTCTAGTTCTCTGAATGCATTAAATGTTTCTGATCTTATAATATCCTAATCAGATATAGTAGAATATACACTACAAGTATTTATTTCAGCACGGGGTATATTTGTATATTCTTCTTAGGTGCTCACAATATTACACTTTTACCATTTAGTTAGTGCTTGGTACAAAAATATATAAACCAGTAACAAATTATATGGCAAGTCTACTGCTTTGCTTCATATATTGTAACGACAAGCACTCATACTACCTAGAACTGTGTTGTATAATCAATATGGTGGCCAGTAGCCACGTGTGGCTATTTACATTAAGACTAAATGAAAACTGGGACGCCTGGGTGGCTCAGTTCGTTGAGCAACTGCCTTTGGCTCAGGTCATGATCCCAGCATCTTGGGATCGAGTCCCGCATCGGGCTCCTTGCTCCGCAGGGAGCCTGCTCCTCTCTCTGCCTCTGCCTGCCTCTCTGCCTGCTTGTGTTCTCTCTCTGTTAAATGAATAAATAAAATCTTAAAAAAAAAAAAAAAAAAGACTAAATGAAAACTTAAAAACTATGTCCTCATTTATTCTAATTGCATTTCAAGAGCTGAATAGCCGTATGTTGCTAGTGGCTCTAGTAAAGGGCAGAACATTTCCAATCTACTCATGTATTTCTCTTAAAAAAGTATCTCTTACTTTAGAACAGGTGTTGCCCAAAAATATTTAAAATATTTTGTTAAACAGTAGAGGTTTTAAAAAACATAGCCTAATTTTCTTTCTTTCTTTTTTTTTTTAATGATTTTATTTATTTATTTGAGAGAGAGAGCGAGAGAGAGCATGAGAGGGGAGAAGGTCAGAGGGAGAAGCAGACTCCCCATGGAGCTGGGAGCCCGATGCGGGACTCAATCCCGGGACCCCAGGATCATGACCTGAGCCGAAGGCAGTCGCTTAACCAACTGAGCCACCCAGGCGCCCCAACATAGCCTAGTTTTCTGATTAAATTCTAATAGTTTTGTTTCTTATGCTAATATAGTGTATTTACTCAAAAGTATCAAATATCATTATTTAATAATTAATCCATGGGGGGAAAATATGCATTTCTCATCAAAGTTTAGTGACACATATTATTCTGATATTTAGCCCTTGCTTTTAAGAAAAGATATAAATTGAAATAAGTAAAAGAGTTTACTATAAGGATCCATTTCTTGACACACCACTTTATTACCCACCTGTGACTGAAATTTTTCATAAAGGAAAAAATACTTTTCAAAGAGAACAATTTTTAAAAATAAATTAAATCATATGCTCACAGAATTATATAATTTGCAACTGGATTATACATTAATTATAACTTCATGGTGATTATGTACTCTTACATTTAGATTAACTCAAATGTATGATTTTAAGATACTAAGTGTAAAAAAATATTTTAATATGTGTTTGTTTGTGTACATTTGCCATATAGGGTATAAAGTTTTTTAAAACCATATAAACTTTTAACTTTTAGTCATACCCCGTAATCAAAAATAATTTTCTGTATTATTGGGCTTGAGATTTTTAAAAATAAAACTTTATCACAGGAAATTCAAAAGTAAAATAAAATTCCTTTATAGATTAGTATGAAAAATTTCTAAGTTATTTGATGCACATTAACCTACTAATGAGAATACTCTAGCAGACTAATTTCTTAATACTATTACATGTGACCCATACAGTTCTTTACCTGCATGACTACTTTCTTTTGACTTATGTCTTTGCCCTCGCCATTTTATTGGAAGTTTCAAAATAAAAATAACAGTTTTAAAATTTAGACGGGTACGTAGAATTGGCTAAACCAGGGGAGAGTGGGGAAGCAGAAACTACAGCTGGGCCATCTTAATCTTCCACCACCCTCCACCAACTACTGTTCATTTCTGAGAGTCTCAAATCCTTTTCCTTAGGTATAGCAACTCACCCAAAATTACACAGCTATTTTTTAGAAAAGAGGATATAGGTTTCTATTTCTTCTTTTTTCTGAAAATTCTTCAAAATCCTATAATGGGTCAAGTTGAGTAGGAAATGCTTTTGATTAAGATACTATGATACAACTCTATGAGGAGCGGTGTCAGTAAATTTAATGAAATTAGTCCTGAATGCAAAATGGCTTCTGAAACAGTGAGCCAGAGCTCTGAGATTCTTCTTTACCTATTATTTTACATACTGAACTTTAACATGCTTCTTTTGAATTGTCAGATGAATTTTAAGGGCCCATCGTGGTAAATATTCTGTAATGCTATGACTAAATACTTTTATATTTATATCAAGTATGTTTATGTCTAGATTGTCCTTTATTTTCTACTCTTAGGTTGTCAAAATCCACTCACTTTCCCAGTGAGTGCAGCAGTTCACCTACAGCAATATTCTATTCCTTTGTTGTTTTTATTTTCCCCCATGTAAACCCAATTCTAGTTCCATCTACAGTATAAGACTTCTCCATGGCAGTGTTCACAATGGACCATCTAAGTCAGAAACATCTTTGTTTTAGGGATATTCATTTCTGTGTGGAGTCTCCATCCCAATACCCCTGATTCAATCCTACCAACTGCTCAAGATTCCAGATGTGACATTTTTCCGGCCTTTATGTATTTTCCTCCAAACAAAACAATAAAATTTGACCTCTGACTTACTTCTTAAAAACTGATGACAACCTGGTCTCTCCCTTAGTCCCTAGTTGTCAGTGACAAATTTTCTAGCATTCTCTGGTTTGCCTGACTTGCTTAAAACCCAGACTCCATAATCTAGTTGTAGATCTTAAACCTCAATGAGATGTTCCTGTCCCAGCCTCCAGTGGGCACGTGGACACTCCCAAACCCTATGGCTGCCCATTTTTCTTTGTTGCAAAGTTGGGCATATGTACCCTTACTCCAGAGGAAAGGGGACCAGGCAACTGGTGCAGCCCCAAATCACTGCTCAAGGGATTCCCCTCAGTAATGGAGGTATTCTGGAACCTCAAACCCCCCCCCCCATAGAGCCACTCTCATGTGGTTTCTGGTTGAGCTGGGTAGTAAAAACCTCCAAAGTAGGAAGGAGATAGATATAATAAGAAGGAATGGGAAAGAGACAGCGGGATAAATGAGTACTTTCTATACAACTGCACTTATCCCAATTGCTGGCAATTAGCCAGGCACTATTTTCTATTCTTTTCTTTAGTCATGACCAAGGCACATTCTAGCTTAAGTAATAGTCATTCTTAATAGAAGAGCCTTGTTACAGTAGACAGCCCTATCTAAATCCTTTTGTGTCCAGCTATGGACCTCAATTTTACTCTAGAATCTCCTAAGGTCTTTGGCTGCTAGTCATAATTGTGGTTTCACATTGTTGTTGTTTTTAAAGATAAAGGGAATTATACTGGGCCAAAATGACTCTTCCTTTTCTCAAAAGTGGGGCAGACAGGGCATTGATATACTAGGATTCATGACAGATCTTTAAGTTAATTTTATAATTAATATTCAGTCATGTGAAAAAAAAGCCCAGAATTTTGAACTTACTTTTTATACAACCATCAATGTTTTTAAGTGTTTTTTTTAATATCTATTATGGAAAACAGTATGAGGAGATTGAAATTAGGTGGTGTATTCTCTTTAAACTTAGTTGATTTATAGAATGAGAATTTGTAAATGCATGTGTTTCTTTTCAACCTTTATATTCAAATTTTCTGCACATTTACAAGTAGAAATGCGTAATTTCCATATATATTTACTTTTGTACAGCATACCTTACAAAACATTTTTTTAAAGATCAAAAGTCAAAGGATACAATGACATGTCGATCAGATGGGTTTCGCTGACGTGTTCTTTCTAACTGAGTTAACTGTTTAGCTTCTCGATTCCTTGCTGTTAATGTTGCTTTGAGGTCATCCTGAAAATAAGCATTTGTGATTAATGAAAATCTGATTTTTTTTTAAATCTCTGATTTGAGAAATAAAATATACACACTCCGTTTTAAGAATGTGAGAACACTCGTCCAGGCATTAGTACCACAGGCATTATTACTACTGCAAAATTAGTGTGTGTCTTTGTGTGAGTGTGTCTTTGTGTGAGTGTGTACACAAGTGTGTGTTTTTTTTTAATTTTTTTTTTATTTAAAGATTTTATTTATTTATTTATTAGGAAAGAGAGAGAGTGAGAGAGAGCAGGTCAGAGTGAGAAGCGGACTCGCCATGGAGCTGGGAGCCCAATGTGGGACTCGATCCCGGGACTCCGGGATCATGACCTGAGCTGAAGGCAGTCGCTCAACCAACTGCGCCACCCAGGGGCCCCACGTGTGTGTTTCTTTAATACCCTCTCAAATAATGACACAGACAAGATAATTTCAATGCAAACCTCTAGTCACATATATAATTTTATATGTGTATATATAAAATTTTGATTGTGGTGGTAGTTATATGTGTATTCACATTTGTCAAAACTTAAAACAAGATAATTTTATTGTCTGTAAATTATACATCAAAGTTGGTTGAAAAAACAAAATTTGGGATTGTAACATACAGTATGGTGACTATAGTCACTAACACTGTATCGTGTATTTGAAAGCTGTTAAGATTACATCTTAAAAGTCCTTGTCAAAAGAAAAAATTTCTATGTATGGTGATGGATGTTAACTAGACTTGTTGTGGTGGTCATTTCACAATATATACAGCTATTAATCATTATGTTGTACACTTGAAACTAATATGTCAGTTATACCTCAATAAAAAAACAGAACTTTGTTCACACTTTTAGTGTACATGTTATTACCTGCTTTAAAATGAAAATATAAACTTATATTCATTTAGTAAAGTAAGTTCTTCATGACAATAACTATTAATAGTTTAAAGTTTCTGTAATTAGGGGTGCCTGGGTGGTTCAATGGGTTAAAGCCTCTGCCTTCAGCTTGGGTTATGATCTCGGAGTCCTGGGATGGGAGTCCCGCATCAGGCTCTTTGCTCAGCGGGGAACCTGCTTTCCCCCCTCTCTCTGCCTGCCTCTCTGCCTACTTGTGATTTCTGTCAAATAAATAAATAAAATCTTAAAAAAAAATAAAACAAAGTTTCTGTAATTATTACTTCATGTTGCTATGGTTTACTTACGTAAGCCCACTAAAAATATTTCATTATTTTCAAAGTGTTTTGTTTTGCTTTTTAAAAGATTATTTATTTATTTGTTGAGCTAGAGAGACCATGAGCAGGGGGAGCAGCAGAGAGAGAGGGAGAAGCAGGCTCCCCACTAAGCAGGGGGCTCCATGCAGGGATGCAGGGCTCGATCCCAGGACCCTGGGATCATGACCTGAGCTGAAGGCAGAAGCTTAACCGACTGAGCCACCCAATTGCTTCCATTATTCTCAAAGTTCTAAGAAAAGATGCATCAGTGAGTGTGTTAAAAAAAAAACTGGGTAACAAAGTTGTACTTTTTATCAAGAGGGCAGTTACTGGAAGCCGCATACTCTTTGCCATAATAGTAATAGTAGGAAAAATGAATTTACTTACTCGTTTCATTTTTACAATGGTTCCATAAGCTTTCAAAGGTTCAACTACTTTGGCTTCAAGTCTTTCAACCTATTGAAAATTATTATAAAATATAACTGAAAAGAAACATAGACATACCAAAATTTAAATTCTGAAATAAAACCAGGGCTATTTAACCTGAACATAATTCCTACACAGAGTAATGTGATAAAATTGTTTAAAATGTCACAGTTTATAAAAAAAAGACTAATCACCAGAAAGTGATAAAACTCAGAATCTAAATTCAAACACAGTAAGCCGTTAAGATGTAGAGTACCAATGAAAGCATAAAAGTACCTAGTGCGCAATATGGCAAGAAAACAATCTCAGGTTTCTAAGAAATTTATCTCTGCCACACGATCATCTCTGTTATTATTTTTCTTCGTTATAGTAGCTTTTGGGTAAATTTCAAGACATCTCAAATTTTAGTATAGCTACCACTTTCAGTGTGTTTAGCACAGTGTCAGATATTTTACATATATTATCTTTGAAATGTAATTGTCCAACTTTCCAGATAAGAAAATTGAAGCTGAAAGATACAGCATATTGGAAAAATTTTAAGCGACACAATCCTCAAAAGCAAAAAGAATTGTATTACCTGCAATTCTTTTCTGGGAAGCCATTTGTAAACTACCAAAGCTTAGAAAAAAAGATAAATGGTCTCAGTGTTGCTGAGCTGTCAAACTGCTTGGTCGATCTTTTATTTAGAATTAAACTGTTTTTCTTAAACATCACAATTTTTATCACATTTTGAGTAATTACTTCCTTTAATTAATAGCACTAGTGGAAGGCACTGAAGAAATGGGTTTTTTAAAGGCAAATATAGCAAAAGAAAAATAACTCCTGGACATTAAAATTCTTTATCAGGACAGGTAATACAGATGACATTATTTAATTGTTTAAAATGAACATGTATTATTTTTGCAGCAGGAAGAAGGCTTTTTTTGGATGATACATATTTATATAGTACATTTCATTTCATATTGATTTTTCTATTAACAAGATGTATATGAATGTTTCACTTTAAAAGATTTTAGGAAAATGAAAAATCAATTTCTCACTGAGCATTTAAATATTAAGAATCCTAAAATCAGTGCAAGGATTATTCAAGTCTTTTTTTCTGTTCTCCTTTTTGTCGCATACCTTTTGTTCATTGTTCATTAGCACCTCCACCATTTGGTAAGCAAGGGAAATAAAAAAAGGAGAACAAATGTAAATCAATTCACTTTGCTATTTGATAAATAGCATAAAGGTTTTCTAAAATGGGGCACTGAAATTACTGTCTTAACATGGGATCTTAGGGCTATCAGTGAGTATAAATTATTTTTGAAGTCTCCAGTTAATGTGTAACTGAGAGTTGCTTGTTTATTATAGAATATCATATGACAAGAACTCAACTTTCCTCAAAAAGTACCCCCAAATGTAATTACTACTCAAATTTCTGTATGAATAGCAAGTATTGGTTCAAAGATCATTATCTTCACTTTGTTTTTGTGAGTTTTTTTTTGATGACTGAAATTATTAGGCTTTTAAAAAGTACCAAAAGCACTGATGAGAGGAATGCAAGAGAAGCAGTGCAGCTTCTAACTGGGCAACTTCTAACATTTAACCTGAATCTTGAAACCTAAAATAAATGTAAGTGAAGGTGCTTATAAGGTATTAAAAGTAAAAATGAGCTTTTAGAAAGAAAACAATTACAACACCACCTTCTTCCCTCCTTTCCATAGCAAAAACAAAAAACAAAACAAAACCAACCCACAACATCTCACTAGTATCTCCGATATAAATCAGTAAATCAGTGCTGCTTTTCTTTTTGTCAATGAAATATTGGTCAACTTTCCAGAGCACTGAAGCAACAAAGATCTCTTGTCTATTTATTACTTATTCACTCACATTACCACTCTTTCATCTCCAGATATACTTTAAAATATACTGACGTGCACACAAGACACAAGTCATGCTCCTTTTCTTCCCCATGGGTACTATGTTTACTACCCTCTGTCAATAGCCACCCCTTGGCCAAAAGCTTGCAAATGACTGGGGAAATTCAGGACTTCAGGACACCCTGAAGTTTAGTTTGAAAACGGTAAAATCACAAATCACAAGAAGTTTCCCTTTAATAGACTCACACAACGTTACATGAAAATGTACGTTTATCATCAAGCGTGCGTTCGCCACTGCAGTCAGGTGGATTACAAGTGAAAGTCTTCACGGGTCCTTCATCCACTACTTCAGGGTTCATTCATAACAATGACGCTGAGACCTCCATACCTCTGCTTGTCGATAATCCTGAAGTTTGGCAAACTCATCGGCAAAGTTTTTCAGGCCCTGCTTTAAATTTGGGGTCTCTGTAGAGGCATACACGTTGATTTCATTCACCAGTAGGTCTGCTTTGTCTCGCAGTCTGGCAGTTTTCCGCACATAAGCAGCAAAGATTTGGCACAGCTCTCCGAAATGCTTCTCCACATTTGTGACAGCATCTTGCAGTTGTCTGGTTTGAGCGTCCCTAGGGAAAAAGATGACACAAAAACGCAAATCATTCTCATTAGAGATGAGATGGCTTCATCTCCACGTTAATTTGATATGCAAACATTCCCGGGGCATTTTGCAGCTTCGAAGGCACAAACCATCTCCGGGGGCGGATTCTGGTTCTCCAGGTCTCCCTTCGGGGCCTGGCTTCAGTACCCGGACAGTGCAGGCGCACGGAGAGGCCGGGCTCTGGCCAGCTGCGCCGCGGCGGGATGGCGGCTGCTCCGGCAGCTTGGCTCAGGCTGCTTGGCGCGGCCTGGGCGCCCGGCTGCCTCCCAGCCGTCTGCACAGCCCGCGGCAGTGCGGGGCCCGGGGAGCGTGACCTCGAGATCCCCCATCCCGCCCCTGGTCTCCGGGGCTCGCTGCAGCCCGGGGAGGTAGGCCCCAGAGGGCAGCGGGCTCGGTCCAGACCCCGGCCCAGGGTCGGCATTCGGCGTGGAGGCCCCACGGAGAGAGGCGCCACTTCCCCCACCCGAGCCCTCGCTTGTGGGGGGCCCTGGCCAACGGAGGCCCCGGGCTGTTACCGGTTTTCCAAGCTGCGCCTCAACATCTTGCCTTGCGCACGGCCGGGGACCCGGGCTGGGCCCAACGACCTGGGCTCGGAGGCGCCCGAGCGTGCGCCGGGGCGCGAGCCGCCGCCTCCCGGAGCCCAAGAGCCCGCCCCGCGCGCCGCCGCGCCGGCCCCGGCGTTTCCACGGCAACGCAGCGCGTCCCCGCGCTCAGAGCCGTAGCCGGCGGGAGCGCGGCGAGCGAGAGCCTTGGGCCGCGGCGCCCACCCCGAGACCCGCCGGCGCGTTCGGCCGGCGCGCCCCTTCCCGCCGCGTGTGGCTGGCGTGCAGCGGAGGCCGGTGCTCGCTGCAGGGCCTTCATCCTTATGGAGAGCCGCGCTTACCAAACACCGCCTCCCGTCAGTCCTTCCAGCCTGGACGGTGAGCCCGGGAGGGAAAAAGCCAATAACCGGTAACTAGGACGGAGACATAAAACTGAAGGCCAACGGGGGTCCAGTTACTACTGCTTCTGCGCCATTTAGCCTGAGAACATCTGCTCAGCGTGTCCGTTTCCCTGGGTTGAGTCTGAAAATATGGGCTCTTTGGAAAGCTGCCTTTGGTAGGAGCAATGCTTACGTCTCATCTTTAACTTTTATTTTTTTCAGCAAATACTTGTCGAGTTCCTTCCTGTTTTCTGGAGAAGATCGTATTAGACACTGGACTAACAGAAAGATGAGAAGAAAGGACCCTCATCCTGAAGGACCTTAGAGTTCGATGAGGTGACAGCCACTTAAACTGTTGAACAATACGCCCTGAGATATTTAACAAGCAGGAGACTTTCTTTTGCCTTTGAACACCCATGTTCTTTGGGCTCTTGGCCTTCCCTTGTGCTGCTCTTCCAAGAAAACACTGTACCTTCGAGCTTTCTCTCTCTCAAGAACCCTCTCTTGACAACTGTCACCTTTCTGTCTTCCTGACAGGCGTCTTCCTTCGTAGTGTGTTTTCTTGGTTTTGTACTGTCTCCCCTAGTCTAGACTGAGCTCTTGGAAATAGAGGAAATGTAATTTTGGTCTTATATTCTCCAATGCCTTATGCTGATACAAAGTTTGTTTTGGACAAATGGATGTCCCCAGTCCTTTGTTACCTCTCTTAGGAAACTCCCCCTTATTTTCTTATGTTACAATGTATTCCTCTCTTTTCCCCCTTGCATTCATTCAGCAAGTTGTCTGTTGAATGTCTATTGTATTCCAGATACTATGCTAGGCCCTGAGCAGGGAGTGGTAAACTCAAAGCAGTCTTTGCTTTTGTAGAGCTCAGGGTCTCCTCAGAGGGACAGACACTAATCAAACAAATAAATAGATGTAAAATTACAATTGAGGTATGTGCTACTGCACCTCCTTTTGCTCTGTAACAAACTGTGGCAAAACCTAGTGGCTTCCAGCAGTCCTTTAGCTGACTCAGCATTCTATGAGTGGGCTGGGTGGTTCTTGTCTTTTGGTCTGCTCAAATGGGTCCTTTTTTTTTTTTAAAGATTTTATTTATTTATTAGGAAAGAGAGAGAGGAGTGAGAGAGAGCATGAGAGGGGAGAAGGTCAGAGTGAGAAGCGGACTCCCCGTGGAGCTGGGAGCCCGATGCGGGACTCGATCCCGGGACTCCGGGATCATGACCTGAGTTGAAGGCAGCCGCCCAACCAACTGAGCCACCCAGGTGCCCCAAATGGCTCCTTTTTTGTCTTTCTGGTCATCTGTGGGTCAGCTGGAGGCTGGATGAGCAAGGATGGCCTCTCTCACAAATCTAGGGGTGGGAAGGCTGGCCAGCAAGGGGAACAGAGGCCACATGTTAGTGAGCACTTTGGCAGTACAGCACAGTAGTGGTAAGGAAAAGTACATGGTGTCAAGATAGCATATACTTAATATAGAAATTCAGTTTGAACTAGTTGAGGAAAGTACTTCATTGAGAAAGTGACATTTGAACTGAGATCCAAAGATTGGGGAGGGGTTAACCAGGTGAAGAAGAAGGGAAACCCAGTCCAGAGAGAGGGACAGTATAGGCAGAGTCCCTCCCTCCCACCCCCAACCCCATTCCTATCTACCCTAGTTTCCATGTCTCGGAAAATGGAACTACCATCCCGCCGATTATTCAAGTCAAAAACCTAGGAATCATCCTTTCCTTTCCCCAGGCACGCCGACGGTTTCCATTTGTTCCACCTCCAAAACATATCCTGAATCGTTCATTTTTCATTTCTTCTGCAGCACGGTAATCCAAGCTACTATCACCATTCTCCTTTACTGCAACCCTCTTGTTGGTCTCTCCACACCCACAGTTACACATTGCAATGAAAAATAAAAAATGTAGATCCGATCACGTCAGCCTTTCAAAGCCTCTGCTGAATCATCTGAATGTTTATATCTCCCCAAAATTCATACGTTGAAAGCCTATATGTTGGAGCCTTAGAGGGAACTTTATTAGTGCTCTTTATAAAAGAGACTCCAAAGAGCTCAGTAGCTCCTTTTGCCTTGTTAACTGAGAAAAAGGCTGTCACGAAGGAAGAGGCTCTCACTGGACAAAGAATCAGCTACTGCCTTCAGAACCGTGAGAAGGAAAAATTTCTGTTTTTTTTTTTTAAAGATTTTTTTTTATTTATTTATTAGAGACAGAGACTGAGAATGAGAGGGGAGAAGGTCAGAGGGAGAAGCAGACTTCCCGCAGAGCCGGGAGCTCGATCCCGGGACTCCAGGATCATGACCTGAGCCAAAGGCAGTCGCTTAACCAACTGAGCCACCCAGGCACCCAAAATTTCTGTTTTTTATAAGCTACCCAGTTTATGGTAGTGTTTTGTTTTGTTTTTGTTCTTGTGGGTTTTGTTTTGTTTTGTTTGCTATAGCAGCTTAAATAGATGAAGACAGACTCCCACCATGCTTAAAATCAAATTTTAAGTCTTTACTCTTGCTATAAAGGCTTTATCTCATTCTTGCCTACACGTCTACTTTCACGGCCCCACTGTTATAGGTACAATATCTTTCTTTCTGTTCCTAGCATATATCAAGCTCCTTTTATTTTATTTTTTGGATTTTATTTATTTGAAAGAGAGAGACAGAGATAGCACGGGTGGGGTAAAGAGGGAGAAGCAGGCTCCCCCTGAGCAAGGAGCCCCATGTAGGACTCGATCCTACCCTGGGATCATGACTGAGCTGAAGGCCAGGTCAACCCGCCGAGCCACCCAGGCACCTTCAAGCTCATTTTAGAACCAGTTTTGTGTTTGTTATTTTCTCTGCCTAGAACACTCTTCCCTCAGATCTTCACATGGCTGGCCCCTTCTTATCACATAGAATTCTGTAGGCACAGAGTAAGGTCACCTAGTTATTACCATATCACTCTGTTTTGTTTCCTTTGAAGCACGTGTCACTCTCTGAAGTTAACCTATTTGTGTATAGGCAATTTTTGTCTCCCATGACTCGAGTATGTTCTGCACGAAACTAGGCACTTTGCTATCTTGTTTACATTATATTCTCCATAGCACCGAAGTCCTTGATTCATAGTAGGAACTCGGTAATTAGTTGAATTTATCGATGAAAAAAATGAGTGAAAACCCCATGCCAGCAAGAGCATGGCGTGTGTGAGGAAATGGAATAAAATCTATGAAGCTAGAGTGAAGGTGGTGGGCAACATGGCGTGTGAGCAGGGAGAGGTCAGCTCACACAAGGCATTTTAGCCATGCTAAGGATTTCATCCTTGCCTTAGAGTGCTTCAGAGAAACACAACCAATAGTATATACGTGTATATATGTATATATATATATATATATATATACTTATATATAAACTATATACTTAATACTTATATATACTATAAGTATATAGTATATACTATATACTTTACTATATACTTAAACTATGTACTTTATATATATATATAGTTTACTGCGAACTTGCATATATATACATATATATACACACTAAATACAGTGTGTGTATAAATATATGTTTTTATTATCAATCTATCCATCCGTATGGTTTATTATAAGGATTTGGCTCATATGACGAGAGGCTGAGTCCCAAGATATGCAGTCAGCAAGCTGAAGACCCCAGAGAGCTGATGGTATGAATTCCAGTCCAAAAGCTGACAGACACAAAACTCCAACAAGAGCAGATATTTCTGGCTGAGTCGAAAGGCTAGAAAAAAAGCAATATACCAGTTTAAGCAGTCAGGCGGGGAAACTTCTCCCTCAGCTTTTTCGTTCTAGTCAGGTTTTAGATTGATTGGATGAGGCTTATCTACATTCCGGAGGACAATCTGTTTTACTCAGTCTATCAATTCAAATGTTAATCTCATTCTGAACCGTCCTCAAAAACACATCCGGCCTAACGCCTAACGTTTGGCCAAAAGTCTGGGCGTCTTGCAGCCCGGGTCAAGTTGATGCAAATTAAGGATCACAGTCCTTATCTTAGTATTGATGTGGAGGTATTTATATGTTATAGCAACAACTATTCATTATGTAACTTTTAAATCATTTAGCAAATGCCTCATGTAGAATTTTTGAACAAACATGTATTGAATTATACTGTTTCAGCCTCCACCTAACATGGAATGAATATGTTCTAGGAACCCTTCTCCTGAGCTCTGGGCCCTTCTTTGGTCTTACTTTCTTGTTAACAGACATTTCAAAACATCGACATAATGGTTTTTGAGTCTTTTCACTACTTGGAGGCACTTCTGTATAGGCTATACTGTCTCCTGGTATATATCATCCCATAGAAGAGGAGCTGGGGGCCTGAGAAGGCCAAGTGCTTTGGCCATGGTTAGACGATGAAATAGTAGTGGAGTTGGAATTAAGTCCCTTGTCTCCTTGTCTTCTCTTTCCAGCACTCTTTCCACTGTGCCAGGATCTATTTCGCTAGAAATCTCTCTCTCTCTCTTTCTCACACACACACACACACACATTATGATTTTTTGCTAAGTCCTTAAACAAATGGAAATTTTAAATAAATCACTGTAAGTAGCCAATGAATGATATTCCATATATGGAATAAGGAGGGTGTGTGTCAGTTATCAATCATAGGTGTAGCATTCCAAAATATCTGGGAATTACTGTTCCAGGCAACAAGCAGTATAGCCTGACTTTTCACTTGACTTTTTTTAGACTACTACGTATTTGTATCTTTATAGTGAAAATGGCACAATCTTAGTTTACGCAACATTGAATGAATTCCAGTTTATTTAGGTTGGTTTAAGAAAGGTCCAATGGAGGCAAAGAGTTACATTAACTTCATTCACTCATTCACTCAGCACTGTTTACTGAGAACTTGTCGAACTTGTCGTGAACCAGATGCTGGATTTACCATTCTTTAACCCAAGTGCCCTGCGTAAGGTGGAAGGAGACAGCTATACACGTAACTGGATCCATTATTGACGTGATGATATAGTTTATATTAGATTATTTTGTTATTCTTTTTTTTGATATGAGCATCCATATGTTTTTAAAAAATATATTTTTTTATTTATTTGTCAGGGAGAGAGAGAGAGAGAGAGAGCACAAGCAGGGGGAATGACAGGCAGAAGAAAAAGTAGGCTCACCGCTGACAGGGAATCTGATGCGGGACATCCCAGGACCCTGGGATCATGACCTGAGCCAAAGGCAGATGCTTAACTGAGCCGCCTAAGCACCCCAGTACTAAGCACTAGTAATAGATCTATTAACATCTCTCTCATTACTAATATATTAACCTTTTTGCATATTGCTTTTAAAAATTGAAAACAAAACAAAGGGGTGCCTGGATGGCTCAGTGGGTTAAGCCTCTGCCTTCAGCTCAGGTCATGGTCTCAGGATCCTGGGATTGAGCCCCGCATCGGGCTCTCTGCTCAGCAGGGAGCCTGCTCCCCCCTCTCTCTGCCTGCCTCTCTGCCTACTTGTGATCTCTCTCTCTCTCTCTCTCTCTGTTAAATAAATAAATAAAATCTTAACACACACACACACACACACACACACACACTGAAGTGAGGTATGTCAGATGAACACAGGGACCAACTGAAAGACCTTCCAATGGTCAAAACTGGAAAAATTTGAGCAATAAAATACAATAGTAATGGATCATAACCTGAGGTGAAAAACAAAGGTACCTGAGTCTTTGTTGAGATCAACCTTTGAATGAATGAAAGAATGAATAAATAACTAAGGAAGGGGAAGAAGAGACAGATCTCCCATGCAGAGAATACCAAATAATTTATGCAGATTCTTTGCTCTCAAAAAGCTGAAGCATAACTACTTCTCCTTAAATGTGGGCAGCACATAGTGTCTTCTCTCTAAAGAAAGGGATAAAAGAGTAACTTTACAGTGGAGAAACATGACAAACACCACCCCAACCAGGTGAGTAAGATCAATATCAACAGTGATAAGTTATGTTGTAAGGATGTACCTTTTATGGGATATAATGATAATGGTAACGTACACTTATGGACTTCCTCCTCTAAATCCTTGACCCCAGGGGGTTTGTGAGAAACACATCAGATGAATACAAATACAGGGACATTTTTATAAAATATCTGACCAGTACTCAAAACTGTCAAGGTCATCAAAAATAGGTAGGTCTGACACAAAGAGATGGAAAAATGTTCCATGTTGATGGGTGGTAAGAACAAATATTGTGAAAATGTCTATGCTACCTAAAGCAATCTACACATTTAATGCAATCCCTATCAAAATACCATCAATTTATTTCAAAGAAATGGAACAAATAATCCTAAAATTTATATGGAACCAGAAAAGACCATGAATAGCCAGAGGAATGTTGAAAAAGAAAACCAAAAGAAAAAGAAAAAGGAAAAGAAAACCAAACCATCACAATTCCAGACTTCAAGCTCTATTACAAAGCTGTAATCATCAAGACAGTGTGGTACTGGCACAAAAACAGACACATAGATCAATGGAACAGAATAGAGAGCCCAAAAATGGATACCCAACTCTATGGTCAACTAATCTTTCACAAGACAGGAAAGAATATCCAATGGAGAAAAGACAGTCTCTTCAACAAATGGTGTTGGGAAAACTTGACAGCCACATGCAGAAGAATGAAACTGGACCATTTCCTTACACCACATACAAAAATAGACTCAAAATGGATGAAAGACCTCAACGTGAAGCAGGAATCCATCAAAATCCTTGAGGAGAACACAGGCAGCAAACTTTTCGACCTCAGCTGCAGCAACTTCTTCCTAGAAACATCACCAAAGGCAAGGGAAGCAAGGGCAAAAATGAACTATTGGGACTTCATCAAGATCAAAAGGTTTTGCACAGCAAAAGAAACAGTCAACAAAACCAAAAGACAACTGACAGAATGGGAGAAGATATTTGCAAATGACATATCAGATAAAGGGCTAGTATCCAAAATCTATAAAGAACTCAAACTCGACACCCAAAGAACAAATAATCCAGTCAAGAAATGAACAGAAGATATGAACAGACATTTCTGCAAAGAGGACATCCAAATGGCCAACAGACACATGAAAAAGTGCTCAACATCACTCAGCATCAGAGAAATACGAATTAAAACCACAGTGAGATACCACCTCACACCAGTCGGAATGGCTAAAATAGCATGTCAGGAAATGACAGATGTTGGCGAGGATGTGGAGAAAGCGAACCCTCTTACACTGTTGGTGGGAATGCAAGCTGGCACAGCCCACTCGGGAAAACAGTATGGAGGTTCCTCAAAATGTTGAAAATAGAACTACCCTATGACCCAACAATCGCATTACTGGGTATTTACCCTAAAGATACAAATGTAGTGATCTACATCAAATGCACGTGCTCCTGAATGTTTATAGCAGCAATGTCCCCAATAGCCAAACTATGGAACGAACCTAGATGTCGATTAACAGATGAATGGGTAAAGAAGAGGTGGTATATATATATACAATAGAATACTATGCAGCTATCAAGAGAAACAAATCTTGCCATTTGCAACGACGTGGATGGAACTAGAGGGTATTATGCTAAGCGAAATAAGTCAGTCAGAGAGAGACAATTATCATATGATCTCTCTTACATGAAGAATTTGAGAGGCAGGGCAGGGGGTTATGGGGGGGTGGCAGAGGAAAATGAAACAAGATGGGATCCCTAAGGAAACAAACCATAAGAGACTCCTAAACTCATGAAACAAACTGAGGGTGGATGGAGGGTGGGGTGTAGGGGGGTAGGGATAAGGTGGCTGGGTTATGGACATTGGGGAGGGTATGTGCTATAGTGAGGGCTGTGAAACGTGTAAGCCTGATGATTCACAGACATGTACTCTGGGGCAAATAATACATTATATGTTAATAAAAAAAATCTAAAGAAATAGGTAAGTCTGAGAAACTGTCACAGCCGGGAGGAGCTTAAAGAGACAGGACAACTAAATGTAATGTGGTGTCCTGGATGGGATCCTGGAATGGGAAATGGATTAGGTAAAAAGTAAAAACTAAGGACATCTGAATAAAATGTGGAAAAAAATAAAGCAAAGTTCTTCAACTTTTAGAAAAAAAGTGAATACATATTCATTATTAGAAATTCCATCAAAACTTGAGAGGTATAATGAAGAAAAAATGCCAGTGTTATATGATAAAATGTTATGTTAATATTAGGTGAACAATTTTCTAGTCTATCTATGTATCTCTTTTTCCAGATTGATTTATCTAGCTATCTGATAGGTAGAGGTAGAGCATATATATGTATCCATATATACATTTACATACATATAGTCAACATGAAGGCAAATAATCTTATAAAAATAGGATTTTTGTGTGTGTCTTAAATTTTTATTTTGGGCATTATTTAACTTTTTTCTACATTATGAAATATATCTAACTTACAGAAAATAATTAACTGACCCTTACATATTCACTGGGCAGATTTTACCATATTTGCTTCAAATTTTTTTAATGAACAAAAGTTCCAGATAAGTTAAAACCCTGCCCCTTCATCTCGTTCCCGCTTTCACTTTTTCTTATGGTAATCAATATCTTCAAAGTGGTATATATTCTTTTCATGTCTGTTTATATACTTCTATTCTATATGTATGTTTTCATTAATGATATGGAATTTTTTATGTTTTTAAACTTTTTATAATTGGTATAATATTGGGGCACCTGGGTGGCTCAGTGGGTTAAAGCCTTTGCCTTCGGTTCAGGTCATGGTCTCAGGGTCCCAGGATAGAGCCCCGCATCAGGCCCTCTGCTCAGCGGGGAGCCTGCTTCCCCCTCTCCCTCTGCCTGCCTCTCTGCCTACTTGTGGTCTCTCTCCTCTCTGTCAAATAAATAAATTTTAAAAATCTTTAAAAAAATTGGTATAATATTTACATACATTTTTTAAATTTACGTTTTAACACAACATTATGTTTTAGAGATTTATTTAGTGCTGTGTAGATTTATATTGTATAAATACTCTTTGTATTCTACTGATGAGTATTGGTTGTTTCCAATTTTTCATATTATAAAATATGCTGCAATGTATATTGCACTTTATTTTCTCTAGAGTGTCTATATAGAGATGGCTTATCTTTTCATGTTGTTTGTAATAACTTTTGTGGAACAAATTTTTAATATTAGACTTTAATCTAGTTGGAATCTTTTTTTGTATGTCCTAGAAGGGAAGGATCCAATTTTATTTTCTTCCATATTGATAACTAGTTATACCAGATTTATTGAATTATTCATCCCCTCCCCTATCCCAACTGATGTTTATTACTACTTGTGTCACATACCAAATTCCCATACATGGTTTGGCCTTTACTAGGCATTCTATTCATTGGCCTATTTGGTTAATAGCCGGGCCAATTCTAACCCATTTTAACTAGGGATATTTTGAATGGATCAAATTACTTGAAACCAAGAGAAACTTGCCTGTAGATCTGTAAGACAAATCAAGTTGGCGTTAATGTGAAAAAACGTTTTTAATGGATATGACTACAATTTATTTTCCGAATCCTCCTTTTTTAGATAGCTTTATTGAGATATAACTTACATAAAATACAATTCACCTATTTAAAATGTGCAATTCAATCATTTTTAGTATATTCACAGATTTGTGCAATCATTACCACAATCAATCTAGGGCATTTTTATCACCCCAAAAAGAAACTCCATGCACATTAGCAGTCACTCTCCATTTCTCCTCAATCCCCCCAGCCCTAGGCAATCAGTTATCTACTTTCTGTCTCTATAGACTTGCCTCTTCTCAACATGTCCTGTAAATACAATCATATAAACTTTGGTCTTTTGTGATTGACCTTTCACTTAGGATAATGTTTTCTTTTCTTTTTTTGGGGGGGGGGATAATGTTTTCAAGTTTCAATCATATTGGAACTTGTATTAATATTTTATTCTTTTTACCACTGAGTAATAGTCTGTTGTATGGATCTAACAATTGGATTTACCCATTCATCGACTGATAGATGTTTGGGTTATTTCCACTTTTTGGTTATTATGAATAATGCTGCTGTAAACATTTCTGTATAAGTTTTTGTATAGACATATGTTTGTACTTCTCCTGATTACATACCTCGGAGTTGAATTGCTGGTTATATTTGGTTATGTTTAACCTTTTGATGAACTTCCAGACTATTTTGCAAAGTGGCTGCACCATTTTACATTCCCACTAACAGTGTACTAGGGCTCCAGTATCTCCACATCCTTTGCAACATTTGTTATTTTCATTTTAAGATTTTATTTATTTATTGAGAGAGACGGGGGCAGGGACAGGGGAAGAAGCAGGCTCCCTGCTCCCTCAGTTGGTCCCAGGGCCCTGGGATCATGCCCTGAGCCAAAGGCAGAGGCTTAACTAGCTGAGCCACCCAGGTGCCTCACAACATTTGTTATTTTCCAACTTCATTGATTTTAGCTATCCTAGTGGGGAAAAATGATGACTCATAGTGGTTTTGATTTCCATTTGTCGGATGGCTAATAATTAGCATCTTTTCATGTTCTTATTGGCCATTTGTCTTTTTTATGTATTTTTTAATTTTAAAAATTTTTAATTTTATTTATTTATTTATTTATTTATTTATTAAGATTTATTTATTTATTTGACAGAGAGAGATCACAAGTAGGCAGAGAGGCAGGCAGAGAGAGAGGAGGAAGCAGGCTCTGTGCTGAGTGGAGAGCCCGATGCGGGGCTCGATCCCAGGACCCTGAGATCCTGGCCAGAGCCGAAGGCAGAGGCTTTAACCCACTGAGCCACCCAGGCGCCTCTTTTTCTGTATTTTTTTAAATTTAAGTATAATTAACATGTAGTGTTATATTAGTTTCAGGTGTACAATATAATGATTCAACAATTCTATACATTACTCAGTGCTCATCACAAGAACTGTACTCTTCTTCCCCTTTATCCATTTCACTCATTTCTCCTCCCACTTCCTCCTGGCAACCAGTTTGTTCTCTGTATTTAAGTCTGGTTTTTGTTTGTTTGTTTGCTTGTCTCTTTTTTCTTTGTTCATTTGTTTTGTCTCTTAAATTCCACATATGAATGAAATCATATGGTATTTATCTTTGTCTGACTTACTTCACTTAGCATTATACTCTCTAGGTCCATCCATGTTGTTAGAAATGGCAAGATCCCAATTCTTTTTTATGACTAATATTATATTATACACACACACACACATGTGATGTATATATATACATCACATATATTCTCTAATTTATATGTACTATGTATATATCACATCTTTATCCATTTATTTGTGGATGAATACTTGGGTTGCTTCCATATCTTGGCTGTTATAAATATGCTGCAATAAATGTTGAATAAGTGTTTTCATTTTGGGGGGGATAGATATCCAGTAGTGGAGTTACTGGATCATGTGCTAATTCTATTTTTAACATTTAATAGAATCTTCATACTCTTTTCCACAGTGGTTGCACCAATTTTCATTTCCACCAATAGCGTACAAGGATGCCTTTTTCTCTGTATCCTCACCAACACTTGTTATTTCTTGTCTTTTTGATACTAGCCATTCTGACAGGTGTAAGGTGATATCTCATTGTGGTTTTGATTTGCATTTCCCTGATGATTAGTGCTGTTGAGCATTGTTCGTTTTTTGGCCATTTGTCTTCTTTGGAAAATAGGTCCTCTGCCTATTTTTAATTGGATTATTTGGGTTTTTTTCTGTTGCTGTTTTCTTTTTTTTTTTGGCATTGAGTTGTGTACGTTCTTCATATATTTTGGATATTAACACCTTATTGGATATCTTATTGGCCATTTGTATATATTCTTTGGAGAAATATCTATGTAGGGACACCTGGGTGGCTCAGTCGGTTAATCATCTGCCTTTGGTTCGGGTCATGATCCCAGGGTCCTGGGATCAAGTCCCACATCAGGCTCCTTGCTCAGTGAGGAGCCTGCTTCTCCCTGTTAATGCTCTCTCTTTCTCCCTCTGCCTCTGATGAATAAATAAATTAATTTATATAGATATAGATATATAGATATAGATCATTTTCCTTTTGCCTATTTTTAAAATTGGTTATTAGTCTTTTTATTACTGGGTTATGAAAATTCCTTTTTAAAAAATTTTTTTTGTCTCTGCTGGGCATGGAAGTTCTTTATATATTCTAGACACAAGTCCCTTATCAGATGCATGATTTGCAAATATTTTCTCCCATTATATGAATTGTGTTTTCACTTTCTTGATGGTATCTTTTGAAGTCCAAAAGTCTTTAATTTTGAAGAAATCCAATTTATCTAATTTTTCTTTTGTTGCCTGTGTTTTTTAGATATAGATGGCTTTGTTTAACCTGAGCTCATAAAGAATCACTCCTATATTTTCTCCTAAGAGTTTTATAGTTTTGGCACCACATTCTGTCTATGGTCAAGACAGAGTTAATTTTATTGTATGTATTATTTTTATTGTATGTATGTATTATTGAGTTATTTTTTATGTATGGTGTAGGGAAGGGGTTGTACTTTATTTTTTTGGGTGTGAATATCCAGTCATCTGAGAACATCATAGAAGAGACTATTTTTTTCTTCCACTGAACTATTTTGGCACCCTGTTGAAAATCAACTGGCTATGAGTATAAGGGCTTATTTCTGGATCTTAGCTCTTTTCCATTTATTTTTATGTTGATTTATATGATTTATAACCTAATCTCTATGCCAGTACCACGCTGTCTTGATTACTATAATTTTGTAGTAAGCTTTGTGGTTATAGGTTTAGAAATTGGGGGAAAATAGTATACTTTTTAGAAATGGTTTTTAATTAAAATAACTAATTTCATTGAATTTAATGAGAGAAAAAAATAGAGCATAAGGATGTCTTAAAATTTAGAATATAAGTTTCCCATCCCACAAGATGTTAGCTTTTAAAAAATCTAAGATTTAAAAAAGGGAATATTACAGAATTCATTAGGAATTGAAGTTTTTATATTTTATAAAGCATGTTGTTCAGTTTCAGGTTCTATGATTAACTCTGCTATGAAAAATAAAGAAATTAGCATCTTTATACTTTCTATCACTTCCCTTTTCTCACATTTTGTTTTTATTAATAATACTATTTTTTAATATTATCAATGTTACTAACAGTATATTTGAAACTATAACGCATACAGTGGTTTAGTCTTGGTTGTACATTTACCTTGACTCAGTGCTCCCCATCAGTCCATTTCATCCAAGTTATTGACTTTATAAGCTCATAGTTGTATGTCATAGTCCATCATCAGTATTTTAATGTCTATGGGACGAGTAATGATTGTCCTTTTTTCATTTATGAGATTTGTTATTTATGTCTTCCCTTTTTTTTTTCTTGATTAGTCTGGCTAGAGGTCTATCAATTCTTTTTTTTTTTTTTTAAATGACTTTTTGTTTTTAAAGATTTTATTTATTTATTTGACAGAGAGAAGGAGATCACAAGTAGGCAGAGAGGCAGGCAGAGAGAGAGGAGGAAGCAGGCTCCCCGCCGAGCAGAGAGCCTGATGTGGGGCTCGATCCCAGGACCCTGAGATCATGACCTGAGCCGAAGGCAGAGGCTTTAACCCACTGAGCCACCCAGGTGCCCCTAGAGGTCTATCAATTCTAATGATATTTTCAAAGAACTGGCTTTTGGTCGCATTTGGTTTCTTTTCTCTCTCTACCTTTCCCTCTCCCTTTCTTTTATTTTCTACCTCCTGCTCGTTATAGGATTAATTTCTTCTTCTTTTTTTCCCCTAGTTTGTTTGTTTCTTTCTTTCTTTTAGGTTTTATTTATTTATTTGACAGAAAGAGACAGAGCAAGAGAGGGAATACAAGTAGGGGGAGTGGGAAAGGGAGAAGCAGACTCCCCACTCAGCAGGGAGCCCAATGCAGGACTCCATCCCAGGACGCTGGGATCACGATTTGAGTCTAAGGCAGATACTTAATGACTGAGACACCCAGGCACTCCTTTTTCCTAGTTTCTTTAGAAGCTTATATCATGGTATTTAGACCTTCATTCTTTCCTAATATGTGACTTAATAATATATAAATGCTATGCAGTTTTCTTTAGCACTGCTTTTGCAGCATCCACAAATTTGAATATGTTGTGTTTTTCTTTTCATTCAATTAAAAATATTTTTTAATTTCCCTTGTGGATCCTTCTTTGACTCCTGGGTTATTTAGAGGTATGTTGCTTAATTTTCAAATTTTACACATCTATTTGTTATTGATTTTTTTAGTTTAATTCTGTTATGATCAGAGAATAGACATCTTAAGATTTTGGTTCTTTCAAATTTGTTGAAGGATTTTTTTTCTAAGTAATCTCTATCTCTGTGCCCAGCATGGGGCTTGAACTCGTGATTCTGAGATTAAGAGTCATATGCTTTACTGATTGAGCTGGCCAAGCATACCTGAAGGATTTTTTAATGACTTGGATTATTATCTATTTTACCACCTCACATCAGTCAGAATGGCTAAAATTAACACATCAGGAAACAACAGATGTTGGCGAGGATGTAGAGAAAGGGGTACCCTCCTACACTGTTAGTGGGAATGCAAGTTGGTGCAGCTACTTTTGAAAACAGTGTGGAGGTTCCTCAAAAAGTTGAAAATAGAGCTACCCTATGACCCAGGAATTGCACTACTGGGTATTTACCCCAAAGATACAAAGAATGATCTGAAGGGGCACATGCACCCCAATATTTATAACAGGAATGCCCACAATAGCCAAACAATAGCAAGAGCCTAGATGTCCATCGACTGATGAATGGATAAAGAAGATATTATATATATATAATATATTATATATATATAATACACAGCCATTAAAAAGTGAAGTCTTGCCATTTGCAACAACATGTATGGTATTAGAGGTTATTATGCTAAATGAAAGACGTCAATCAGAGAAAGACATATATGATATCACTGATATATGGAATTTAAGAAACAAGACAGAGGATCATAAGGGAAGAGAGAAAATGAAACAAGATGAAACCAGAGAGGGAACAAACCATAAGAAACTCTTAATCTGGACACCTGGGTAGCTCAGTTGGTTGGGCAACTGCCTTCAGCTTGGGCCATGATCCTGGAGTCCTGGGATCAAGTCCCACATCAGGCTCCCAGCGCCACGGGGAGTCTGCTTCTCCCTCTTACCTTCTCCCCTCTCATGCTCTCTCTCACTGTCTCTCTTTCTCTCTCTCAAATAAATAAATAAAATCTTTTTTTTAAAAAAAGGAAACTCGTAATCTTAGGAAACAAACAGAGTTGCTGGAGGGGTGGTAGGAAATGGAGTAACTGGGTGATTGGACATTGGGGAGGGTATGTGTTGTAATGAGCACTGGGTATTATATAAGACTGTTGGATCACAGATCTGTACCCCTGAAATAAATAACACATTATGTTAATTAATTGAATTTAAATTAAAAATAAATTTAAAAAGAAAATTAAAATTAAAAAAGAATATTATCTAGGGGCGCCTGGGTGGCTCAGTTGGTTGAGCAACTGCCTTCGGCTCAGGTCATGATCCTTGAGTTCCGGGATCAAGTCCCACATCAGGCTCCCGGCTCCATGGGGAGTCTGCTTCTTCCTCTAACCTTCTCTCCTCTCATGTTCTCTCTCACTTTCTCTGTCTATCAAATAAATAAATAAAATCTTTAAAAAAAAAAGAATATTATCTATTCTGGTGAATGCTTCATAATGGTTTGAAAAGAATTTGTAGGGAAGCCTGGGTGGCTCAGTTGGTTGAGCAGCTGCCTTTGGCTCAGGTCGTGATCCCAACGTCTTGAGTTCGAGTCCCCCATCTGGCTCCTTGCTCGGCAGGGAGCCTGCTCCTCTCTCTGCCTCTGCCTGCCTCTCTGCCTGCTTGTGTTCTCTCTCTGTTAAAATAAATAAATAAAATCTTTAAAAAAAGAAAAAAAAGAAAAGAATTTGTACTCTGCTGTTCAGTTGAATGTTATATAAATGTTAATTAGGTCAAGTGATTGGTAGCATTGTATTACAGATTTTCTATAACCTTACTGAATTTCTTTCTACTTGCTCTGCCTTTTATTGAAATAAGAATGTCGAAGTCTCCAACTGTAACTATAGATTTTTCTTTTTCTCCTTTCAGTTCCATTAGGTTTTGTTCATTCATTTTGAATCTGTATTGTTAGTTTCATATATATTTAGGTTATGTAATATATTGGATTTATCTTCCTGATGAAATGATGATTGTATAATTGTATATAATTTGATGATTGTATAATATTATTCTTTATCTCTGGTACTACTCATTAATCTGAGAACTATTTGTCTGATATTAATATCCTTTTCATTAGTGTTAGCATGGTATAACCTTTCCCTTCCTTTTACTTTTAACTTATCTATGTCTTTATATTTAAAATGGGTTTCTTATATAGTTAGATTTTGATTTATCCACCTGATATTCTCTGTCTTTAATTGATTTGTTTAGACCATTTACATTTAATCTAATAATTGATAAGTAATATTAAAATCTACCATTTGCTAGTTGTTTTTTTTTATGTATTCTACATTTCTTTTGTTGGAAGACCTGGGTCCTCTTATATTTTGATGTCTTTGTTAGTATCCTGTGTCAGGGCTCTCCCATGTAATTGCAGTAGATCCTATGCCTATGGTGGGGGATATCTGCTAGCTCCAATTCAGCATGTGGCCATGGGATGCAGTTCCTTCAAGAAATTCTTTTAGTGTAGTGGTGCTCAACTCTGGATGCATGTTAGAAATACCTGAGGGGCTTTAAAATATACCAATACCTGTGTCCTACCAGTAAAAATCATAACTTAACTTATCCGAAATGCAGCCTGGAGCTGACAATTTTAAAAAGCTTCCCAGGTGATTCTAATGTGAATTAAGTTGCAGGCTCTGGAAAGTTCTTGAATGAAAAGTACCAAATTCTACTCTCATTGATTTTCCTTGATGCTTCTCTGAGCTGCCTACTTACTGTCTTTTCTCACTTCTCTAAAAATTTGGGGATAAAAGGGAGAATTTCCAGGATTTAGTTGGAGTCAATATTTTCCCTTATACTTATATAAGTTATGCCCTGTAACTATTCCTTGGAAGAAGATAGAGGATTATGATCCATTTGTGGCTGAAACGTTTCAAGGTTTATGATATGATTTAGTGTCCTTTACTGTGTTTTACTTTTGCTTGTAATTTTTTGGTTAGTTGTTGCGATCTTTATTTATTTGCTTATTTTGTCAGATATTGGAGGGAAAGGATTCTGTGATCCAACGTTATTCTGTTATCTTTACCTGGAAGTCCTTACATTTTTTATTGTATTATACTATTTTCTGGGGCGTCTGGGTGGCTCAGTGGGCTAAAGCCTCTGCCCTCGGCTCAGGTCATGATCTCAGGGTCCTGGGATCGAACCCTGCATTGGGCTCTCTGCTCAGCAGGGAGCCTGCTTCCTCCTCTCTCTGCCTGCCTCTCTGCCTACTTGTGATCTCTCTCTCTCTCTGTCAAATAAATAAATAAAATCTTTAAGAAAATAAAATACTATTTTCTCCAATCACCACAATGACCTTGTGAAGTAGTTGTTGCAACAACAACTACTATTACTATTACTACTGTGGTTATAGGTGTCCTCATTTTACAGATTCTTAGGCTTCTTCATCTGGACAAAGGTGACAGTAATGGTGTCCACCTCAGGTGTTGCTGTGGAGATTAAATGAAAATGTGAGACATTTGCACAATGCCTAGAAAACAGTAAAGTGTTCAATCACTATTAACTAATAATAATTGTTCTGTATTAAATATCACCCATGAAGGATGCCTGGGTGGCTCAGTCATTTAAGCATCTGCCTTCAGTTTAGGTCACAATCCCAGGGTCCTGGGATCGAGTCCCACATTGGGCTCTTTGCTCAGTGGGAAGCCTGCTTCTCCCACTGCCTGCCAGTCCTCCTGCTTGTGCTCTCTCCCTCCCTCCCTCTCTCAGTCTCTCTCTCTGACAAATAAATAAATAAAATCTTTAAAAAAAAATAAATATTACCCATGAATATGAAGGCAATAGTTATATTCTACTCATGGCCCATTAATTTCATGTCTTGTTCCTTTTAACTTTTTAAAAGGATAAACTAAATATGATGACCATTTTTTTCCTGACAGAAATTTAAGAATTTTCAAACTACTATATTTTGGGCATACTTTATAACTTTGTTTTTGTCCTTTAAGATTTTATTTATTTATTTATTTGACAGAAAGAGAGATCACAAGTAGGCAGAGAGACAGGCAGAGAGAGGGGGGAAGCAGGCCCTCCGCTGAGCAGAGAGCCCGACGTGGGGCTCGATCCCAGGACCCTGAGTTCACGACTTAAGCTGAAGGCAGAGGCCTCAACCCACTGAGCCACCCAGGCGCCCCTGTTTTTGTTCTTTAGACTGGAAGATTATCTTTCTCAACTATCAAAGCATGTGTTAGCAACCAGTTGTATTTCACATATTAGCTTCATAGTTCTGTCCGTATGAATTTTTTTCTTTATTGATTTTCGGTGTTGATACCGGCTTCTCTGAGTCTTCACAGATATTTTTAGTGAGCAGTTGGATTTTGCTTAGTCAAGGTATTTCAAGTGATTGTAGCCATTATTCTTTTTGATGTTCCAATTACCCAAGAGTTTGCCAGTGGGAGCCCTTCCAGCTGGCTCCTGTGTCTGACATGCTCCCACTTTTCTTAAATGTGTCCTGGGTTCTGGCACAAGATGTCCCAGACTCACCTTGTGCCTACTCTTCTCAAGACTTGCAATCAGCCTGTTCTCCAAGGAATAGCTAGACATCACTTTAAACTGAAAACTCCAAATTTCTTATTGAAGCATTTTCTTGAGCTTGTTTTGGGAATAGCTAGCCTGCTGAGCAAAGAGTTGGGAGCATCTATTTTGACTCTTAGCTGTAATGGTCACTGAAACAATATGTTTATCTTTTTTTTAAAATATTTTATTTATTTATTTATCTGAGAGAGAGAGAGAAAGAGAGAGCAGGTCAGAGGAAGAAGCAGACTCCCCATGGAGCTGGTAGCCCGATGCGGGACTCGATCCCGGAACTCCAGGATCATGACCTGAGCCGAGGGCAGTTGTGCAACCAACTGAGCCCCCAGGTGCCCCCAATATGTTTATCTTTTTAAAAAGAATATCACACTCAAAATCTGTGTTAAATCATAGCTCATTGTACTCTTATACTTTCAACCTACAGAAGCAAAATTTTAAAATAGTCTGTTTGAGACACTATTTGTATCAAAGACAATTTTGTGCAGTTTAACATACTCCTATGCTTACCCTAATGGGAAGAAAGAGTAATGTGTCTTCAGATCACCAGTTTTTGGAAATACTTCTCATTCTGATGGTAAGCAGGATCTAATGAATACAGTGTTTCTATGACAAATACCATGGAGCGAAAAGTTTAGTCATTTACTAGAATATGTCCATATCTGTATTCCAAAAGTAACTGAAGCATTGAAATTATTTTCAGAAACATTTCCTTTTTATCTAGATAATATTACAGAAAAATGTATATTTTATTATTAGAAAAGAGGGTACATCAAACTTTCATTTTCTTTAAAAATTCTCACATATTTATTGCTTTGTTATTATTATAAAAGTTACAATACTCTTTTTTTTTTCTTTTTAGATAGCCTGCAAGATGCAGAACCACAGTTAATCACTTCTCTATTTGATAACCCATACTTCTCCTCGGTAGCACTGATTGCAATTATAAGTACAACCTTGACTGAGTAATGAGTACAATTTGTGTCTCTCTGTCCTGCTAGCATGTAAACTACATGTGTTCGCACACCTGCTACATCATTCATCAGCACGTGCCCAGGAGCTAGAATAGTATCTTACATGTAATAGACAGTGAATAAATTTTTGTTGAACAAATTATATTTGCCAAAAATATTTTTCACTAATTGGTAACTTAAGTTTGTGCTTTAAAACAAACAGATAAGTACATTTATGTGGTTCATTTTATTGGTATTTATCATTGTAATTTGCTTTTATATTTTGAAAACCCTTTCCCAATTTGAAATCAATTAAATATTCACCTTTTCTTCTTCATAGCTTTTATAAGGTTCTATCTTATATAATTAACTTTT
>CM052798.1:130896502-130936538 GCA_028533885.1 Nasua narica | reverse complement strand
TTGTGTTAAAAAGGACCATAAAAATCACAAAATTTAGAATTAAATCAGTTTATTCTTTTCAGAAACATTGTATTGGGTGCATCAACTTAGAGGTAAGTGCCCATTTTATTTTCTTTTGTAGCCATGTATTTCTATTAAATTTTGATTTTCCTTAAAATAGCTCAGAGAAAGTGAGGAAAACATGTATGGGGAAAATATATAATTTTATTAAGCCTCTGAAACTCCAAACATATGCAAAACAAATAAAAACGGGCCGGAGGTGGGGGAAAACTTTTGAGGAACATTTTCTAGGTGTGGCCTCCTTGCCAGAAAATTGATTCTTACAGGACCCAATCTAAGAGGAAAGCTCCTATCCAGTTTGTGTTCTGTCACTCACAAGCTGGGTGACCCCAAGGTCATCTACCTTGTCCTAGTGTCCGTTTCCTTGACTGTTACATGCAGACTAAGACGGCCGATAAGGATCAGTCTGGGTGTAGAAGTTTGTGGACTGTACGAAAGCCAGAAATTCCTTAATTCATGAAGCAATTTTTAAAACCTTGGATCATTAACAGATTTCCAGCCCTAGAAGATTTGTAGAAGGTGCTGTTAGGGTGAGGGGTGTGGGAAAAAAGAATAAATAAGTATATATAAAGTAAACAACACAGGAGAGAGGTTTTCTCTGAAGAGAACTAAGTGCTCAGGGAAAATGTAATTCCTGCTGGCGACTCTTTTCTCAGGATGCTGCATTCTTCTTTACCTCTTATGGGGGCTCATCCTGGCCCAGTACCTTTACGTGGTCACCATTTATGCCAAAGTAACTCCCTTCTTCCTGTTTTTCTTTTCTTCCTCCTCCTTGGTTTCCATAGAATACTCCATACTCAATACCTCTCAGGAGCCGAGGCTCAGCCTGGTTTCCCGAATTACCTACACCTGTGACAGCCTCCCTCTTTCCCAGCGCCCTCCCCATGCTGGGTGGGCCAAGGCTTCCGCGACTATTTCCATTTTCAGACAGTAGATGTCGCTGGCTTACTGTTACAAAGGTATCTGCCTGGTTATCATCCCTGTTCCCAGGTCCCCTAAATCAATTTCTGTGTTGAACCACCTTAGAGTTAGAAATGTTTGATTTTTACTTGTTTATAATCATATCTTCTAGGCAGTCGTTTCACAAATTTATGGAAACTACTCAAACAGTGCTTCCTCATTTTGGAAATCTCTGTAGAAGAGTTATTTTCTGATTGTGATGCCAGCGTGTGGGGAAAACTAGCTCCCTACCTTACAGATCTTCATTAAATCATGTCATCTTCTATGAGATATTGAGATACTGCTTTTGGGAAAGGGATTAAAAAAAACTTGTATAATTGACAATATCTTCCAGCGAAACCTTTGAAGTTATAGTTCTAATATTTTAAAGGAACTTTTCAAATTGTATAACCCATTTGATTTTTATTCCTTTGTATATTTCTCTTTCTCTTTAAGCCCTAAGACATTCTTCAGTCTTAAAGGATGCAATGAGAATCTGTTTTCTGGAAACAGTTTTCCATATTCTCCCTAATGCTGTGCCAGTAAACCGAAGGGAACATAACAGAGCAGACATGCACATCTCCATGGTAGAAAAAGAAAATATACTGCCACCAGCAGGGTCTGTCTGCTTTTGGAAACGTCTCAAAGATACCTTCATGGGAGGTATCTGAAGAATTCTCAAGGAAAATAAAATTATGGAGATTCTGAAGAAAATGTAGCTTATCATTAGTAGGTTTATAATTTTTGTAACTCTAGTGACAGATTTTCCCAGTATACAATTTTGTTTATTTCACTGAATGTACTTTATTTTTTTATTTTTATTTTTTTGTAAAGATTTTATTTATTTGTTTGACAGAGAGAGATCACAAATAGGCAGAGAAGCAGACAGAGAAAGAGAGAGAGAGAGAGAGAGGGAAGCAGGCTCCCTGCTGGGCAGAGAGCCCGCCGATGCGGGGCTCCATCCCAGGACCCTGAGATCATGAGCTGAGCTGAAGGCAGAGGCTTTAACCCACTGAGCCACCCAGGCGCCCCTGAATGTATTTTATAAAATAGAGATTCTTTCTCCCTTTGTCCTCCCTTATCATGTAACAAAATGCTACTTAAAATAAAAAACCTGAATGAATAAATTAAAGAGGGCTTTAACTTATAAAGGTCTTTAAAACTCATAGCATTCCACAAAACCCGGAATCACATTGGCATTTTGGGAAAATGTCTATTTGATTTTAAGAAATTAATCAATTCTTGGTGCTGCAATTGAAGTCAGTAATCTAAATATATTTTAGGAGATAAGTTACGCTTTTGATGAGCTCTGTGATTAGAATTTAAAACACTTAAAGATCTCCCGTATACTCTCAAATCCGGTGATTTTGAACAGATTGTAATGTAAAAATGATTTCTAAAGTCTCCCTCAACAGTGAGGTCCTGTCATTTCACCATTGCCCTCCTGTTCTCCAAATATTCAAATGCCTACACGCTGAACACGGTGCCTCCCTGACTTGATGATGGATTTGTATAGCTGTCAATTCTAGATTTATTGCTCAGTTTGGGAATGAGCTGTTTCAAGAGCACATGCCCTGCAGATCTCTCAGAACTAGCCAAAACCCTCCATTGGAAGCGAAATATTAGTCTATACTTCATATGCTTGGAATTCTGAGATTATGTAGGTTTTTTTCTGAATAAAGTTAGAAATCCAGAATGACAACAAAAATTTATTTTCTTTTTCTTAAGATTTGTAGAGTTATTTGGTATAGAGAGAGAGACAACAAGAGAGGGAACACAAGCAGGGGGGCATGGTAGAGGAGGAAGCAGGTTTCCCGCTGAGCAGGGAGCCTGATGCGGGGCTCGATCCCAGGACCCTGGGATCATGACCTGAGCCAAAGGCAGACACTTAACGACTAAGCCACCCAGGCGTCCCAACAACAGAAATTTCTTAACTTCGTCCTAACTCTGTGGTATTGCTGTCTGGCAACAGCTATAGCCAAACCTGTGATTTAAATTTCAAACTTAGTAAGTGAGAAATCATCTCTGAGAGCCAGAATACACAAGGCAGCAGTTGCAACAATATCCTTCTACAGCACATGTTAGAAAGAACATCACAAACACATTGCCAAAATTATTAATTTTCTAGAAGAAAAACACATAAAGCAAATGTTCTTGAAGGGCTAATACGTATATGCCTTGAAAATGGCCTTAGCTAGCAGTAATGTATGATTGTTGAATTATATGCTCAAGACATTGGAATTCTTGTTAATCCATACTTTGTTTCATAACTAAATGTACTTAAGGAAACCAATTAGATGTCTTTAAAAGCTGAAGTTCTGAGGACTCAGAATATTTTCTGGGACATGGCCCAGTGCTTTCTACCTGAGAATTAGACAAGAAAAGGAAAGGATGCCGGGACTGTTTGCTCTTTCTTTCTCTCCTTCAGGTTTCTTCTAACCAGTCATGATTTGATAAAACAATTTCACTTAGGTGATCTGTCTTCAAGTTCAGGATCTCAGGCATAAGCCAACCTTTTTCTCTTCCAAACTATAGTATTTTTTTATCCTTTTAGCTCTTCCTTTGGAATCTTTTGTTCCTCCACTAAACCTTTGTGGTCACCAAGTTCCTCTTCTGAAATGCCTCTTTTTGAGCATTGAAATAAACGTTTTTACTCTCTTCCTTTCACATCTGGTTTGACAGGTCAAAATTCAAATTAGTTTTAAGTACAACCGTGTTTTCTATGTTTTTTCCCCTCATCGTCCCCAGGATTTAGAGTAGAGACTCTATGGCTGGCAAGAGCAAAGAGAGGCTTTGCTGACAGATTTTTCAAAAACCTGACCCAGCTGGTGTAATCCTCACTACCCTCCCCTTTTCTCAGATACTTCTTCACTGCCTTCCACCCCTTTTCATGATCATTCCACTTCTTTTTTTTTTTTTTTTTAAGATTTTATTTATTTATTTGTCAGAGAGAGAGAGAATACAAGCAGGCAGAGAGGCAGGCAGAGGCAGAGGGGGAAGCAGGCTCCCGCTGAGCAAGGAGCCCGATGCGGGACTCGATCCCAGGATCCCGGGATCATGACCTGAGCCGAAGGCAGCTGCTTAACCAACTGAGCCACCCAGGTGTCCTGATCATTCCACTTCTTGGCCTTTGTTCCGTGCCATCTCTGCCCCAGCTTTGTTTTGCCTACTCAAATTCATCATATTCTTCATCGAAGTCACAGAGCAAGTCCCAGATGCGGCTTTGTTTCCCCAAAGAGCATGCACATGGCCTTTCAACGCTGGAAGTCTTTGCTGGCATCTCTAATGTATGTTCTGTGACTTTCTTTGTCTTCTTTCTGTGATCATGGCTATGTCTCCCGAGAACATTTCAGACTTTGGGGACTGAGAATATCGATGATCTTTTTCAAATCACCCACCATGTATGTTGGTGGTGGTAGCGATGACACTTATTGTCTTCTCCTTCAGGATCCTGAGGTCTCCTCCAAGAAATCTTTACATAGGAGACGACAATCATTGTTGTTCTTTTGGAAATCCCTCTTTTCTTCAGAGAGAGAGAGAGAATTGGTGTGTGAATGTAAAAGCTGCTTCTTTTGGCTTTAAAAACAGCTTTATTGAGAAACCATTGACATACTCTAAAAAGCACCCATTTTAAGTGTACAAATCAATGAATTTTAGTATATCTACAGAGTTGTGTAATCTCCACTACAGTCTAATTTTAGAATATTTTCATCACCTCCAAAAGAAACCTTGTACCCATTTCAGTCATTCCTCTATTGGTTGGCATTTAACACACAAATATTTTAAAATACTGAATGCAAAATAACAACAACAACAAAAGAATGCATTAGAACATCTCCATTCAATAGTGTGGCTGTTGTTGAGGGAAAGCTATCAACCACTTTTTAACGGATTTTAAAATCTATTATAAGTTCTCCCATCACTCACCAATGCTTAAAGCTACTTGGTTAGGCACTCCGGTTGTAAAACTCTGTTTGTTCTTTGATGCATCACACCCCAATGCGTAAGAACATTTGGCTGTTGTGCAACGGCAGATCATTTTTGTTTTTTAACAAGAAACTGTGTCAACAGGACAACTAATTCAGCCATCTCAATTGAACTGATGAGTCAACTTAGTGTTTACAACACTGTGAAAAATGATTATTTGATCAAGAACATTTGCCATTTTATTCAAGATTGTCAAATAATTTTGAGTGTGTGGACATAGCCTTATATCTGCATTAATTAATTTAAAACTTGGAAGGAAGAGATAGGACCTAATACCAAAAAAAAAAAAAAAAAAAGAAAAAAGAAAAAGAAAAATTCAAGGAAGCATCTCTTTGGGGTCTAGCTATGTGTATAGCTCCAGAGCTCCGTGTACTTCTTGAAAATCGACAAGAGTAATTTAAAACATCTCATCAAACGGATGGGCCTGGCTTGGTGAGTAAAGACGCGACTTTGTCGATGGCAAATCAGGAGCTGTAATTAATGGAGGGACCTTACGCACTTGTGACTGCAGCCAGTATTTGGAAGCCATTAGTGGAAGGCTGACATTTTGATACCTCTTTACTTCCTCATGGTTTTATGTGGAACCTGTTGCTTTTACCTTCTAAGCATTTCTTGGATCTGTCCTCTTACAGCATCTCCCAGCACAAGCTCTTGTGCTCGCTCTTGGGTTTCTGCAGCTCAGGCCTAACTCGTGTTCCTGCTTCTGTCACACCCCTCGCCTCTAACCCCATCCCCAAGGTGATGTCTGCATGGCAGCCAGAGTGATCCTGACCCTTCAGACCAAATCCATTCAGGGCAGCTCCCTTCCATGTGCTTCCACCACAGAAAAAACGAAGGGCAGGCTTCTTAGCAGTTGATAGAGCCCTCCATGTCTGTGCCCTGCTCAGTCCTCCTCTGCCGCCATTCCCCTGCACATTTGATGTTCTAGTAACACTTACTGCTGGATGCTTCTCTTCACACACCCTAATCTTTCATGCTTTTCCTCAGCAGTTCATTCTGCACTGGTTGCCCTTCAACCTTTCTTCACAGAGATAATTTGGACTCCTTTTTAAAGACAGTTCAGGTGTCATCTGTATTGGAAAGCCTTTCTTTGACTGCAGCCTAGGTGAAGAGTCCTTCACTGGTGTGCCAACTCCTTGCTCTCAGGGAGCACGGGCTAGTCGTCTCCGTGTTCCCAGTGTCTGGCAGGAGGTACCTTATAAAGGTTTGTCGACCTGAAGGCAATTTTGTTGAAAAAATAACTGCATTTCTTGATTCATGGATTGCTTTTGCCTTTTTTGTGCTTTCTTTCTGAATGCGTGTTCATCTTATTCTAATTTACAACCAGTGTTTTTTTAGGACCTGGTAGGAACAAAAACATCATATCTAGGGAGTGGATCAAGCCTGATCTTAGGATGAAAAATGAGAGGTAAAGGTCTGTGTGGTATTTCTGGAACTATAATGACCCTAGGACAAAAACGCTCTTTGATAACTTTAGTGTCAAGCTGATATTAACTCTTTATATGTTTACATTTATTTGTCGATCATTTTCCAGATTGAAAGTTAGATTAACATATTATTATAGCTACCATTTCTTCATTTATTGAGTACTTACTATATACCAGCCTCTGTAAAAACCCTTTCGCATTTATTATATTTAAACCTCCTATAGGTAAAGGCAGAAGAAATTATTCCCATTTAATCCAGGGAGACTGCATCTCAGAGAGGTTAAGTAACTTGCCAAAAGTCACACAGATATGGATTGCATAGCTAGGATTTCAACTCTGAGGTGTGGAGCTCCAAAGCCCATGTTCTTTCCACTTAGTCTTAGTGCCACCATGAAAGGATCTTTCTTTAAGAGTGAGCCACCAAGTAGGTAACTGTGATAATGAGGTAGGGAGCAGGCAACAGTCAGACTACTTGGAGGGGTAAGCATGGAAAAATAGGTCAAAATTAGGGTGGCAGAGTGGGTGTCCCTGGTAGGAGAAAGGCAGGCCCTCTTACATGTGTTAAAAAAAGACACTGGAAAGGGGGTGAGGGCCTGCCAAAGACACAGTGTACCCAAACCCCAGTTTTGCAAGTGACTGGGTCTGATAGGAAATATTTTGGTGCTTGGTGCTCATCACAAGGAAAAACTAGGAATGGAAGAATCCTTCCTCTGCCCCTAAGTTTCTTTCTTTCTTTCTTTTTTTTTTTTCTTAGAAAGCAATGAGAAAGACAACAAAGAAAGTAAAAGGAAAAAAAGTCTATATAGATTGGTGAAGAAATAAAAAGAAAAGGTTGAGAAATAATTATAACAGAGCTGGGATGGGTCACCAGGCAGTTTCATATGCAAACGTAAGGTCTTTGGAGAAATTATTCCTTTCCAAAATATTTTGGAAGCCAAAATTATGTATGTCGCAAATTATTTTTCAAGAAAATCCGTTTGGCTGGATTTAACCTTCGTATTTTTTTTTTTAAGATGTTATTTATTTATTTGACAGAGAGAGAAAGAGAGAGAGAGAGAGATCACAAGTAGGCAGAGAGACAGACCGAGAGAGAGAGGGGGAAGCAGGCTCCCTGCTGAGCAGAGAGCTGATGTGGGACTCGATCCTAGGACCCTGAGACCATGACCTGAGTGGAAGGCAGAGGCTTTAACCCACTGAGCTACCCAGGCACCCCTTAACCTTCGTATTTAAAGATCTGTAGTCATCTTTCTTTTCTACTCTTTATGATTTTTTGAGGTTTTATTTTCTCAAGATTTGACCAAATTATTAAAACAAATGGAAAAAACATGGATTTCTCCCAGATGGTGTGAGCACTGATTTATAATTTGGTTAGCATGGAGAGGTGTTAGAATGTTATTTCATTTTGTTTGTAAACTCTGGGTGTGGATGTTCAGTTTTAAAATGAACATCATTTGTGAAAGTTGTTATATCACTTGCTTCTGGAATTTTTACAATAAATCAATTTCTTCTATCTTTTTGGTACTGAGTTAAAACTTTGTCGTAGGTGAGCTTCTTCCCGGTGTGAAGGCAGATTTGAATTCACAGTCTTTTTGACATTAAAAAAAGGGTAAGTGTATTGATAAATTGTGTGATAAATTGTTGTGTAGAAACCATTGACAGACATTGCATGGTGAATTACAATTTAAAATAAGGCTTAATTTTCATGTATATATATATTCATTCTTGTAAATTAGACTCAATCACATGCCTTTGCTTTTAGCTACATATCTATGTAAAATAGTACATTTGAAAGTAGTTTATTTTAAAATGAGACGAAATTTAAAAATTTGACTTAGAGCAAAATTGAACAATGGGGAGAATGAACTTCTTTTGACCTGGGACAAATGAAAAAGTGATTTCAACCAAAAATAACGTTTCTCCCTATAGAGCAGGAAGGTAATATATGGAGATACCTTTGCAGCATCCAGACGTGTGATTTCAGGATGCTGCCAGATGTTATATGTGCTCCAGGAGACCTCATGGAATTGGGTAGAAAGTGTGGAAAATGCTGCCTGAGCCACACACGAGGAGGACTGTGGACCAATAAGAAAAGATGGCTGCATAAATCAAGATGCTGTAAGGGGAGGCTCAGTGCTTGCCTTCGTTCACCCCCGCCAATAGGAGACCAGGCCAGGTGGACTGGGGAGAACAGATCCCAGACGTACTCTTGATCTCGTTCCTTCTCCTCTTCCCCTAGGATGTGGGACGACAGGGCATGTAAGGAGGCGGTTCAGATTAGGCAGAGTTCACTTCAATTTAAATTTCAGGCCATAATGATATAACTACAATGGCTAGGCCTGCCAATTATATATATTCTTCTATTATATATGGGCCAATTTTTTTCAGTGATTTCTTCATTTCTTCCTTCCTTCATTTAGTTATTAAACATTAATTGCTTTATCATTTTGCTAGAAGCTGATCGTGAGACAAGGCCGGGACCCAGCCTGCAGGGAACCTCTGAATGCGTGTTACCAGCCACTGCTCTTGGCATTTGGTCTAGTTGGGGATATGCTCAGTAAAGTTGTAAATTGAACTGATAACCTGATTGTCGCACTTTGTGATGGCTGCTGTGAAACAATGAACAGTATATAATGATAGAAAACAATGCTTGACAGCCTTTTTGAGGAGGGGACACGAAGGCTCATACTGAGAGCAGAGAGGAGCCAGCTCTGCAAAGAAGGGAGAGAACATTCCACAGCATGTGCAGAGGCCCTCCTTGGGGTGTGAAGGAGCGTGCTATTTTTGAGGCACAGAGAGATGACTGTTTTCTTCCACAGCTGGAGCCGTGAGGAGGGGAGAGGGTGGCAGAACCGGGAGGATGGGGAGGTGTACGCCAGCTTATGCAGGGTCTTTCAAGGCCAGGCAAGGAGCTTGGATTTTCTTTGAGATGAAATGCGAAGTCATTTAAAAGGGTTTAGTCAGGGGTGAAATTTGAACTAGTTTAGGTTTTAAAAAGAATGCTGGGCCTGCTGTGTGAACAACAGCTGGAGGTGGGCAGGAGAGGAAGGAGGAGCGCCATCAAGAGGCTCCCGACCGGTTTGGGTGAAAGGGCTGTGCCTGGAGTCCGGTGGCCGTGGCGGTGGCTGCGGAGGTGACCGTGCAGGCTGCGGCCGACCGCAGGGAGCGCCTGCACGCCTGCCTGTGGGAGCCGTTCTCTGCTGCTCCTGACGCCCCGCTCTGTGGAGCCCTGCGGCTCCAGGAAATCACGAATCCACACAGCCTACATGTAAAAACGAGGTTGACTGACATTTTCAGACACGTAACCATCATTTGACTCGACCGACTCGATGACCTAGTGGTGGGGTCTAGGATCCTTCTGAAGCCAAGATCCTAGTTTGTCGTATTCAAAGGGGACAAGACTTTCCGATGGTGGGAGGGTATTTATTGAGGTGTACAAAAGCTGTTGACCACAGCTGTTTTATTTAAAGTAGTCTTTGGAGGAAATAGTTTCCAAATCCTTGACTTTCAGTCTCTCGATTGAAATGTCAGGATTGGAAGTCAGGATCAAGGGGGACAACCTGAGCAAGGGAAAAGTCCGTCAGGAGAAAGAGCACAGACAAATTGAACCAATGATTGAATCGCACGCGCACACACACAGACACACACACACACAATCAAACCAAGTCACGACGTTGGGCTTGATCTCAGTTTGAAAAACTATCGACCCCTCTTTGAACGGCGTTCGGGAGAGGAAGACAATGGTGTTTTGCTTCTCAGGCTTTAGGCAGGTTGTGCTTCTGTGTTTAATTTTGCTGCAGTCACACATGTCCTGATAGAGCGCAGGCTTGATTATTGTAATTCTCTTTTAGTAGGACTTCCAGCAGGGCTTTTCTGTCACTTGCTGCTCACGCAGAATACAGCAGCACATCTGCTGGCTGATCTGAGAATGGGCAATCAGATTACCCCATCCTGTATAATTTGATATGTGCGGGTCACTGAGGACTCTGGCAATGTTTCTTTGTTTCTCTCTGCCTTTTTTTCTCTCTCTTTTTAAAAAGGCTGAAAATTACATTTCCTCCATATCCAAGCCTATCTACTTTCACAATCATTTATCTTTTCTTAGAATCGTGAGGCAGTTTACCTCCTCTCAAGTCACCTGTCATTTTAGGCTAAAGGTGGACCCATATGCTGTTTGTCATGTGATGACAGGAAAAAAAAAATGAGACTATGTGGTAAGATTATGAGGCACTGTTTTAATAGATTTTATTCCTACTTAGTGAAAGAAGCTTACATCCCGTGGAAGGATGAAGAGTTTCTATTCTATTCCTTCTATTCTATTCTGTTCTAGTCCATCCATTCCATTCCATTCCATTCCGTTTTGTTCCATTTCTTCCTTCCACTCACGGATTCTTAAGCTTGCCAACAGCCTGGAAGAGGGAGACAGCTGGTGTGGTATTGCAGCTTTGCCTGTGGTTGGTAAGGTAGCTTTTGACCCACATAGTTAGTGAATGTTGGAAAAGCTGTGGATGGAGAGGTCAAGTCAGAGTCATGACACCGTGGACTTTTCTGGACTGCCAGGTTCCTGTTTGTTGTTCCCTGAGCATCCTAGTGTAAGGTTGTTCTGAATGGTGGGAAATCGGATTGGAAGAAAGATCAGCAATTTGTGTACACAACTCTGGGACACAACTCTAGGCTCCTCCCCAGAGGGTAAATGTAAGACAAGGCACATAGGTCAGGGGCACACATCCTGCCTTCAAGGTTAGGTGGTCTTTGGACCTCTGGTTTCCTTCACTGGCAAGTTTCCTGATGTTAAATTGAGTATGGGGGGAGGACAGAAAGATTGGAAAGGGTGACAGGCTGCTGAAATGGTAGTATTCCACTCACCTCAGGTGGTCCCACAGGTAGAGGCAAGCTGACTCTAGGGAGAGTCTCTCAAGGGCCATCAGTCATAACTCACCATTTCCTAATTGTCTAGTATCTTCTGGATAAAGAAATCAATCTTTCTCTATGGTCTTTTATAACATTTAGTCTATTCTTTTGAAACTTTTAGTCACTACAGTCAGTGCTCATTTAACTTTTCAAAAGACAAGAACAAATTTTAGGAAGGAAATAGAGCTCTCGTGGAAACTGTAATTTTCATAATTAAGCACTAGTGTAATTTACTCGAGGCACTGACTACCTGGGTGTGGGCTGGAGTGGGAACCCTAGCCCCAAATCATAACTCCGGTGTCTCTGCAGGCAGGTTACTTTGCATCGCTGCTCTTGGTGTCTTTGTGTGTAAAATGTGAATAATCATATCATCCTCTCAGTGCTGCTGTGAGGACTAAAGGAGATAATACTTGTGAAGCTCCTGCCAGCACCTTCTCCTGCCTCCGTCAAAGTTAATCTTGGTTCAATCAAGGAACAGAATTAATTTTTTTCTGTTGTTTAATTATAATTTTTCTCTTTTGTGATGCATTTTTGTCTTGGAAAATGGCTTTATTCCAGCAAGTTTCTCTCTCCCTTCCTACCTCCTTCCTTCCTTCCTACCTTCCCTCCTTCCTTTCTCTTTTTTTTTCAAAATCCAGATATGTCTCTTTTTTTTTAAAGATTTTATTTATTTATTTGAGGGAGAGAGAGAGAGTGAGAGAGAGAGAGAAAGAGCAGGAGTAGGGTGAGGGACAGAAGGAGAGGCCGACTCCCCACTGAGCGGTGAACCCAGATGCAGCCTGGGACTCCGGGATCATAACCTGAGCTTAAGGCAGATGCCTAACCGACTGAGCCACCCAGGCGCCCTCTTTCCTTCCTTCTTTCCATCTTTCTTTCCAATAAATTAGTCAAAGTAGGCAGACACAAAGTCTTTTCTAATTAGTCTAAAGACCAGGTTAGTGATTATGTGACTAAGTAAACTAACCAAATTCTATGATAAATTCGTGAAAAACAGTCACTTTAACATTGTTTTGTCTTTTAAAATTTCTTTTTTTTTCTTTTTTTTTTCAAGATTCTATTTATTCATTTGACAGAGAGAGAGAGATTACAAGTAGGCCGAGAAGCAGGCAGAGAGGGGGAAGCAGGCTCCCCGCTGAGCAGAGAGGCCCATGCGGGGCTTGATCCCAGGACCCCGAGACCACGACCCGAGCCTAAGGCAGAGGCCCAACCCACTGAGCCACCCAGGAGCCCCAACATTGTTTTGTCTTTTAAAACAGAGTAGTGTACCTGAAGATTTATCTTACGCAAATATTGTGGAAGCATTATGTAAGAGACTAACACGCACTCTGCTAGAGTAAGATCCAAGAAAAGCCAGAGAAGAAAGAATCCTAATGAGTAAGCATTTTAATAGGTAGACTGTTCCACTCTCTGGTAGACCAGAGAGTGGTTAGCAGATAGAAGTAGCTGTAAGTAGCTGTAAGGAGCGTTGGATGCTTAAAGCAAGGAGGTCTTACTTCATGGAGCAGTGAAAGCCATCCTTGCTGTGGAAATATCATCACTTGTGCTGGAATAAACTGTGCAGTGTCAGTTTCAGGTTGGTGACCAGAGAACCTTGTTCTTGGGACACTTCTCCACCAGGGAGTACTAGAGCGCTTGAGAGAGTGTGACCGTCAAGGTTACCCTTCGCTTTTTAGACTTACAGTGATATATTGCTGGGCTCTGTTAGGGAAGAGATTTAATTGGCTTTTGGGGGGTGAAAGCCCTTTAAATTTGGACTCTCCAAGCCAGGAGTGGGACCTTTATTTGGCTGTTCATTATAAGTAAACAGGTCTTTAGTGAAGCTGTCTCCTAGTCAGAACTTAGGGGGCAGGGAGCCAATCATCGAAGGCATCGTTTCTTGTGGACAAAGGGCATGGGACCATAGGATGCTACATTACAGTGTTTTTCTAAATAGTTAGAGGAGATTTATACTCAGAAGTAACACATTAAATATTTTGGGGGCATATACTAGAATCACTCACTTCATGAACTATAATACGATTTTTAAAATATTAATAAATTTAAATACTTTTTTTGTGAAAAAAAAAAAAAAAAAGATTTGTGCCGTGCCCCAGCCTGTGGCTTCCCTGGGACATGTCCGTGGGGGCGGTCTGACAGACACTCCTCTATCCAAAGGGGACATTTTCTGATGCCATCCTTAAAGGCAACAGTAGGCTGCAGGTGGTGGCAGGACTTGAGGAAATTGCATTTTCTTGGGGATCTGGAAAGGAGATGCCAGGAAGGATAGAACCTGAGCCTTGGAAGGGATGGGGTGAGCTCGGAGGCATCCTAAGTAAGTGTCTAGATTGTTGTGATTAATATGCTTCCCAGCTCTTTTACAAAAACACTCCTGAAGATCCTAAGGGAATTTATGTAGATCACATGGGGTTTTTAAAAAATATGCCTAATATACAGCATGGTGACTACAGTTAGCGATACTCTGTTGAATATTTGAAAGTTGCTAACTGGTAGATCTTAGAAGTTCTCATCATAAGAAAAAACACGTAACTCTGTGTAGTGATGGATAATTAGATTTATGGTGGTAATGATTTTGTGCTATGTATGCATATACGAAACATAATGCTGTACACCTAAAATTGAGACAGTGTTAATGTCAATTACATCTCAAAAAATAGGCCTAATAAATTATCTTCCCACTTGTAATATCATAGATGAATCAAGTCCATAAAACCTTTTAAATGATCAGTATAGCCTTATAGAAATAGCTGGATTCATAGAGAATTTTTGTTTTGAGATTTAATTAATATTTTTTATGAACATATGTGATTAATTTCATTTCTTTCACAGTTTTGTTTTTGTTTTTAAGTAGGCTCCATGCCTACTTACATGTGTTTAGCACAATACAGGACTTGAACACATGACCCTGAGATCAAGACCACAGTTGAGATCAAGAGTCCGATGCTTAACAGAATGAGCCACCCAGCCACCCCCTTTCACAGGTTTTTTTCCTTTCCTTTCCTTTCCTTTCCTTTCCTTTCCTTTCCTTTCCTTTCCTTTCCTTTCCTTTCCTTTCCTTTCCTTTCCTTTCCTTTCCTTTCCTTTCCTTTCCTTTCCTTTCTCTTTTCTTTCTTTTTTTTTTATAGTGTGTATGTGTGTGTTTTCATTTGTGGAAATGGCCAAAGAACTTACTGAAAAACAGAGAGTACAAAAGGCCTTGGGTTTTAGCTCAGCTCTGACTCCGATCTTGTGACCATGTGAAAGTCATTTCACTTCTCTTGTCTTTAGTTACTTCAATCATAAAATGAAAGAACTGATACAGGTCCTTGGATTTATAAAATGAGTGATGCTGCTTGTGTGTAAATATGCTTTTAATGTGTCTAGACCATTGCTTATCTTTTTCACTCACCATTATGAAGGGGATACTTATATGGAGGAGTGGAATAGGAATGTGGAGTAGGGGTGAGGGGACAGATAATACAGGAGAGGGAGCACTGAGTGGATGCGGATGAGGAACCGAGGAGGGTTATTAGCACAACTCTCTGTACCCATCATCCAAAAAATTAAAGCAGAAAAGAGAATTGGACCAAGGGAGCCATTTCCAATCTATGTACTCACATCAGCTAGCAATACTGAAAAAACAGTGTTTGGGAATTGATAAATCATATTTAGTAAGGATGTTAAAAATTTAGTATGATGTATTACCTTTTTTTTTTTTTAAACAAAATGGCCTTCAAATATATAAAATACAGGGAGCATATATTACCCAAAAAGGAGACAGTTCTTTAAATTCAACAAATGTATCTTTTGGGAGACTCATCCCATGGTCCTTATTTTTCTCATTTTTTTCTTGGCTTCGTAAAAAAGGTATCTGGCATGGTCACAGGCCCTGCGGCTGGCTCTTAGAAAGCAGTGAGTGGAGTTTCTGAGAGAGAACTGTAATGTGAGTGCTCTCCGAGGCTTATTTATGGTCCCGAGAGCCTAATGTTTAGTGGTGCTAGTAATGCAGGGGCTGGGGGGAGGAGCAGCGCCTCGTTTGTCGCCTTCCCGGGACGCCAGCCGCCTTCCTGGGACGCCAGCCGAGCTGCTCTGTGCGTATGGCGGGAGTGCGCGCGTGAGCGTGTGTGCCTTTGCAAACAGTGGGGAGCACTGGGATGGAACCTTTGCAACCCTGCTGGGATTATCATCTTTAGATCCAGTTTTACAATTAGTAGGGTATGAATAACATAAATAAACTGATGGTGATTTACCTTGCCTTTTTTTATTTCATTTCCTGGAGTTTTATGACTTGAGTTTTGTAAGAATCTCCATTATCAGTCGGCGGGTAGCCCACCCATCTAAAATTATTTGTTGAGTGTCTGAGAAATAATTTTTCCCCGAGGAAGCATTGACACAGCACTGATTTAATTGTTAAACAGTCCTGCTTATTTTTCCAGGGGCTTTTGGCCGCATGTAGCCTTCCCGTCTGCTGGGGGTGATCCCTAGCATTGTAGTGGTATTGTCTGTGTGAATCAGTCTACACTTGAGTGGGAAAGCCTGCTTTCAGGGGACTCAGTCTCCCCTTTGTGTTTGGAGGGATGATCACAACCAGGCAGTCATCCCCTGGAGGCAGAGATGAGTGCATCCGTCTGCCCTTTCATGAGTCTCTAATCGCACACAACCCATGTCTATCTAGAATGTGAGTTTCCTACTACCGGAAGCCATGATTTCTTGTTGTAACGTTTTAGTATGTATAGTGGCATAACAATGAACATCCTTAAGAGGAAACAAGAAAGCACCTTGGATTATTTCTCTTAGCACAAGCGTGCCCTCTAAGCTTTGGCCTTTTTCTGCATGTCTCCCCTTGTTTAAAGTCACACAAGGACCTTAGGAGACATCCCTCTGATGTCTATTCCAGGATACTCTTTCCCTCAATGAGGGATGTTTAAGTTCATTAAGTGGAAATTTTGTTGTACTCAACTCCAACTGAATGTTGTATGTAATTGAATTTACGGTCTATTTTTTAATCTTTTGGTGAAGAGAGGGCCCTTTAAAGATGGAAAACAAAGGAAAGGGACCCGTATACATTGGAAAGGTAGCAGCCTCGAAAATGATGTGTGAGTGAGTTTGTTTAGCTTGCTCCCTCAACTCAGTCTCTTAGCCTGTCACCTTCTTCTGTGTTCTTGTTTTTGGACTTATCTTTCCTCAATCCCATTCATGTCACCATCTTCCCAGTCTTAAACCAGTACTGGTGCAAGTCTCAACTCTGCTATTAGAGTTTCTCTGTGGTTCCTCTGCTCCAATGTGTTTACTGAGCACCAACAACACATCAAGCATGGTGTTAGGGCCTGGCTATAAGACAAAGCTCTAAGGCTCACCTTTGATGACCGTGGACTCTTGTGCAGCAGAGAGATAGGTAGTGTAGGAGGAAACTGGAGTCTGGGAAGGCTTTTTGCAAAGGGGGTGAAGCCCATCCTGAGGGAATGGACTTCATCAGACAAAAGGGATTTCTAAGGAGAAGGAAGTGTGTGAAGAGGGATGAAACAGCAGTGGCTTGAGAGGTGGCCTCAATTCAGAAGTTAGCTCAGGGTGACTTGAGGGTGGGTGGCGGTAAGAGTCGGCTGTAGGGGGGTTTGACAGGTAGGGAAGAGGCAGTGGCTGGAGCCAGGCCCCCTCACTCCAGCAGAGAGCCTCGGCACTCGCCTTACCTGCCTTGTGCCATCTTGGTCCTTTTCTCAGCTGGGCCTCGCTCCCATTTTCCCCTCACTTGGAGTGTGCCATTTCCCCAGATCTTCCCATCTTTTAAGGCACAGTTCTCATGCCACTTGCTCTAGAGAGTCTTCGTAGCCTTGTTGGGCCTTCTGTGCAATGCCTTCTGTTTCTAAACTTTTTTTGTGGTAGAATTTACATAATCTAAAATTGACCATTTTAACCCCTTCTAAGTGTACAGCTCTGCGGCATTAAGTACCTTCACGTTATTGTGCGCCATCGTCTGTCTCCAGAACTTCATCTTCCCAAACTAAAACCCTGTGCCCTTACACACCAGCTCCCCCTCTCCTAGTCCCCACAGCCCTCACAACCGCCATTATAGCTTCTGTCTGTGACGGTGATTACTTTCAGAACTGGAATCTCTCACTGAGCGTAATACCTTCAAGTTTCATTCCTGATGTAACATGTATCAGAATTTCCTTCCTTTCTAAGGCTACATAATATCACATTGTACGTATAAACCACCTTTTACTTATCCAGTCCTTCATAGAAGGACACTGGGGTCGTTTCCACCTTTTGGCTGTTGTGAATAAGACTGCTGTGAACATGGGCATAGCAGTATCAGTTTGAGTCCCTGAGTTCACTTCTTTGGGGTGTTCCTTTACTTTATTTATTTATTTATTTATTTATTTATTTATTTATTTAGAGAGCGAGGCGGGAGGGGCAGAGGGAGAGGGAGAGAGGAAGTCTCAGGCAGGCTCCATGCCCAGTACACAGGCCGACGTGGGGCTCAATCTCCCAACCCTGAGACCACGACCTGAGCTGAAATCTTAACTGACTTCACTGACTGAGCCACCCAGGCACCCCGCTGTTCCTCTGCTTTTAAAAGGTGATTTTAGTCTGTGCTACACAATTTGGTATGAAAACATTTATTGTCTCCTTTATTTTATTTATTTTTTTTCCTGTCTTTTTTTTTTTATTGTCTCCTTTATTGGTGATAACTATTCTATCAGGCTGTGGAACCCCTCCCAACTGGTGAGGAATAGGGCTTCATGTACAGCAGCATCCGGGGCCACTAACATCTACTGAGTGCTAACTTGGTACTGAGAAGTCTCCCACTTGCTCTACAGTAACACATTCTGCCCTCAGAATAACCTCATGAGAAGAACACTTACTATCCCAGGTTTGCCGGTGAGGAAGTGGAGGCACTGAGCAGCTCTGTGTATATAAGGCCAGATAGCAGAGAAGGGGTATTTATTATTAACTGTCACAGCAACTCGGACCAGCAGATTCTAGCATCTTCATTTATTCACATGAGAAAATTATTGTTCTGAGCAATTAATTGGCATTCCTAATAGCATACAGTTATGAACCAACAGAGTTCAAATACCTTGTTTACTTGACTCCCAATTCCCATATTCTTTCCACTGCAGTGTATTTTATTTTTCTATCCTATCCTATCCTATCCTATCCTATCATTTTATTTGTAATTATTTATTTTAAAGATTTTATTTATTTATTTGACAGAGAGATACACAGCGAGAGAAGGAACACAAGCAGGAGGAGTGGGAGAGGGAGAAGCAGGCTTCCTGCCGAGCAGGGAGCCCGATGCGGGGCTCAATCCCAGGACCCTGGGATCATGACCCAAGCTGAAGGCAGACGCCCAACGACTGAGCCACCCAGGCGCCCCTTATTTGTAATTAGATTGTACATTCTTGAGAGACAAAAACATCCTTCTGGTAATCTTTCCCGAGCAGTGATCACTACATAGTTGATTTCTCATTGTTAGGTTAATAAGCAGATAAATGTATAGGATTCAAGGCAAGGACACAATAGTTTTGAGTAGAGACTTAAGGAATTTAAGGACAAGGGAATGGGAAGATACCATTTATTTTTTATTTTATTTTTTTATTTTATTTTATTTTTTTAGGAAAATATCATTTAACACAATACTTTTACAAAGAAATACGTGCTCAATAACCATTGTTTTTCTTTAGTATTTCTGTAATCTATAAGTATGTCATAATACATGGGATACAGAGTTACATACGCTGCATCCCATGGGAAAAAAAAACCCATTGATTATTCACAAGAGTTACACTACTCTCGTGAATTATTAAAATTTGCTAATGAGATGAGAAGCAGCCCCAGACTCCCATCAGGCTGCTCTTCTCCTGCCATGGAGGGGCCTTTTCTGTGAAGAGGGGAGGGCTTGGGGGGAGCCAAACCGGGAGGGGATGGCTGACAGGGACAGTCAGTGTGAGGATGGATGGCCCCAGTGGGAGGAGGGCACGCGTGAATTGAGAAGTAGGATCCATCCATTATATAAAAATAAACAATAAGCAACTTTTGAATCGCGATGCTGTATTTCCTTCTGGGATTCAAATGACTACACAAACCACTTGAGCTTCATTTTTATGGTTTATGAAGCTCAAGGGAATTATATGCTCGTAATTTATAGTTGCTGGTTCCACGTAGTGTTTATGGCTCCGTATGCTATGTATGATGATATCGTGTGCATGCCTGTACACAGGGTTTAATTAATGACCTAGAGATTATCCTTGGCCTGACTTATTGATGTCTGTGTGTTGGAAAACATGTGCTTCTGGGCTGAAAAATAAGGGCAGTTCAGGGCCGAGAATAGTAACCTTGGAGCTTGGAGTGAAATTTCATGGCACTTGCAGATTCAGTCTTCGGAATTCTGCATGTATTGTGCACCTTTCCAGCTCACCCTCTAAACTTTCGTAAAAAGTGGAGCAATTAAAAGCTAAATGAGATTCTGAGTCCCTCTGAATCAATTTCTTTCCTATATGTTGTGGAGAGTACAATGGACATAAAAGTTACAATTGATTTTGGGGGTTTTTTTTCTTTCTCTGAGAAGTGGTGAGTCTTCTCCATTTCCTCGAGTTGGGAGGGAGTCCTGAAGGCATGTCTTTTGGGGTTCCACAGGTGAAGAGCAGAAGGAAAATCAGGAATGCAATGTATGTGCAATTTTATTTTAATCTTTTTTCTTTAGAATAGCACTTGCTAAAACGAGATTTTAGAGTGTTAAAGTGACTTCATTAGATTGAGATCATCAGTGGTTTTCAAACTCTTAAAAATCCATAGATCTCTTTTTTAAGGAAGGGGACGTGTAGAAGCTGACAGATAAAACAGGTCCAAGAGGAGCTGCTCTAATATCTTTGGGTAGTTGAGAAGCAATGAGGCTCAGTGATTATAGTATGAACTCTGGTGATAGACTGCTTGGGCTCAGGTCCCATGTTTTCCCACTTACTGACATGGGCAAATTACCTAGCCTCCTTGTACCTCAGTTTCTCCACCTATAAAATGGGGATAAGAGTAAAAGCTGCCTCCTGGGGTTGTTGCGAGGATTCAGGGAGGGGAGTTGCTATGAGTTAAGTGCGTAGAACAGTGCTTGCATGCGATACCCCCATCAGCCGATGCTCGTGTTACTGAACCTACCCAACAGCTCAGTGAAGCGGCTCTGAGTTATTCAGATATTGACTGTATACCTACCGTGCGCCCGGCACAGGTCTAAGCGCCCAGGAGATGGTGGTGAGCAAAACAGTCTGCTTTTCTGGCTCTTAGATTCTGTTCTAGCCCAGGGGTTGGCAGACGTTTTCAGTAGGGGGCCAGACAGTCAATGTTTTAGACTCTGCAGCCCACCCTGTGTCTGTCATCACTGCTAACCAACCATGGTAGTACCAGAGCAGTGACATATGTCCGTGAATGGGCACGGTTGTGTTCTAATAAAACTTTATGTACAAAAGCAGGAAGTGGGCTATACTTGGCGTGAGAGCAGAGGCTTCCTTCCCCCTCTTCTAACTTAACTTCTACAAACTAGACTGTTGAGGCCCAGGTCACATAATAGTGGCAACATCAAAACCAGAACATTGTTCTAGACATCCTGTGCAATACTTTTTCCTTTTTACCGTGCTCTTTAGTATTCTGGCTTTGTGAGGACCCATTCTTTTCCCTTCCTGTCTTTTATCAAACTGCACAGTGAGGTGGGTAAAAGTGGGGTGACAAGAGTCTCACCAGTAGATCCCGTGATTTGTTTGCTTTTTATCTGTCTTTAGAATGGTGTATTTGTTCATTCCACAAATATTTATCAGGTGCCTCCTATGTGCTAGGCACTGTTCGAAGACACAGTGGCTGCTGGTTAGCAAAGCAGACAAAGATCCCTGCTGTCTTGGAGCTTACGTTCTAGAGGGGAGGAGAGAGATAACAAACAGTACACACAATAAAGAAATTATCAGATGATCAGGAGGATCGAAGGTCTAATAGGAGAAGGTTGTGGGGGTTCCGTAGGGTGGTCAGGGCAAGCCTCACCAAGGAGGGGAAATTTGAGCAAAGCCTTGAAGGGGACGAGAAGATTGACAGTGAAACCAGAACGAAAGCCTCTCAGGCAGAGGGAACTGTGGGAACAGAGGCTTTGGGCCACGTTAGGAGTGTTGAAAGGATGGTGAGTCAGCCACCGTGGCCAAAGAGGAGTGTATGGGGGGCCGTGTAACCGAAGACAAGGTGGGGATGGGTGGTGGTGCTTGTTTGCGATGGGGAGCCATTGCAGCTTTCTGAACAGAGACATGCAGTTCTCCGGAAGGACCGGCTCCCTCCCATCCGCTCTTGGGAAGAGGAGATGGAAGCAGAGGCTGTCGCATTGATCCGGACAGGAGGTGATGTTGACTCGGGCCACAGTCACAGTGATGGGCGGAGGAAGTGAGAGGAGGTCAGATCCTGAACACGTATTTTGAAGGTAGCATCAATAGACATTTGCAATAGATTGACAGTGGCCTGTGAAGAATGAGAGGAGTTAAGGACGACCCCCTTATAGTGTTTATAGGCTTCCTGGGCCAATCACACAGCGAAGAACTTTCTTCTGTAGGTGAGAGAACTGAGGTACAAAGAGGAGTGACTCGTCCAGGTCCCAGCAGCAAGCAAGTGGTGGCCCTCCACGTGGAGGGCGCAACTCTATCCCTCTATTCTCCATCATTTATCTTCTTGGGTTAATCTTCTTCCTCCTTCCCTGACCACAGAGCTAGGTGCCCCTCTACTCTTTCTGATATATTCTGTTTTTACCTATCCCGCCGCAAGATTTTCCTCTTATTTAATTGCCTGCTTACTATTTCTGTCTCTACTTGGCTCTTTCAGGAATCCTAGCCTAGTGTTTCACACATAGGAGGTACTTTATTAATGCTGTATGAAGATAAAACGCTTTCAAATGGTCTTCTAATTTACAGCCATTCTAAAATCTTGTTCTTTTATAGTTTTTTCTGTCATTGACTTTCCCTTATGAGTTTTCTTTATTTTTTTCCTTATGGAACCTCTGTTTGGATTTGCTTTATGTTTTCTATCTTAAGAGTTTCCCTAGAGCCTGCCACTTTGAAGGGAAAAGTCCTTTGATTTTCATTTTAAAATTATATCCGTTAAGCAGTAACACATCAGATAGTATGGCGTTTGATATTTTAAGTCTTTCTTTTTACTTTCTTTGGTTTACTTACTTCGAGAGACCTCAACAGGTCTCTCGGGGGGCATGTGAGTTCAGAGTGTCTTGAAATCCTGCCAGGAATGTGGCACAGTGGTAGCGGTGTGGGCGGTACTGGAATGTGTGAGGTGCCGCTGGCTAATGCCCGGATTACCCCTGCCCAGACTGGGACGCATCTGCCTCCACTCGCTCCTCTCTTCTGCTGTTCCTCTCAGTCGAGCACGTGCTGGGAAAACCACCAGGTGTCAACAATGGTGGCACCCGTGCCCTGACTAGATCTTCTCAGGATGGAGGTGCCTCTGCTGGAAGCTTCTTCAGAACTGTTAGTCGCTGAATTTGCAAGTTCACATAACCCTTTAATTTTAACCAAATTATTGCTCCAAGTCCTGCAAGATACAAACAAGAAAAAAGAAAGAAAAGTCAGATCAGTGTATGTGATATATGCACACACACACACACACTTCCTGTATATAATATAATGCATATATATGTATATAATATATACACATATGTATACATATACAATATGTATAATGTAAGATATAATATCTATTAAATACTGGAAACTGAAAGATATTTTTATTCTTATGCCTATTTTTTTGAGGGATATGTGAGTCTTTTTGTTGTCTCAAGAAGGGTTGTGAATAAGCAATAGATTATTATTGGTTCCATATTTTTAGTTTTATGACCTGTTGTTTATAGTTTCATTCCTTTGAATTCAATGATAGAATGGTAGCTAAAATTTATAGCCTGGTATTCTACATGCATTCTTTAATTCCTATAGCAACCCAACACCATACATCTGTGGTAGATGCCGTTATTATTCTTCCCATTTTACAGATGAGGAATGACGTTAAGCAACTGGCCCCATGACAGTATCTGTAGAGCCCGGGACATACTTGCTATCACAGACGGTATTTGCATATCTACAGGCTCTGTGATATTGTGCTGGCTTATGTTCAGTTTTTCCTTATAACTCTTTTAAATTATGATCATTTGGAGAATATAGACTATATCTCAATAAGCTTTAAGGTTAATTTGTGTTTCATTTGGTATATATTTTATGAAAATTCCCAACATTTATATACTACTGTAGCATTTACAAAATGCTTTTTACAGATAATTTCTTTCATAATTTTAGTGTTCTGTGGGCACTTACCCTATTTTCCTAGTATCAAAGACACACTGATCGTTTTTTCTTTTCTTTTTTTTTTAAAGTTTTTATTTATTTGTTTGACAGAGAGAGAGATCACAAGCAGACAGAGAGGCAGGCAGAGAGAGATCGTGAAGCAGGCTCCCTGCCAAGCAGAGAGCCAGATGTGGGGCTCGATCCCAGAGCCCCGAGATCATGACCTGAGCCGAAGGCAGAGGCTTTAACCCACTGAGCCACCCAGGCGCCCCGCACTGATCATTTTAAATGTGAAGAAAATCTTCCATGTACTTCCTGTCTCCTTTTAACTTCCTCATCTCTCACCTCTCCCCACATCTATTTCTTTACAGTATCCAAAGCAATTTCGTATCTATTACTCCATTTGCTATTCAAACCAGTCATCTGAGCTAGATGTTATTCTTCCCATTTTGCTGTTGAAGAAGTTGAGCACGAGAGAAGTGATTTGACTGCAGATGAGGAGAAGGGAAGTCAGAGAGATTCGAAGTGTGGCCAAGACTCGACCCACCATCGCTGGCTTTGGAGCTGAGCGAGTTCACAGCCAAGGAATACGGGCAGCCTTGAGACGCTGAGAACAGCTCTGGCAAACAGCTGGCGAGGCAACTGGGACCTTAGTCTTATAACCCCGAGGACCTGAATTCTGCCGACAACCTGAATGAACCTGGAAATGTGTTCTTCCCTTGGGCCTCTGGAAAAAAAGCAGCCCCGCCAGCACCTTCATCCCGCCACGTGCCACACGTAGCAGAGAACCCGCCGAGCCACGCTATGCCTGGACTCCTGGCTCGTGGAAATCATGAGGTAATACGTTTGTTGTTTCAAGCTGCTGAATTTGGGGTAACCTGTGGCAGCGGTGATAGAATACAAATACAGTCAGCGAGTTGTTCAGTGGTGACTCAGCTGATTCCCAGTTCCATACTGCTTCCATTGGTTGCCCAGGACAGCCCTCAACACTGTGGTCTCTAAGGGTTGGGGGGCGTCCATCAGCCATAGGTGTGCACGAGAGGATCCATTGAGGTAAAGACAGAAAACTCACTTTTAAGCTTAGAGTTTTGCAGAGGTTTTATGCAAAACTAATTTTGCATGAATTAGTTTTATGTGAAACGAATACACTAATATACACTAATACACTAACTAGTGTATTAGTATGGCAGAATAGTTGTAGTTCGCATACAGTGTGTTGCCTGCTCATCTGTACTGACAGCGTTGCATGATCCAAAAGCTGCAGAATAGGTTGCCTGTCTTGTGGAAGTGACCTAGTGGACAGGAAAGGAAGAGTCCGCCTGCTCTAGGGGAAAGCTCACTGTATTTGGGAGTTGGAGCCATCAGTTTTATTTTCACCTATGAAGGTAGTTAGTTAGCCCAGCGACTTTGGCTAAACCACTTAGCCTCTGGCTTACATTTCCTCCTGGAACCCGAGTTAGGCATCCTGGATGCTCCTTGAGCTTTCCCTGAGAATATGGAGATGCTTCACTGACACGCAAATTATCTCTGCACTATCATCTTTGAGCCATGTCTTTGTTCTGGCTTAGAGAAGAGAGAAACCTAGAACAAAAAACAAAAAACCAAAAAAACAAACCCACAGACCCCAACCCCCCCAAACCTCTAAAAAGCAAACGAACAAAACAGGTATTGCAGACATGGCTGGTTGCTTGGATTAACGGATCGTGTTGTTTGTGCTGATTTAATATAGTGGGCGACTTCTGAGCAGGCATTTTTCTGATTCATTTTTTAAAGTCTTCCAAACATCTAATCTAGTACTTTGTCCCAGATTAATAATAAGATCTTGTGGAATGAATGGGTAGACTTAAAATGGTAAAATGAAAGCACTAAGGTTCCAAAGAAGTGTTAAGGTTAAAAAGAAGCATTAACAATATAAATTACAGTTAATATCTCTTATTTAGGAGGTAACTACCTCTTCTGAATAAGGGACTACTTCCTTTAGAGCACAGGATCACAAGAGGACTGGCGGTACAATTGATTGTTTCTAGGGGTGTTCGACGGAACTATCAGCTTGATCTAGCTACATGTATATGTACAGTTATGCCCCCGTGTCATTCTGAGCACTTTCTGCGTATTAACGTGTTTAATGCTCACAATAACCATATTGGTTTGGTACTAATATTACTCCCTTATTACAAGTAGTTAAAGCAAAGCCCAGAGAGGTTACATAACCTGCCCCAGGTTGCACAGCTATTACCCGGGCAGGTATCCAAACCCAGCAGGCTGGCTACAGGGTCTTTGCCCCTCAGCCCTCGGATCTGTTGCTTCTCCGTGATGAGAGGTGGGGAAGCAGGCGTGGGAAGTCTCTTCTGATTCCTTCAAGCATAACTACTTCTTAAATCTCTGACTCACCAGGAATAACCAGGACCACTTTCTTTCCTCAAAGACTCTGAGCGTGGGACCAGAATAGGAAAGCCCACTGTGGGGTGTTCAGTGTTGCCACAGAGAGGAGTAGAGGGGGCGGATCTTGGCACCAGGAGCTTTTTGGCCTGGGGAAAATTGAACTTTCTGAGTCGTGGTTTTCTCATGTCATCAACGTGGAGCAGAGAATACCTGTTGGATAAGGCTGTTGTGAGGATTAAGTGAAGTGATGGGGAGAAAGCATGATGTTTCAGGCATAGAATGTAACAGGTATAAAACAGGTATAAAAACAGGTAATAAATCTTTGTTGATGCATGCCGTCCCCGTTCGGAGTGGCTTGGGAGCCCAGTAGACGCTCGGACACGGGAGAGAGGCTGTGCAGTGTAGGTCTGCCTACACAGGGTCTTTGCGGCCATTTTGTGTCTTTGTACAAGTAAACCGGAATACATGCTTCTCTGTTCTTCACTCCGTTGTTGGTTCCCAGTGGTGGTAATAGCATATTATGAATGTATATTATGAATGTACTTGGAAGTATTCCTTCAGAATTCTAATAGCCACAGTTCTGTTGGGGACTGATGAAGCTTTATCGAAAGGCCTGCATGATTTTTATTCACTTCCATCCCATCTGTGCTTCCTTGAGACTTCCCCACCTCTGTCGGGAGGACCACTGTTCACCCTTGCATTCCGTCTCCCCTGTTTCTGTGGGGAGAACCTCCGTGTATCCATGTGTTCAGGCTTACTACCCTGGATTTTCCTTGACTCCTCCCTTATTCCCATCCCTTGGTGGATCCTGTTAGCGCTACCTTCACAACCTGTCCTGAATAACTACTTCTCTCCCAGATTAATCCTGGCCTCTGTCACCTCTTGCCTGGGTCACTGTAAGAATCTCCTTCAGTCTTGCTTCCTCTCTTGCCCTTCCAGTATACTCTCCATAGGCAGCCAGAGTGATCACGTCACTGTACTCACCCCAATGACCTTCTCACACCGAGAACACAACCCAGTGTCTAACCATGGCCTATGAGGTCCCTCATGATCTTGCCCCTGACTATCGCTTTGTCTTCATTTCTGTCATCCTTTCTCCTGCCTTCTGCTCTCAGTCCACTGGCCTCCTTCTTTCTGCCCTCAGAGCACTCCAGGTGCCTCCCACCTTGGGCACTCCATGTTCACTTGCTGTTCCCTTCTAGAAGACTCTTTCCCCAGAATTGCTCTTGGCTGCTGCTTCTTACTCTTCGTGTCTCTGCTCAAACTTTATCTCCTCAGAGAGGCCTTTTCAGTGTTCATTGCTCTTTCTCCCCTAACCCTATTTATTTTCCTTCATAGACTTTTTTTTTTAAACTACATATTGATTTGCTTTTCTGTTCAATGTCTAGGATGTGCAGGGATTCAACACCTGGAATAATAATTGGCACATATCATGAGTTTATTAAATATTTGGAATAAATGGGTGAGTGAATTATTGAAGAATTAAAAATGAATATAGTGGAAGAAAGAATTGGATATTCAAAAAGATTTCTTCTGAGAGGAACAAGGGAGGTCTAGGGGTGATTCCCTCCCCTTGATAGCAAAAGGGAATTTAACTACTTCGAGAATAGAGTGAGTCTGAGTTGAAGTAGTCCTCGCCTGCACTCTGTTTTATACACCTGTTGCCTGCCTGTGGGGCCCCCCATCCTGCTGGTTGGAGGCTTAGGAAGAGCACCTGATTGGCCATTACCAAGCAGAGCAGCTGTGCTTTCCTCTCTTCTTTTGTATTTGGGATCTCTCTGGGAGTGGGCCTGCAAAGGCCTGTGGGCCTGTTATTCCCCCCCCCCCCCCCCCACCAAACCCCGGATGGTTTGGGAGGTACCAAGAGCCTATTTGTCCGCTTGGGAGTAAGGGTCCTTAAGGAGAAGCTCACCACTTTGGCTGAATAGCAGAGCTGTTCACAGGGAACCTCTCCAAGGAGTTTCTGTGCAGACCTCCCAGAGAGAGCTGCAATTTGTAGCAGTGTTAGGCCTCTTTATATTCCAGTTTCATCTCTGCCCATTGATTTTGTCATTTTCAGCTTAAAATGGAAATGAGGATGGCTGGTACAATGGAGCAGTTACCAGACGCTTCTCTGTCTTGTAGCTGGGGCACTCCTGGGGAATCAGCTGAATGGGCATTTGCTTCCTGAACTCTTCTGTGGGTTTTACCAAGTCACAGCTGCCTGGAAGGTGGTATCAATTCTGTAGATGGTTCATATTGAACAGTGTGAAAACAGATGAAAGAATTAGGACCAGCCCCCAAGGTAAAAGCTTAAAGGAGAACATAAGTATATAAGTTGTGACAATTTATACTAATTTAGGAATACACCTCACTTAAACAGGATGAAAAATACATTACATTTGGTCAGTTTCCCTCTATGTTATTCTTGGGGGACGATGGGATCTTTATTTTCCTGTAGATTGCTTATGATGCTAGCGCCTTAAGGAAGGCTGATATTTACTTTGCATTAAGAAAACTAAAGATACGGGGCACCTGGGTGGCTCAGGCGTCTGCCTTCGGCTCAGGTCATGATCCCAGGGTCCCAAGATTGAGCTCCCTGTTCATCAGGAAGTCTGCTTTTCCCTCTCCTTCTGGCCCTCCCTCTGTTCATATGCACACCTGCTCTCTCTCTCTCTCTCAAATTAATAAATAAAATCTTAAAAAAAAAAAAACTAAAGATCTATATGGTGGCATATCACATGTATGTAGAGGTCAGTCTGGAATACAACTTTGATCTGAAAAAGTAAGTGGAAAAGGGCTAATAAGACATGAAGTGGGAGACTCATGTCCGTGCATGAAAGCCAGGCCCCTGAGCCTTTCTAGTATATGTGCTGCCAAAGCGAGTACCCCTGAGCACTTTCTATTCTTGATTTCCATTTAGTATGCTAGTCTCAATATTTTCAGTTATCTTTCTCCCTAGCCCAGTGGAGAAGCAACAAACTGGATGAGAGCAGAGGAAGTTTCAAGTCAAAGTTGTACTAATGGAAGAAAGAAATGACAACTGACCGCAAGGCACATGACAGCAAAACTTAACCAGCAGTGCAGGACTGCTATAGACAAGCTTGGAATTGTTGAGTTTTGTCTGCAAGTCCAAGACAGATGCAATGGGGATTGCCTTCAGGCATGACACCCAGGAAGGAGACATTGGAGGGAGGCACTCTTCATTTGTATTATTGTATTTATGTTTGTAGCACTTCCTTTGAACTCTTTCTTAGAGTTTCTGCCTCTTTCCTTACATTACCTTTGTGCTCTGGCCTTGAACTGACTTTGCCTGTCCACCTACTTTTCCCATTAGAGTCCTTTATAGATTAATCATCATTATTTTCAACTCTCTGTATGATAATTCCAACTTCGTGTCATATCTGAGTCTTGTTCTGATGATGGTTTTTTCTCTTCATACCAAGTTTTTTCTTGCCTTTTGTCAGACCTTGTAGCTTTTTGTTGAAAGCTGGGCATGTTGTATTGCCTAATAAGAACTAAAGGAAATAGGTCTTTAGTGGGAGGGTTTATGTTAATCTGGCTAGGAGTTGGGCTGTAATCTGGCTAGGAGTTGGGCTGTGTTTAATGTTTAATGTTTAATGTTTAATGTGTTTAATGTTTATTTTAGCTGTAGGTGTCAAAGGCTTTAGCTTTTCCCTTGCGTTTCTTCTCTCTCTTGGCTTTGAGGCTTCCCTATGTACTGCTTCTTGGAGAGTCTGCATCTTAGACTTTCTTTAGCTGTAATTCACTGTTATTACACTGGATTCTGTTGGTGGGGTGATAGGGTGTGTTTGTGTGTGTGTGTGTGTGTGTGTGTGTGACTGTTCGATGATCTTCTGATTATAGTCTCAGTCCTATGCTCATAGAGAGCCTATGTGTTGGACTATAGCCTTCATAAGGGATTCTGTCCTTCTTCTAGTGGGATCGCTCTTTCTCCCTTTCTTTTTACTTTATACTGGAGCTACAGTTTTCCCAATTTACCCACCTCCTTGATGACTATGGGATTTCTACCCATGCTCCCCCCACCCCAACTTCCCTACAGGAAGGCTGTAAAGTGCTGGGGTGGGACAGAATTCCTTTCCGTCAGGTAAGAAAAGGTTTCAGAATTGTGCACTGGTAAAATCATTTGTTATGGTGACGGCTCTGGATGGGTTTCCCAGTGATATTTTGGCTAGGAGGGGGTCTTTCTCAGATCCTTACTGTCAACCTGGTAGTGTTCCTGGAGGGAAAGCTCAGGAAAGTCCCCTTTTCTCAAGACTGTGGACCCCAGGAATTTGTCACTCTCACCTTAGTCTACACTGAGCTTCCAACAATTTGTCAAAATTACCAGTTTATGATTCCTGCAACTTCTGTTCCAGGTAAACAAATCTCAATTGTTATATTTCTTGGGATGTACCTATCTCTCCAGATTTCAGGGAGGCAGTTTGCCCACTACCTCAATTTTATGATAGGTCCAGGCAAATTAATTGATTTTGTTTGTCCATTTTTTTCTCCTTATAAGGATGGGAATGATGATCTTTATATGTCAGAGTTGAGATCAAAGTCCCTCACTCCAAGTCTTATTGTTTACATCCTAGTCTTGTTACTTCTATTACAAAATATGTTATGAAATAATCTCAGCTTTTGTCAAGACATCATGATTTCTTGTCTGGATCATTTCAGTAGTCTCCTGACCATTCTCTGTGTCGCCAGTAATGCTTGCATTTAGTAGATCCTTTAAGTTTCATCTTAGGACCATCCTTACTAATGTCTTCTAATGGCCCATCCACCTTAGTATAGGATACAGTGTCCTCCTTCTGCCACTGCCCCCTAGTCCCTTACAGTGTAGTAGAAAAGAGCACATGTTCAGTGTTTGGAGACAAGAATGTGGATGCATTTTATAAGAGCCTTAAGGTTATTTCTTTAATTTCTTTTGGTTTAATTAAATGATCCTTTTAAAGTGGGACATGGTCACAGAGGAAACCAGATCAAAGAGAAATAAAATTCAGCTAGAACAGATTTTAATATATGATCTATTTATTTATTTTTATTTTTTTAAAAGATTTTATTTATTTATTTGAGAGAGAGTGGGAGAGAGCATGAGAGGGGAGGAAGTCAGGTGGAGAAGCAGACTCCTCGTTGAGTGGGGAGCCCGATGCAGGACTCGATCCTGGGACTCCAGAATCATGACCTGAGCCGAAGGCAGTTGCTTAACCAACTGAGCCACCCAGGCGCCCTATGATCTCTTTATTGAGAGAACATACCTCTGTCTTCCTGACCACACTAACATGCCCATATTTTGTACTTGTACTGAGGAAGAGACTGGATCGAAACATCTTTTATTTTGGCCACAACTCCAATAAAGTTCGGAAGGTTCTGATGCGACACTCATTCTGTCGGAGCATACACGAGACTGGCCCCAGGTAAGATGAGGCCCCTAGCGTAAGCATTTGACCTCTTCTCAACTTCAGGCACTCTTAATTCACCACCAAAGACCAAATGAAGTGATAACTGTAACGCATCAATTGTCTAGAATTTGGCTGGCCCTGGAGACATTGCATTAGTGTCCTGGGGGTGAGGTCTGCATCAGATGGCAGTCAGGTACGTCTGTACACGGGAGCGGTCATTACTGCGGGCAGATGTGTGCAGCTAATGGCTGGCAGCGAAGATTGCTGCAGGGGGAATTCCTTGATAAAAATGAGTTAAAATGAGACAATGGATTATCCAGAAGGGTGCTTTTCTATAGACTACACTTTTATTGGTGAAGGCAATCAAAGGAAAAAAATCGAGCCATTAAAAATGAAAGCTGCCATAATGTATTTATTTAATATCATCTATGTAGCACACAACTGTTTGCCTATATATGAATTTTCTCTTAGGCTGAGTAAACTAAAGGAAATACTGCTCTTATTTTTTTTCCCAAAGAAATGTGGATGGGGGGCCGGTACATTAAAGCAGTGTAGGAACCTAATGTACTGGGGCGAAGGGACTGCTTGGAAAAGAGTTAAATCTTTATGCATGTAAGCCAAACTGCCCATGATCTCATTACACCGCAGAGAGCTTGCAAGCATTGCTCCCCAATCACAAAGAAAAATCAGCGCCCAAGTGACCTGTGTATTAGCATCTCTGCAAATCTCAGGCAGGAGCTGAGATTTATATACACTTCACACACCCCTGAGGAAAGACCCATTTTATGCCATTGATAGGCCAGATGTATTTTTCTCTGTGAAATGTGATCAGAATGTAATTAGAAGAAATTCTAAAACGTATTCAAAAACAGACAGTATTCTTTGAAACTCCATGGTAATTTAGGACAGGCAGCAATATCAAATTATAGGAGTTGCATGGAAGGCCTGTTACTGTGTGAATGGGCCGCGTGGTTACATTAGCGACACTGCGCTGGTTTAGTTCTACAGCCATGGAGACGAATTGAAAATTTCACATGTCCAGAAAATCTTTGTCTCTGAATATGATAGTGTGATTCCTTAAAAATGCCAATGTGGATTTGAGTGTTTTTTTTTTTTCTTCCTCAAAACCAATTTTACACGGAAGGAAGAAATTGAAGATGGCTTTGGGGGAAAAATGCACACATTTGTAATCGAACTTGCTAGAGCAACACACAGGCTGCTGTTATTCTGCATCTGTGCATTTTACTGTAACAAAGTGATTAATATGCTTTAAATTTTGAACTCATGGACTCAACTGTTTTAGTGTCATATTAAAATACACAAAAACCTGACACATCTAATTTCTATGTAATCCCAAGTAGTATACAATTATATGTGTATTTGCGATGTTCAGGCTTTTGAATGGACTGCATGACATAAGCGTGGACAGTTATATACTGAATAAAACATGAATAAAACATGATCAAATGTATAAACAACACAGACACCAGCCAAAAGAATTGTCTGTGTGCATGATGAATTGGGATGAAAATTCATCCTTTAATCTCTTCCAGACTTTGGATCACAATATTTTGTATAAGACTAAATATAGGAAATATCGGGGGAGGGGGAGGGTGTGATTTATAACCTGTGTACTACAAGGATTTTTTTTTTACTACTACAAGGATTTTAATTCTTAGTTTTATATGAACCAAAAAGATGAGTCAAAACATTGTTAATGTTTCTAAACCTCTCTGAAGAGGTCCAAAGAGAGTATGGATTAGTGGCAATGAATTTAAAGACAAGATTAACAAGGGTTGCTTCGGAATTGAAGGTATTAAGAACCAACTTTACAAAGCAGAATATTCTCATAAGCAGATTTGAACATCATCTGGGACTATTGATGAGTTCCAAGAAACCAGTAACCCATCGCCTTGCTCTGGAATTGGTCAAAACCTTGCCAATGTGAAGAATGTCTAGAGAAAAGGAAAGTTTGTGGGTGCACATTAAAGACTGACGCAAGACCTGGGCCGGTTTAAAATTCTTTGATAGTCCTCCCACTGAGAGGCAGGGTCACGTCTGTCCCCTCTGAATTTGGGTGAGTCTCTGACTGTTTGGACCCGAAGAAAGCAGCAGAAGGAATGGGGCATGATTCTGAAGCCTAGTGAGGAAAGGCCAGGCAGTGTCCACCCGGTCCCCTTTGGAATGCTCACGCTGGGAGAAGTGAGCCCTGCTGTAAAGAAATTCCACCACCCTGAGACTTCCATACTGGCGAGGCCACTTCCAGGTGCCCAGGGCCACAGGCAGTTGAACCTGTAGGTGGCTGCACCTTGAGGTCTTCCGAAGCACGGAGGAGCAGAGACGAGCCGTGCTCCCTTTTCCTTTGCCCCATCTCTGGCCCAGGGAATCCATGGAAATGGTAAAGTTACTGCACACGACTTTGTTTTGGGGATGTTGAGTTCACAGCAGCGATCACTGGAGTGAGCCAGTATTTCCCAGACTGACCTCTAATAATGGCCGCTTGGGGAGCAAGTTAGAAACAGATTCCCGTGTTTCACTCATGGGCATTCTGACTCACTAGGTCTGGCCGGGAGTAGGGGTGGAGCAATCTCTTTTTAACAAGTGGCATGGAAAGTTAACGCTGATAAAATGACTCCAAGATGCCGCATGATTTGTTGGTCAGTTTTGACATATGAATTTTCCTTGACAAACCTATTTCTTTGATTACTTGGAATGGGCTCCCAGTCCCGTTATTTTCCTTGTTTTAAGACTGTAGAACACACCACTTACATGCCTATCTATCTTTCTAGTCCCAATTGTGGAAAAGCAGTGAACAAGACAAGACACTCTCATTAAGTACTAAATCAGAGCGGCGGGAGGGAGGAAAAGGAGGTTTGGCATGGGAGGGAGTTTTATGGAGGTGGGGCTGCAGTTAGGTTTTCGATGCTGGCAGCACTGGAGGTGGCTTAGAGGGGAAGGAAGGTCTCATGGGTGGAGGATGGAAGCAAGAGGGAAGGCACACAGTGAATGATTCCATCATAGCACCAGGGATACCCGATTGCACTTGTTTATCACTAATATTACTTCTAACAACAATAATGGCGACCCAGATCATCTTCTATTGAGTGTTTCCTTTGTGTGCATCGCCCTCATTTGCTCTTGTCCTGCTCCTGCCTTCCTAGCGCCAACACTGCATCTTGCTCCTGTTTGTAACCTGCACGTGGTGGGCAGGCCCACAAATGTTTGTTGAATAATAATAATAATAATAATGATAATGACTGATAAGAAGGAATATTTATAGGACACTTCCTATGTGTCAGACTTTGTGCTAGGCACTTTAAATAGATTATCCTCGTTCATCCTAATAGTAACTCTATCACAGAGTAAGATCCTTATCCCATTTTATAGAAGTGAGAACTGAGGCAGATTTGTGACTTGCCCAAAGTCATGCCGATTGAAAATGGTGTGCCCTGCATTCTGATCTAGGCAGCTGGACTTTGAACTTGACTCTGAATCTGAAATTTGACTTTAACAAAGCTATAAAAGAGAAGGAATAGAGTCTCTCCCTCCTGACCCTTCTGCATACTGCCTCTACCTGGGGCACTCTTCTCATCTTTCTTTGCTCAGCTAATACCCACTCATCCTGCACTATCCTTTCCTCTGACGCTTAGCGCGAGACAGAAATGATGGAAATTTCCTACACTACGTGGAACAATCCCATACAAAATGCCAATAGCACGCCAGTTAAGAAACACTGCGTAATAGTACTAACTATTAGTTACTATTAGTTTTAGTACTAACTAAAAGTTTGAAAGGAAGCCCCTGCCCCCCAATATTTACAGGGGTCAGGTGGTGGTTAATTTTCTTTTATTGGTAAGCAGAGGAAATATTTTCTCCTGACCCTCTTGAAATGCCAAACTTACGGGAAGCAGTTTTATGTAAGAACCGATTCCACAGAAGCCTAAAAACAGTAGCATTTTAACTTTCGGATATGAATCTAAGGATATTTTAATCTTCTAGTTCTTAATAAAGTCTGTTCATCTGTCCACGTGATCCCCCATTTAGTCAACAAATATTTATAAAACACTTTGCCCAGGCAAAGCGCTCTTCTAGGCTTAGGAGCTAGAGCAGGAACAAGACAGGCGAAGACCCTGTCCTCATGCAAGAGGGAGTTTACAACCTTAAAATTGCAAGGGGGTAGAAAACACGAGAGGGAGGATTCAATTGCTTCTTTTGCTGCAAGAACTATTTATGTGGGATCCCTGAAAATATAACTAGGGCCACATTTCTTCATAACTAGACAAGCTCATAACCCCAAGGGGGTACGCACTGTCCGTGTATTTCAAGAGAGTAGACGTAGACTGTGTCATTAAAGCCGATTGCCCCCACATACCCAGGGCTGTTTGGGGACTAAGAGGATTGAGGATTTATTTAAAACTGGGAGAACAGAAGAGTTGGCACCTGTAGGAAATCTTGCCAGTGCAGTTATGTTAATGTCATAAATATTTCAGTAAAACCAGTGATTAAAAGGATATCAACGTTGACCTAATTGGTTGCAAATAAGGCAAAACCCAGAGACTGCCAAGAATCCTTTTAAAGCTAAATTGGTTGTACTTGGTTTCAGCTCATTTTTCCAAAACCTCTTTGTTGGGGCCAGCCACACAGGACGAAGAGATATAGGTAGAAAAGGGCGCTTTTGTTGTCATCGTTGTTGTCACCATCATTACTTTATGTCGTGTGTGTGTGTGTGTGTGTGGTGATACTTCAGATAATGTCCTTCTTAATTTGATGAATCAGAGGAAGGAAAGCTAAGATAATTTCCTTTTCACTAGTTTGATGTAATTGAGAGAGGGAGACCAAGAGAGATATTTCCTACCTATGCCTAAAGCCAAAGATACGAAAATGGGGTAAAGAGATGCCACTGCTTAGAAAAAGATGACAGAGCCAAATGTACCATATTGAGTGGCTGCTGTTGTGATGGGATCATTTCTTGAGATACGGCCTGTGTTTTGCCTTTCCTGTGCCTGACAAGGAGGTCGTCACTTCTGGGGTCACTTACCCCAGGGGACGTTTGGATTGAGAAGTTAACTTCACTTCTTGTCTTTGGTGAAAGCCGGAAGCGTAAGCTATCCTCAAGTGTCCTGGAGATCAGGGCAGAGAGAGAGAGTCGAGAGGTAAAAGAAGAAAGAGCAGGAGAGAGAAGAGACCTAGACCTGGTAGGATCTTGGAGGAGTGGATATTAGGACTTTGTTCTCTCGCAGTGAATGGCGGTATGGAAGACTGTACCCTCGGCGCAGGGTTTGCTAGTCAAGCCAAGGATTCCATGTCTGTTTCCACCCAGGACCCTTGGAGTCATTGTCCCTATCAGGACAGAGTGTGCCTGGGCCCTAAAGCAGCAGCTGTACCCATAGGGATGGGAGATTGGAGGTCGGACTTTGTTTTCTGGGCACATAGGTGCCTCTCAGGTTTCTGTGAGATTCTAGAGAGGGGAGGATGTCAAGAATGGGGAAAGGTCAGAGAGCATGACCCACTTGCAAGGTGCTATCTTACTACTGTTTCATGGATGCTGGCAGAAGATAGGCTTTGGGGTCACAGATGAAGCAGCAGTACTCACAGTGGTCCTAGCGGCTGGTGCACCAGCATTTTCGTGTCGCCTCTCGGAGCCGCAGTGCCCACAGGGTGCTGGGACGGCAGCCGGGTGATACCTGCCCGTGCAGTTGGTCGCGTTATGGGAAGAAGAACCTTGAGCTTAGGGAAAGCTTAAGTCCTGTGTCACGGGCAGCAAGCTGTGTGCCCTTTGCTCTGGAGACGCCATCTCTATCTTCCAACTTTGCTTGCTACACAAAACGTCTTCGAAAAGACAATCTGGAACAAAGGGTAGTCAGTACCACTGCTCTCCAGATGAGCAGGAACATTAAAGACCCATGGAGAATCGTCTCCCAACAAAGAGCATATTCCGTAGTGACTGAGATTAAATCTCTGCTTTGTAATAGGGACTTGAAGTGAGATTTAATTTGGCTAAAAGAAAATAAAGAATGTGACATTTCTTAAAAAGGGTCTGGAATACCTTTTATACCTACTGTACTATTACCGGCCAAGCACGATGCCAATGTATTCTGTGATTTATCTCACGAGCCTGGCTTTTGGAGTCAGACAGATCTGAGTTCAAACTCTGGTCATCCCTTCCTGAGGAATTCGCTTAACCCGCAGGCTCGGTTTGCTCACCTTCGCACCAGGAATAACAATTTCTGCCTTGAAGATGGTGTGAGAAATCAATGCGGTGATGCCTGGAAAGAGCTTAGCACATTGCCTGGCATAAAGTAATGTTTGGATTATTATATATATATTATATTATATAATCCAAATAGCAGTCATATATAATAATCATATAATCCAAAAGTTTGGGTGCTATGATTTAAGGGATATAATGCATAACACTAAATGTGTGTGGCAAATGGGGTAATCAAAGGTAGGAAAAGAGAGAAGGCCTGTTTTTCAAGTCCTTTGTCTTTGTTCTGAGGTTCTCATTCTTTTGAATTGGAAGGCCTTTTGACTGGGTGTCTTGGCTTTGAAGAAGATTCGAGTTTCCTGTACTTGTGTCCCTCACATCTTTGAGTTTGTGTAAAATATGAAAACATTATTGCTTTGCAGAGAAAATCGGGGCTAACAACAGGAAGACCTGAAAAATTGAGGCTGACCCCAAAACAAACCCTCACAACAGCGGACCCAGGCGAGAGGCCACGCAAGCAGGCCATGAATGTGTTAGCACCAGTGTGACCAAATAGTGGATCCCTCCGCTGGAATGTAGCTCAGGAAGGTCTGAGGTGGCTGGTCCAGTCGCCTTTGATGGGGAACATATGTACAATATAAGAACAGATCTTGTATGTACAGCACGATGGCTATAGTTAGTAATACTGTATCATATATTTGAATGTTGCTAAGAGAGTAGATCTTAAAATTTCTCATCACAAGAAAAGAATTATAACTAGTGACGGATGGTAATTGGACTCATTGTGGTGATCATTTCACAATATATATAAATATTGAATCATTAAATATTGAATCATTATGTTATACACCTGAAACTAATGTTTTCTGTCAGTTGGTCTCAAAAAAAGGAGCAGATCTTATGTTTTATGTGTGCCACGGTGTGTAAATGGTTGGGAAGCACTGATGTAAGGATTGAGAACTTGGGGTCCACATTGGGAAAGACTGCAGAGGTAGGAGGTGATGGGGATAGTGTCCTTAAAAAGCTCCAACGGAATTTCAGATTTATCAAACCCAGGCAGGGACAGGGGAAGTGAATTCCAGGATTCCAGGAAGGCAGATTATTTGCCCTGGAGTTGCTCATGTGGGGCCGCCTGTGCAGAGTTGTGTAATGCAGTGAATCCTGTAGGAGGGGCTGTCAGGCCCCAAGAACCCTGGGGTTCGGAGGTAGAGGTTCTACTTCTGCCAGTGGGCTTGGGGGCTGGGACTTACTTGGAGGGCAAGATACTGCCACTTACAAAGCAGACACCTTTTTATCTGGGAACTAGGGTGCCAATGCCAGAGTGAAACTGGAAACCAGAATAAAGTCCTATCAACTGCCCAGGCTAGTAGCTTAAGGCTCCTTGTTTTTCGTCAGTGTAGGGCAGGTGGACAAGTTTGGTGCCCAAGGCTGGAGTAGGGCCAGATTTTAAAGTAAAGGCTTAAGTGGGGTTAGGTTTGAATGTTAGCAAGGAAGCCAGGCAGGGAGCCAGGCAGACCACAACCTCCCCCCTTTCTGTAGGGCTCTTGGGGCTGTGGAGTCTAGAATCCACCAGCTGATCGTGTCCCACCCCTGTATCAGTAAATAGCTTTGTTCCTTGCTCGAGCTGAAGAACATTGAGGTTCTATTCTGCAACATCAGATCACAAGATTTTTTTTTTTTTAATTGAGTGGGTTAAGTAATAAGCTCAGATAATCACGCTCGGCCCTTGTAGCAGCATTTGAGTCATTTATTAATGCAGGGACATTAAGCTGCTCTATTATAAATACAGGATAATTACCCAGATGATGTGTGAAGCTCTTTCCAAATTTCTTTTCTTTATTTAGTCCGACATAAGAACCAACATATGGTGCCTTTGCCGTGAGTACATGTGGATGGGGTCAATTATGAAGAAAGCAAAAACTGATTGATAAGTGGGTATGGTTTTAAGAATCAATCATCAATAAAGACATTAAGGCCTTCTTGTATGACTGGAACTAGGTATTGGGGGCACAGAGACAAAAAAATAGAATCCCTGAGCATGTGCCCCAAAGGATTTCTAATCTAGCAGGGAAAGGAAGGCTATGCTATAGGAGTCACTTGGGGTGGGTGAGAATTTGGGGACCCTTGGAGGTGCTTGGAATTGTTAACCACACAGCAGCTGACACCTCTGATTTGTATCTTCTCTTTGAGGTGGGGAGGGCTCTTTAACAAAATTAAGGGTTCAATCCAATGTAAGGAAGGTGGTTGTGGAAAGACGCAATCCTTTAGAGAAACAACAGCAGCAGCAAGAAAAAGAAGGTAAATCTTGGACTCATAGCCTTGATGCTCTTTGGGAGTGTTTGAACGATAGGTCTAAGGTCTGTGCTAAGAAATTCAGGACATTTATTGCCCGATAAACTTTCTGGTTTTTTTTAAAGCGGGGGGGGGGGGGGGGGGGGGGGGGGGGGGGGGGGGGGGGGG
>CM052798.1:130717248-130896402 GCA_028533885.1 Nasua narica | reverse complement strand
AGGGAGGAGGAAGAGGGGGCCGCGTCCCATGTCCACGTGGATGCCGGCTGGACAGAAGACAGCGACAGAAAGAGGGAAGACATCTGAGGTCGAGAGACCTCCCTGAAAGCAGGCAATCCAAGCAAAGGGAGACTCGGAAATAGAGTTCTTTTGAGAGTCCTGAGATCCTGCGGTGATGTTAATTCATGCTTGAGCATTTTTTAAATTGATGCTAAGCCTGTTCCGCCGTCTTTGCCTCCTCACTGTCAGAAGGTTTTATGGGGACATCTAACGTAAATGACACTTGACTTGTAAATGCCCCCCTGTTTTATTTTGTGGCAACAAGGAAGGTGTGGGTACTGTAGACACTGTCCAACTCTACAACCCAGTTGATGGGGAAAAACCCTCGAAAGGATGGTATAGGTGGGCAGAAAGGTAAGCAGACCTTCCATTACCGTGGTCTGTGGTGGAGAAGAAAGGAAGACTGCCATAAAGCTTAAGAAATTGTCCTGGAGGGCGCCAGGGTGGCTCAGTGGGTTAGGCGTCTGCCTGCCGCTCAGGTCATGATCGCGAACTCCTGGGATCGAGTCCCACATCGGGCTCCCCGCTGAGCGGGGAGTCTGCTTCACCCTCTGCCCTTCACCTTGCTTGTGCTCTCTTGCGCGCACTCTCTCTCAAATAAATAATTAAAATCTTAAAAAAAATTGCCCTGGGTTCCTGTGCAGTTTCCACAGGGAGCAGTTGCCCTCGCGTGCCATCTACCCCCATAATGCATCCGTTACAGAGTCAAAGAAGGGGTGATGAAGCCGCCAGGGCTTCTCGGAGGAGATCTGGCTTCAGTTTGGAAAGAGTGAGAGGGCTTTGGCTGGACAAAGAGGAGAAATAATTTAATACGAGCTCCGGTGTGCCAGGCCCGTGCTATTTTACATGTTACTTCATCTGATCTTTGGACAATTTCTTTTCTTTTTTCCGGTTTGTTTGTGTTTTATTGAGGCCGGTGCTCGCGCTCGGGCCGCGCGCGGCCGCTCCTTCGGCGGCTGCTTGGCCTGCAGGTTCTCCGCGGGCTTGTTCGACCGGCCGCGCCAGGCACGGGGCTTCCGGGGCCGCGGTCCGGGGGCTGTACTTCTTACTCTTGTGGGGTTTCCGGAGGTTCTCCTGCGTCTGGTTGGTGACGGTGAGGACACGGCCGGGCCGTGGGTTAGCGAACAGCTCGGATCTCTCCGAGCTTGGGAGTCGCGCCTCTGGGCCAGCTCCGCCTTCCGCTCCTCCAGCTGATTAAGCAGCTCCTCCTTCCTACCTCGAAGGTCTCCAGCCTTCATCTTGGCCTTACTCTTGTCCGCGTCTACACAACCCGCTGCCGCCGCCGCCCGCTGGACAGTTTATTTAGCACGTGAACAAAAGAGGTGTAGAGAGATGTTTCCTGGTAAGTGATGGAGCTAAGTTTCCTATCTAAGAACCTTTAGGGCGCAACGGTGTTCTTAGTCACTACACCTTAGGTTAGACTGCATAGTTTTAAACTGGGGACAATACTGTCCCTCTGGAGGCTATTTTGAAAAGTGAGGAAGGGGGAGAATGTAGGGTTGTCACATGAGATTGTCAGTGGGGATTCACTGAGAATTTAGTGGAAGGCCTGTGTTGCAAAACATCTTGCACTATGTGGGTAGTCCTCCACTGTGGAGAACTGCCCCAAATGCCGGTAGTTCTACTAAGAAGCACTAGAAAGCATAAATGCAGTATATAAGGCAATGGGAAATGGGAATTGCCCACAGTAGGAGACATAGAGGGGCTGAATGGAGACTTGTCTAATCAGTGCACAGACTCAGACTGGGGAGAAAAGTTTGTTTGCTTCTGAAATGTTCCAGGCCCTTTCCCATTTCTGCTGGCTGGTCCTTTAACTTAGCTGGGTTTTGCTTGTTTGCTTGTTTTTGAAGAGCTCATTCTTATTCTTCAGGTCTCAGAGCAAATATAATCTTCTCAAGCTGGTCTTTGCAAACTGGGGCTCAGTTTCTTTCAGCATCCTTGTATTGTTACCCATTGCTGTGTAACAAATTTCCCCCACATTCAGCAGCTTCAAACAATGAAACTTATTGTCTTATTGTCGGTCTTACATTTTCTGTGTGCCAAGAATCTGGGAGCTGGTGGTCTGGCTCGGGATCTTTCATGAAGTTGTGGTCAACTTGTTGACTGGGGCCGCAGTCATCCGGAGGGCTGAATGATCCACTTCTAAGACTCTTCACACAGCTGTTGGCAGGCCTCAGTTCCTTGCTGGCTGTTGGCCACGTGGGACTTGCTGTAGGCTTTCTGAGTGTCCTCAATATATGGCACTTGGTTTCTCCCCCAGTGAGAGCTTGAGAAGGTGACTAAATAGAAGCCACACTATTATAACCCAATCTTGAAAGTGACGTATCATTACTTCTTTTGTATTCCATTGGTCTGTCAGACCAAGTCTATCAAATGTGAGAAGGGACTACACAGGGTGTAAATATCAGTGGGGGCCATCTTGGAAGCTGGTGACCACAATCCTGCTTATTTACTTCATAGCACTTACCCCAATCTTGGATTCTCTTATCTGTTTACTTGTTGACTGGTGATCTCTTGCCCACTAGCATGAAAGTTATACTAAGGCAGAGATACTTATCTGGATCACTTTTGAATTTCTAGCCTCTAGAAGAGTGTCTGGCACAATAAATATTCTTGAAAGAATGAATATGTGAGTGAACCACATGGTAAAGTCTAGGAATTCACTAGCCAACCTTCATTCCTCTGTCTAAATTTGTTTTTGTCACATTCGTTTGTGATCCTGTTAAGAATGACTTCGATCACTGACTGGGCAGAGGCAGGAGCTTGATACAGATGTTTAGTTTTTGTTTTTGTTTTACTTGATAAATGGTTTAAAAGAATTGGCTATATTCCTAGTCTTTCTTTTTCATTCTGTCAAATACGTGTTCTAGTAATAAAAAGAGTCTGGTATAGTACATCAGAGTTTCAGAATTGTTTTCACATTCTACCTTTCATTTGATCTTAATGCCATGTTTAAGTTGGTAGAACTTACATTCACAGATGAGGTATTGGAGGTTTGGAAAGGTCAGAGATTCACCAAAGGGATATACTTAGTGGGTAACACGGGGACCGAAACAAAGCCTCTGCCTCCAAATCAAGGACACTGTCCCTGAGCCCAGATTGCCTTTGTTTAATGCTTACATGATACTTCTCTCATGATAATTTTTGATAGTCTTATATAAAATGATATTCTCAGAATAGCTATCTCAGAATAACTTACTTTCTTTCATATGTGCATGGACTATTTCTTATACACCAGGGTGATTGTATTAACTTACCATTATGGCATGGGCTTTGAATTGTTTATTTAATTTAATTTAGTTGTCATTTATTTGAGTGCCTGCTGTGTATACCAGAACTGTGTTAGGTGCTGCATATAAAAAAGGTGAATAAAATATGTGCTTTGATTTTAAAGAATGACTTTTTTTTTTGGTGTTTTCTTTTCCTAATTCTAAAAGCAACATAGGTATTTTTCAGAATTTTTGAAAAATAAGGAAATGTGTAAAGAAGAAAAAAAATCTCCCGTAAACCAACCAAATGTTAACTACCGTTAACATTTTTGAGTATTTCCTTCCAGTGTTTCACTTATATGCATAGGTACATGTACATGTATATGTCAATATGTACTTTTCTGTAATATTTTAATGCAAGAAAACAATGACATCAACTGTTTTTTCCTCATCCCATTAAAAAAGACTTAGCCCCTAATTTACCTGGTGTTGGGTTGGTTAATGACTCCCTTGAGGTTGTAAAAGACCTGAGGGCGTGCACGGTCTGGGAAAATTGGGAGAAAATTCAATCCATTGTGCTCCCAGCCCTCATATAGCATTCAGTGGTGGAGGCTTCCTGGTGTTAGGTCTCACAAGGGACTGTTGAGATCCCAGATCTCCAAGACCCATGCCGTCCTTTAGGGTACACTGAAGAGAACCAGGGAGCAGAAACCCAGGGCTTGACTCCTCCCATTCCAGTCTTAAAAAATCTAACTCTTCCCCGGGTCTCTAACACAGTTTAGTCATCCCTTTCCACGAAAGTCCACCTTGCTCACTTTTGCTATGCGACTGAAATACCAAGGACATTAACTCCTTTTTGGAACAAAAGAGTGTCCAACCTCACAGGCCTTGCTATTCTTCAGTGAAAGGGGACAGGAATATCACATTTCCATCCTCTTGCTAATGATTACTCAACAGGGAAAAAAGACAGGATGATAATTTATTAATTATACATACTACTTTCTGTATTTCTACCTATATTTAAATGTAAATGATACTTCATGTATTTTTCCATTCTGCTTTTTGACCTGATGCCATATCATGAACATCTCCCACATTATCAAATTTTTTTTTTAAAGATTTTATTTATTTGTTTGAGATAGAGACAGTGAGAGACAGCATGAGAGGGGAGAAGGTCAGAGGGAGAAGCAGACTCCCTGTGGAGCTAGGAGCCCGATGTGGGACTCGATCCCAGAACTCCGGGATCATGACCTGAGCCAAAGGCAGTTGCCCAACCAACTGAGCCACCCAGGCACCCTCAAATATTTTATATGAAAACAGTGTTTTCCTACTTTTTGATGTTCCAAAGAGTTCTGAAATCAACATTTTTGAACAGATATCTTTGTTCAGATCTCATGATCAGTTTTTAGAATAAATGATGGGTTTCTGCTCTAAAAAGAGTTCACGTCTAGCTTGGGAATGAGAGGAAGACAGTGAGAGACAGTTTTCATGTAGTTAGTGAACTGGACAATGGGGATAGAGTACCAGACACAAAATGGGGCAAACACGGGGAGGGGAACGACCTCAGCATTGGTGATAGATTTGCCAAGATGTGTTTAGACATGCTTCCTTAAACCTGCTGACAGTCAATGGCATGGATTTCAGATCTGACCCTGATAGAGCAGTGTAGTTTAAGGCCTTACTACTCCCAATGGGCCTCAGATCAGCAGCATCAGCAACACAGGAGTGGCTAAAATGCAGGATCTCACACTCCACTCCAGACCTTGATAAATTGTAGATAGCATCACTATTATCCCATCCTAAGTCTTTGTGTTGCAACCAGCTGATACGCATACATTTTTAGCTCCCAGTCTAATTTCCCTTTCCATCAACACAGAGCCCACGTTTGAAAATGCATGAACAGTTATTGCTATTATGATGATGACTATTATTACTATTACCTTGATTTTATAGTGCATATTTTCTTTTAAGAGCCGAAAAGGCTTAAGAAATATTATATCACTAATCCTTATAACATCACTGGGAAATAGGTAGGTGGCAGATATAAACAAGTATCAATATTATGCTAAATCATACTTAAGTATATGGTGTGAAATCCTGAGTGATCTAATGAAAGCAATATCCTTTTGCTGCTGGTGAAGTATTTTATGTTTTTATCTCTTACGTTAAATCAGTGAGGGGTAGGGCTTGGTGACCTATTATGTGTTTCTCCATCTCTCATTGAGATAATGTTCCTTTCACATTTCTATGAAAACGTTTAGATATGTTTTTGAAAAATTCTGGGCCCGGAAGAGATTTTGCACATGTGATCTCAGGGAAGCAGAGATACTGAGAATTACCTGATGGAACTGAAATCAAAGGCCATAACTGAATCTAGTGAGCTGCGAAAACGAGAGATTTAGCAAGTCCTGAAGTGGTGTGAAGGATATATTGGCACCAAACCGAGACTGTCTTCTTGAGGCAATTAGGAGAATTAACAGTTAGTAGGAGATTATTTTTCTGACTTTATAATTCAGTGTTATTTAATGCCTGCATGTGTACTACTCAAAACCATTTCCCTTCACTCCCATAGTTTTGAACATTAATTCCCAAGCTCTAACCAGTGCAGGCTTCTCACGGTTTCACCCATTACTCTTACTTCCTTCCAACAAAATACTTCCTGCCCATGTGGGCCTTTGTGAAACTTCTCCCGTCTGCCATGACTTCTCCTTTTCTCTGACCGTCTGAATCTTTTCAGCCTTTGAGACTGATTTTAAATTCCTCTTGGTGAGCTTCCTTGATTTCCTGAGCTGTGGAAATCTCACCGTTTTAAAAATTCCTTTAACCATGTTCAGTTCCTATATTCTTTTAAGATTTTGTTTATTTGCAAGAGAGAATGAGTGAGCAGGGGGAGGGAGAGGGAGAAGCTGAGCAGGGAGCCCGACTCAGGACTCGATCCCAGGATGACCCTGGATCATAACCGGAGCTGAAGGCAGACACTCAACCGACTGAGCCACGCAGGCGCCCTGTACTTAGTTATTTATCATGCACCAACTCAGTGATTGAGGATCTTCTTGTGGGAGAATCTGTCTCCATTACCAGCTAGCTGCTAAGTTTTCTGTGGACACCGTGGACTCTTAGGCTCCTTAGCATGATGCCTTGCAAGGAGGAGGTGCTCATATAGTAACTGTTGCTTATTTGGGGCAAAATTTCTCTGAACTGGCTCCATTTGTGGTTTGAATATCCATGTGCTGACCGGGGCTGTATGTACAGTAGATTGATAGCTTGGAGGGCTCCTGTTTCCCCTTGTCACTCTGTTCAGTGCTGCTGCGGCTGATGTAGAAACTTCTGGCAGCCTATAAGTGAGAACGCTAAGTTCCAATTTACTTCTGCTTTGACCTGGAAGTTATGGTTTGTGCTATTTGTGACATTCTTAGGGACCTTCGGAAAGCCTGTCTAACTCAGAGAAGGTAAACTAAATTGAATAGAAACTTTGGGTTTGGATTCAATCTAGTAACCCAATCATCTAGAATTCATAGGAAACATTCCAGGAAGAGGCAAGAAAACCACCTTAGGCCATCCGACACAGTTTTGATTATCCCGGCCATCAGAACTACTTCTTTCTTCAGCGTGCAATATTTTTCAGGCTCTCTCTATCATGACATGATTGTTTCTCAATTGAATCCTTCCCTTTGGGCTCTGTTTGCCAGGTTAATTAACTGCATTTGTCTCAGATCCTGAAAGGGAATTGTTTCTAAGATTTGGATGCAGTATTCCCCCAAAGATCACCGAATTTACAAACAAGTTGTTACTGCTGAAATCTTGATATTTCACTTGGGGACAATTGACAGTACTGAGATCATTGCCTAAATACTGATAAACTTTCCCTGTTTGAAATCTTTCCATTGTATATGGTTACACTTCATATGACTTGTAAGATACTTGATGGTTGTAAGGACTTTCTTCAGAAATAGTCTCTTTTTGCAAGGCCTCCTCTTCGTCTGCGACACTTTTCAAAAACAACTACAGTGCATTTTAAACAACACAGAAGATTATTAAAAACACTGGAACTCACATAGGAACCAGAGATGTCAAATCCAACCAAGTAAATCCATAGTCCCTTCTTATTTTTGGTTTAGAGGGGTTGAGATTGCAGTTTCATGGCCTTTATAAAATTGTCAGTAACTGTAGGAATATTAAGGGGTTAATCTGTTTCGTTTACTTAAATATTCCAAACCACGATGCAAACATTTTTGCACCTAAGAGGAAAGATTGTGGGTGAAAAACTGAAGATACATGATTTATCACTCCCCTCACAAATAAAATTTATTCATTGCATCCACCAGCCATCACACAGATGGTCAGAAAATTGGCTTTGTGTAGGGATGTGGATTCAGGCATGAATATTAATATGAGACAGATGTAAACGCATATTAATATGCATTTGCTTTGCATGGACTGACATTACAATATTTTCATTAAAGAAACTGCATTTGAAAAGAAAGTATAGGTCACCTTTTACAAAGCATAAAATTGTATGGTAGAATATGTTTGTTGGCTCTGGAAAACTGCTGTTGATAAGAAATGGAAAAATTCATGTTGAATCTGTGGTCGGATGTTTACAACGTGGCAACAGAGGGTTCAGAAGAGATTTTGCTCCTCTGGATTACAATTAAACCCTATTCTCGAACTTCAGCCGCGCGGGGGCCACGCCACCACTCGAGCAACCTAGGAAGCAAAGCCCTATTTGGAGATGATACCGGGACACGTATAAATTATGAGGAGTCTGAGATAAGCTAAACTATCAAGAAAGATCCATTCATATCCTAAGACACAAATTTTCAGTGTGCGGTTGCCATAATGGCAGTGATTCATAAAAATACGAGATTTATGCAGGCATGGGACTTTGGGGATTTTTTTTTTTTTTTGGTGCGGGACAGCATTTATGCTCACATCAGCGCCCGCATCTGTGCTGTTAGTATCTGCTTATGGTAGCATTGTGCTTCCTTCCCAAGTGGAAGGAGAGAACGTGACATTGTAAAAAGCTATTCACATGCTTGCTGCTTTGTACTCACAAACCATTCACAGGGTGTTTTGCCCCTAAAATATTGCTTACTGGAGAGAACAGCAGCTTTCTTCTGTTTGCGAATCCCTTTAAAACTGCTGCGTTGGCTCTTCAGACAGACATGATTGCATCCCGGCACACGAACATGCAAGTTAATAATTATAAATGATCTGTTATTGATTATTCACTTCAGCGACTTCACTAATCCTTACAAAACCTCCGCAAAGCTTCTGAATTCCATTCTCCAATCCTATGTCTCCCCCCCACCCCCCCCCACCCCCTGGACTCCCTCATGCCTTTCTAGCTGCTCGTTGGAAAAATTCATCTAGAGGTCCAGCAGCTCCAAACGCGGAGTTGGAATCGCCCCCACGCACCCCCAGCACTAGCATGGATGTGTGGAGAGAGCATGGAATCTGGTCTGGGATCAGGAAGCTTTGGGTTCAACTCTTGATTCTGTTTCTTGCTGGTTGCATGATTCTAGGCCAAATCACTCAACTTTTCTGAGCTTCGGTTTCTTACGGGTAAACAAAGGGCTACTTTGATTTGATTGTTTGGCATGTCGCTTGTGAAAACTTATGGGAAATTGCTAGCATGTCTGGCACATAGTAATTTCTCAGTTCTATTTGCATAGTTTTCTATTTCTTTTGCTGGCCCAGCCATTTTTCTGCTCTATCTGTCTCTTTCCTTAGTTATCATCCGTTCTGTTTCTTGCTCATTTTCACTGTCATCATTCTGCTTTGGCCTCGCTTACACTTCTCCTGGTGTATAACCATTTATAATACAATGCTTTGGTAACTGGTTTTCCCATCTACTCATCAACCATGGGACAAGTTGATTTTCCTAAAGCATAGCGCTGATCAGGTTTCTGCTTTGTTTTAAAATCCTTCAGGGGTTTAGCATTACTTACCAGGTAAAACCCACATCCTTTGTTGGCAGGCAGGGTCTCTTTTTGCTGAGCCTCTAATCAGCCCCCTAAGCCAATCTGTCTTCCTCTTTTATTTTTATTTTTTTTAAAGATTTTATTTATTTATTTATTAGGAAAGAGAGAGAGTGAGAGAGAGAAGGTCAGAGTGAGAAGCGGACTCCCCATGGAGCTGGGAGCCCGATGTGGGACTCGATCCCGGGACTCCGGGATCATGACCTGAGCCGAATGCAGTCGCTCAACCAACTGCGCCACCCAGGGGCCCTGTCTTCCTCTTTTTAAAGAAGATTTTATTTTTAAGTAATCTCTGCACCCGAAGTGGGGCTCGAACTCATGACCCTGAGATCAAGAGTCGCATGTTCCATCGAGTGAGCCAGCCTAGAGCCCCCACTCTCTGTCTTCTTGTCATACTTCTCCTGGACTGCTTTGTCCAAACCTGCTTTCACTTTCCTGCCTTGGCCATGCCTGGATTCTGTCTAGAAGAGGGTCTCTCTGTAACACTGCCTAGCGCTCCTTTCCCAGGAATATTTTCCTCTGAATACCTTAACATTTGGTTTCAGTCCAATAAACATTTGTTACAAAGTTTATTTGGCAAATACATTTTTAGAACTCGTTTCATTCAGCCTTCAACTCTTTCATGTGTCCATTCTACAGATGAAGAAGCTGAGGCACAGAGTGAGTAACTCTGTTGGTCATGGAACTGGTAAGTGACGGATTTGGGATTCCAACCCAGGTGGGCTGGCTGCAGGCTGTGCGATTAGCCACGTGCATTCTATGCTGCTTCTCGACTTCAATATTTTTAACATTTCATGTGTGTTCCTACTAGTTCTATTCCTGTTAATGTACTATTGCGGGTCTCTACCAAGCTTTCCTTTTTTTTTTTTTTAAACAAGAGATTATTTGTTAAGATCATTGAATCATTTAGCCTTTTCTACCACATTTGAGTCAAATATTAAAGCAGTGGTTGTCTGAAAGGGTTCTGGATGAGCATAGCTATTTGACAGTGGACTTCTATCTGTCTATCTATCTATCAGATGTTTCTTCATCTACTTATGTATTATATTTCTTTTAGGGACTGATATGGAACATTTCCACTCTGGTTCCATAATCCTTACATATCAATTACACATGTCGTTTATATATTGAAGATTTTCAACAAATTGGGATGTCTTGCATTAAGCAGACCAAGAACATTGCCATGCCTGTAGGCACCCAGTAGTTTCTAGGTGGAAAACAAGCCTGTTTTTCTCACTGCCTTATTTCCAGTGCCTAGCATATTGCCTGGAATATGGCTAGTAAACAAATGCTCAAAGAACCATTCTATTTCCTCATGTTGTTCTAAGTACTCTTAGTAATAAGTTATTTATATGTTAATTTATTCCTTCATGTTTGTTATGATCACCCTTGGTGTGGTTCCTAAAGTTGCAATTCAGAGTTCCACATGTAGTCACTTCCAAAGAAACAAAGACATGAATCTTTATTTCCCACCTGAGGGTGGCTGGGCGTCCTAGCAAATGGAGCCCAGGGTGATTACAGAATATATTTAATAGGTCCCTTGATCCTACTTCTCTCCACGTCTGCAGGCGTCGATTTTTTAGAGCAGGGGTGCTTAGTCAGGGACACACTACCCTTTAGGAGATCCATGGATGGGCTTCAGGGTCTATGAGATTGCTAAAATTATGTACATAATTGCATGTGAATTTCTGGGGGGAAAGAGGTCCATAGATTTAAAAGAATAATTTATATTATTCTTCTTTGCCTTTTAAATGATAAAAGTAATATGTTCATACTGTGAAAAAAATTCAAACTGGTGCAGAATATCCAGTAAAAAAAATTCAACCAGCACAGAAGTGAATCAAATAAAAAGTTAGAATTTGTTTTTTCTTCACTTTTCTCTCTTTACATCTTCAATCTCTTAATTTCATAAGAGGATCACACCATGGTTCTATTTGCTGACTGACTTGAATAATACGAAGTTTTATTTCCATATCAGTATCTATAGACTACCCTTCCTGAAAACCTTTATTTTGATATGATTACAAATTCGCAGGAGGTTGCAGAACATGTATAGAGAGGTCAGTGTTTCTGGACCAGTGGTAATGTATTGCATAACTATAGCATAATGTCAAAACCAGGAAACTGACAGTGAGGTCTACAATGTTTATTAACATTGCTCTTTCATCTGTCACTGAGTGTGTGGTTCTGTGCAGTTGTGTTATATACTATGCACGTAACCACGATCACAGCTAAGGTATGGAACTGTCTGCGGTCATAAGGACCCCTCCCGATACTCCTTCTATAACCATATCCACCTCTCTCTGCTATCCCTAATCCCCGGCAACTACTGTTCTGTTCTTTAGCTCTATCATTTTGTTATTTCAAGAATGTTATATAAAGGGAGTCATACAATTTATAGTCTTCTGAAATTTGCCTTTTTTTTTTTTTTAATTTATTCATTTAACAGAGAGAACACAAGCAGGCAGAGAGGCAGGCAGAAGCAGAGAGAGAGGAGCAGGCTCCCTGCCGAGCAAGGAGCCCGATGCGAGACTCGATCCCAGGACGCTGGGATCATGACCTGAGCTGAAGGCAGCTGCTCAACCAACTGAGCCACCCAGGCGTCCCTGCCTTTTTTTTTTTACTCAGCATGAGTCTCCCTGGAGATTTATCCAAGTTGTTGAGTGTATCAGTGGTTCACTTCCATGTATTGCTAAGCAATAGGTGGTACAGGAGGGTGGTGCCACAGCTGGTTTCTCCGTGCACCCACTGAAAACCATTTAAGTTGTTCATGGTTTTTGGCTATTGTGAATAAAACTGCTATGGACACTAGTGTACAGGTTTTTGTGTGAAAGAGTCCTTTCTTTCTTTCTTTCTTTCTTTCTTCTTTCTTTCTCCTTCCTTCCTTCCTTCCTTTTTTTTTTTAGATTTATTTATTTGAGAGAGGAAGAGCAGTGAGGGCAGAGGGAGGAGGAGAAGTAGATTCCCCGCTGAGCAAGGATCCGAATGTGGGGCTCGATCCCAGGACCCTGGGATCATGATCTGAGCCCAAGGCAGATGCTTAACTGACTGAATCACCCAGGTGCCCCCACATCTATATTTCTTTGGGACAGGTGCCCAACAGTGCAATTTCTGGGTCACTTGATAAGTGTTGTAGTTGTATTAAACACTACAAAACGATTTTGAGGTCTGTAGCTTTATCACAAGTTATTAAAGGGAACTGTGATCCTAAGAAGGCTGAACTAACTTGACATGACCCAAATATGGCCTTGGTCCATTATTTCCTCCAAATTGTCAAGTAAGGAAACTTTTCTTTTCTCATTCTTTCTTCTATTACCTCATGGGCATTCACATGAAAACTTTGGCAGTATTTCTTTGAGGACATTCCTTATCAATTAATTACATCCATGGTTCTAGGATTTCTCTTCTTTTCCTCTATAGTCTTTTCAGTGCCCAGTATCTCTAAGAAGAATTAGCAATAACTCTTGCTCTCAAGGATTTTGACTGCGTTTATCATACTGTTCTTATTTATTTACATTGTTGACACTTCATCCACTGATTGTCCGTGTCTTCTCTGTTAATCCTGTGCCTTATAGACAATTAAGTCCTTTCTACTTATTCTTTTTTTTTAAATGAAATCTTTTTTTTAAAAAAAAGATTTATTTATTTATTTATTTGAGAGAGAGAATGAGAGGGGAGAAGGTCAGAGGGAGAAGCAGACTTCCTGCAGAGCCAGGAGCCCGACATGGGACTCGATCCCAGGACTGCGGGATCATGACCTGAGCCGAAGGCAGTTACCCAACCAACTGAGCCACCCAGGCCGCCCCCTTTCTACTTATTCTTGCACCGTTTCCTATTTTCTCAAAATGCAGCTCATTGAAACCCTATGTTAGCTGTTGTCTTCTTTGCTACAGGGAAAATTGAATAGAAAACAGCTCTGCCTGGGCTGGTGGCAAGAAAGGAATTTCCTAAGGTGGAGAAGGATGATGATAAAGATTGATTAAATCCAGGATGATGATTAAAACCTGGATGATTAAATCCAGGTTTATAATTTCTTTTAAGTTAAATTTTCACTGGGGCTTCTTTTCCTGGTACCTGGCTGACATGAGAAGTAAAGACAGTAAACAGCCATTTATAGATGTAAACATATAAACATCCCAGAGATAATGAAGCACGTAGTTTGGGCTTGAAAGGGTAGCCTGATACTGAATGCTCCCAGTCAGTGTCTTGTTTTCCTGATTATCAGCTTGTTTGATCCAGCATTTTTCTGGCTTGTGAGTTCGTGTGATTTCATCTGATGCCGGGATCCAATGTATCCCGTGATAACTTATCATCAGAGCCAGACAACTTGTGTTCTGGAAAGTACTTCCGGTTTGCTGCATCTGATTTATGCCAGACCCTCCTCTTCAAGTCCTGTTAGGACTAGCCTGACAAATCTTCAACGTCTAGGCTCTCTTTGCTTGGCTTCATTATATCTGGACTAGATTAGAGTGATGATGAGCAAAGGGGAGAAGGAATTGTTAGTTTCTTATTCTCTCTCTCTCTCTCTCTTAGCTAATGTTTAGCAAGAGCTAATTAAATAGCACACACTGTGCTATTTCGTGTACATTACCTCTTTTGATGTTTATAGCAACCTTACACACTTACTCCATGCCTGTCTTATCCGAGGCTTTCCCTCCCTCTACCACATGTCCACTGGTCTTTACAACATACTGGATGCTTGAGGCCAGTGGATTATTATTTTTCAGTGAAGGACTCATTCCTAAGTCCTTTGGTGGCTTTCAGTGGTGGGATGTGTTCCGAAGGATCAATGGAACTTGTTCCCAAGCCTGTTTTCCAGATGCGTCTGTTGTTTAAATTATGTAAATTGATTAAATATTATGTAAAGTGGTAATATATAGGTGGAAAAGAAAGCTTAATGAAAGAAAAAGAAAGCTCAATGAAAACTTAAGTTCAATGTTCAGAAAGTCTTAAGGAATTCACTAAACAAGTTGCTGTTCAATTTAGTGTGGTGGAAAATCTCGAAGGATTTTGCACTTAGACTGTTTTACAAGTGTCTGCATGTTCTGTTTCTTGTTAAAGTAAAACTGGAAATTATAGATACATTATGGCTGCGGTTTATGCAAAAAAGAAAAAAAAGGCTTTCACACTATTTCATAAGCTTAATAAATGTTCATTTATATATTTTAAGTTATTGTAAAATATTTAAGGTATGTCTGTATCACTTTAGGCCTCCCCCTTTTAATGGACATTTTTGCTTATATAACTAATTCCAGGACTGAGTTATGTGCGATACGCAGTCTGCAACAATGTGATGACATTTTGCAGGTAAGGAAACTGAAGTTTACAGAGATTATGTAATTTGTCTTCTTTTTCCAGAGGATTGATGATCCCCCAGTGTATATTGCAAAACTTGGATCGGTATACATGTTTCATATGTTGGGAAATTGCTTGATCCTATATCAAGATTTTTTTTAAACTTTTATGTAAAATGCATATTGATGCCTAAAACTCTTTTTTAAAAAGATTTTATTTATTTTTTTGACAGAGAGATCACAAGTAGGCAGAGGCAGGGAGAGAGAGAGGGGGAAGCAGGCTCCCCGCTGATGCAGGGCTCGATCTCAGGACCCTGAGATCATGACCCGAGCCAAAGGCAGAGGCTACTGAGCCACCCAGGCACCTCCCTAAAACCATTTTTGATAGTGATGATAAATTTAAAACACTGTGACATTGTAGTTAAAATACTTAACATTGAATCATAAAAAGCAGGTTCTAAACCCTATTTATAATGGGGTTTTGAGAAGAAATATATATATCCAATTTGGGGGAAAAATATATATGCTTTAGATTATCATTACTATCAAATACACATATTTCCACATAAAATAGACTGACAACATTTTTACCAAGTCTTAATGATTGTTTTCATTTCTGAGTGGCAAGAGGAGAGATCATTTATTTATTTTGTTCTTCTGTATTTTAAAAAGTTGCCTCTAGGTGTACATAATATTTTCATGGTGATTTAAAATATTCTAAAATACCGGTCATGGACCTGATTTTTTTTATTCTTCTTCACTTTAAAAAATGTGCTGATTGGTCTCTATTATTACAGTCATTTTAATAGTGATGGCATGGAATCAGGGGAAGTGAAGGAATCTTCTACAATATTTTCCCTTTGTCTGGTGTTCTGGACAAATCACTTTAAAAAACAGGCTTGCATTCTGACCTGCTTTTCTCTGATACCTGACAATTCATCTCAGATGTTTCTCTCCTGGGTCTACCAATGTCTTATCAGTGCTGTGGTCTGAAGACTTGAATGCAGTATGAGTTGATTTAACAGAGCTCTGTCATCCTCGATCTCTATTATGTCTAAGATTATAAGAAGTCTCCTGTCTTGTGACCTGGAATGGCCCCGCTAGAATGAATAATTCACCAGCTAGTCTTCTCCAGTCACTCTATCTATGCCTTACCTGTATCTATGGAAGTTTTCTAACAAATGAAAAACTCTAGGTAAATAATTTTTCAGGTTTTGTTTCTAACACCCCTGTAGTAGATTCCTGAGCTATATAAATGTGCAAATGAAAGCTGTCCCTTATTATCCACCTGGCTTTCTCCGTGCAATTCATTTAGCTATATTTCTGTCTTTCTGATGTAACAGTTGCTGAGATGAGGATGAATTATAATGCTACTTGTCTGGAATCAAGTGAAATATGCCTGAGGAATGCAATGATTCGGGTGGGGAGGCATTTCTATGTGAGAAACATACTCTTTTTTTTTTTTTTTTTTAAATATTTTTATTTAACACAGAGAGAGAAAGACAGCGAGAGAGGGAACACAAGCTGGGCGAGTAGGAGAAAGGAGAAGCAGGCCTCCCTCCAAGCAGCGAAGCCCGATGCGGGGCTCGATCCCAGCACCATGAGACCATGACCTGAGCCGAAGGCAGACGCCCAACAGCTGAGCCACCCAGATGCCCTGAAACATACTCTTTTTTAAAAATCAGCATTGATAGAAAATTGCCAGCGGGTACATGGAGCTTTTAGTTAAAAACAAAGTCCTAGGTTATAATTTTCCACAGAAACATGGCAATGATTCATTAAACTTGAACAGTTTAATCCAGAAGTCAGAGATGGTGGGCGGGGGGGCCTCCAGTGAAGCATAGAAAAAAATTCTCTCTGAGGTTTGGTGGAATTTTCCTGCTTTTAATCTGGTGTTCGGGGTGTTTCCAATCATCCTGGCTTCACAGTTGGGATTTTTCCTTGGTGTTCTCATAGATTGTGGAGGGACTGATAAACCAGCTGTTTTCAGACTGCGTGCGAATCTCTCTCTTACGTCACTCACAGTAGTGGGTGAGGTACAGATGTTGTTTAATAAAGAACTTAAGAGGCAGGTCAGCCTGCCCAGCCTGGATGAACACGAGGCTGTACTTGCTCACGTGGGGACACACATTACACCCCAAAGCGGATTCTCTTTGACAGCTCCCGCTTTTCTGGCTGAGTCCTCCGAGAGGTGAGAAGAATGATGTCTGTGGATGTGTACTGATGTGCGTGAGGGGAGACAGAGAGGGTGGCAGGTGGCAGAAGGGTCGTGAAACGGTCTACTTTTCCTTTGTCTTCCAAATTGAAGACACTTGTGGCATAAGAATCGTCCTAAGAGTTCAGTATTTGACTTTTCTCGGACAATTCAAGTCTCAGTCCACCTGCCGATCAACAACTTGGAAACAAATGGAAAGTGTTTTTTGGAAAGAGTCCAATGCCTTCCTCACTGTAGAGATTTCATGAGCAGAGAACAAGAGGGAGGTCACGGAAATGGTCTCTCAGGACAGCATCCCCAAACTTCGACTAACAGTAAACTGATCCGTAGAGGCCGGAGTCAGCTCTTGGTCAGGCGACACGGGCTCCCCAGCCGTCCAAGTGCCGGGCTTGAACCTTCCCAGTGATTAAACACTTCTCGTACTTTGGTGGGCACACACATCACAGCTCTTACACACGAGTGTGGTAAGAGCTCTCACAGAAAGAACTGTAGAAGATAAGTTTCATTTTTTAATGTATTGTCACTTTTTATCTGTCTTTTACATATAATATAAAGATCTCTTTACCAAAAAAGAAAAAATTGAAAAGATAAAAGAACAATAAAAGATCTTTGGGCGCCTGGGTGGCTCAGTTGGTTAAGCAACTGCCTTCGGCTCAGGTCATGATCCTGGAGTCCCGGGATCGAGTCCCATATCGGACTCCCGGCTCTGCGGGAAGTCTGCTTCTCCCTCTGACCTTCTCTCCTCTCATTCTCAGTCTCTCTAATAAATAAATAAATAAATCTTAAAAAAAAAAAAAAAGATCTTTGACTTGTAACCCCATTATCCAATGGTAATTATTGTTAACAGGTTGGTGTATGCTTTTCCGTACTATTTCTTATGCATGTGTAAACCACCCCCTCCACATACATTTTTTTTACATTTTAATTTTTTAAAATAATAATCATATGAATCATCACATTCATATTGTTTAATAATCTGCTACTTTCACTTGATAATATGGTCATTGTTTTGTGTCAGCACATTAAACCTAGGCTATAATTTTTAATAGCCACATTGTAATCAGTTGTATGGCTTTATCATTAGTTATTAAGGTGATTTTTTTATAGATGGACATTTAGTTTGTTTCCACCACTCTGTGATTATAACAAATTCTATGATAAATACCTTTGCAATCTTTTTTTTTTTTTTAACACACTTGACATATTATGTTAGAAAATAGAATTTCTGGAAAAGAGAAATTGATAGCTATAGCCAAACTGTCACCTAGAGAGGTTCAACCAGTTTATATTCCTGCCAATAGTGTGTGAGAATTCCTGTTTTCTCAAATACTTGCCAACATTAGGTTTTGTGTTTAAAAAAAATCTATATTAATCTGTTAAATTAAAAATATTATCAGATCATTGTCCTGATTTGCATTTATTTTCTAACTAATAAGATAGAGCATTTTTTATATGCTTGTAATCATTTGTATTCTGTCTTTTACCATCTGCCTTCTCATAACTTTTGTTCATTTTTTATCCTACTGGGATGTTTATATTTTCCTTATTGATTTTTAAGTTCACTCTTAAGCATTTTAATTATTTTGTTATGAATTCTTCCCCATAAGTCTCCAATTTGTCAACTGACTTTTTCAAACCCTTGTTAATGGTTTTTTGGGTCAAAGAGAAACTTTAAGAATGGTATGTAATAAAATCTATTCCTCTCTTCTCTTTATGATTTCTATCTTTGCTGTAATTCCCAGACCAAGACTATATTAATTTCACTGATGTTTTCTTCTAGTACTTTTATGATTTATTTGTTCTTTTATGAATCTTCAGTTTATATGGACTGTTTCTTACATTCCAGTATATAGCATTGGTTAGGAACTTAACCCTTTCTCTTTAAATGGTTAACTACATTCTCCATCATCACACATTGAATTTTCCATCATTTCATTATTGTTTTGAGATGCTTTCTTTATCAGATTATAAATTCTGATGCATACTGGGTCTGTTTCTGAATACGCTCTTCTATTAATTCATCTACTCTTATGCCAGCGTCACTAACATAGTGTAGTGAGCAACTGGAGGGCACGTCCTTTTGTCCACTTAGCCATTGCACACCGCCATCTCTCCGTAGTGGTTATGAATTTATGCCTGGGCTGGAGTCCAATCCTGTTACTTACTACATGTGTAATCGCAAGCAAATTACCCACCTCTTTCATACGTTGATTTCTTCCTGTGTAAAATGGAGAAAACAGGGGCGCCTGGGTGGCTCAGTGGGTTGAAGCTTCTGCCTTTGGCTCTGGTCATGATCTCGGGACTCTGGGATCAAGCTCCGCATCGGGCTCTCTGCTTGGCGGGGAGCCTGCTTCCCCATCTTTCTCTGCCTGCCTCTCTGCCTACTTGCGATCTCTCTCTCTCAAATAAATAAATAAAATCTTAAAAAAAATGGAGAAAACATACCTCACAGAGTTGTGACAAATGAAGTAGTCTGTGTAAAGTTCTCTGCAGAGCTTGGAATAGAATATGTTCACCAATAATTTAGTTCACAATGGACATTTAGGACATGGTCCTTCTCATGGTTTTGTTCATGACTTGATTGGAGAGATTAAGGACAAACATGAAAAGGGAGATAATTTGATGCCACACCGTAAGGTGAACATGCACATTCCAGCCCTCCCCTCTGTTAGGTGACTCCGGGCTGCTGTGGCAGGAATAGCGATGTGAGTAGGGCAGCTGGCTGCTCACGACATGTATCAGGGTGGCAATGACTTGATTTGGTCATCGTTGCCCAGGAATTGGCTCTCAGCGTTGTGGTCCCGTTGATCTGGAGTCAGCTCAGATCTGGAGTCACGCCCAGCACATATATGGTTTCAGGTTATCTGACCCGAGAAGATGCACACATCTAATGAAACAGAGCTCACGCTCAGATCATGTGCCCCGTCCAGAAAGCATGGAGTTCTGCATTCTGCTGGCTGTTTTTATAAACACGGTGCAATCCCTGTCCTCATTTTTTGGTCTCCTGATCATTATGAAGTTCAAGTTTCCCAAATCAGAGGGGGTGGTGCCTCCTGCAGGTGCCCAGATGCATTTGTAGCTTATCTGGTGCCTTCTTGCTCATGGAATCTGAATCCCTTAAATTGTTTGTGACTGTGGATTTCCACTATTTGGAAGGCTTGCCTTTGATACCGTGTGTGACATTAAAATGACTTAATGTGACATATTAACTTCTATTCCTTTTCTATTCCTTTAGCTGGCAGCTATTCCTTATGCCAGCCTCTCAAAGCTGGGTACATTATTTCTGCACCCCCAAATAGAGTAACTCTTCTAGAACAGGAGTAGTTACTTTTAATACAATGTCTGTCTCTTGTTCACTATTGGATAAATACAGACAAATTCACTTTCTTTGCCTACTTTTCTTTGATTACACACACATGTCTCTTCTGTTGTTACAGTTCTTCTTTATATTTGTTATCAGTACAGTTGATTAAGTTATAACCTTCGTTCCCTACATTCTAGCCTTTAGAATGTTGGGCTTGGTGGATTCCTAAGTCCATGCAACAAGGCATTTACACACCAACTCTTAGGACCACCGAATATGCTAATCCCTTGTATGCTGACTTCTACCACCTTCTGTTTCAATGGTTGGTTGTTTCCCAACCTTGCCTCCAAATGCAGAGGGTGTAGATTCTTGATTATGGCCCCCAAATGAGCAATGACTTCTTTAATGCTACCAAAAGGAAGCTTGTGCTTTCCTCCTAGTTCCATTTTCCTTGGGTGGCACCAGATAAAGGAGTTATAGTTTCCACATCGAATGTTATCTATCTATAATAGCGGGCCTTATTCTTCTAAACTGCTGTTGAAAGACACAACCACTACTGAGCCATTACCTATATATATATTTATCACCCACTATTCATTATAATGCTTTTGTGTTCTGTCAGCGTTATCAGAGGCAACCAGTATTTATTAGGTGTCCACTGGATGTGTGACATTGTGGTAGGTGCTGCCAAGGGCATTTGTTTAGAATGAAGCATTACATGGGAGGAGGGTGCCAATTTTTCTTTATAGCGAGTGCACCACTCTACCTTTCGTTGTAGTTTTGGCCACCAGGTTGGTCAAATTATTCATTTTTGTCCTTTGGTCTCTGTTAGGATCTTGTTAGGATTTCCTAGAAATGTGTGTTCATCATGTGTTTCAGGTGGGCTCACTGCAGTATGGCCTTTGCGTGAACACAATAAGAAAAGATAGTTCCTTCCATTATATATAAAATGTGTGTGCGTGCATTTATATCTCAAGTGGCCTAAGAACTTCTGCTTTCATTTCAGCATGTACGCTGTGGGTTAATTTAATAGAAGAATTATAAATATTTCTAGACCCATTTACCCAAATAAATTTAGCTGACCTTATTCCACATCATATCCTGAAATTTCTGGTGAGGATTTAATGTTCCTTTCTGTGAGTAGTTTCCGACTTCTTGGCATCTGATCAGTAAAGAGTCTGAGCTCCCAATTTTCTTAGCCTTCAGATTCATCAGCCATCTTGAGTCTCACAGTGTATGTATAGCTGCAGTAATCAACCTGTTGGTAAAGTGGGTCTGAAGTATCTGTCCATTTTGGCTTACACAGTATGCCCATTGATCCTACTGTTTCTTGGTCTCTGGGGTATCTGCCACTATATCATAGAGTCCTGCTAGATACGGACAAGTGGCAAATGATCTTTTTGAAGTTTCAGATGCTTCTTTCATTATGAGAATGATGATGGTTTGAGTTATAACTTGTTTCTTGTTCTCTACCCAAAGTGTCTTAGCAGAGCTAGAATCACTACTATTGTGATCACTGGTCATACCAGGTAGAGAGTTGCATGGTATTTTTTTGGACACCAAGAGGGACTCATTTTATCAAACACAGAAGTGAGCTAACTCATTAAGCAAAACATTTCAGTGCAATGGAACTCACTTGGTATAGATGATAGCCATTATTATCAATAAAAATATTGATAAAGAATTTTAATGCATGCAAGCTCATCATTTTACATAACAGCCAGATATTTTTTAGGCTTTAATGTGCACGATGTTGTGTGTTTTCCATGTGTGTCCTTTTATTGAACACAGGCAAAGTAGATAGCATTGCCTGTGGGGAGTCATCATGGGTATTGGATGGGGTATCCACCTCGGGTTGGATCCCATCCCAGCTATTCTCATCACTCAGCAATAAATACAAGCAATTTACATGCAGGCGAACAACTTGAAGGTTGTATCATTCGGGTTCCAGTCAGGAAGCTGCAGCCATACGAGTTATGTTAACAGAGAATTTAATATTAAAAATTGTTTGCTAAGTGTTAGAGAAATGAAAAGTTTAAAAACGAACACCTAGGTATCATGGAGGTGATGCAGGATACCCCCACCCCCTCAGGTGGGGAAGCAAAAGGAAGAAGATGGAATTGTTAAAACTTGGAAGATTGGGAGGCAAGGGCAACAATGAACTTTTGGGACTTCATCAAGATAAAAAGGTTTTGCACGGTGAAGGAAACAGTCAACAAAACCATAAGACCACTGACAGAATGGGAGAAGATATTTGCAAATGACGTATCAGACGAGATTGTGTGCGTTCAGGGTGGTATGGCCATAGACCACACATGACATATCAGATAAAGGGCTAATATCCAAAATCTATAAAGAACTTATCAAACTCAACCCCCCCCCAAAACAAATAATCCAATCAAGAAATGGGCAGAAGACATGAACAGACGTTTCTGCAAAGAAGACATCCAAATGGTCAACAGACACAAGAAAAAGTGCTCAACATCACTTGGCATCAGGGAAATACAGATCAAAACCACAGTGAGATACCACCTCACACCAGTCAGAATGGTTAAAATTAACAAGTCAGGAAATGACACGTGTTGCCGAGGATGCGGAGAAATGGGAACCCTCCTATACTGTTGGTGGGAATGCAAGGTGGTGCAGCCACTCTGGCAAACAGTATGGAGGTTCCTCAAAAAGTTAAAAATAGAGCTACCCTATGACCCAGAAATTGCACTACTGGGTATTTACCCCAAAAATACAAATGTAGTGATCTGAAGGGGCATGTGCTCCCCAATATTTATAGCAGCAATATTCACAATAGCCAAACTATGGAAAAAGCCCAGACGTCCTTTGACAGATGAATGGATAAAGATGTGGTGTGTTATATTATACACACACACACACACACACACACACACACACACACACACACTGGAATATTACTCAGCCATCAAAAAATGAAATCTTGCCATTTGCAGCGACGTGGATGGAACTAGAAGGAAGGTCTTATGCTAAGTGAAGTAAGTCAATCAGAGAAAGACAATTATATGATCTCACTGATATGTGGAATTTGAGTGACAAGGCAGAAGATCATAGGGGAAGAGAAGGAAAAATGAAACAAGACAAAACCAGAGAGGAAGACAAACCATAAAAGACTCTTAATCTCAGGAAACAAACTGAGGGTTGCTGGGGGTTGGGGGGAGGGATAGGGTGCCTGGGTGATGGACATTGGGGAGGGTATGTGCTATGGTGAGTGGTGTGACATGTGTAAGACTGATGAATCACAGACCTGTACCCCTGGGGCAAATAATACATTATATGTTAATAAAAAACTCCCCACCAAAACTAGAGGTAACACACACACACACACCCAAGCAAACAAACCAACCAACAAAACAAAGCCTTAGAAGACTGGAGGCTCGCAGGGCTGGGATGCAGATCTCTGAGGATGTGCTGGCTGGGCACGTGTCACCGAAGGGCTGCTTCTAGGAGCGTTAGAAAACCTGTACGCTTTCCTCACTGTTGCTACTGGACTGAAAACTGCTACTGTGAGCAGGAATGAGCTGCTGCTGCCAGAGCTGGGAAGTGTTGCTGGGATGAAGCAGACAAGAACCGGGAATAGACCAGGAAGGCAGGAATCTTTCTTCCCCGCAGTCTTGTGGTCTCTCTGACGCTCCCTAGTGACAGAGCCTAACAGGGAGCAGCGGGCTCTGCGTCTGCAGAGTCTAGGCCCACCCAGCGCCGCAGAGCAGGGAAGGCTGGTGTGAGAGGGAGAAACCATTTGTTTCATAACCGGCACAGGCATGATGCTGTCTACCCCAATGGGCTGTTATTGACATTTATGTAAAGAGTCAAGTCTGACGACTAGTTCATAGGAAGGGCTAAAACTCCTCAGTTCTTCTCAATTCTTACTACTTCACAAAGTCTTCCGCCAGCCTAGTTCTTAAAGATTGTCAGTTAAACTTTGATACTGATTCCTCTGTTTTGACCCCAATCCCAGCATAGTAGCATTTTATGTGCAGAGCTATGGCATTGGCTGTGGAATTCCTTGGTTATTAGCTGTGGCCTCTGGGCAAGTTAATTAAGTTCTCCAGGCCGAAATTTGCATTACATGAGACAAACATGAACAGTGCCTAATTTCAAGCCTGGCAAATAAGTGTTAAAACATGTTAGCTGCCATTATTGTCACCCTCATCGCCGTCATTATTTAACATGTATGGAGAAGGAGGAACAAAGTAGCCTCAACTTGAGATACAACATCTGAGAAGCCAGCCCTCTCCAAAATCACCATCGATTACCTTTATCTCTGAAACCTAACCATTCTAATGAAAAAGAAACACCATTTTCCTCATTAGCCACCTACCTCATTTTTGGGTTTTCCAAAAATTTCTGTTTTTCTAATCTTTGATCTGATATTCTGAAAGAAGCCAGTATTAGCAATTCTGTTTTGTATTAGGGGATATTGAGACACTGAGATTCTTTTGAGACTTTCCCTGAGTCATGCATGTGTTTGTAAAAAGGCCTGGAAGGGATTCAAAAATCCATCATGCCACTATCAGGGACTCTTGAATTCTGAAGCATTCCTGGCTCCCACTTGCTCAGGGATATGGAGACTGTCACTAGAAATTCAGAACGAGTGTTCTGCATGGTAATGCGGTACATCACTGCTAGGTCCTGAGGCAAGCTGAGGACATCCTGAATTTTATGCATTATGCATGAGAGGGTGTAAGAAATAAAGGATCAATCATCTTCTCCCTCAGATAACATTGATCATTTGCTACACATTATTTGGCTGGGCTCTGTGCAGATTTATTTTCTCCAATGAGAACGAGAAGCAGATTGCCTGTTTTCTTAATGAGCAATGACATCAATCTAGCCAAATCTATCTAATGTACTGGATGACTCTCTCTCTCTCTCTCTCTCTCTCTCTCTCTCCCCCTTTTTCCCTCTCTCTCTGCCCCCCTCTCTGCCATAGTTAGAAGAAATGGGGACAGCTTCTGAAGACTGTGCCAGCTCCTGTGAGGGTGGTGACAGAGTGGGAAAATTGGGTCTCATTCAGGGTGATGAAGAGTCTCTTTCTCTCCCTTTACTTTTTTCTCTCTTTAATTTAAGGCAGTGTTTTCACTCTTCATTTTTCCAGATGGCATATTCTGAGGGGCTGATCTGCAGAAAAGGCCAAGTGAAAAGTCCCCCAATAATGAGAAAGGAGAAAGATGGCTTGTGAAATGCATGACTCCGTAGTGTGCTAGGGCTCTGAGCGGGCTGGAATGGCACAGTCACCAGGAAAAATAACAAATCCCAACCAGAGGATGTTATCACAGGCACTCCCGCCAACACGAATGACTCTCACTAACATGGGAATCAACACGTGGCACCCACGAGCAATTGGAGTGGAAACTTCTATTGAGACGGTATTCCCCTCATCGTGCTGGCCAGTGGTCAGTAAATAGGCAGGTGTCGGAGGTAATGGTGTGGCTGAGGGTTCGAGAGGAGAGTGGGACGTCTTGCAGGGCACGTTCCCTCCTTCAGTTGGGCAAGTGTCCACTGAGGGAGGCAGGGCTTTGGGACGTTTGGGATTTGGTGGTGGAAGACTAGCGATGGCAGATCAGGGCTGGCCTGGAGTCCTGGCAGGAATGGCCCCACTGGAGGCGGTTGGCAGGGAAGCGCCGTGCCTGTGGGAGAGCAGACATCACAGGGCCCTGGCCTGGCAGAAGGTAGGGCAAGAGGGATCCCAGCAGAGGAGGAAAATGTGTTCCTAGGTGGAGGGAGCAGAGGGATAGGGCAACTTCCAGGAGATGCTGCCAATAAATGGCAGTGGTTCAGGCCCCAGAAGGAAGAGAAGAGGCTCTGGTGAGAACAAGGCAAGACACTCGTCCCAGGAAAAGGCCAGAGTGGTGGGACTCAGGGCTTCCCACATCGAAAATTTCCCGCTTACACTGCAGCGTACCCCCTCCACTGTCTCAAAGTCACAGAGATGAAATGGGTTTGAAACTGTTGGAAGCTAATCATGAACCGTGATAGCACGGGCAATCAGTGATGTGTGTACTGTGAAACCTAAGTCCTGCTTCTGTTTTTTTTCCCTGCAGAAATGGAAATATGGGGCAATTTTTGCCCAGCTAAAATTTAAGAACAAAGAAGCCTGGGGGAGGAGCATTGCTTGGAGTGCAAGCATCAGGCTTGCTGCCCACTCCGAAGGGGAGGGACGTGGCTTACTGGAACCACAGCTCAGGAACGGAGCTGGGAGACTCTGTTAAACCAGTGGGCCATCAGTGGAGGGGAAGGAGAGGCTGGGAGAGCATTGGAGGCTCCGCTGAATAGGAGTAGTAGGTCACTCTGTGCCAGAGGGCGCTAGGACTGTAAAATTTTCCCATTAAATGAGGTGTTCTTAGCATTTTTTCTTTTCTATTGTTTCTTTCCTCCCTCCCTCCCACTCTCCCTTCTCTTTTCTTTTTTTCCTTTTTAAAATTTTAAAAAAGATTTTATTTATTTATTTGACAGAGAGAGAGAGCACAAGTAGGCAGAGAGGCAGGCAGAGAAAGAGGGGGAAGCAGGTTCCCTGCTGAGCAGAGAGCCCTATGTGGGGCTCAATTCCAGGACCCTGAGATCATGTCCTGAGCTGAAGGCAGAGGCTTAACCCCTGAGCCACCCAGGCCCCCCTGTTAAGTCTTTTTTTGACACCATCATGCAAAATCTTTTAACTACCCTGTAAGAGCATTTGTGTTTTTTCTTTTCTATTGTTTCTTTCCTCCCTCCCTCCCACTCTCCCTTCTCTTTTCTTTTTTTCTTTTTAAAATTTTAAAAAAGATTTTATTTATTTATTTGACAGAGAGAGAGAGCACAAGTAGGCAGAGTGCCACTCAGAGGGAGAGGGAAAAGCAGGCTCTCTACGGAGCAGGGACCCCAATGCGGGGCTCGATCCCAGGACCCTGGGATCGTGACCTGAAGCGAAGGGAGCAGCTTAACCAACTGAGCCAAAGTGGCTCCCCCCTTCCCTTTTCTTTTTTAACAGATGAGGAAGCCCATTATGGAGAAGCAAATGAACTCGCCCAAATTAGTGTCAGAGAGCGGATCTCGTCTGTGGTGTGAGTTCAGAGCCTGGTCTAAGCACCATGTCCCACAGCGTCTCAGTCATCTGCCCTGGGCTGTAAAGTCTGAGTCAGCTCTGCTCAGAGTCTCCCCTGAGCCAAACCATCCCCTTTCTCATTCCGGAGCTAGAGAGAGTCACGCTGAGATCAGCTCACTGTCTGGGGAGTTCAGCCACAACCCAGCGTGTGCGGTCGGCTCCTGAAGGGTCCTTTTATTTCGTACCCCGACGTAGATCGTTACATTATAGATCTTACTTAAAGTCGTCTTTTCATATTCAGCCTCTTTCTCTGGCCTGTCAAGATCTTTTTAAATCCTTACTAACGGCAGATTCTTCTTCTTTTTTTTTTTCCCTTTTTTAAATCCAATACAACATGAAATGAAAACCACAACTCTCTTAAAAGCCCTCCTGTTTCCGAAAGCTTTGACACATTCAGCAAAGATCTATTCCTTGGTGTCTGTCTGTGCAATGTTTATTTTCTGCTTTGCCGACTCGTGGAGTCTAACTGGACCCAAATGTGCCTTTAGACGGCGAACTCTTCAGGGCAAGGGCCCCGCTCTTTGTTTTGGCACGTGCTACCTATTACAGAGCTCAGTGCGCACCTGGGGCTCCAGATAAATAATAACCATCCAGGAGTATTTCTCACTTGGAGAGCTGCACGGGCCTTTCCAGGCAGCGTGTTAGCTTTCTTTAAAGAATATCCGAGTGACCGATTTTACCTTGACGTTGGGTGCCCATCTCTCCGCACCTGTTCCACCTGCTGCCGGGCTGGTGTCTGCGGCTTTATTGTTTGCTGTTTCTGCCCTGCCCTAAGGAGCCATCCCTGAGAAGTAGCACTTTGGCTCGCAGACCACGCACGCGTTTATGAATGTTTTGGTTCTGACTCCCGCCAGGCAGCATTCGCCCCCCTTCCCCTCGCCACCCTGTTCGTGCTGAAGTGTGAATCTCGGATGCTTTCCAGCGGACGGAAGCCAGAGCAGGCGGAGGTAAAGAGGTGGGAGGGGACAGTTATCTGCTATTTGGCAGTAAAAACAACTAGCCGAAGCGGGAGTTTCACGGATTTTTAGCAAAAATAGTCCTTGATTTTATTTTATTATTATTTTTTCCTCTTTCTCATGAGGAGCTGGAATGGGGGGTTGGGGAGAAGATTACAGCTTTTTATTTATTATTTACTTGGTTAGCTTTGAAAAGAACAGTTTAAATATGGTTAATGTCCGTGCTGTCATTTTCAATATGTAGAACGAAAGAAATCCTGGATGGCTCCAGTGGGTTTGGAAACAAAGTTGCCTGCTCTGGCCGCTGCTAGATTAGATTACTGTAATTCTGTCAAGTGGCACTTTTGCTAACAATGAAAATGGATCTTTTGGAGGGACCAGGATTTAGCTGAGAGGAAGATGTCTCACAGCCCTGAATCAACCACTTGATCTCAGATTTAGAATTAAAAAAAAAAATCAACTTCTAATCCCCCCACTTTGAAGTTGTTATCTCATAAGGAGGGCTTGCTTTTTAACAGAGCGACCCCTCAACTCTTGAATTACCTGGCTCCGTCTCATGCCTTCGGGCTCTTGTTGGCGAACCAGACTCCATCATTGGATAGTTCTGATATTCTCTATCGGATGGTCCTTTTGAACGTCATGCTTACATCTCACTCACTCACCTCCAGAGCGGAGGTCGAACCCTGTCTGTCTAGGAAACTACTATTATCCTGTAGTGTGTAATTCATGTATCACAGTTGATAGTAACTGTATGGTCATACATTGTTGTTCCAAAGGATAGCTTTACTTCTTGACTTTCTTTATTTACTTATTTATTTTGACTGCAAATATTTTATTTCATCATTTTTATCTACCACGAAAGCTCTGGAAACTCAAAGTTAACATCTTTGCCTGTGAGCTTCGTCTTGACTGACTTTAATTTCTGCCTCTGAGTCTTCAGATTTTTTTTTTTTATTTCAAATTAAAGCTATCTGGTGCTCCAGGTTCTCGGTCAAGATCTCCAATATGGACATGGTCTAGTTCAAACGTTCAACTGTATCAAGACTGTTTTCCCCATGCAAAGTTTCTTCCTCTGTTTTTCCTCTGATCGAACTTCTAAGTTACACCCAGGTGACGGGGAGTTGGTCTCGTAATGTTGAAGGCAGAGAGGAGTCATGTGCATTTTCTGCTCTGCCGATGTGCCTGTCCTCCCTTCTGCCATGTCTGACACCTGGAGGAATCACACAGAGAAGCAACTATCCCTCTTCTCCCCTTCCCGGTGGCTGCATTCTCCTCCTCTTCCTTCTTCCATTGGGGGTCCCTTCTCAGATAGGCCCTTAGAGCCACGCATCGGCTTGTCTTCACTTTGGGCCCATGAGATACCTGTCGTTCCTCTTGCTTGGCTTGTGGTCGATGGTGGTGGTGGGCCAGTTCTCAAGTCTACGCGTGTACGCCGCCGCACTCTTGTTTCCTTCAAGTTTCACTGGGGCTGGACAGGTTTTCAAAGACTGCCACTCTATCTGTACCTAGAAAAAGTATTAGCGGCTTTTGCCCCAGTACCCCTCCAGCTCCAAGTTTGGCCAGAGGTAAAAAAGAGTAAAAAATTTCCCACTGCTCATTTTTCCATCTTTTCATCTTAGTTGGATTCCTCGTGTGTCCTCTTCTCATATGCTCAAACCCTTTTGGAATGGCAGTGGGCTGTGGTGTTGGGCCCGGAGAGAGAGGGTGGGGATCAGCTCCCCTGCTTTGGCTCTATGGACCAGTATCTTCTTTCTTACCCCTAAGGTCATTTATCTCAAAGTCAAGACTTGGCCATCTCTTTTTACTGCTTCTACATGTAATATGTCAAGTATGTTTATTTTCAGATTGGGAATAAAAAAATCAACTTTTCGTTTCCTCCCTTGGGTTGGTGTCGCATTGACGATGGAACAACTAATTCCCTGTGGCAAATGGTAACTCAGTGTCTCTAGGTCTGGGTGCAGATGTTGCCACGAATATTTTCTATTTCTTCCTGCTTTATATGCGTGTAAATGTGTGTGTGTGTGTATGTGTATTTATGTGTGCATTTTGGCAACGAACGTAACTAAAGTATTCACACAAAGAACAAATTTCTTAAGTAAAAAAAAAAAAGTTTTTTTTTTTTTGTTATTAGTGGTGCCAAACACACAACTGCTTAGGAAACTATGTTGTCACCTCAAGAACCATACATAAGAAAGGGTCAACATAACATTTTTGTTCCTACAAGAAAATCCACATGGCTGTATCAAAGCAGAACTATCATGATTAGTTGTACGTGAGTATTGGATTATATTTTGCTGTTTTAGAGAATCTGGAAGCAAGATAGCAATCTTTCTGTAATCCTGGGCGGAGTGGTGTGGAGCGCGGATGGCTTGTGCGGGGACGCTGGGCTGGAGGGCTGGTGGGCAGGACCCGTTGATGAGCAGAGAGGATTTCATCCTTGCTGTATGGGGTTTCACCATGTAGCCTTCGTTTTGTTTGATTATTTGAAATGAAGTCATTTTAATCTTGTGCTTTCTTTGGGAGGCACTTGAGGAGGTTTAGTTGCTCAAGTTATTAAAATCCAGAGAGGATAAACTAGAAGGAGAAATAAAAGGTAACATGATATCAGTCCAGCCCTTACTAGCATCTAGTGTTTGAACCAAGGGAGCGGTCCTGCCAGCCAAGATCAGAACTAGCACGGGGGGCGTACGGGCACAAAACATGCTCTAAGAAATGTGTGCCATCATCCCAAAGACACGGATCATAGTCTGCAACTAACTAGGGACAGTGTCTTTGAAACTCACATACAGCTGAGCACCACCTGATACCTTTCTTTGGTCACAGCTTTCATATTGTTGAGTCTCAAAGTTGTATTGTTACTATAAACTGGAAAGTATTAAATTTTACTCTAGGAATATGATGTGGAACTTCAATCAGTAAGACCTATATTAAAAAAATAAAGAATTAAAGAAATTGTTTAAAGTCTTGGCTCTATAGCAAAATATACAATATTAAATTTGTGATTGTGTGCTTTAAATTAAAACAAATGATTAAAGTATATATATATATATATAGTATATGTTTTATTTTTTTATGATTACTTGCCTTAATGATGTTTTGATCAACTCACCAAGTTGTGCTGGATTTCATTTAGGGCTATATCATATGGAACAAACTGCATTTAACCTTTAAAAGCAAACTTACTGTAGGTGAAGTGTGGGAACATAGTCAACTGAGGTAATAGCAGATTCTGCTCTTCCTTATCAAATTCATGTTAGAGTTATGCTTGTTGAGTAGAATCGTTTAATAAATTATGGTTGCAAAACGTAAATTATTTTTTCTTATGCTCATACTTATTCTCCCTCTTTTGCTGAGATCCTAGAGTTAAATTTACATTAATTAAGCGCACATTTACACTTTATTGTTATCTTCTCCTCACAGATGAAGAAATAGAGCTTAGAGCAGTTGAGAAACTTGTCAGCTTCTCAGAACTTTAACAACCAAGGAGAACATTTTGAAAGCAAGCCCTGGGGAATGTTTAGGCTTGCATCTGAGGCTAGGAGAGCTTTCTCCCTCCGTGTTCCTTATCCGTTTTCACCTAGTTATTTGCTCAAAGTCAAAACACAGTAGTCATTCTTGATTCCCCCCTCTTTCTCACCTTCCACACAATAAATATTTAAGATCTATCCATTTCCATAGTTTAGGCCATTAACATCTCTAACATGGATATTAAGAATATGTTAATAGAGGGGCGCTTGTGTGGCTCTGTGGGTTAAAGCCTCTGCTTTCGGCTCAGGTCATGATCTCAGGGTCCTGGGATCAAACCTCGCATTGCATCATCATCGGGCTTTCTGCTCAGCGGGGAGCCTGCTTCCCCTTCTCTCTGTGCCTGCCTCTCTGCCTACTTGTGATCTCTTTCCTCTGTGTCAAATAAATAAATAAAATCTTAAAAATAAAAGAATATGTTAATAGCAAAGGTGGGTATAAACCACTTACTAAGAATTATACCAGCACCTGAGTTATACTTACCTATATTTAATTCTCACAATTACCCCTTGAGGTAAGTGCTATTGTTTTTTTCATTTTTAAAAAACGAGAAAACTAAGGCACTCTTGGATTAGAGGCAAAGATAACAAAAAGTATCCTCCTTGATTTTCCTACCTTAGTTTTGTTTTCTCCAGTTCGCTTTCCACAGCACAGCTAGAGTGATAGTTCTAAAATAAAAACCTTCCTATATTGCTGAAGATGTTAAAATGTTTTTTTTTTCTTTTTGGCGTCTTGCTGCTATTTGGGGTCCATATTTTGTACCCCTTTTCCATGTAAGAATAGTAACTGATGGAAAATTACTGGTGGAAGTTGGGTATCACACAAGGATTTGTGGAAGTGGAGAGCTGTCTGGATCAACACCTTCTTGGTGCCTTTGGCAGACTTTGTTCTAAAGATGTCTACCACAGTGTCTCCCCTCCCACATGGTCTTATAAAGTGACAATGGGAGGTGCTCCCTTCTGTTGGATCTGGATGGGCTTATAACTATGGTCACTCTCACATTATGAGATTTCCAAGTCTAGATCACAAAAGGGGATGTGGCTTCTGCATGGATCATTGGAATAATTGCTCTGGATCTCTGTGTAAGCAGTCAAAATGGCGCAAGGCCACTGTGTTATGAGGAAGCCCGGTCTAGCCCTGGAGGAGAAGCCACCTGGAGAAGCCCTAAGATTGCTGGACAGAGATGGCCAGCTGGCCACCAGCTGCTCCAGTACCAGTCATTGACTGGAACTGCACGCAAGACCTTGAACCAGAAACAGCCAGTGACAGCCTTCCCAAATAACGACCCACAGGGAATCAAATGATTGCTGCTGTTCTAAGCCATTAAAGTTTGGGATGATTTGTTACACGGCAATATATAACTGGAACTGTGTCTTTCAATTTATGCCCCTTGAGAGTAGCTGTATACTTGAGGAGTGTCCTCAGTGTTTTGGTCCCCAGTTTGTGCTGGGAACGGGGTCTTCCCAGACTGCTGTATTTGGGGCTTGTGTTGCCTGGTGCTGAACTACAGCCTTGACTTTGTAATTCCAGAAGGTGAGTGGCTAAGACAATTGTGCACACTTAAACTTGAAAATTTCTTACTGAACTTTCAGCATCTTGGTGTGTCACAGGTGATGAAACACACATTTCATCAGTTGATGACTCTACCAGCTGTCTCCTGCCTCCATGTGGTGGCCTGGCAGGGAGACAGAGTCACTAGATGAACGCACCATGAGCCTCCTCCTACAAGCTCCCTGTCAGGTAGTTCCATGGGTGTTCTCTTCTCCCCTCCCAGCTTCTTGAGAAAAATTTCTGGCAGTACTGGAGTGCTGATCCTTTTTCTGGAGCATGTTCTGTGGTACATCCCCTGAGGAGGCCATATTCCCTGTGTGAGCTCAAGGAATTAAAGTCGATCCTTTGTTGATCTGCTTGTGTTTTTCTCGGTAAGTCTCACTTTAGGTTTATACCGTGGGTCACTAATGGTGTCTTACATGGTTTGTGTATCTCCTTACAACAAGAAGTAGGAGTTCTTTCTTTCTTTTTTTTTTTTAAAGATTTTATTTATTTATTTGACGGAGAGAGAGAGAAATCACAAGTAGGCAGAGAGACAGAGAGATAGGGGGAAGCAAGCTCCCCGCTGAGCAGAGAGCCTGATGCGGGGCTCGGTCCCAAGACCCTGAGATCATGACCTGAGCTGAAGGCAGAGGCTTTAACCCACTCAGCCATCCAGGTGCCCCAAGAAGTAAAGTTAATGGCCAACACATTCTATGGATTTAGTCAGTCCAAGCCGGATGAATAGTGCCAGAACTGGGGGGGGGGGATCCCCTTCCTAGTTAGTAGTGAGAATACTTCATCAAAACTATCTCCCCAAATATCAGGAGGCTGTCTCTGTGTCTGGTATTTTACCATTAGAGATTTATATAATCAAGGACCCTAGAGTTTAGAGGGGGAGATGGATGAAGGAGCTGGCAACTACAACTCGGGATGAGCACTGCCATGCTAGGATGATGTACAGGGCATATTGGGAGGCAACTAGATCTTGGGGGAGCCGGAGGAGGTCAGGGACATCTGAGGAAGCCGTAATGTCGGGGTTGAGACCTGAAGACAGATGGTGTTGGCCAGGTGAAGGGGAAGGAAAGGGGAGAGAAAGTCTTCCTCATTTTAGGGATTGAAAAACCACTCTGCTTGTGGAGATGGGGTGTGGGGGGTCATGAAAGAGAGGAGAGTGGCAGGATGGAGCAAGAGAAGGTGCAGAACACAAGCAAATCAGGCAGGGGAGTTGGATTTATTTTTAGGACAGTAAGGAGCTGCTTGTCATTCTCAGGCAGAAGAGGTACAAGACGAGATCTGTCTTTTAGGAATATGGCTTTGTCTGTAGTGTAGAGCATTGCAAAGGGCTATGCTGGTCATCCGAGTGAGAGATGCTGGTGTTCTCAAAATGGGAAAAAGTGGATATGTTTTTAGATGCTTTTCAGTGTGACCTCAAGAGTATTTGTTTTACCCTCAGCCTCCTTAATTCCCAGCTCCCAACCCCACACACTCTGTTCCATCCTGCTAGTCTTTAAATGCATCAGCTCTTCAGCAGTGTCAGATAACACAGCCCTTTTCCCCCTCCACACTTCTTCCTGTCTGTTGTTCCTTGTCTTCCCTATTTGGTAAACTCCTACTCATCCTTCAAGACCCATCTCTCTATTTTCCCTGACTTCCTCAAGAAATATCATTTTCTCCTTGATACTTCAATAGATCTTTTTTCTTTCTTCTGTTAGATGTGTTGTATGTTCCCGTTTCCCCCTTCAGATCTACTCTCTCATCCTGTCCTCTCTGCTGGTTGCCTGGGAAGTCAGTTGGAATGGCTTCCAATGGACTCTTTTTTCTGAGACTGAATGGATGTCAGTGGACTTCCCTCTCTTTGCTGGCTTCTCATTGGGTTGGACATTTTCAGGAGAAGGGAAGGGAGAAAGAGAATAAATTTGGGCTATTTATTCCCCTAGTTTCCTTTCTGTGAGGTTACTCTGGACTATTTGCCTCCCACAACACAGGTTATACCTAGTGATGTGCTGGTAAATGGTTAACAACCAACGTGTGGGATGGGGAATCCCTGATTTGTAGTGTTTGCCTATTTCTGTGATGTAAATATTCCTACCACGACCAATTTCAAGAAACCAATGTGATGTCACTGAATGGAGTTTGGAAGTGATACACATTGTCTGTTCTCTCAAAGTGGCCCAAGTCGGCTCCAGCACCTCCCGGTTCCAGGCTTTCCTCATAGATAATTGTATTTGTTGTTCTCCTAGCCCCTCAGGCCTGTGAGGAGGGCTCTGCCACAGTTTTTAGCCCTAGACACTGCACTATCTTCTGTGGCTTTCTTCACAGTGCCCATACCTTTGAAAATAGTCCTTTTATTAGACTCTCCTCAGATTATCCAATTTGAGGTACCATCTGTTTCTCGATGCAATCCTAATTGACTCACAAAGTAATACTGTGTGGAAATTAGTCATTTAGAAATCTTTCTCCCGCTGTATTACAAATACTTAGAGTGCAGGGATTATGATTTATTAATTTTTGTATCTCCAACACCTACTCAGTGGAGGGGTGAGAAGGGGAAGAAGAACTAATTTTCACCAAATACCTATTATGCACCTGATACCATGTCAGATGCTCTAGAAATGTTTTCTATTTAATCTTAACAAGTCAAATTAATTCTAGTACTATCATTATTGGCATTTACAGATAAGGAAACTGAGGCGTAGAGTGGTTAAATAACTTTTCCAAGGTTCCACAGTTTAGAAGTAGCTGAATTAGGATTTGAACATGAGTATCTGTTCTCTTTGCTCTGTTGCCTCAATTTGTTTTTAGTAAATGGATGGATGCTTTAGTCAACAAGGGAAGACATAGTGAGTGCGTCAGAGAGAGATACCTGCTGAGAGTGATCTTCAAGTGGTAGGAAGATGGCAATTGGCTTCCTTCAATTCCTCGGAGTGAAGTTTCTAGCAATCTAGCACTATGAAATGTAAACTGTTCATGTATAAGCACTTACACTAAGCAGGATATTTTAGGTAACATCAGGGATATTATAGATAGCCATAAATCTGGCAGATATTTTTATTAGTAGCTTAACGAATTCATATCTTAAAATAGTACCGGGCAGCTTCTAATCTCCTTAGGGCTTACCATTAATTTAGTACTTGGAGATGAGGAAAACCATGTTTGTACAGTTGCATTAAATGATGGAGGAAAGTGTAAGAATTCAGTTGATCGATTCAAGAGAAGTTTTTTTTTTTTTAAATATATTTTTAAAGATTTTATTTATTTATTTATTAGAGAGAGAGAGACTGAGAATGAAAGGGGAGAAGGTCAGAGGGAGAAGCAGACTTCCTGCAGAGCCAGGAGCCCGATATGGGACTAGATCCCAGGACTCCGGGATCATGACCTGAGCCAAAGGCAGTCGCCCAACCAACTGAGCCACCCAGGTGCCCTCAAGAGAAGTTTTGTAAAAGAAAATACTTCGATCATCCTAGCATCTCAAATACATCTCAAATTTTGTGCTCCAGTCTTTTTTTCCTTTCCTTTCTTTTCTTTTTTTTTTTTTTTGCTCCAGTCTTTTCATCTAGAAGATAGTGGTGACCCTAGTCAAGACTTGGAGGTATCTGTGGGATGTCTGCTTTAAAGAAACTTCTTGAAGATTTTTATTTGTTTATTTTACAGAGAGAGACACAGCGATAGAGGGAACAAAAGCAGGGAGAGCAGCAGAGGGAGAGGGAGAAGCAGGCTTCCCGAAGAGCAGGGAGCCTGATGTGGGACTCAATCCCAGGACCCTGGGATCATGACCCGAGCCAAAGGCAGACGCTTAACAACTGAGCCACTCAGGCGCCCTGCTTTAAAGAAACTTCTGTCATGTATTTCTGCTCTCTTGAAAGGGCTTAAAGCAACTAGTATTTTGTTTTAATAATGAAAAGCATTCACTGGAAAAGTCGATCTTGTTTCGGCAATTTCATTCTGTTAAAATGGCATGAAATACATGTAGTGGTCCCCTTACAAGTCTGAGTGAGAAAACTCGAGTCTAGTTCTGTCTTTGTTACTTGTCTAGGTTTTTGTTTGTTTCTTGAAGATTTTATTTATTTGGGAGAAAGAGAGTGCGTGCGTGCGTGCGTGAGCGGGCGTGTGCACGAGTCGGGGAAGGGGCAGAGGGAGAAGGAGAAGCAGACTCCCTGCTGAGCAGGGAGCAGGACACAGGGCTCCATTCCAGGACCCTGATATCTTGACCTGAGTCGAAGGCAGACACTTAACCGACTGAGCCATCCAGGCGCTCCGTTGCCTGGTTTTGTTATTACAGCTGAGCCACTTAAGTATGTGTGCCTCAGTCTCCTCATAGGTGCAATGGGTAGTTAGATTAGATGTAGACTAAACTGTCTTCCTAGCTCTAACAAGCTTATGAAATTCTTAAGAATTTTGCTATCTTTTTAGTAAAACCATTGTAATTTTTCTACATTTATTAACCACTGTCTTTTAATTCCAATTTTATTCTTTTTTCTTTTATAGCAATAATTTTATTATTCAGTTAGTCATCCTCTGGATCTCTCCCTCTGTCTCTCATTATCTATCTGTCATTTGTTTACCATCTATCTATATATCTCTAACTACTAGGGAGAAAAGCTGCCCAGTGTCCAATATGAAGGTACAAAAATAAAATAGTCCCTACATCGTTCTTCTGTCTAGCCTTCTATTCCCTAACATATGTTTTGTATATGTGTGTGTGTGAATGTGCACATACACGTAAACATAAACACTTATAGGTATAAACATATAACATATTTATATATACATATAAATACTAACCTATCTATATACACAGTTGTCTTTTGGTAATGGTTTACTAATCAACTCTCCTGGAAAAAAGAAAAACACTTCGATTTATAGCATCTGCCAATTTCTGTGGTGTAACTGCTCCCACCATGGCAATTTTAAATTACCCATGGTAAGTTGCTGAATGTAGAGCTGAAAAAAAAAATGCACAAAATCTGTTCTTGCAAGTGATACGAGCTGGGTCCAGCATACTTCTGAGAGTAAGCAGCTTGGGGGGGGGGGTGGTGCATACTGCTCTCTTTCGTGCTAAAATGCCTATTTTAACATATATTTTGAGAACTGAATACTGAACCTAAAAGTAAGGACTACAAAGCCTGTGCTTTCTATTTGGTTTCTGTTCATTAGGATCTTTACTTTGAATTATTTTTAATAGCTCTCTCTCTTGCCCTCATACCAAATGTGTGCATACACGAGCATGTATATGCACATACCTAAATTCTGTTGAATTTTTTTGATGACGTCTGTGCATTATGGAATTATGTATGAGTAGATAATATTAAAATATGGTGCAAATTTTCTTTTTCTCAAGTCATCTATCCTTTCACATTTAAAGAGAGCTTCCTTAAAAATATGTATTTCTAAAGGGTTTTAAACCTTTAAGCCTTTCCTTGTGAATGTGTCTGTATTTGTTCCGAAGATTTTCATTGATTAGTTGTTTATCAAGAGAGTTAGGGCTGGAAGAATCCCCAAACTATTAGAATCAAGTCTGAGAATGATATAAATTTGATATACTCAGAAATCTAAAAAGCTGCACATAGTAATTTGGTATTTAGTCAATCACAGAAAGGCTACAATGCGTTAACTGTTGACTGAATGATGAGCATCAAACAGAGAGTGTAATTAACACAGACAGAAGCTTACTGCCAACAACAGTTTGAAACAATTTTAGTCCTCTATCTCCTGCCAACTTTGATATATAAAGAACCCTTCATCGCATGATGGAGAAAATTTGTTTTTGTATGGGGAATTCAGCTTGTACCCCAGAGCCTCCAGAATAGTGGCTTTCACAGGGTAGGAACTTAATGGGTATTTGTTGGATTGAACCACAGCTACATTTAAAAAAATTGGTCCTCAGACGCCACACAATTCTTGTTAGTAAATTCTCACTGAATTTCATGAACCAATGGTAACATATTCTCTGTATCCTCAAGTCGTAAGGGAGCCTTTGCCAGGCTTGTGAACATTTTCTAAAGGAGAAAAGACGATGGTGAAGACCTATCTTACTCAATCCGAAGAAAACTTTTTACAAAAATAGTCATTGGGAATTGAAGTGTGTGCTGATCAAATGTGCAAGAAGGACTGTTGGCTCTAAGGTGTCCGTTTCAGCTACTCCCTGAGCTCTGAGTCCTCCACTGACAGTTCATCTGCTGCAACTGGAACCAAGTTTGCCTCGATAATTTACTGAGTCCTGGGCAGTCAGCTTGAATTTTGAGCTGAGAGCCAGGTGGAACAGGGTTTGAAAGAGGATGCGGCTGAGTGAGTTGCAGCTAGATTGTGTGTGTGTGTGTGTGTGTGTGTGTGTGTGTGAATATTACAAAGTGTATATCATTCATCCACACTGATAGAGATAATTGTCAGAACATAACCATCATCTGTAGCATCGATTGTCTTTTAGGTTCCTATTCAAAGTCATGAGCTGCCCCTGTGTATCTCTCTGGCCTCATATTGTCCCCACGGATCAATCATGCTGAGTCCTTAGCAGTTCCTCAAAGCAATCAGGCCTCCTGACACCTCTGGGCCAAAGGACTGCTCTTACTGCTTGACGTCTGCTTCCTCCCATCCAACACTCTCCTTCCCACCCCTGACTCAGCTTGGTTTATTCCTCTAGACCATTCTGCTGAACCCAATTCAGATGTATCTTAAAATGTCACCCTTGTCTGCACTGAGTACCTATCTTGTGAGGTCCATTGCACGCAGTAACACATTTATGTATGTTTTTCACATTGTACTGTAGGGTTTTGTCTGCCTGTCTGTTTCCCCTGCAGACTCTATGTTCCTGAGGAAGAGATTGATTATTTTCTCATTGTATTTCCAGGACCTAGCACAGCACTTGGCAAATAGTAGGTACTCCATAAATGTTGAGTATTTAAATATGTGGATGATTAAAATTAATAAGTATGTAACTTACCAGTTGTTTTCATCTATTCAGTCTTGAGTTGCCTTTCTTCATCAGGATTTTTTTTTTTAAAGATTTATTTATTTATTTATTAGAGAGAGAGAGACTGAGAATGAGAGGGAAGAAGGTCAGAGGGAGAAACAGACTTCCCGCAGAGCCGGGAGTCTGATATGGGACTCGATCCCGGGACTCCGGGATCATGACCCGAGCCGAAGGCAGTTGCTTAACCAACTGAGCCACCCAGGCGCCCCATTCATCAGGATTTTTTGTTGTAGCAGAAACACAACTCAAAATGACTTAAGGAAAAACAGGAATTTACTAGTTCGAATAACTGAGTCTAAAGAGTGGTGCTACCTGTGGGCATATTGCATCCAGGTCTCAGGTGATGCCCTTAGAAATCCTTTCTCTCCATGTCTCTTTTCTCCTCTGAGGTGCTTTATCCAACAGGTTCTTGGTGGTTGGAAAATATGGTCCTTGTAGCTCTAGGCTTACCTAGTCCAAAACAGATCAGAATTTCAGAAGGATACTGAATGTCTACTCCAGTACACCCAAAATGGCTGTGCTTGGCTCTAGTTGGGTTCCATGTTCACCCTTGGACCAATCACTGTGCGCAGGGCAGTTAGGCATTCTGATTGTTCAGTTTAGATCACATGTAAGCACCTGTAGATGGCAAGGTTCCTTAACTGAATACTTCTTGGGAAGTGGTTCTTGGGGGTAGTTTACTAAAGGAAGTGATACTGAAATAAAAAATATAACAGGTTGATTTTGCAATAGGATCAACAAATATACATTTTAACTGGTGTAGCCACTCTGGAAACAGAATGGAGATTCCTCAAAAAGTTAAAAATAGAGCTACCCTATGAGCCAGCAATTGCACTGCTAGGTATTTTTCTAAAGGATACAAACAGTGATTCAAAGGGGCACCTGCACCCCAATGATTATAGCAGCAATGTCCACAATAGCCAAACTATGGAAAGAGCCCAGATGTCCATTGACAGGTGAATGGATGAAGAAGATGTAGTGTTTATATACATTGGAATATTACTCAGCCATCAAAAAGAATGAAATCTTGCCATTTGCAAAGAGGTGGATGGAACTAGAGGGTATTAGGCTAAGTGAAATAAGTCAAAGAAAGACAAATGCCGTGTGATTTCACTCATATGTGGAATTTAAGAAACAAAACAGATGAACATAGGGGAAGGGAAGGAAAAATAAAATAAGAGGAAAACAGAGAGGGAGACAAACCAAGAGAGACTCTTACCTATAGGACACAAACCTAGAATTGCTGCAGGGAATGGTGGGTGGGGAGATGGGGTAACTGGGTGTTGGGCATTAAGGATGTCACGTGATATAAGGAGCACTGGGTGCTATGAGCAACTGATGAATTACTAAACTCTACCCTGAAACTACTAATATACTATATGTTAACTAAATTGAATCTAAATTAAAAAAAAGCCAAAAAACCGAAACATGCATTTTAAAAAGTCTATCACATGTCCAGGCCAGTTTAACTCCATACATCTTTTCTGGGCCCACTGAGATGCACCCAGACTGACATAAAAGACATCTCTGGAGGATACTCAATTTTCAGGTGTTTAGATGCTCAACTTAGGTAATATAATGCCTCTGTCTTGCTCCTTTCATTAAGGAGCCTTTTAGTTATGAGTTTAAAAAGCTTTGTTTAAATTTTGAATTTTTTTTTTATTTGTAGCCAAGGCACACAGATACTATAGAGAGTTGTCATCTACGCCATCCCCCAGCTTTCCCTATCGTTAGCATCTTATGTTCCTATGGTACATTTGTCATAATTAAGAAACAACATCTGTGCATTACTATTAACTGATCATCACAGTTTATTTGGATTTCACTAGTTTTTTCCTAAAAACTTTTTACTTTTTTTTCTTCTAAGATCCCATTCAAGGTACCACGTGAGATTTAGTCATGACCTGTCCTGTTTGACAGTTTCTTGGGCTTTTCCTTGTTTCCGATGACCTTGACAGTTTTGAGGCATGCTGGTAGGGTATTTTTTTTTTTAAAGATTTTTTTTTTTTTTAAGATTTTATTTATTTATTTGACAGAGAGATCACAAGTAGGCAGAGAGGCAGGCAGAGAGAGAGGAGGAAGCAGGCTCTCCGCTGAGCAGAGAGCCTGACGCGGGGCTTGATCCCAGGACCCTGAGATCACGACCTGAGCCGAAGGCAGAGGCCTTAACCCACTGAGCCACCCAGGCGCCCCTGGTAGGGTATTTTGTAAACTGTCCCTCAGTTTGGGTCTGTCTGGTGTTTTTCCCCTGGTTAGACTGGAGTGATGGGATTTGGGGAGGAAGACCTCTGAGGTGAAGGGTCATTCTCACCACATAATATCAAGTGCAGCCTATCCTCGTGACTTACCTGTTGACACTAACTTCGATAACCTGCTGGAAGTCGTGTTTGCCGGGTGTCTCCAGTGTAAAGTTATTTTTTCCTCCCTCTTCTCACACTCTACTCTTTTGAAGCAGGACCACAAAGCACCACTTACATAGGAAGTGGGGAGTGAGGCTTCACCTCCTTGGGGGGAGGAGCACTTACATAAATTATTTGGAATTCTCCTGTATGGGAGATTGAGCTCTTCTCTATTTATTTACTCAATTATTTTTTAATGTCAGTATGGAGTGATGGATATTTATTTTTTACTTTGGGTTCTAAGTGAGCACTGCATTATTTATTTTGTTCCTTAACCTGTTCCAGCTTTAGCAGTTGAGAGCTCTTTCAGTTAGCTCCTCTGTCTCTTCGCATGCTCCCAGCTGTTTGTTTTTGAGCCCTTCTTTACCTTCTGGCTTTATAGGATACCCCATTCTCATTGTGTATATTCTGTCCCAGTTCTAGAGTCAGCCATTTCTCCAAGGAGCCCTGGTTCCCTTGGGGAATGGCATTAGAAGCCAAGATCTGGGAGCTGGTGCTGGTGGGTGCTGGGGTATCATTACTTCTCAGTCCTCCCAGTGGACGGAGCTACTAAATACATGTCGTATGCTAACTCATTTCAGTACTTGCTTTGAGTTTCCTTTGTTGCTGACCTTTCCCTCACTCACGTATGCGTGCTTTCCCCTTGTCCTTCAGTTTGCCGCGTAATTTGTTTTCTCCTGGCTTCCAAATTTGGCCCTATTTCTTGGTTATGCTTTTATTGCATCTTCTCCTTGATTCAGTGGTTATGATGTAAGAAGTAATATGTTCAGCTTGATCCGGCTCTTGAAATAGCTACTCCTCTGCTGTGTCCTTGCTGACTACGTGTTCTGTCCCAGCCGGATGCTAGCGGACATTTAGACGTTTTTCTTTCTGGCCTCTGTTCTGAGAAGCTCATATAGAGTTATGTAACTCTGAAAAAAATATGTATTCTGTCTGAATATCCGTTTTAAATATGCAGCAAGTGGTAAAGTAAATATTTTGTGCCAGAAAGCTGGATCAGGTTGAAGAAATTCCAGAATTTTGCTTCTGCAAAGACAGAAAATTCTTTGGAAATTATGGTGTTATTGGGAAAGAGGATGAGTTATTTGAACAGAAAAATGAAGACCACCTCAGAGTTAGAAGTTGATAACAGAAATTTTCTGATAGCTCTTTTTATCTCCTTTTAAAAACTGAAGATATTTGACTTAAAACTTTGTGTAAATTTAAGGTGTATCTTCTTCCATTTTTCTCCTTTCTTCCTTCTTTTTTTCCTCTTCCTCTTCATATTTTTTTTGGCTATGAGTAAAGAAAAGGATTTATGAAAACCTTCAGGGGAATTTAAAACATCAAACCATGGCAAACAATGTGTAAGGAAGAAAGTGAGATTTGTTGCTAGACAAACTGTGTAGAAGGTAAGCCCCTGAAGAATGAAGGAGGGAAGTGAATGGCCACACTCTTACAAGATTCAAGCAGATATTTTAAGACTGGATGCAGCCCAAGGTCCCCCCCGGGGGAGGGAAGGGGGGGACACCAGCAGGGCACGTGTCACAAAAGGGCTCTGACTTCGGGTCGTATTTGCTGCGTAGGTCTGGAAGATGAAGCCAGAATTGGATCATCTAGTCATTTCTAAATAATAAGAATTTTAGCAAGCAAATTGCTCTCTTAAATTTTATCACATATTTACTTAATTTCTTAAAATAAGTGTAAAATGAATAAACAGTATTTTAAAAATTGATACTACATTTTCCTCAAACATTTTTTTCTAGGAAAAACACAGCTAGTACATAATCTTGACTCTCATTTATGCTTCTTGGGGAAGGCTGGTTTATTTCAGGCATTCATTAACTCACTCAGTCATCAATCATTTATTGAGCACTAATGAGCCAGACGTTATTTGAGGCCTTGAGGATAGAGATTTGAGTCAGTTATAGTCAGTTACAGTCTTTATCACCACCCTTCGACTCCAGAGTTTGGGAATGTAAAGGGGACCACTGTGTGAGGAAGCCAGTGTTAGGCACTGTGCTAGAAGTGAGTGGGGGTACAGTAAATGAAAAGGGGAAAGGTGAGTCCATTTTACCTTGGCGGCTCCCTGCAGCCCCAAGCCCCATTGCCATGCACAGTGCTTGACAAGGAAACCAAATGCTACTCTAACAAATGCTCTAAATTCAAACCCATGCAGACAGAAGGAAGCCATGCTGGAGTGCTCCCTCCCCTTTATACCTGCTTTCTCATTCTCCCTCCTCCCCTCTCATCCTGCCTCTTACCCTCACAGCAGAGGTCAGGGGCTTCAACTTTGAAGTGTTAACACAATCAAGCCGTTTAGAAATCTTTCTCAAGGGAGTGTCTTTAGATTCCATTATCAGAGAATGAAAAGTAATCAGGATTCTCGGATTTAAGATGGGCTGCGTGTTGAGGGATGGTGTAGGGAGAAGATGTGCAGTAAAGACAGCAATGACGAAGGGTAAGTCCAAAATGGTCTGTATTTCCAGGCTTGGTGAGTGAGGAATGATGGAAATTGACAGACGCAGGAGTAGAGTAGCCATTCAACACATATGTCAGTAGCCAGATGGTGTAGGTTCAAATCCTGCTGACTTACTTAACCCCTCTGTACTTCTGTTTCCTTACCTGAAGGTGGGGAGGATAATTGTTGTACCATATTGTGTGAAGACTGTATGATTTCATATGTATGAGGTCCTTAGAACAGTGCGGGGCACATCGTCAGTGCTGTATAATTAAGTGTTGGCAATTGTTAGATTTATATATCGAACATCTTGTAGGTGCAAGATACTGTACTAAATACTAGGAACAATAAGAGATCTCCCAGGTAGAGTTCCTGCCACAATATTCAGCAGCAAGTACTTCTAACCCCTCTTCACCTGAACATTTTTTATAATCTCATTTTGTGCTGTCCCTTGAGAAAATAATCAACCCGTCCTTTCTCCATAGACCAGCATTTTCTATTAGGTTCCGTATCAGGCTGTTCATTGAACAAGGAAGTATTTGTAACTGCATGAAAACTTCGGCTTGGAGTGGAAACATCATTTAAAGCACTAGCGTCTGGATAATGAAGAGCTGATTTACTTGGCTGAGAAGGGAGTGAAGTATTTGTATGCGATTTTCTGATAGCAGTATCTTCAGATGCTCTGAGCGTCTTTAATTTTGATTGCCAACTGCTAAAACCATTCAAAGCATGCTGCCTACATAAAAACAGCCATTAGACTCTAATATGGACAGACCAGCCCCCCGATGTAGCATTAAGAAGTTCAGCTACTTTAACTGAACATACTATTAAAAAACCATGAGAAAATGTTGACACTTTAGTCAAAAAAGGGTGGTCACTCACCACTTGTTTGAATTTATAAACCGGTTTACAAGTCCAGGACGGTTGACCAGCCAAGTAGTTCTAGGTGTGGGTTTGTGGGCCCATCAATTACCTTCTTTTTCTTTAGTAGTAAAAAAATCAAAAAGGTAAAAATCATCATGTTCCTACTGTTGAGGAATACTATGAGGTTAGAGAAGTTAGACAATCTTTCCGAACCTCAGAGACCTCAAGGCTCAATAAGTTTCAAAATAAAACTTTTAAATTTGAGTTAGTAACGGAAACTGTGCTCATAGTACACTGGAAACTTGACTTTTAGATGTATATCAGGTAAAAGCCAGAATCGAGAACATAGTTTTAGCTCCAGAGAAAAATGGATACTTTTTAAAAGTTCGAAAACAGATGTTTTGACGGGTCACGGTTCCAAATTAGTAGCTGAAAAGATGTTTGGGAATCTGATAGGCGAGCAGTGGTTACATTTTCAAAGATTTCATATTATGGAGAAGCTGTAAAAAGAGAAACAACTACACAAAATCTTGATCTCACAGAAAGAAATCCAAAATATTTCCTTTTGTCGGGTTTAGTTTTGGGATGCAATCTTTAAGAAATTTGGTATATGGACTAAGGAATTTCACTGACTTTTCCCATCCCTGAACTCTCCTTGCTTCTTATAAAGACTTTCAATGGGGTTAGTTTCAAAATTAATCCCAGCATTTGAGGGCAGTTGGGCCCTCTGCGCTTGAATAATTAAGTGAGTACCATTAAAGAAAAGGCTACACGTTAGTAACTTGGAAGAATCAGAGTGGATGAACCACTTTTCAGAACCTGCATGACAATTTTGAAATTAAACCCAGTTAATAGAAAAAAATGCTAAATCAATGGCCATAAAATTTAATGGGTTTATAGCAGCCTTAACACAGTAGGACTGAATTATCATGTTAATTTAATTTCCATTTCTAAATGAACCAGAAGGCACAATAAAGGTCAATTAACCAGCTACCTTCCCTGTCTTCTTTTTCTTTTACTGCTGGTTTTAAATCACATTCAGCCCCAAAGCGCTCACACTGCTTCTGGAAACTCATTAGTTTTTCTTGAAATTAAAACAAAAAAGAAAAAAAAAGAAACAAAAACTAACAACTAACCATGTGCTGAGAACAACCACTGGGAATGTGCCACAATTATGGGGATATATGTATTCAATGAAAAGCTTTATTCTTGTCGCATTGAGGCTACAGTCACACCAAGCCTAGGGAAACATACAAGTTAAAGGTCTCAATTACAGTGTTTACCAAGTGCTCATCTACAGTGAAAAAGCTGCGTGTGCTACTCTTAACATTTATGAGGCGAATAAGGAAAGGAACTCCATCTGTGTAATGTGGCTCTGTTGTTAGTACAGTGAGAACCTCAAGCTTTTCACAGCCTGCATTTTTCACATTGAAATGTGTCACTTTGTATTAATAGGCTTTTATTATGCTGTTTTTATTTAATAAAAAGAGGAGGAAAAAGGAGTCTGTTTCTTCCTCCTCACCAGCAAGAGAATTCAGTCCTTGTTTTTGGTGTAATTAATTAATTTGCAGTGTATTGCCTGTGATTTGATACAATGTGGATCAAAAGCTTCAAACATTCTGGTGTTTTGTGAGATTAAAAACAACATCAAGGGTGGGGCGCCTGGGTGGCTCAGTTGGTTGAGCAACTGCCTTCGGCTCAGGTCGTGATCCTTGAGTTCCAGGATCGAGTCCCACATTGGGCTCCCAGCTCCACAGGGAGTCTGCTTCTTCCTCTAACCTTCTCTCCTCTCATGCTCTCTCTCACTTTCTAAAAAAACAAAACAAAAAAACCCGAAAAACCAAAACAAAACAAAAACAACATCAAGGGCACTAGATGGGTGAATAAAAGACTTCTAATTTTCAAAATCTTTATAGTCACTAAAATTGGTTTCTAACCCCAGTGTTTGCCAGGATTGAAACAGTGATGTGTAGATACTGCAAGATGATCATACCTTTGGTTCCAATAGGAACATCTTTAAAATAAAATAAACATTGGTTGTAAAGTATCGAGCAGCCGGTGCCGGGTAGCTTTCAGTGAACGTTGGCCTTCTTTCCAGTCTTCCTCTTCAGTATGAAGTAGACAGATGAAAGACTCATTATTTAAAGTTTAGTTGTTTGGAATTATTTTTTAGGATTGTAGAAGTTTAAGACAACAATGGCTTCCCTACCTTTGCTTATCTAATTTTTATATCAAAGATACTGAATTTAAGTGTAATTTATATTTTATTATTTTTTTAAAGATTTATTTATTTGAGAGAGAGAGAGGGAGAGGAAGCGAGAGCTTGTGTTTGTGCCCAGGGTGGGAGGAGCAGAGGGAGAGGGGAAGAGAGAATCTCAGGCCGACTCCCCTGGGCACGAGAGCCCGAGCTCAATCTCAATAATCCTGAGATCATGACCTGAGCTAAAATCAAGAGTCAGATGCTTAACCGACTGAGCCACCCAGGCGCCCATGAGTGTAATTTAGATCAGGAGTGTAAGAGTTTTAGTTTATGGCTAACATCTTTTTTTTTTCAAATAAAAATATTTAGTTCATCTTTCATGTAATAAAAATCTGCCCTATTGCCTCCCTTTCACACCAAAGATCAGTCGATCTCTGTCTACCTCTCTGTCCATCTATCTGTTTATCATCTAGCTATCATTTCTAGAGACTGTAAGTAGGATTTAATGATCTCATGACAATTTCCGGACTAAAGTGAAACACAGTGCGTGCAGAATGTTGATGTAGGAGTATATGTTCACAATGTACAGATTTGACAAATAAATGTATACCTATAGATGTGATTGGTTTTGAGAGGCATCTATTTTTTTTCCTCTGAAAATTTATAGGCTAGCCAGAGAAGCTAACCTTTCTTTTAGTTGGAACCTGCTTAATCCGCTTTTAGAGTTCCTCTAATAGAAGAGAAAAAAATTGAAATTTTGCACTTGAAATTCTTTAAGCATTAAATAGATCTAAGTGATTTTTGTTAATTGCACGTGTATAGGAAGCAGTGCTTTTATGAGACGGAGGGATTTCTTTGCTATTTTACTCCTGGTCTTTCTTCAGATTGACATTGGGGTTGCACCTCAGAAACACCCATTCCGTCCCGTGTGCAAGGTAGCTCGGCATTGAGTACTCTCTTCTCCTCCGCCGTCCCTCTCCTCTTCCCCGCTGCCCCCCAGAGCTCTCGGTGAGCGCCAGAGTGCAGCCCTAGGAGCAAGTGTGAGCCAAGTGCCTGCTGTGGCCTCTTGCCACTTGCTGTTTGCTACAGTTGATGAGGACGCCCTATCACAGTGGATTCTTAAAAATTATTGCCGATGAACTGAACGATATCATATCCTATGATGTAATGACCCTGCCCTCCCCTACCTTGTTTTGAGACTGCAGGGGCTGCCTTTAACTGTTAGGGCACCGTGTCATGAATTATATCACAGAATCGTTGATATGATTTAGTTGTTGGAGCCACGGAAGTCACTAGACTGGGGCTGACCGCATGCAGGCAGGAATCGTAGAGGGGCAGTGTAGGTACGTGGTAGGATAACAGGAAAAGCAAGAAGAAAGATGGCAACAAGAGGAAGGGTGTAGGAAGAGAACAGGAAGAAACCGTGGCAAAGCGTGCCCTTCATGAGCATGTCCGCGAGGCAGGATTCCCATTCCCGCATTTGCACAGCTGTGCCCCCGCGCCCCCCCCAAACCCTGGCTTACTGACTCCTGCCAGCATTACTGCTGGTATTACTTACAACGTCACAGCCAGGTCCAAAGATGATGGAGTTTGGAACTTTCTGTCTTTATGGTTTTAAGGAACTTTCTTCCAGGTGAGAGTCTAACTGGTGTCTCTTCCAACCATAACCCAGGGTTTCATTAGCCCACGTCTCTCAGGAGTTGCCTTGTCAGAATCTGAGTGCATTAGCAACTCTTCTGCCGTCTGGCTGTGTGGTTTCGGGAAGGCATTTTACTTTTCTAGGCCCTGGTTTCCTCAGCGGGGAAGGGAGTTTGCCCTTTGATCCCGAAGGAACCTCTGGCTCCTATGTTCTGGGCTTTTCTGAAGCCCCATTTCAAGTGTGGGGTGTGATTGCCAAAATGGACCAAAATGCCCTAACTTTCCCCTTTTCCTTCCGTTTACCTGTCTTGTAAAAAGATGAAGTGAAATGAACTGATATTTGCTGGACTAGTATGTGTGTGTATATGCTTGCATACACATATACATAAATAGATACATGTGTATATTCACATATATACATATATGAACACATTTGAGCATGTATATATAGCATGTATATGGTCATCATATAGATATGTATTCTATATTAGTTTGAAATATTATTATGGTAGTAAGTGACTTGGAGGCAAAATTTAACTGTTAACCTAAATAAAGAGACAATAAAAAGAGGAAAAAAGTCTGTTTTTTGACTTCTAAAATTTTTTGACTGTTACATTCTTTTATTGAAATGGGTTTAGTGTATGTGCAGACATATGTTTGGTTTTAATCAGCCTGTTAGGAAAACTGGAGAAAAGTGATACTTATTACTCACTCAAGAAACATCTGTCCATTTTTGTATTATGGTATGTATGTTTTTAGTGACAATATTTTACATGACACTCAGACCTTGCCCAGAAAGCTGAAGCTAGCATGCGAGGAAAGGGAGGTTGAAGCGTTGCCTGAAGTGGGCCGGGTGGCCAACTGGCAAAGGAAGATGCAAGCAGGACTTACTTGACTTTATTAAAAACAGGTTTGTTCAGAATGTGGATTGGAAGGCAAAATCTTGGGATTGTGTACTTTGTTTTACATTTGGAGCAAATAAATAAGCATGTGATGTGAATGCAGCTTGGGGACCCTTCCCTCCCACTGCAGAGCCACTGTCAGGAGAAGATGATGGGGGCTAAGGAAAACCCGGCCAGGATGACTGTGGAAGGGCCCTTCCCACAGCCAGGAGAGCCTTCTGGCTCCCTCGGAGCTCCCTCCCCTGCAGAAGCAGAGAGAAGAGGGACACGGGTGACAACTGCGGGCCTAAGGCCCTCTCGTTTCTCAGCTGGGGGCTGGATGTTCTCATACACAGGCACTTGTCCCTCCAGCTCTAAGAATAGAGATGGTTTGGGGACACCTGGGTGGCTTAGTGGGTTAAAGCCTCTGCCTTCGGCTCAGGTCATGATCTCAGGGTCCTGGGATCGAGCCCCGCATCAGGCTCTCTGCTCAGCAGGGAGCCTGCTTCCCCTTCTCTCTCTGCCTGCCTCTCTGCCTACTTGTGATCTCTCCCTTTTCTGTCAGATAAATAAATAAAATCTTTAAAAAAAAAAAAAGAGATGGCTTCTCCCTCCCTACCTCTATCATCTCTATCTCTTATTCTTGGTTCCAGAAAGAAAAGAAAAACAAAACAAAACGCTAGGTTGATTTCCTCGTTTCTTAGGTTCAGAAAACGATAAAAGTGTCGCTGAGTGCTGTGTGAAGTGGTGCGGTCTCTCTCCTGCCCGGCGTCTAGAGAGGCTGCCCATACCGCCTGGGCATCGGGGCGTACGAGGACGGCTCAGGTGGGTACAGAAAGGTGGGCATGATGTGCCAGAGAAACAAGTAAATAATCTTTAAGCCCTGTGGGCACCACCCAGGATCTCCGCTGTAATCAGTGAAAGGACGGCTGGCGCTGTCATTCATCCGTGGACTTGTCCATGACCGTGGATCCACTGACTCAACATGAGCTCCTTCTCTGTGTCAGGCACCTGTATGTGCGCTGGAATAAGCCTACCGTGGGAAGACACTAGAATAATGAGAGCTTTGATTTTGAGTTTACAGTTTGCCAGGCTTTGTGTTAAGTACCTACAGATGCGTCATTTCATTTAATCTTCTGATGACCCCATTTTTCAGGTTAGGAAACTGAGACTCTGAGCCTCTCAGGATGTCCCCAAGGCCACATGCTAGTAAGTGACAGAGTCAGATTCAAACTTGAGACTGTTTTACTCGGGAACTTCCCACGAAGAGGTCATCACACTAGAAAGTGATAACTGCAATGATGCAGGCGTGCCTGGGGACTGAGCAAACAGAGCAGAGGGATTGGACCCACCATTGGGAATTCAGTTAAGGCGTTTTGGAGATAGTGGTTCTTGAGTGTAACCTTAAACTATGGGCCTGAAAGCAGAGTGAAGTATATTGGTGATTTGAGACAGAAGGGATAACTTGTGAAAAGGAGTGTGTGGGGAATTATTAGGGCTTTGGTGTTTCTGAAGGATCACGTATAAGGCAAGGAGTTGTGGGAGATGAGCCTGGAGAGGTTGGGGGGGGGGCAGCTCCTGATGGATCTTTTAGAATCTACCATGTAGCCGATACCACATGAACTTGGAGCCTGTGCAGGGGGCTGGGAGAAATGTGATGGGGGCTGGCCATGGCAGGTGCACCGAAGGGTGGAACGACGGAAGGGAGGGAAGGCTTGATGGCCAGCTGGGTGGACAGACAGAAAGAGAGAGACAGAGAAGGTGTAGGAAGCCTTCCAGACTTCTAGCTTGGTAGGGATGGATGGAAATGCCAGCAATGCAGACACAGAGGATCCAAGAGGAGAACAGGTTCAGAAGGGTGCTGAGCAATTTTATTTTTCACTAGCCTATAGTTATAACCCCATATCATCATTATTATTATTTTTTAAAGATTTATTTTTATTTTATTTGAGACAGAGAGAGAGAGAGAGCAAGCATGAGAGGGGAGAGGTCAGAGGGAGAAGCAGGATCCCCGCAGAGCAGGGAGCCCGATGTGGGACTCGATGCCAGGACTCCAGGATCATGACCTGAGCCAAAGGCAGTTGCTTAACCAACTGAGCCACCCAGGCACCCTAACCCCATATTATTATTAAGTTTTTCTCTAGTATGTTAAATTGGTAATGTATAGATTTCAAACTCACTCTAATTTATAGCTAATTATTATGTTTTATAATTTCATAAGTAAGAACTATTTTTCTTGCCTGGGGGACATTAAGTACATTTGTTTTAATCTCAAAAAATAAGACAGAATTAGGTCAGCCATAATTTTGTGGATACTGACCGTAACAACCACCACCCACTGAGCATGGCACATGGTTCCGGTCTTGTTCTATGAACTTTACCTCCATCGGTTCCATTCATCTTGCCTTCAGTGATTTTAGTCTGAAAACCTGAGTTGTGCCACTGCGGAGTGTGGAGGCCTAGCGGCGTGGCTCGTTGGGGAGTGGGGGGTGAGTTTAAGCATGGCCTCATTCCCGTTGCCTGGTGACTAAGGCCCAGGAAGACAGCTTTGTGGAAATAAACCAGAGAAAGCTGTTCTGCTACAAGCTGCACAAGGATGGGAAGTGTCCTTGATTCAGACTGAGTTTGTATTCTGGTAATCCCAGTTAGAAGTGGTGTGACTTGTGGATGTTCGTAGCACCATTATTCACAGCAGCGGACGCTGGAGACAACTTACATGTCCATCTGGTGGGACATGGTGGGATGGACAGACAAAACTGATAGAAGTTCCACTGATTCAGCAATAAAAAGAAACTACTGACACATTCAAGCTTATTATGGAGGCGCCTCAAAAACGTTACGTTGTGGGAAAGAAGCCAAGCTCAAGAGACCATGTATTGTATGATTCCATTCATCTGAAATATCCAGAAAAGGTCATTTTCTGGAGAAAGAAAGATTAGTGGTTGCTTGGAGTCTGGGGTTGAAATGGATTTAATGTATGTATGAGGAATTTTATTGGTATAAAAATGTTCTTTCATTATGGTAATGGTTGCAACCACTTGGTAAAGTTGCTAAAGATCATTTAATTGCACACATGAAGTGGGTGAATTTTATGATATGTAAAATGTACTTCAATGAAGTTGTTTAAAAAAAAGACAAAGAAGCTGTGTGACCTTGGCCAAGTTCTTGAGTCACTTTTTGCTTCACCGTCCTTCTCTATACAATGGGGTGATGAATTTTTAGTCCTTATTTAATCTCTGGCAGCATTTGGCTCAGGGTCTCTTTTACTGTTTCCCCTACTGCTGGCTCCCATTCATTTGCTGGGATACTTTCCTGACTTGATTTCTCTGATACTGAACCCTCTTGCTTTTTCTCACACCAAAGGCTGGAATTGGGTTCTCTGAGAATGTAGAGACTGGTTTAATTGCTTCACTCTGCAATTAATTATCCAACTCAATGCCTGGGGAATGCATCGTCATTCAGCCTCTGCTGCTTCGGCTGTTGGGATTGTTCTGGGTTCTGGCTGGGATATTTTGGGACTTGTTTGAGAGATTTTTTTCTGATACCCACATATCACTTCAGGTTCCTTAGCTCTATGGGCATTTTCGTCAGTCATTTCCCATCAATTTCTATAAAGTCTTCCTTGTTCAGTTTTGCTAGAGACACCTCTCTTGACATTCTGAATTCATTACAGATTCACTTTTGTTTTTATACTTTGCTTGTTGTGTCAATAAGATGTTGTGAGGGGGACTAGAGGATATGCCACGTGTGCTGCTGAGATCACATTCAAGACTGAAGGCCTTGTTCATCCAGCTGCCCATGGTTGGCTTCTTCACTGGGAGAGCCTTCCTCCAACGACTCATCTACTCAAGGCCCAACCTTCTCACCCAATTTGCTATGACTCTGAAGGACCACCCAGGTTCAGAGCTTCTTGGAGTTGGCAGCAGCTTTCATTGAGAATCCGTCCAGCCTAGCTTCTCCCTCTATTTTTGTTTTCTTCCCTTCTTTTCCATAGGAGTTGACCCCAGAAGTACCCCCTCATCAGCCTTCTCTGTGCTAATCCCCATCTCAGCGTCTGCTTCCTGGAGAGCCCAAACGGTGACAGAAGAGATGTGAATACATCTGTCCACTCAGCCATCAGGAGTGCTTTTTACAAGGCTTATTTTGAGATCAGGAGCCTTTTCAAATAAGATATTGAAACGGACGAATTCTTTCTATCCAGAAGGTGAGGTTAATTTTTCTCTCTAATGCCAACTCACTTCCTTTGATTTCTGATAGAGACATCAGGCTCAGTGGGGTTCCCGACTTCTCTCTCCCTCCTCCTTCCCACTGCATCACATGACCCTGACTTGTGAGCTCAGCTTCCCACTTCTCAGGGCTAAACTAACTCTAAATGGAAAAAATCCTAGCATTTGTCTTAAGTCAGGTTTTTCTCAAGCAGATCTAAAGAAGGGGGTTTGCCTGTAAGTGCTTTAGTAAGAAGTGTTCCTGGAAGAAAGAGAAGAAGCAAGACTGAGGTCTCGTGGAGAGTTCTTTGGAGGTAATGTGATGGTTACTTTTATGTGGCAACATGACTGGCCATAGGGGGCCAGAGTAAACATTGTTTCTGGATGTGTCTGTAAGGATGTTTCCAGGTGAGATTAGCATCTGAATCAGTGACCTTGGTAAAGTAGGTTGCCCTCCTCAAGATTGTGCAACTTAGGCATCACCCAACCACTAGGGATCTGTTTGGAACAAAAGGCAGAAGGAGGAAATTCTTTCTTCCTTTTTTTTTTTCCCCTGCCTCACTGGCTGAGCGTAGACACATCTCATTCTCTCTGCTCTGAAACTGGGATGTACACCACCAGCTCCTCCTCCGTTTCTCCTGCCTTCAGACTTGGACTGAATTATACCACTGGCTTTCCTGCTCTCCAGCTTGTGGGTAGCAGACTGGGGGACTTCTCAGTTTCAGTAATTGTGTGACCCAATTCCTCATAATAAATCTTTGTCGGGCCCCTGGGTGGCTCAGTGGGTTTAAGCCTCCGACTTTGGCTCAGGCCATGATCTCGGGGTCCTGGGATCGAGCCCCGCATCGGGCTCTCTGCTCAGCGGGGAGCCTGCTTCCCCCTTTCTCTCTCCCTGCCTCTCTGCCTACTTGTGATCTCTTTCTCTGTGTTAAATAAATGAATAAGATCTTAAAAAAATAAATCTTTGTCCATCCATCCATCCATCCATCCATCCATCCATCCATCCATCCTCTTGGTTCTGCTTCTTTAGAGAACCCTCACTAATATAGGTAGTGTTGTTTGGTCCTCAGAAGAATTCTGTGATGTAATTTATGCCCCAGAAATTTTTCTTCCTGAGGCAGAAGGGCCCACTATTCAGACTGATTGACAGTGGCTCCTTGTAGTGGGGCCGGGACCTGGGAGGAAAACTCCCAGGCACTTCTGTCTGTCTGTCTATGCAGAGCAAAGCCACTCCAATAACCATGAGGTTACTGGTTGTCCTTCAAGAACACAGGATACTGTGTATCCATACACTGGATATGAGTGCTGGATATTGGGAGCCAAAGCACACAGAAGGGGCATCCAGAAGGGTCTAAGGGTATCTTGGAGGAGCAGTGATATCATCTGCTGGTTCCATCACCAGCATCCTTATCAGATTAGCTTTGTGCCAGGCTCCAATTCTGATAGTGGGTCAGGACAGGAGACTTTTGAAAACGGTCCTCATAAGTAGTCTGTCTCTAGGCTGGTAGAACTTAACAGAATATTTAATGTTGTGTTGGACTGCATTCCAGTGAGCGTGTTTGAGTGAGTTAGTTGCAAACTGCTCCATTAAATAATGAAATGAGCTCATCTTTTTATGGAATTGCTCTACATTTGCTAACAAAATGCAAAAAAGTGTTTGCCAAAATCAGCAATCCTAGTGTTGGTCTAATTGATATTGAGCTGTTTCTCATGGTTGTAATTGCCCACTAAGCTTAGTGGCTCCTTGAGGCCACTCTGAGAATGATAATAGGACTGTTTCATCAGCATAAAGGAGAGTGCTAGGACAGGAGGTCATGTATCCGGGTTATCGAAAGCTGTATCAAATGGTTTGGGGGAAAATTAAAGAGATGGACTAGGACATTTGTACCATTTGGGGCTGTAAGACTCTGTCAAGAGCCCATTTCCCATCCATTCGGATCCCTTTTTGATATTACAGTAAAGGTTCTGAAGGACTATTAAAAGCCAGGAATCAATATCGAGATTATGCAACTTGGCCCATAAATGGTTTCTGTCTATAAAATCAAAGGCTGACTATAGAGTAATAGATGCCATAAGTCTCAAAATATTTTTAACCATTTTCCGTAATAGAGGAAATAGAGTATAGTAATAGTCCAAGATAGAAAAGCTGGCTCTCCAGCATTCATGCTCTTCCTGTAGGATGTTATATTGAGACACCCAGAGAAGCAGTGTGGAAGAATAAAGACTTTTTTAAAAAAAGGATATTTTGAAGATTGCTGGGTGGTAAGCAAAGATAGAAGAAGGCTGCTCCCTCCACCCGTTTTTTATACTAACAGCAGACTATTCTGTTGGTCTATTTTATAGAAATTATACCGTTGGTGATTATGTCAGTAATTTTGCATGGACTAACACCTGAGATGTAGAATAGGATTTGTGGTAGGGAAACTCTCCCTGCTACACAGTTCAAAATAGATATTTTGTAGCCTAACCAACGTGAGTGTGCTCCTTGGTGAGGCACAGATACACCAGGTGGAGGTGTTGCACAAAGTCAAGTTTATTTGCAGCAAATAAGGACATCACAGGAAATAACTTCCAAAGCCGTCACTCCCTGAGCAAAGCTGAATGGGTTCCTTTTATTTAGGGTTAGAATGAATATTTCGATAGGCAGGCATAAGGCTGCCCATGTGCCTTAGGGAACATGCCTATACATACATTGTATGTAATTTAAATGAAGCTTGTGCTTCTCCTTGGATGGAGATTTTAGTAGTAGAATGAGGGAAAGGTAGTTTTCCGTCATTCTAGAGGTCACCCCCTGATCCATCTGCACAGGCGCATGTGGGGGGCTGGCCGGAGGTCTTGTCAAAGTAGTCACTATCCCTTTTAATATTCCTTCAGCTTCTCTTTTTACCTGAGTTAAGAGATAAGCTGGAAAGAAGAGCTTACAGGAAAAATGCAGGACGAAGGTTGGAAAGCATAAGCAGGTGGGCAGTAAAGATCAGGACTTGGGGTCTAGCTGGTGACAATTTTATTTTTTTAGCTATATATATATATATATATATACATAAACACACACACATTTATTTTAATTCAATTAGTTAACATTTAATGTATTATTGGTTTCAGAGGTATAGGTGTTTGATTCACCAGTCTTATATAATACCCAGTGCTCATTACATCACATGCCCTCCTTAATGTCCATCACCCAGTTACCCCATCCCTCCATCTCCCTCCCTCCAGCAACCCTCAGTTTGATAGCTGGTGACAATTTTTAAGTGAAGTTTGATGAGTAGGGGTTAGGGATTTGAGCTAGAGAAAGTTCTAGTGTTCTTAAACTGTGAAGTGAATATAAGAGTTCTAAAAAATAAGTCTGTGAAACTGCCTACCCACATCCCTAGCCAAGATAGTAAACAGAAAGCAATGCGACATTATGGGAGAGATGGTGAAGATTAGTGCCACTTCTAAGGATCTCACAGATGGAGGGGTGGTGGTCCCCGTCATATCTCCATTTAATTTACCAATCTGGCCCCTGGATGGATCCTGGAGAATGACTGTAGACTCCGGAAGCTCAATCAAATAGTAGCTTTGATCACTGAGACTATGGCAGGGTGGTTCTAGAATGCTAGAGCAGATTAATGTGCCTACGTTATACCATATGCAGCCATTATTTTGATAATGGAGCTCTTTTCTTTCTCTTTAGGTAAGAGGTTGGAAAGAATTTGCCTTCACAAGGAGGGAAAGCCATATACATTTCTAGTTTTGCCCGGGACGATATTAAGTCTCCTGCCCTCTGCCAGAATATGGTCTGAACATAGCTAGACCGTTGGGATATCCTGCAGAATGTCAACTGATTGATTATATATTGTTGGCATCATGCTGATCAGGCAGGAGGTGCAGGAGAGGGGAGCACGCTGGAGGCAGTGGCACTCAGTCCAGAGGGTGGGAGGTAAATTCTACAAAGGCTTTAGGACCTGTCACCTTGGTGCAGTTTTCAGAGGTCCAGTGGTTCGAGGGACATGCCGGAACATCTCCGAAATACCAGAGAACTTGCTTCATCCACCGTCACGAAGAAGGCGGCACGAGGCCTGTTCTGTTCAAGAACTGGAGGAACACATTGTGCGTCTCGGAATACCGCTGCAGCCCGTATGTCCTGTGACCCAAAGGCTGTCAGTTTTTGAAAAGGGCCTGGAACAGGAAAGGGCTCTGCAAGAGGTTCAGATTGTGATAGAAGAAGCTCTGTCTTCTGGGCTGTAAATCAGAAAACCTGAGTGGCTGTGCATCAAGAACTTATGAGTTGGGTTCTGGGTTCTGTCGGACACGTTATATCATAAAGTTGAGTGGACCCCGCAGCAGCTGATCCTAAGAGGGACATGGCATGTTTCAGGACCAGAGAACATGCGTAGCCCCAAACCCCGTATCACCCACAGTGGCTGCATCAGCCCCGGTCTTTCAGCTCAAAGCTGGCAGGGGGTTGAGAGAGGAGGGCATGCAGACAACCAGTGAAAGGAGGCTAAACCCGAGCTGGGTTTATGGATGGGTTGGCTTGGTAGCTGGGTCCAGGCCGAATGGCAGAGGCACTGTAGCCACAGGCAGGGGCAGCTTTGAAAGATAATGTTGAGGAAAAGCCTTTCCATAGTAGAGCTTCGAGCAGTGTCCCTAGTCATCATTTATGAGCATGAAGAAATGGTTCCTTCACCTGTTCCGTGCTGAGCGGCCTGACCAGTTTGGTTAGTGGCCTCGAAGGAAAAAGAACAGAAGATCAGAGATAAAATCAGGGATAGGTAAGGTGAATGGACATATGGAGGTGGGCATGAAGGGAGAATTTTGTATCTTTTTTTTTTTTTTTTTAAAGATTTTATTTATTCATTTAACAGAGTGAGAACACAAGCAGGCAGAGAGGCAGGCAGAGGCAGAGAGAGGAGCAGGCTCCCCGCGGAGCAAGGAGCCCGATGCGGGACTCGATCCCAAGACACCGGGATCATGACCTGAGCCAAAGGCAGCTGCTCAACCAACCGAGCCACCCAGGCGTCCCTAGAATTTTGTATCTTGTATTAATTACTGCTTCCCAGAACGCATATACCATTGAAGTAGCACTAAAACTATCAAGTGGATGATACAACTCAGACAGTTGACATTGGCTGGGCTTTGTCCTCGGCTCCTCCAGGACTGCACACTGGGCACGTGAATGAAGAGGCCACAGAGGCAGAGGGGAAAGCTCTGCATGGCCTAACAGCATGGATTCCCACTCATGAAGGCGTATATCGCTACGCCAGCTCTGGTGTCCAGCCTGCCAGCAGCAAATCTCAAGGCTGAGCTGCTACCACGGAGCGGTCCCTCCCAAGTAGCGGAGCCCCACTAGCTAATTGGTGACAAGTTGACTACATTAGGCCCTTTTGGTCCCGGACATGCCGGTGATTTGCTCGGAGAGGAATAGATACCTATTCCAAATGAGTGTGCCCCCCGAAGTTCAGCCGGCACTGCTGTGTGGAGGCTTACCTGATCCCCAGCATTCATACGATGAAGGAAATGGAGGAGTGGGCCCATTATCATGAAATTCACTGGCAGAATCACGTGCCGCACCACCCGGAATCTGTCGATCTAATAGAGTATTGTTGGGTGGCCCATTGAAGGTACAGCTAAAGTGCCATTTGGGGGCAATCCTCTGCAAATATAGGGCCTCTTGATGAGAAATATAAGGGAAGATTCTCAGGTTGCCATTTAACAGTAGACTAGATTGTTGACATTCTCAAAGGATCTAACCTCATTACTACTCCTCTGGAATATGATTTCTCTTCTAAAACGTAAGGCAGTATAACTGCACATTAAACGATCTGTTCGCCTTCAATGATAAGAGAACAACAAAGCCAAGTTCAGTGTCCTCATTCCCCATCAGAGCTCTTGTCCCTTCCATCTGATTGGTCACCCTTCTCTCCTGTTACCGTTCTGGGTAAGACCATGCTATAATACATGCAGTTCAAATTAACTGTCACCGGGGTTACAGCTGATGACATGTTTTGCAATTTTAGGGTCACTCGGAAGGGGCTCAAAACCAAAAAATGTTGTATTTGCCAAAGTTAAGGTTCACCTGAAATTATTGTGATTGCAAATTGATTTGATTAAGTGCAGGCCTTTTCAAGTGCATAGCTTTTCCTAGAGTTAGGGTTAGGGCAGTCTTCTAGCTCAGGTCTTCCATGAATTCTACTTGAAAGAATCATTCTGATCCTTGTATTCAGGTCTCTTGGAATATTATTTTCTTTAAAAGGCTAAAACAAATATGTGCAATGCAAATAATAGGGAGTGGGAGAAGGTACTTCATACATAGAAACATAATTTGATATAATATATGTAACTGAGGCATGCTTGGTCTGTCTTATTAGGGAGTGGAACCATTTATTATGTACAAAAAGGTCCCATTTCCATTCATTTAGTTCTAAAAATCTTAGAAACACATTCTGTCTTACAAAATGATTGCCTTATTTTGAACCCAGCTGCATGTAAGTTATTATTAACTGCAAATCCAAAGGAAACACTTCTCTTTACATATGTGGTGATTTATTCGAAATAGAATCAATATCAGATGGTTTTTAAAGAGAATGGTTATATTCTTAATGGAAGCTGGAAGACTGTGATAGTGCAAAGAGATAAAAAAACTATATAAGGAAAATGATATATTAACTAGTTAAATTCATACTTAAAAAAAAGTACAGAGGTTTACTTTACCTCTTACCTTTTAAAAAACATGTTTTTTTCTCTATAGATTCTCTTGAACAGCCATGGTATATTTTATCTTTTAGTGCTAAGTATTTTCACTTGAGTGTGTAAAGAAACTTAACATTTCCAAATTATGCTATCATTCTGCAAAAGAAGTCAGTGAACCAAATAATTCCATAAATATATTTCCACACAAAGACAGAAACGTGCAGAAGAAGAGTCAGAATTTGTCTTGGGGAACACAGTGTTGGGGTCATGGAGTGAGACTTCTGTTCATTCATAACTGCTTCAGAACCACCTGTGGAATATAGAAAATCATCTACCTGAGGTTTAATGTCAGGTGTCAGCAAAGAACCGCAGAGTGCTAGCTTGAGAAAAGTTGTAAAGCCTCATTTTCTGAGGAGGCAAGAAGGAAGGAGATCATCTCAGGTAATATCGATGGTAAAAGAGATAAGAAGTTTTTCAAGGTCACTGAGTAACCACTGCTCTCTGTCTTAAGATGGGGAGATAAATTCTCTATTGAGAATTGTTGCCTTTACAGGAGACTTTCTTGATCGAGAGGGTCAGGTAGACCAAAGGAAATATGCTTAGTAATCTAGAGAGTACGATCCATTTCCTATAAGCTGAGTAGCTGAGTACCTACTATGTGCTAGGTATCCTTCTCAGTGTTGTGGAGGTTACAAAGACAAATAAAGGGAAAACTGACTTTTTCTTTGAGCTCCTACTTTGTGCCAAGCACTCAACAGGACTTCTGTAAAATGGGTATTATGGTTACTGTTTTTACACACAGGGAAGTGGGGATTGGGAGATTAAATAATATGCCACAAATTACAAAGCTAGTTAATGAGAACCATAATAGCCACTTTGCAGAGTTGTGGTTAAGTCCTTAATGCAAAGTACAAGCTCAAAAAAGAATTAGCTTTTGGGTGGATTATAAGTATCTATTTGGGAGTTATTTTATCTTAATGTTGGTTTCAAACTCTATCACTTAATTATAATGATAATTATAACATGTTCACCTTAAGCACTGTTCTATAATTTTTTCTTACATATTAGTTTATGCTATTAGAGCAATCTGTAAGCTGTGATTTAATCAAACTTTAACTGCTCCACAAATCACCCCCTTGCCCACTGGACGCTGCTTAGTGAAGACCTAGGTTTCACTCATTTGCTCATCATTCATTGGTTCCTCCTGATGGCAGTAAGGATGAAGGATGAAAGACATGCAAAATCAGAATCTTACTTTATATCACTATGCTTCAAAACAGTGGCTTCAGGGGCGCCTGGGTGGCTCAGTTGGTTGGGCGACTGCCTTCGGCTCAGGTCATGATCCCGGAGTCCCGGGATCGAGTCCCATATCGGACTCCCGGCTCTGCGGGAAGTCTGCTTCTCCCTCTGACCTTCTCTCATTCTTAGTCTCTCTCTCTAATAAATAAATAAAAAATCTTTAAAAAAAAAAAAACAGTGGCTTCACATTTTTGTCTGAAATATATTTTTGCAATATATATATTTGCAAAATATATCTGCAAGAAATATATTTTTCACTGGACCTAGCTTGGGTGTATGCGTGTATGCATACAAACACTCCAGTCAAAGGTTTTCTTTTTTTTTTTTAATATTTTATTTATTTATTTGACAGAGTGAGAGATCACAGATAGGCAGAGGGGCAGGCAGAGAAAGAGGGGGAAGCAGGCTCCCCACTGAGCAGAGAGCCCGATGCGGGGCTCGATCCCAGGACCCTGAGATCATGACCTGAGCTGAAGGCAGAGGCTTTAACCCGCTGAGCCACCCAGGTGCCCCTCCAGTCAAAGGTTTTCTGAAAACAATACTTAGGTTATGGATGATAGACTCTGATACTTTCTATTCTATTCCATTCAATTTGATTTGATTCCCTTCTATTCCGTTCTGTGCTGTTCTTTTCTGCCATTCCATCCCCCCCCCATTCCATTAAAAAATGGTGATCACAGTCCACTAAACTGATTGAGTAGCCCCTAATGAGTCATGGTCCACATTTTGAAAAAAGATTTAAGACAATTACAATGCAGGGCACTATATGAATTTCGAACCTCCTCCAGTGACTAGCGCGGTACTAAAATAAGATGGGTAATCTGATGTGTTAGATTACCAATGTGCTCCAATTCTTTATCCCCTCTCCATGTCTGCATTTTTTGCTATGTAACTTTGTAATGTCTACCTATTTTGATGTTGGCCTAGACCATGTGACTTGCTTTGGCCAATGGGAAGCTAGTAAAAGGATGCGATCAGAAGCTTGAAAAGTGCGCTTGTGCTTGGTCGGGCTTGTCTGCTCTTGCCCCCGTGTCTGGGTCACGAGAACGTGCCTGACCAGCTCCCAGAGACACGGGGATGGGGCAGAGATGCGATCACAGCTGACCCGCTCCGGGTATCCCAGCGGAGGCTCTCAGCTCACAGCCAGCCCGCACTCAGACCCGTGAGTGAGCCCGGCCAAGATAAGCAGAGGCATCTAGCCAGCTAGCCACCTATTCCAGACCTGTGAGCAATAGACATTTGTTGTTAAATGCCACTGAGGTTTTTTTTGGCTTGTTACCCATTATTACTGTGGCATAGATAACATGCACCTGGCTGTTAGCAGCCCAATCCTGTTCAGGTTTGAGCACGTGAAGCATGTCTGTGTAACTTGAAGCCCAGCGGAACCCACAACGTCACCCTTCTGCCTCCCTAATGCTTATGTGTCAAAATTTATCCAGCTTGCTGATTGGGGTCAGCTAGTTACAGGTATTTCTGCTTGAAGAAAAAAACAGCTGTTCTCAAATGTTAGTGTCCATCAGATCATCTGATCTATCTGAATCAGGACCCAATGTCAAGTTTGAGAACTGCGGACTTGGTGAGTTTATTTATTTATTTATTTTTGGACTTGGAAGCAAAGGGAATAATTGATAAAGACTAGTGGGCAAAATCCAAATGGTTTGCTTAATGCAGTTTATTTAAGTATTTTTATCTTATATGCAACTAATGACAGCCTATATAACCCATGTCTTCCTTTCTTAACTGTTACAGTCTTTGCACATTAAGGAATTAAAAATGAAACTTGAGTTCTGGTCCTGACTTTTTTTTTTTTTAATTTATTAGAGAGCGAGAGACTGAGAATGAGAGGGGAGAAGGTAAGAGGGAGAAGCAGACCTCCCGCAGAGCCGGGAGTCCGATATGGGACTCGATCCCGAGACTCCGGGATCATGACCTGAGCCGAAGGCAGTTGCTCAACCAACTGAGCCACCCAGGCGCCCCTGGTCCTGACTTTTTTAGTGTCTTCTCTCTCCAGAGGTTCTGCCTGTTCTCGCTGCCAGAACATTATTGAGTGGTTGTCAAGTTTGAGCTGTGAACCGTGTCGGATACCGAGTTACCAAAGACTCCTTTTTCTTTTAACAAAATGCGGTTTCTAATGTGTAACACATTCTGCCATTGCTTTTCATTTTCTCTTTTCCTTGTGTTTACCAACTGTCAAACTTTATTGACCTGTGCTGGACTGGGTTTCTTGGTGTCAGACAATTTGGGGGCACCTTGAAAATCTACTACTTTCTCTTCGATCATCTGACCATAAGGATGGTCCACAGTATGTCCGAATTCCTCAGGAGGTGTTCACAACCTCTCAGAGACCACATTTGGGCTTCTGAATGTAGGGCCATTGATAGAGTGGACCCAAGTTGTCTTAAGTCTTACACAGAAAGAACAAGGAATATGGGTACCTACTTAGGGTATAATAAAGTGCTAAAGGCAATAAGGGTTAAGTATCAGAGAAGTCCTAAAACAAAAAGCTGGAGAACTAAAAAGAACAGTTAGAAAAGGTAGACTGTCATGCCATTATGCATTAAAACAACTGAAATTCCTAACTCTGGCATGCCAAAGTATTTCTGTGCACCTAGATCGTGTACTCCATTCTAACTAACATCATACCTTCATAAATGACATCTGATAAAGGGTTAGTATTCAAAATCTATAAAGAACTTATCAAACTCAACACCCAAAAAACAAATAAGCCAGTTAAGAAATGGGCAGAAGACATGAATAGACATTCTCCCAAAGAAGACACACAAATGGCTAACAGACACATGAAAAGATGCTCAACATCACTCATCGTCAGAGAAATACAAATCAAAACTACAATGAAATATCACCTCACACCTGTTAGAATGACTAAAGTAATAACCCAGGAAACAACAGATGCTGGCAAGGATGGGGAGGAAAGGGGGGACCCTCTTATACTGTTGGTGGAAATGCAAGCTGGTGCAGCCACTCTGGAAAACGGTATGGAGGTTCCTCAAAAAGTTAACAATAGAACCACCCTGTGACCCAGCAATTGCACTACAAGGTGTTTACCGAAGGATACAAAAATACAAATTCAAAGGGAGGGTATGCACACCGATGTTTATAGCAGCATTATCAACAATGGTCAAACTATGGAAAGAGCCCAAACGTCTGTCGACTGATGAATGGATAAATGAGGAGTGGTATATATACACAATGGGATATTATTCAGCCATCAGAAAGAATGAAATCTTGCTATTTGCAATGACGTAGGTGGAGCTAGAGTGTGTTATGCTAAGCAAAGTAAGTCAGGGAAAGATAAATACCATAGGATTTTGCTCATATGTGGAATTTAAGAAACAAAACAGATGAACATATGGGAGGGGGGACAAAAGAGAGAGATGAAAATAAACCATGAGAGCCTCTTAATGATAGAGAACAAACTGAGGGATGATGGAAGGAGGTTGGTTGGGGGGGATGGACAAGATGAGAGTTGGGTTTGAAGGAAGGTACTTGTTAGAATGAGCACTGGGTGTTTAGTCCTGGCCATTCACAAACTGAATTCTACTCCTGAAACCAATATTGCACTGTATGTTCACTAATTAGAATTTCAATAAAAATTGGAAAAAGAAAGAAAGAAAACTCTCAGAGTAGTTTCATTGTGCAGCAAAGTGAAAAGCCATTGCTCTAGTCAGTTTCTTATATGAACATTTCAAACTCTACTTTCAATTAGTTGGGATGTGCTGAGCTTTCGTGCCTCTCTGATTTTGGGGTTGAAAGGATTAGATTTATCTACACAGTGCCAACAAGAAGACTGTCCTCTCCAGATCTTCTTTATCTTTTCTACTTTTCCTGTTTGTGAGAAAACTCATTTCTCCCCCCACATGGCTGTCAGTCAAAATATAAAGTAGTTCTGCTTAAAATGTAAAGTATGTGGTTCATGTTCAAACCACTGCTACCCCAGCAGAAAGTCCTCTGTCCAGGCATGAAATTTTTAGGTCTTTCAAACCTAGCATATGGTCTGAGGCAAATATGTAGTTGTTAAGTGAAATTGAAACGTGAATTTTTTTATTCACTCATAGCAAGTACATTATTCTATGGTGTCTCTGTATGTCCGAGACTTTCAGGTATGTTTGTGAATTGCCAGGACTAAACAGATCATTCCTTCTTTCCAGACTATCTAGCTCCAAGTACTCACTGCCATGATATTAAATCTTCTGTGAATTCTTCAACTGGAAGGATATTTGCAAGATGAACACAATATAATCTTGGCAGAGAATCGTGTGTGTATGTTGGGTGATAGTTGCTCCTATATATCTCTTTAACATAAAAGAAGCTTGGTTTAGTTTGCTCCTATTTTATTCTCCTAGGATCCAGGAAAAATACTCAAGAGGAGAAAGGATATTATTTTCATTCTAAGAGCTAACAGTGATGAAAACTTGGAAATGAAAGCAAGTATGCATAGGTACATAGGTCATGAATTTAAATGTCTGAATTACCTCTGGTTTATTCATCTAAAATGAGAATATTCTTCAACCATCAAAATCATGTTTATAGCTTATTTGGGAAAATTTATCTTAAAACCAGATATAGATTTTGGAAGGAAACCAGGAGCCTGGACAGTACAATTCACTTGGGGTCAAAGGCACAATTGCTGAGAGATCGAAGTTTTTTTTTTATTAAGCCTGCAATATTAGGATTTGAGGAATATAAAAGAAATAACTTAAAATATCTTCCTAGAAGTAACTGTATATCATCAGCTTTGGACGAAAAAGCTGGGAACTGGCTTCATTTGAAGGAATAATTGCTCAACTCTCTAGAGTTGGCTTAAATGACTTCAAGGACCATATTTACAGCTTATATCATATACTGTTAAATCCTTTTTTGCAGAACCTTTCTAGCCAGAATACTTATTAGGTTTCTGCTTATTTATTCATTGGCATGTGCTTATTGAGTGTCTATTATATGTCAGGTTCTACTAGGTCCAGGAAATACAGACATGAAGAAGATGGTCCCTGTCCCTTGTGGAACTTACAGTTTAGTAAGGAAGAGAGTAATTGAACAAATAAATGACATGTATAGTGATTTAATTACAGTGATGGTAAGTGGAACAAGAAGAAAATTACAGTGTGCATTGGAAGTCATTAGGATGGGAAGTGCCTCATCTTGAGGGGTTATATATATATATATATATATATATATATATTTTTTTTTTTTTTTTGAGAGAGTGTGAGATTGGAGGGGCAGAGGGATAATCTCATTTAAGAGAATCTTAAGCAGTTTCCACACCCAGGATGGAGCCTGGCACGGGGCTTGATCTCACAACCCCAAGATCATGACCTGAGCTGAAATCAAGAGTTGGACGCTTAAACCACTGAGCCACCCAGGTGCCTCTAGAAGTAGTTTTCTTCAGGAAACGATATTTTAGCTGGCATTGATAGGATTAGTAGGTGTCCACATACACGTTGGTCTGAAATACATTTTAATCGAATCATTGAAATCAGGTATTTATTTGTAGAAGAACCGATTCTGTGGGTGTGATCTCGCATCTTGTGGTCTCTCATAAAATTTAATTTAGGAAATCCGTAACTGTATATTCCTAGAAGCCAAAGGTTAACAAAGTGGCAGGAATGACTCAAAAGATTGTGTCTGTTCACTCAACAAGTATGTGCTGGGGACGTAGCAGGGACAAAACAGACGGAAATCCCTGCCCTCCTGGAGCTCGCGCGGTAGTAGAGCAGACGATAAGCGAGATAAATGAGTAACGTACAGAGCCCGCTACTTATTGAAAACTGCTGTGGAAGAGAAAAGCAGCAGAAAGGGGCCAGGCAGTGTTGGGGCTGCAGATTCACCACGGCCTACTTGTACATAATGCTTCTGGAAGAAAATGTACTCTGATTCTGCTCACAGACGGGCTCCTGGGGTGGCGGCCGGCTCGAGCGGGCACCGTTTTTGAACACTCACTGGGATTCTTTGGAGCCGTCAGCCCCGAACGGTTGTGAGGGGCCCGAATGCCATGTTTCTCGTGACCTGCGGATGGCCGACTTCAGAGGGAAGGGCGCGGGTGGAGAAAACTTGACTGCAGCAAACCGAGAGCCTCCTCTGTAGGCTGAGGGCTTCGCATGTCTGCAGAAATAAGGTGGACGCGGCTCTGTCATCCCGACGCCATGTGATCCTGATTTGAAATGAACCGACGCCTTGATCTTCGCTTTTCTTTTTTGTGAAATAGATGGCTTAGACCAGATCGTTGAGACTCTTTCAAGCCTGGAGACTTTCTTCTCTACAAGGCCCTTTACCTTTCCTAGGGGGATCTTTATTTTCCGGGACGTCTACCTGAGCCTTTGAAAGCACCTGGTATCCAGTGCTTTGTGTGTGTTGGTGAGTGATCTCTCTGTCGGATGGGTAAAGAACATATTGCACTTGTGTTAATATCATTTTGATAATATCAACATTTGTGTGTTACTAGCTAGGTGCCCGGTGCATTTCTCAGCCTCTTCCCTATTGTCCTGATGGCAGTTTTATAAGGTGAATATTATAATCATTCCCATTTTGCAAATGGTAAATTCAGAAAGACCAAATTGCCCAAGGTCACACATATAGAGCAAGGCAGAATCAAGAATCAAGTCAAGGCAGACCATATCACGGTCTCCAAACATTCTTTGAACACATACCCCATTAATAAAATAATTTGGAGTGTTAATCCCGAGATATGTATTGAATTAAGATTATATGTATAAATAAATGGAATAATAGGGTGTGAATTATAAAACATTCATAAAAAAGAAAGTAAAAGTGAAAAGCTAAAGAAGGATTTAAAAATTCATTTTAAAGTTTTATTAACAGCTCAGAAATTTTTTACTTTCATCGATGGGATTGAATATGCTTCATTATTTTTTATACTTTGTGATTCAACTATTCAAAGATTTGTTTCTAAATTCTTAGCTGAAAAAGATGCTTCACAAATAATTCTTGGGTCCTTACGGAAGATGTACATCATTAGCTGCCCTTAATTATGATTTATGTTTGTCAATCGTCTACCTTTTATACAAAGGCTTTTTAAATTGTGATTGCTTAGATTGTGCAGAAAAATTCCTATCGTTTCTGATTTGATCAGTTGCTCTTGCAAATTCTTTGGAAGAGGGCGCCTTTTCACATTTTAACAAATGAGATTAAGACCAATCATTATATTATTTTGAGGATGTTGAAACTGGTTATAATACTGTTTCTTTAGTTTTATTTTTATATAGATAAGGGAGATGGTACAGGGGCCGTCCTGCCATAATCTAGTTTTCCTAGAAAGCAGAACCTGGTTTATTTAGAAGGGAGCAAGGAGGCGGGACAAAGGGAGGGAAAGCCTGTCAAGGATTTATTACTGAGTCGGCCACTGTCTTGTTTGGAGCATGACTGATGGTTCAATATTGAGAGATGTTCCTCTTAAAGGCTGTGTAAATGACTGCGTCCTAGGACAGTCCCCCTGGGGAAAGGAGCGGGAAAATGTTATTTTCTGGCCCCACGCTCCGAAGTTCAAAAGTTCACCCTCGGCTTGCACTTGGGTGGGGTACTCAGCAGGGTCCTCTCCCTCCTCCACGGCCACAGGAAAAACCCGGAGTGGGAGGCAAGAAAGCAGCATCCCAAGCAGGTAGGAGGCTTGGCGCTGTCGGCCCATATGTGCTCGATGGGGGTCAGAGTCCGTGCACCATGGCGGGGCCGGACCCGAGAGAGGCCAGGCAGAGACAGGTGAGGTGACATCCAGAAGGAAATTTATAGGGACACTTAAATTATGTCCTCAGCAATTGAAACCATCTAACCGTGCAAACATTTTCAAATAACCAGTTTCTTAATGCTCCCCTAAGCACTCTTTTTGTTTTGTTTTGTTAGCACTTACTTTTTATTAATTGTTAAGACATCACCCGTATCTACCTAGGTAAACTGCCTACCCGGTAAACTACAACATCCTGCAGTATATTGAAGTAAAAGAACAAGGGAAGGCTCCCCTGTGAACTGCTAAAGTGGGGGAACCTCTTCATCCCGCCAGGACGCTCGCATGCCGTCTGTGAGAGCTGGCAAACAGACTCATGGGCGCACCTGGCTCTACCTGCACACTAAATATTGGCATACCAATTTCTTATCTTTTGATTGGAAATGAATAGAAAAGGATGTCTTAATGTTTTCTAACGAACTTCTAATACTTTCTCCTTTCCTAATTGCTAGCTGCCTGCAGGCAGTGGCCACACCCCTATCTTTGTGTCTGGGTGTCCCCATTAGTCCGTGACCTGTATTTGAGACAGGAGGATGGAGAGCTGGTAGCTGGAGTCAGCCAGCATCTGGGGAGCGTTGGGAAGGGTAGGTTTTCTGGCACCACGCTTAGGATCAGTGTTTCCAGTTATTTTTTGGCCATCACTAATTGTAATTGTGTGTTTGTGTGTGAGTTATGGGGTAGGGGGAGAGAGAGAGAGAGAAAGAGAAAGTGTGAAGGAAGGAGATTCAAAAAGGGAGGGGTGAAGAGGGGGTGAAGAGAGAGAGAGATCTTAGAAGGATGGGAGGGGTTGCTGCCTACCAGCAGTGGAGATGGTTCTGGGGGGGGCACTGTTGAGTGGGTATGGGCAGAAGGGGTGCTGTACATCTTCGACTTTGACTAGGTGGAGACTGAGCTCCTTCCCCTTGGGAATTATATGGACTCTGGTTGAATATTTTTTGGTATCAGAAAACTGTTAAAGTTTTCTTTTCTCGAAGACATAAATCTATCCGTCCGTCCGTCCATCCATGCATCCATCCATACATCCGTTCATCCATCCTTCTGTGCCTCTGCCCCTTCATCCATCCATACCAAAGCTTAAATTATTTAGATCGCATCACTTTTTCAGAAACGTCTCTTAGAGGCGGTGTAGCCCCGCCCCCCCCCAATGCCACGGTACTCCGTTTTTTACTCTTTATCCGCATGTTTCCTTAGATGTCTTCGCCGCCAGCCTGTAAGCTACTCGTTCACCTGGACGCCGCTCGGGCCAGCGCTGAACGGGTCAGTCGGTCTGGACGCAGCAGTTCAGCTGCTTATAAACGGTCCTTACATTTGCTTCTTGAATGCTCAGAAAGTTCTCTAGCCTTATTCCTCAAAAATTGCCCTCATACGTATTTCTTTTATTTGATGACACCGTCCTGAACATCCTGCCTCTGTAAGAATGTGCGAACATAGACCTAGATCCCTCCAGGGACATTCTTCATGTCCCTGACTGCTGTCCCAAGAAACGTAGCAAGGAGGTAGGTTGATTCTTATTTCTTCTGGGCCTGGGCCACACGCATTCCTGCACGGTTTCAGACATGAGCAATGGAGGCAGGCGCTGACATTATAGCTTTGGGAGTCTTAATGACAGCTCCGGCCCCCATAGCTCATTCATCTCCGGACATGAGTCTCCGTCTGCCAGGCCGACGTGCCTTCTCCAAGAAGCGCTCACACCCACGGAGGGTGTGTGCGGTGCAGGGGAGTTTCTGTGTCAGAGTGAGCCTCCAGGCTCCGCCTCAGCAGCAAGGAGGGCTGAGCAGAGCTTGAAGGAAGTAACGCAGCAGAAGTAATACAGTCTCTGGAGAGGAGCCGTGACACTTCTGTGAAGGAAAACAAACTTCGGGCATGCCTAGTGGCTTCTCCCTTGAGAAATGCAGATCTTAGTAAGAGCCAAAGAAAGGGTTGAGGGTTGAGAGCCATCGCTGCCTGTCAGTGAGGATGGACAGGCTAGACCCTAGTGAATAATACTCCTAAACATTCCGTCACTTTTGAGCATTTGCTGTCTCTTTCCTGGCGTGGAGCCAGTGGTCTGGCCTGATCTGAGAACCGGTGAGTGCATTTCTCAAAGGATACACATTTGGCTACACATGCACTGGAGGACTGTTAGAGGTAATTGCTTCCTGTTTTCTTCATCTTCCCTCCATATTAATTCTTTCCCTTGTATTCCATCTGACGAAGAGAAGGCCACAGGAAACAGAACTGCCCTTTCCCATTTGGTCTTCACCAACAATGTGTTCGTGAAACCACTTGTTTAGCGGCGGGGGTCACAGTTGATGGCGTCGGGAGACTAGAGCTAGGTAGAGTTTACCCGGCTCTGAAAGTGGCACCATTTGAAACCCAGAGAGCAAACATCCTTTGTTTCAAGCCCTCATAGGAGATAGGCAAATGAATTATCTGGTTTAGACCTTACTTAAATATTCACTGTTGTGGTTGACTGCAGCGTCGATTGGGAATCTACCTTAGACTGTTTACTTGCCAATATAGTATGAGACTCAGAGCAGGGAGGTCAGCCTGGGAAACTCATTTCACCGCATGATGGATGCAGAACACACACATTGTGCTCAGACCACCGCTCTGAGCCTCCAGTTTGTTTGCACAAATCATCTAAACTCGAAGTCCCCATGCAGGACATGAAAAGTATCTTGGACAGTGATTTACATTCTTCAGCTTGAAATTGGATTATAATTTAATTTAACATAGCTGTTTTTCCTCTTTAATTCTTACCTATTTTTTATTGTGGTAAAATAACCCGTAACACAAAATTTACTGTCTTAACCATTTTTAAGTGTATAGTTCAGTGGTATTAAATACATTCATAATGTACAAACCATCACCACCATCCATCTCCATCACTCTTTTCATCCTGTAAAACTGAAACTCTATACATTGTGCTTGGCCCCCAGTCCCTGGCAGCCCCAGGGTGCTTCTCTACTTTCTGTCTCCATGATTTTGATGACTCTACCAAGCCATAGAAGTGGAATCATACAATATTTGTCTTTCTGCGACTGGCTTATTTCACTTAGCGTCATGTCCTCTAGGTTCATCTGTGCTGTAACGTTATCAAATTCCTTTTCTTTTTTAAGGCTGAGTAATATTCTATTATGGAATATTCTATTAATTATAATCATATCATATTAAATATAATTATATTATAATAAAAACTATATAATTTATATTAAATATATAATTAACATAATTATATTAATTATAACTACTTATATCAATATATTATATTAATATAATATTCCATTCCAAATATGGTATATTCCAAACATTCCATATTTTGCTTATTCATTCATCCGTTGATGAACATTCGGGTTGCTTTCATGTTTTAGCTTTTGTGAATAATGCTGCTATGAACATGGGTGTACAGATTATCTCTTTGAGACCTTGCTTTCAATTCTTTTGGGTATGTACCCAGAAGTGGAATTCTGGGTCATAGGGTAATTATATTTTTAATTTTTTGAGAAACTGCTGCTGTTTTATTTCTCTCCATTTCTCACTCTTCTCCAAATGGGAAGCTATATCTGAAAGTGTACTGTGTCCTTTGTTTTTTAACCATTTTCTCTGCCCGCTCTTTGTTCAGTCTCCTATATAGCTTGGGGGCATATATTGCTTCTAGTAATACTAAGGTGAATAAGACAATATGAGGTGGGGTCTTGATTTATAGGTGATTGGAATTAAGGAGGGCACTTGTGATGATCACAGGGTGTGGTTTGTAAATAGTGAATCACCGTATTGTAAACCTGAAACTAACATCACACTCTATGTTAGCTAACTGAATTTTAAGTAAAAACTTAAAAAATACATGTGAGAAAATTTAGAGACTTTAGGGCTGTGTATAGGCTACATAAGAATCTTTATTATTCACTGAATGTCTTCCACAAGTCAAGAACTTTATTAAGCATTGAGACTACATAGTAAAAAAGACTCAGTCTCTGCCCTGAAATAACTCACTATTTGATGGGGGAAGATACATACACAGAGATTTCAATGTCACAGTTATTATAATGGAAATATAATTGTGTATCAGGCACAATTGGGAATGTCAAGAAGGAGCTTTAAAGTTGGCTTGGGGGGAAACCAAGAGATAAGCTTTTTGTTGAAAATTGCATAAAAAATTTGTCAACTGAAGATGGGCCAAGGGCATTCAGTGCAGAAGGGGATTCGGGTACACAGGGAAATAACAGAAGTTTAGTGTGGACAGAGGGGGTGAGTTGTGAGACTGGAAAAAGGTAAGAGTTGAATAAGTAGGTAGGAGCAAGATCATAGTAGGTGTTGCACATCATAGTTCCTCCCTTGGGTAGCAGGAAGCCACAGAAGGGTTCTAAGCAAAGAATAAATAGCATCTGAGTTGAGTTTTAGAATGTTCCATGTGTAAGACTGAGTGGGAAAAGGTTATTCTGGAAGTAAGGGAAACATTTAAGGGATGTGAAAATGGCCCCAGCAAGAAATAATTGAACTTAAATGAAGGCAGTATTTTAATAAAGAGGAAGGTATGGTTTTGGGAAAGATTTAAGAGAATAAAATGTATAGGACTTATTAAGTCACTGGAAATAGAATGTGTCTTCCAGGATTTTGATTTGAGTGATGCATATAGACCATGGTTTTATTTATTCAAAAATATTTATTATGGATCTTTTGGTCCCAAGAAAAATGGTGAGTGCTGAGGATATTTAAGTGAAAAGACATAAGATACGCCTTCAGGGAGTTTCAACTTTAGTAGGAGAGAGAGACATCACAGCTGACATGTGAAATATGGCCCTTGCATAATGAAATTGTGACCATCACCTTAAGCACCCTAGCTCACGGAACTTGTAAGACATCCAGCGGAGATGCAGTAGACACCTGGTTATATGGGACTGGGACTCAGAAGGCACGTACTTAGTAATCAGAGCTGAAGTCATGTCAAGGTCTTGTGAATGATGATATCATGAGGGAGAACAGGGGTGTGATAAGAGAAAATAGTCAAGGAGAGGAGCAAATTTTAAATGAGTAACAGAGGAAGAGTTGCCAGCAAATAAGACTGAGAGGGAACTATTAGGCAAGAGGGAGACATTGCCATCTTCCCTCCCATCACTCTTGAATGTCCTGCTTTGGTGGTAACATAGGAGAAAAGTAACCCTATTATTTCCAGTATCTGTTTTAGTGCCTGATATAGAGCAGTCACTAAAAAATGTTGATTTAGTTAAATGTACCAAGGGTTAGGAAGTTAATTCTATCCTAATAATATAATGAAGGGAATGGAGAAATAATGTAACACACAAAATTTTGAAAGAATTGAATTTGATATTTATTGAATTTGTAATCCAGGAAACTTTAGTTTACAACTGACTTCATCACCAACTGCCAGGCAAGTTTCTTGTCCTTTAATATTGCATGTCCTTTAGTGTCCTCCTTAGTAAATCAGGGGATTGGGATAAGAGGCAAAGTCCTATTTGGTTCTAAAATTCTGATTTTGGAAACATAATTAGCAGGGCAAACTGAAGAGGTGATATATTATCAAATGGAGGTATCCTGTTGGCTTTCACTGATATATTATCTTATAAAACATGGGGACATTAAGTATTTGATAGTGGAACTCTGGATATTGATTTCCCCCTAGTCATAAATGGCCTTTGGCTCTGAAGAATGGTAGGCACTGCAGAGTTGTTTATACCAGTGGATTGCGTCCCTGCAAAACGAATGTCAAACAGTGCATCTGGGTATTGTCTTGATAAATTACATGACTCAGTGATCACTGACCCACATTTTGTAATATGATTTTCTAAAACCCGTATGACAACGCTAATGGAGATAGATGCACTATAGTTCCTATACAGTGGAGGCCAACAGTGTTCTTGGGGGGAAAAAATGAAAATAGGAAATGTAATTACAGATTGCTATTATAAGATTGCGTCTAAAGAAAGAATGTTAGGTGGGTGGATTTTCTTTATGGGGAAGTTGTTAGAATTTCAGGCAAATCCAGTGCATGCCAGCCAATAATACTGCTTTGTCAAAGTAAGTGTTTATTTCTGGACTCCTGGAATCTGCCCCAGCGTGGCCCCAGGTGTGGAGGCATAGGCCTGCACTCTGTACATTTGCCGGCGTGCACGCCGCTTTGGCATGTGTAGTCTTGGTTTGGGATTTCCTTCTTATGACTTCATTTTTGTTGTGGCTGCCTCCATCTGAGGATTCATTCGCAGCAGGAAAAAAGACACTGACCTTATCATTGAAGATTTCAGCCTCGCTCATGAAAGGAGAATGAGTACTTCTGACAACAAATTCGCTTGTGTTTACAGAAAAAGCATTAGGAGCATTTTAAAGATTTTTTTTTTCCTTGAAACGCAGCAGTGGAGATGGTTTTGTCATGTAATCTGCCAGGAGGGAAGGAGGAGTTGAGTGAACTTCAGTGACCCGGACTTGTTCACAAAATCCTTTCCCCCCCCCCCCCACCCCCAAATAGAACATTTGAATTCTCAGAGTTTTGTGTGTGTGTGTTTCAGTTTGGAGTTTGAGTTTTTGCTTATTGAAAAACGCCGATCATGGACTGGCAACTGCGTGTGATTATAGCTCCCCTTCTGATCTCATTTCTTTCGTAATGATCGGAATAAAAAAAAAAAACAACTTGGTTTTTGATTACTTTTTGAGAACGGGGTTTCTACTCTCTATTTGCCGAGTGTTCCTGATAGGCTATTTTTTTTTGCAGCTGAGTAATTCATTGCCAGAATTAAAATGGTGGTGGAAAGGTGAAGCCGAATAAGAAGACTAGACGGCTTAGGTTTACAAAAGGACTTTTCCCCTCAGTTTTTCTGATGGGCTGGGGACAAGGAAGATGATGAGGTCAGCTTTGGTCAGTTTGAAGTCATAAGCTTCTGGCATATGCAAGTAGAGATGTGAGCCTCGGGGTCAGATGTCACCGTCTGTAGCATTAGTTGAAGTTTGTGCATGGAAGAGATTACCCAAGGGAGAGTATGACGAATGAGATAAGTAAAGTGCTGAGAGTAAAATCTTGGTAAAGATCAATTTTTACGTGGCTGTTGGAGAGAGACAAGGAAACTCAGAAGGAAGAGTCAGTCAGTCGCGAGGAAAACCTTGAAGGTTACCGCGGAAGAGAATTTTAAAAAGAGGGGAATGGTCAGAAATGGCAAATGCTGCAGGAAGATAAAGTAATAATTGAACGGGAACGTGTCCTTCATATTTGTCAACCCCAGGATGAAACTGACCATTGTGAGAACCGGTTAGGTGGAGGGCTTGTGGCAGAAACCCAGATTGCAACAGACGAAGGCGTAAGTAGGAAAGGAACAAATAGAGCCAATACTGTTTTCCTTTTAAAGAAACTAGTTTTTCTTCAATGAAGTCGCAGTATGGTGTGTGTGTTGGGGGGGGAGTGGTTGTAAATTAAGATTTCGAGAAAGAAGGGTTTACGAATGTTGTAATGATGGAAAGAAGAGTCTGTTGGGGCCAGTTTGGGGATTTTTATCAAGACAATGTAATTTGACAGGACGTGGTGGTGGGGAGATTAGATACAGGATTACTTAATAAACTTTCTTGGAAGAACATGGATTGCAAGCAAAGAAACAAAAGGAGAAAGGTGAGGGGCTATAGGCTGGGCTGAGGTTATGGAGTGAAGCTCTTTAAAAATAGTTGAAGACTGTAGTCTCTATTGCAGTGGAATTCCAAGGTCACAGGTATGGGAAGCTCATTCTCAGAGCCCAGAGTAAATACTGTCGGTAGCCATGAGTACTGAAACATTTGCAAAAGGAGGAGACTCTGGAGGCCGTGGGCTATAGAAGTGGCCCAGGTAGTTTGAAGTAGTAGGGTGAGGTTGCAGGCAATGGGCGGCCCTGACAAATGTATGGAGGATACCTGTGCTGCACTTGAAATTGCTGTGCCTTGGGACGCCTGGGGGGCTCAGTCTGTTAAGCGTCTGCCTTCAGCTCAGGTCATGATCCCGGAGTCCTGGGATCGAGTCCCCCATCAGGCACCCTGCTCGGTGGAGAGCCTGCTTCTCCCTCTTCCATATGCCTGCCTCTCTGCCTACTTGTGATAACTGTCTCTCTCTCTGTCAAATAAATAAAATCTTAAAAAAAAAAAAAAGAAATTGCTGTTCCTGTGAGAGGTCTGAAGTGACTGGAGAACCACCTTTAGACTTGTTTCGCAAAAAGTGTATCACACTCTGGGGTGCCTGGGTGGCTCAGTCCATTACGCATCCAACTCGATATCGGCTCAGGTCGTGATCTCAGGGTCATGACCCTCAGGATCGGCCCCGCGTCGGGCTCCACACACTCAGTGCGGACCTGCTTGCCCCTCTCCCTCTGCTCCTCCACCCCCCACCCCCAAGTGCTCTCTGTCTCTCTCAAAGAAATAAATAAAATCTTTTTTAAAAAGTATGTATTTTTAAGAAGTATGAGTAAGAAGCATGGGTCTTGTGAAGTGAAGGCTACCCATGGCTCATCACTCGGACGGAGAAAAAGGAACAACTGGGTCTTACTTTAGAATTCCTTCAAAGGAACTCATTCAGGGCGCCTGGGTGGCTCAGTTGGTTAGGCAACTGCCTTCGGCTCAGCTCATGATCCTTGAGTTCTGGGATCGAGTCCCACATCGGGCTCCTGGCTCCACAAGGAGTCTGCTTCTCCCTCTGACCTTCTCTCCTCTCATGCTCTCTCTCACTTTCTCTCTCTCTCTCAAATAAATAAATAAAATCTTAAAAAAAAAAAAAAAAGGAACTCATCCAGAAAGCTTTGATACCCTTGTTTATTTACCCACTACATTTGTGACAATGGAAGTATCTGACATTTTAAGAATACATAAAAAGTGATGAAGAGATATTTGAGACTCTTTAAAAGAATGTCCAGGGGCGCCTGGGTGGTTCCGTGGGTTAAAGCCTCTGCCTTTGGCTCAGGTCAGTATCTCAGGGTCCTGGGATCGAGCCCCGCATCAGGCTCTCTGCTCAGCGGGGAGCCTGCTTCCCCTTCTCCCTCTGCCTGCCTCTCTGCCTACTTGTGATCTCTTTCTCTCTCTGTCAAATAAACAAATAAAATCTTAAAAAAAAAAAAAAAAGAATGTCCAATAGAAAGAGGAATCAATTCCCTAAACTAGGATAACTACTGAATTAAAGGTGAGGATGAATCTAAAGTGGCAAAATTGGTATGGGGTAAAGTTATTCCATTTTAGTCCTTTGGTGCTATGTGGTTATCATGAACTGTTTAATAGAATCTCAGAGGGGGAAGAGTCCAACCTTTCCTCCAATTAAAAAAATTCCCTTTCAAGTATCCCTCACAAATTGGTATCAGGTATCCCTAACAAATCTCCAGTATCTCAGGTTCATTACTAGCCACGCTCACCTTCAGTGTACATCCCTCGGAGGTGGTGCGCTCGTCTCTAGCAGTAGGAAGATAATAGGCTGTAAGGCTGCCCGTTCATTCACAAATTCTAAATTCTTTGTCCGCCAGGGCTCTGTAATCCTCCCAACCCCCCAAATTATTATTTTTTTAGTGTCTTTCTTGTGTAGAGATTTCACTCACTGGTCCCATTTTAAGTGCTCTGGAATTACTCTTTTAGAAGTTTAGGGACCTCTTTTTTTTTTTTTCACATTTATCTTTCTACCATTTTTTACATCATATAGCTTCCAGGTCTTCAAATACATTGTCATTGGGTGTGAGGATCTAGAACCAGACACAGTTCTCCAGACGTGAGCTGGTGGTACGAGTAGAGCCATTGCCTGTCTTGATTCAAATACAATGTCACCAACAGAGTCTTGTTTTTTCTTTTTTGTTTTCATTTTTTTCAAATCTTAGTAAGGGGGTCATAGGGCTCTTTAATGGAGCAGGTTTTTGACCTTAGAGTTTATATTTTTACACGAAGTGCTAGAAAGTGGGGATTATCTATTTTATCCTTCTACAGTAGATTACATTTTAATTAATTTATTAGTCAGAGAGAGAGAGAGCGAGCATGTACAAGCAGGGGGAGCAGCAGGCAGAGGGAGAAGCAGGCTCCCTGCTGAGCAAGGAGCCTGATGCGGGACTCGATCCCAGGACCCTGGGATCATGACCTGAGCCAAAGGCAGATGCTGAATCACTTAAATTTAAGACTGAGCCACCAGGCGACCTGTACAGTAGATTATATTTTAAATATAAATGCATTTTAAAATTTTATCTTGCTGCCTTCATCCTACCTTTGAGAGCTTCTTGAATCTTGATAATGCTCAACAATGTATTTGCCTTCTTTCCAGATTTGTGTCACTGGTAAAAAGGTTTTGCCCCAATTCTTGATATACTCATTGAATAAAAAGAGAAGAACAGGCTATAGAAAATGCCAACAAAGCTCTTTCCACTTGCTAATAATTTTACGCACTGACCTGCCACAGGACAATTTTCTAAATAGTTACAAATCCACTTGTGTCATTATTGCCCCGTCCATAGGGCTCCACTGTATCTGCAGGAGTTTTATGAAAGACTGCCAACTGTCTTGGTGAAATCAATATGCATTTTCTGGCTTAAAGATCTTCCAAGGTTCGCCATTCCTCTCAGAATAAAGTCTGAACTCCTCAACATGGCTCTCAGTTCTGATTTTGCTTGTTTCTCCTGCCTTTCTCTTTTCATTCCTCACTCTCCACTCTGAATTCTATGTTCCAGTCTTTCTGAACTCCTTACAGCTTCGTAAGCCATTTTGCCCCCTGTCAACTCAAAGCCTTTCACCTCTTTTTCTCTTCCACTGGCATGTTCATGGTCCCTAGTCCCCAGCTCTTTCGGCCTGGCTATTTCTCTTTGTCCTTCTCATCTACAATGAGATGCCGATCTCTTAGCCTATTTCCCTCATCTAAGAGCCTCACTTCATCTTTCTTCATTACACCCATGTTTAACCCCGTAAAGACTGAAGACTGGCCTTGTTTTCTTTTCCATCTCTCCCTCTAGACTGAAATCCCCTTGAAGGCAAAGACTGGGCACTTTATCCCCAAGGCCTGTGTGGTACCCAGCACATGGCAGGGACTCAATACACTTTTTTTTTTTTGATACTCAATTCTGACAGGTTTTTGAATAAATTTTATCTGTGATATTCTTTCTATCTACTCTCCTTCTAATACAGTAACTGTATAAAAATAGTTTGCCCTGAATTATTTTTGGCAATCTCCTGCTGGTCTCCGGTGATCACCTCTTTCCCTACTAAGTGCATATAAATTATCTAGTGAAGAATACACTTTAGAATGTTGCTGGCTATGAAAGTTAAACTCTTCTGGCTTTAGAATACCAAATACCCCTTTTTGAAATCTGAGGCATTTGCTTAGCTCTGATCTTCTGGCAATTTTCCCATTCTCTCTGATTTTTTTTTTCCCAGGACACTAGCAGCTGCGATAACAGCTGCAAATTGTTTTAATTGTCTTAGATGTAATGCATCTGGACTCAAACACATTTTAAAGCTGCTAGACGCTCTCTTACTATCTCCCCTACTAAGATTTGTGTTCCATCCATTGTAACCTGAATATTATTCTCCTTCGAGGAGGAAAATGGAAGCAGACCAAAAAGAGAACTTTTCTGCTTTTTTTCCTTTCATACTCTTCATCAAGTTGTTGACTTATCATTACTTTGTCTTATTATTACTAAAAACATAATTTGAAAACAACAACAACATTCATATTTTGGTCTCATCTCAGTTATAATCTGGAAGGTTTGACCAGCCCGGGGGTCGGGAGCAGGAGGAATGCAAGTGGATAGACACGAGATAGCAATTGTATATTCATTCTCTGTCTCTCCAAGACCTGCTTGGGAGCAGACATTGTGACAGACCGAGATCTTGCCACAAATATGATTTATTCTCTCTTCTTAGGAAGTTCATGGTCAAGTAGAGAGCCTTAAAGACCATAGTGTTATATCTCAGTTAGCGGTGCATCAACCTTGGCAAAAAAGAGGTGCTGATAATTATTTTGCATGATTTAGTTTTGTATCCATCCATCCATGTATCTTTTAAGTCATGGTTCTCAACCGTAGTCATATGTTAGACTCAGCCAGGAATTCTGGACTGGAAAGCCATAAAGCAGGTGGATTTGTGACCATTTGAAAACTTTTATAATACAACAGAGCAACTCAGGCCGGATCTCTGAGGGATGAAGTCTGGGGGCAGTATCTGCAGGAAGCTCCCTCGGGGAGTCTATATTCAGAGAACGGCGAATCACACCTTGGTAGCGCTGTGCCACAGGCTGAAGAAGAGCTACACGCTTATGTAATCAAAGTCCTTGCCAGAGGTAACCCTTTGAGTAGATAAGGCAGTCTCATGGAAAAGAGCAAAGTAAGAATGCAAGGTAGTGTATTGTATGATTAAGAGCCAAAGTGAGAAGTAGAAGTAAAAAAAAAAAAAAATACCATGGAAGTTATAGGTGAAAGGAGGCAAATCGTGGGCCAGAGCTGTGAGAGAAGAGTTGGGGTAGGTGGGCTAAGGTGAACTTTGAAGGATGCATGGGGTGGGACAGGGGATAGGACAGAGACGTGGAGCTCTGATTGGGACCATAGGATGAACAAAGGTTTGGCGGCAGGAATGAACATGGAGTATTCTGAGCATTTTACAGACCAGATCAGTCAAAATGGAGCAGAAGTTTTGAGGAGTAATCAGACTAGGGTTATGGAAGTAAGACCCAAATGTGGAGAGCTTTGTGTGCTAATATAGGCAATGCTTTTTTTTTTTTTTTTTAAGAACATAACCACAGTCTTTCAACATTTCTCAAACCTCTTTCAAATGAGAAAGTATTTTATGGCATTGATTAACCTCAGCTTTGCTACTGAGTTTAGAATCTGTGATACAAACTTGGGAAAGGAGAGAGGAAGCTAGATCTCATGGCCAAATGGAGGTATTTTCTCTAATGCTCACATTCACTTGTGTCAGTGGCATTCTGGTTAAGTGTGTAGCTACCCACTGTCCAGGGGGAAAAAAGCCCTGATCTATAGGGCTTGCCAATTTCCGTGGTGTAAATACAACTACTGTGACCAATATCAAGATACCGTCGGTTTAAAAATCACTTTGCAAAACTCCTGGAAACTTGACACTGACCCTCACAAGCTGGCACGAGCTGGCTTCAACACACCACTGCTTGTGTTTACTGCATCGGTTTTCTCATGATAACGGTTTGTCTCAGGGAAGATGTGTCTCAAGTGTAATATTTAGTTTAGCCTAAGCTTACATAACTCATTTAAAAATGGGGATGGTGGTGGTGGAGGAGGAGAAAATCCCCGACACTTATCACTAAAGTGAAACTGAAAGAGCATGTGAACATCCATGTCTTAGGAAATGTGATTCCAGAAGTTTCTTCCACTGACAGGACCCCCTCCCCCCAGTCCTCTGTGGCTGGGTGGAGCTTTTCACCTTAATTCATGGAGTTTCCAGCAGAGCAGCTAAGGGGTTAGAAAGGTTGAGAAAAAATATGAATACGTTGAATAAATCCCATCCATGCAAGGGTGCTCTGTGTGCCCCCGGAGGAATCATAGTCAGTTGTATTTGCTTGTTTCCTGAAGCTCAACTCCTGCTGCACGGAGCCCTTTCAACTTTGTCCTCTGAACCTTTGCCGCCTTATAGTTCCCAGATAAAAGCGGCTCAACAGTACCAGCATTGCCTGTGAAGACTGTTTGGGAGACTTGAAGCCACTAGACCTGGTCTGACCGCAGTTGCCTCTCCCCAGCACCCCGTGACTCCCAGCGCCAGTTAATTCTGGCCTTCAGTGCTCCGTCAGGGCCGCGGGGGTGTGGGGGGGGTGTGAGAGCTTGGGGGTCCACTCTGAGCATTCGCTTACCAGCTGGGTCCTGCGCCTGGCCCAGGCAAGCCTCCCGTGGAAGGACACCGCCATAAAGCCCTCCGCTCAATCCACATTTCCCTTTTCTTCCTCCCTTCAGAACCAACTCAAGTGTGGGTAAGAGAGCCATTTAGTCAAAAAGAAAGCCGAAAATGCTTTTTCCTTCTGATAATGTTCCTGGTTCCGTCACTCAGCATTGTGCTCCATAATGTGCCGCGTGCAGCCATTTTGTCATCGCTTTGGGTCATCCTTGCTCACAATTGGTTATTTACTCAGGGGCTTTTGAAATTATTGAGTTGACACATCTGTCAGACGGCAAAAGCAGAAATGCTAAAAGGTCACTTGGAGAGAAACCAGCTGCTCCAGACAAACCTTTCTGCCTCCAAATAGCACAATCATTACAGCCTGGCAGATGGGGCCTCCGCTTTCATTTCAGCGCTCCCCTAGCCTTCAGGTATTTAGCTACACTACCTCATTGCCAGGTCAGCCGGGCCTCCTTGTAATTACCCACACAATAGGCATCTCACTGCTTAAGAATAACAGCTCCATTTTCTCTAAATCGGAAACCAGTTTCCTCACAGATATGAGCTCCCCAACGCGTGCCACAAACTTTCCTATTAACAGATTAGTTTTGACAGTGGTGACTATGTTTCTATTACTTCTGCAGCCTTCAGTACACCTAGAAACATGAGGTTTGGTCTGATTTAACACTTTGGAGGGCTTTTGAGGGTCTGAGTAGAAGGCCTCTAAAGAATAGGTCTGGGAGGCCCTTTCCCCTCTATCTAATCCTTCCTCATCCTCACCTCGTTCACCTCTGTGTGCCCCCGAGAGCTTGGGTCGTGGTGGGAGGAACAGAGCAAAAGCTGATGCCTGTTTGTGTGGCTCCGTGGGGAGGTTTCATGTAGAGGACTTTTCAGTCGGCCCGATTCCCCTGAGGCCACGGAGTCTGAAAGATGTGTGTGCACATGAGTGTCTGTGTTTATGGCAGTGAGAGATCATGTGAAATAGAAATTAAAAATAAAAACAACCTGATATTGAACCTCAAGTATGTACAGGGAGAACATTCCATAATGCAGATTCTCATAAACTCTGCTTTGGGGGACAGTTAATATGTCAGCAGCTATAATAACAGCATCTTAACCTTTCAGAGTAATAACGAATAAATTTGGTAAGTGTAAGGCGGTGTGTCTCAAACCTGGTGGCCATGGTATGAGGGTTTTTAGAAACCCCAGTTTCAAGATAGTTATTTTCCCTGAAGTAGTAATATTACCAACAGTAAAGTTAAAGTTTGCACTCTGTCATTAAGGACACTTGGGTGAATAAGTTCCAAAAGCACCCCATTGAGGTACACACACGGGGCTGAGAGTGGAAATGGGTGTGGGGATTGCCTTGTAATTATAATTAGAATTCTGGTATCATCCCATATTGAGTAGATCGCATAACTTCAATATTCTCTTTCAGCCTGGTGGGGTTTTACACATAAATGGGCGTGAACCTTGAGACTTCGCTTGGGAAATGCTATACAAGAACTTCAAATGGAAGAATAATAACAAAGCATTCGACAACCCGGTATCATGATGACTTATGGTTGATGCCATGAGCACTGATGTTTTCCCTTGATCCACTTACTACCTTGCCCGCCAGTATTCCCTTTCCACCCTTGCACTGTCTTCCATCTTTTATTCTGGTTCTGAACAGTAACTTCACCATTGGCTTTAGGGTCTGTGAGCACGAAGAGTAATTGCTATTAGCAGCAAAAGGATACTCTGCATTGTACTTCCATTATCCCATAAGAATTCAAAAATGTTCTGTTATACACCATAGCCTGAGATGAGTGGTGAATCAGGAAATGGTGAAGAGTTTGGAAATGAGACTGTGGCAAACAACCAACTTATTCTACGTAATTCTTCCATAATAAGATAAAACTATAAACTAGTAAATAACTTTACTGTTTGCTTCAGGAAATTCTTGCAAATTAGTTTATCTGGGCAAAGAGTTTGGTCACGTGGGTAAACAGTTCTATCAGGATGAGAGATGGCTTATTGAGGTGACACTTCCCTTATCAGACGATATTTATCACCACTTGCTTCAAGACATGAGTGTTTCTATATCATCAGTTCTGAATTACTGTGTCATAAACATTGTCTTATCTCAATTAATTTCTTGCTTTGAAAGACTCCCATTTAAACCAGATCCCAGTATCCTAGAAATGTCCTCTTCTGATCTCTCTTGTGAGATACTCTTAAGATGCTGTCAAGGTGTTTTTCTCCATTACTGCAGTAAATCTCATAAACTTAGTTTTTGCTCAATCAGCAGTTTTTCTGGTGGTCTTTCTGGGGAAGTTGAAAGTCATCAAAGTGGACTGGTGTCCATTCTTGGACCAAATCACTACAGAAAGAGAGCACACCCTGAAGAGATCCCCAGCGGAGTTCTGATGTAGGAGTAATTCAGACCATGGGCGATGGGGCAGGTTACAAGATAGATTTGGAGCATGTATGTATTCTGTGGGGGTTCCCAGAACTCATATATGGAGAGAAACTGTTGGAAAAATAAACATCCTGTGATTCATGGGACAAAATGCAGTCATCTTAAGTTTAATATTCAAGAATAAATGATGGGGTGCACGGCTGTCTTAGTTGGTAGAGAATGTAACTCTTGATCTCAGGGTCTTGAGTTTAAGCCTCATGTTGGTCTTAGAGCTTACTTCAAAAAAACAATAAGTGGTTTTACTTTGAGATCACCAGCTATTGAATCTTGGGGGCATATTGGATCCGTAGGCAGAAAGGACATATTCTGGAGCTATGGGAGAGGGGAGTGACTAGGGAAGACTTTATGCAGGAGGTAGCTTGCATTTGAGGTGGGCCTTGAACAGTGGGTAGAATTTCTGTGAGCGTGTGTGCATGCGTGCCTGCGTGCGTGCGTGGAGGTGGGTTGTGAGTACACTTGGAATAGAGCAAGATGAAGGAGGCAGTAAAAGGAAACAGTTAAGAGCATGGGCATACGATTCAGAGGTCTGCATTTGAAATCTAATTCCTACCGCTTAGAATTGTGTGGATGATCGTGGGCAAGCGGCTTAGCTTCTCTAAATCTTACCTATAAAATGGGGATATGATACCTACCATATTAGGGTTATTATGGGGGCAAAATGAGATAACGTATGTAAAGTAGGTAAAAAATCACGTGGATATAGTAAAGGCTCGGTAGACGATGGCTGTTGTGATCGTTCGTTGTCGGTAGCACAGGCTAACACAATAGAGAAGTGAATGGAAAGCAAGCTCGGGGCTTACCTTGGGAGAGACCGAAGCCTACACCACGCATGCGAAAGTAGTAGAAAGCAAGTTGGGAAGAGTTAGGGCCAATTGTAAAAAACCTTGAGTTTATTTTTTAAAAATTTGTTGATAAAATAAAAAAAAATTTAAATGAATAAACAGACAGAAATTAAAAAAAAAAAAGAATTTGTTGAGTAGGTGGAGGGGGGCCTGTAAAGGAGTTTTATGCAGGAGAGTGACGTGATTGCCAGCTGTGCTGGTGATAATACATAGGTTGGAATAAAGGGGAGACCAGTGAGCTGGGAAGCTGTTGTAAAGTCAAGAGTATACTGTTTCTGACAAAACTGCAAGGGAGAGTTTTGGGAGGATGTAGGGGTTCAAATATCCTTTTGTCCATTTAATTTAGGTTAAACAAATCCGTATAGAGCTCTAAGCCCTTAATCTAGAACACATCAAATGATTTTTATTTTATTTATTTTTATTTTTTTAAAGATTTTATTTATTTCTTTGACTGAGACAGAGGCAGTGAGAGAGGGAACAGAAGCAGGGGGGTGGGAGGGGGAGAAGCAGGCTTCTGGCCGAGCAGGGAGCCTGAAGGGGGGGGCTCGACCCCAGGACCCTGGGATCATGACCTGAGCCGAAAACAGACGCTTGACAACCGAGCCACCCAGGCGCCCCATAAATAACACATCAAATGAATTTTAGCCACAGGTTTCAAACCAGCTCACAAAGCTAGTGTCATAGTTTATGCTCTGTGACACCTTAGCCCAAGGACCCTGGGCATATGGAATGAATGCATAGCAAAAGCAGTGAACTAATGCATCTGAACTCGTCCGTTTTAAAATATATATATGTTACTTAAGAACTTACCATGGGATTAGAGCCCTTTGAATAGTAGAGTGTGTTGCTTAGTTTTGCAAATTCTAAACTACTGTAACTTTTTATCCTATAGGATGCTAAATTTGATGCTCTTCCCTTCCTTTTGAGTTCCTATCAATTGAGGAAGGAAGCATTAACAAATCCACTGAATATAGTATTTTCTGAATCAATTCTTGCCATGCTTCATCTATTGGCATTCAAATTTATTTAATTAGTAGGCTTTAATTTGAACTAAACAGAAAAGCCAGGATTCAGGGCGAGCATCAGGTGACACTAATGTTAGCCTAATTGGTCGATCTGTGTTAATTATCAGGTAACTTGGCTAAATAATAAAGCCATTCACAGACAAGGACAAAGTGATTTTAAAAGTCTCTCTTTAACAAGGACTCACTTCCCTAGAACAGTCTAGCAGCTTTTAGAGCCACAAGGTGTTATTTATAATGGCTCTTGTTAGAGATTCTATTTTTAGATGGAAGATGAGTATTAAGGATTGAGATTTAAGGCCAGGAGATACAAATCAGAGTTAGTGGAAGCCACCTAAGGGGTGGAGATCAGCTTCAAGGGTTGGGATATTTAGAAAGAAAACGAAGAACGTAACGTGTTTTATTCTTAAATAATTATTTAAAAACTTCTGGAGCGACTGAGAACAATCTAGGTAAAATCCAAACCACCTTCAACAAAAGGTAACTCTCCCCTCCCAGGATTGGGATCATACTGTGTGTATAGTGGGGTTTGCTGATTCTTTTACTTAACAGTCTGAGGGTGTTTTCTCCCATAGTATCATTTCTCAAAAACACTCGTCTAACTTCACAATTATACTGGATAAATCGCGGGTCACATTTTAACCTTCTTTTATGAGGAGTGAAGTAGGGAATTAGCTTAGGGTGGAGAGGGTTATTTGTAGGGTCCAAAAGGTTAAGGGGAAGTGTCTCATGCAGAGGGAAGGGAGGTGGCCCCTCTCTTTCAATCACCCTGGGAAGTTAAAGTAAGCTGGTTGAGAGGGTGTGAAGCCAGACTAACCTAATCGACTTGTCTACATTTCTTACTCCACTGCAAAGCTCATTTAATTGCCCTTTCTAAGTTTAGGTTTCAGGATTGTTAAAATAGGAAAATGTGGCCTATAGGCCAACTTTGTCCCCTTGCATGTTTTTGGACCTTCCACAAGCTGAGAATATATATATATACACACATGCACACAGACACATATATAAATGTATATATACATATAAGATTTTATTTATTTATTTGAAAGCACAAGAGAAAGAGATAGCAACAGAGAGCACAAATGGGGAGGAGAGGGAGAAGCAGGCTTTCTGCAGAGCAGGGAGCCCAACCCGGTATTCTATCTGAGGACCCTGGGATCATGACCTGAGCCAAAGGCAGATGCTTAACTGACTGAGCCCCCCAGGTGCCCCTGTTTTTATATTTTTAATGATTGTAAACTGTCAAAAAAAATCATATGTTGTGACACATTAAAGTTTTATAAAATTCAAATTTCAGTGTCCTTAAAGTTTTATTGGAACCCAGCCGTGCCCCTTCATTTGCACGGGGTTTCCGGCTGTTGTCTGTGACTGCTTTTCCGCCTGTTGTCCGTGACCGCTGTCCTAGTGCAGGGGCAGGGCCGAGTAGTTACATTGGAGATGGACCTGCAAAGCCCACAGTATTGATCGTCAGGCCTTGAGAGCCTAAGTTTGTCCACCCTTGCTCAAGCAGATGAATTTTTAGGCTCCTATCCTCATGTCTTCCTAGAATTTTAAAAGGAATTCTAAACCCTTAATTATAACTTCCTGACATTGTAACCTCATATCCACTTGTTACTGAGAATACTTGTTTCAAATAATTAATCCTTACTAATAAGAACATTAGAGCCTGGACTAACTTTCCAGGGCAGTGCTAACACTTAAATCTTCTGCCTCACTTTTAACTCGCCCACACTACACGGTATCACACAATTAGAATCATTCATTAAGAAAAAAATGACTTTTGGGATGCCTGGGTGGCTCAGTTGGTTGGGCAGCTGCCTTTGGCTCAGGTCATGATCCCAGTGTCCTGGGATCGAGTCCCGCATCAGGCTCCTTGCTCCGCAGGAAGCCTGCTCCTCTCTCTGCCTCTGCCTGCCTCTCTGCCTGCTTGTGTTCTCTCTCTGTTAAATAAACAAATAAAATCTTTAAAAAAAAGAAAAAAATTACTTTTAGTAGTTTTTTCATTAAGCTAAGAAAGAAATTTTAAATGTTATGGTAACAAAAGTCATAGGATGTTAATGAACTTTGCAGAGCACCTTGAGAGATCTTGATTGATAATGAGAACTGAATATGCACTGGGTAAAGTTACATGCCGGTTAGCCATTTGTGGAAACATACATTTACACGCTGGAAGATAAAATTACCTGGCGATTGTATCATTCCCTCTCTCTCTTGCACACACACACACACACGCACACACACTCAATGACCGAAGTCCAAAAGGGCCGCTCTGTAGACCGCAGCGATGATGCGAACACAACGCCGTACAGATTTTCATGAGTCAGTTGAGTTGTGAGTTATACAGCAGCTCTTACCTTTACTGACCGGTCATTGTTTATGAATGTGGGGAGAGCAACGAGTTTATGTTTAGCTTGTAATAAGCGCTTAATAAAAGTTAGCTATTGCTCTTACTAGTAGTGGAAACTTGATTAACTTGAGTATTTCTCCAGAAAGTGTTTTGGGGGCCAGCTAATCGAATGCTGTTGGTGGTACAACTGGGGAATGCATTAGAGATTAGAGCTCACACGGTGAGTTTTGCCACACGTGAGACCCAAAGTAAGGCGTTTCATGGCTCTTGGAGAGCAGCTGAGATAGTAGAGGAATATAATGTACTTCTATATGGCGTCCTGGCAGAGGCTGGTTGTGGAGGTCACAGACTGGGGGCCCATAGTTGAATGTGGCTAGCAGGAGCTTTAATTAGCACAGTAAGTATTGGTAAGAGATGAATGTGAATATTCTTAGGCAGGACATGCACTCTCTGCTTTGCTGTAGTCTTCATTACTGCTATTGCTTAACAGTGTAACTGTCTCATCCGCAGAGGCTTTGAATTTGTAACTCTTGATTAGAGACACTGTTGTGGAATCCATTAGAGGGGTGTTTTAAGGGACTTGGATATGCACGCGTGTGTGCATGCATGTATGTGTATGTCGGTAAATAATTAGTTTTCGTGTTGCTGCTTGGGTCCAGATTTCAAAATCACATAAAGTTAAATAAAGCCTCTTGACTAAAAAGAACTTAAGGCAAATTCTGTAGTCTATTTTTCTGTGTCTGGAAGTGAAAAAAAAAATCCTCCTGTCCTTTTTTTTTTTTAATTTATTTTACTATTTATTTTGCTCAACGTTACAAGTTGAAGGGCATCGGCTCACACAGAAAGCTGGCCTTCTCTGAAAATGTACGCATCCTCAGGTTTCATGAATTTGCCCTTCTGGTCTGAGGGTGCTATAAAGCCCTTAGGGAAAGAGCAAAATGCTTTCCTGTCCAGAGAATTTTGAACACTAGCCAGAGTAAATGAATGTCCTCTGGCTGAATGATGAGGCTCAGACTTATTATGTAGACACCTGTCCATTAAATATTTGTTAGACACCGTCCTTTTGCTCTCTAGCGGCCCTGGGTAAGTCTGATTTCTTTTCCAATCACATTTTGGGGGAAATTCTGAGAAAACAACTTGGTTATCTTGGAGTTCCTAATGGTAAAGGAAAAAAACATCAGATAGAGCCGGACATGGTACTAAGGCTGGGGAGAGAATTTTTAAGAGTTTACATAATGGTTTCTGTTGCCAGAAACCATAGAAAGAAATAGTACTCAAGAGGGGAAGGCAGCTGTAAAAATGAACGATGGAGCATGACCATGGTAGGACAATCCAGGAACACATCTGCTCTTTGTGGGAAGATGACCCCCTTAAGACAAGGACGTTCTGACCAGAAGTCAATTGGTGCCACTTGCCTTTGTGTGCAGGCCTGAACTTTTGCTTCTGACCTTGGTTCGACACCTGCCCACTTGCCTTCAGGTCTCCAACCTTAGTCAGGGCTTGCGAAACTTCCAGCTGCCTGTTCTTTAGTCTGCCCGCCGCGCCGATACTGCCTGGTCTCTTTCCTCTCTGCCCTGTGGGGCAGAGAACCAACTTTTGGATCCCACACTGTGCAGAATATTGAAGTAGATAAAAAGATTGCCGCTCTTACTTTTTTGAGGTTTGTAGTGAAAGAGAGAGCCAGGTGTAGGTACTAAAATAGAGATAAATGCAAAAAGCTATGGGAAATGAAGGAGGACTGTGTCCCTGAAATATACACAGCACAGTGTATTCACGAACATTCTCTCACGTAATCTCCCCATTGTCCTGTGATGCAGGCGTTTTTCTCACTACAAGGTAAGGTTGGGAAAGCTTGGAGGGCAAGAAGAAACAATGTGTGCAAGATTTACAAGCTCTGAATGCAATAAGATTGGGGGAAGAAAGTGCTAAAGAAAACAAACAAAAAAGAGATTCTCTTCGTGTTTGGAACAAGTGGGAGTACAAATAGGCCCGTTGCTAGAGCATTTAATGTGAAAATGATAGAAAACAGAAATTATTACGGTCCTCTTTGACTTCTGTATTCTCTAGCAAAAATAAAAATCCATTGACTGTCAAATTCCCTAAAAAGACACCAAAAGACACCATTGATAAAAAAGTAGTAAGGGAGGGACGCCTGGGTGGCTCAGTCAGGTAAGCAGTTGCCTTTGGCTCAGGTAATGATCTCAGGGTCCTGGGATCCAGCGCCATGGGGCTCCCGGCCGAGCAGGGACTCTTCTCCCTCTCCTCCCCTCTTGTGCTCCCTCTCTCTCTCAAACAAACAAACAAATAAACAAATAAATAAATAAAATCTTTAAAAAAAGGCAGTAAGGGAGATAAGCATTTTAGAAGACAGAAGGGAAAAGTGGAATATTTCTGAGGTTTTTAGGGGTCTGGCTTAAGTAAGGTCTTTCAGTATGTGGACCTGACAGGGATTGAGCAGAGTTCATGCTGTGACTGTTGAGGATTAGCAAGTGGATTTTAAAGGATGGTGGTCGGGATAGGGTGGCTGGGTTATGGACATTGGGGAGGGTATGTGCTATGGTGAGTGCTGTGAAATGTGTAAACCTGATGATTCACAGACATGTAACCTGGGGCAAATAATACACTATATGTTCATTAAAAAAAAAAAGGATGAACCATTGTGCAGTGAGTCAGGTTGGGAGGCCTATCGTCTGGGGAATGGGCTATTAACTCTGACTAGGGTCATAGAGTCTCTCATCATATGGAGAAATGGATTTTCAGAATGTTCCTGAAACAAAAACAATGCAACTTTATTTTCTTGGAAAACATCCTGGCAAAATTTTCATGGACTATTAAAGTCAAATGAAGGCGGACAGGTGGATAGTAAAGTCATGTTAATATAGACAGTGTTGCAGATGGTTTCCATTCTTCAGACAGGCAAGCAAAGTAGACAATGACTGCTTAATCACACAATTTGGTCCATAGCATTGTCCTGGCCCTCCAAAATTCATGTCCTTTTCTTGTGCAAAATACACGTATTATATGCCAACAGCCTCACAGTCTAAACTCATCCTAGCATGAGCTTTACAGTCACAAGTCTCCCCTCACTGTCATAAATCAGATGTGAGTGAGACCCAGGTTATGATGCATCCTGATGCAAATTCCAGAGCAGAGGCAGAAAGGGGGAAGGATGTATCCACAGGCTCCAAAATTTTACCCTAAGGCTATAAAGTCTTCTGAACTTCTGGACTGTGCAGTCCTGGATGCCCCGTAGGGCCTGCCACCATCTGGAGGAAAGACAAGGCTATGAGGCAGGAGACCCACAGTGTAGCCTAAGGCAAGGCTCTGTTGGGCTGTCCCCGTGGGGTTGTTTGGAGCCCTTGTAGAGTTGGTTGCGGCAGTGGTGGGTGGAATGGGAACTGGAAGAGAAGGGGTTCTAGAATGGTGCCTAATAGGGCAGGATTATTTAGGAGAGAGACTCTCCCCATTGATTTTCTTATCTCTTAGCCAACATATAATGCGTGTGTTTGAGAAGAATTCCAAATATTTGCTTATGATGCTGGAATTTATTTTAATTTGGAATAAAATTTATTGCACAGTTAGAAAATAAAAGTTGGAACTATAAATTTATACGTCAAGTATAAATTTATCACAATTCATCACACTGAAGAGTAATCAAGCAATGATGGTGTGATTATCTGGTGGTCGATCCCTTCCTGATCTGCTGGAAAGAAAGGGAAGTTAAAAGTCATGGACATTGGAAAGGGGGAGAAACATTTACTAAAGAAGACACAGAGTAGAAGAGAGAGCTGGAATTCCATCAGCAAATATTGACCACTCTGTATTTCCTATAGGCATTTTCCTCAGTACTGGTTATGGAACAGGTTACAAAACAGACTAAATCTCTGTGCTCCAGGACCAAGGTTGGAGGAAGGAGCACACATTAAGCAATCAAATGAAAAATATGTCAGTGAGACAAGTCCTGCAAAGAAATAGAAAGGAGGATAGGAATAAAGAGAATAATGGAAGGGTGTTATTTAAAATAATTGAATAGGGAATCTTCTAAAATAGGGTGAGGTTTTTTTTAAAATTTAAATTCAGTTAGCTAACATATAAGGTGAGCTTCTAATCGATGTATCAAGCAATTGAAGAGGGATGCCATGCGAGTGGCTGGACACAGAAACTCTGTATAGAGAAATTAGCTTGTGCAAAGGCCCCGAGTCAGGAGCATGTTTATCATATTCAGGGACTAATAAGAAGGCCAATGTGTTTGGAATAGAGTGAGGCAGGAAGAAAATGGAGGAGCTGAATCATAGAATGGCCTTGGATGGAGTGAAAAAGGACAGATTATTCCTTTCTAGGCTGACAATTTTGGGGAGTAATCAAGTGTTTACTTCACTTGAGCATAGATACATAGAAGGTATGAGAGAGTAGTCTATTATTCAAGATTTTGTCTATTCCCAGTTCAGTGGAGCATCACGTGAAGCACCGTGTGCACCTTGGCTTGCCTTTCATGCTCTACAGGGGACAGAAACTTCCTGCAGAGAGAAGACAGTCTCACAGGACTGTCACCCACTACCTGTGACTCCATTGTATGTGCTCTAATGAATCCTTTTTTTATTCCTCAAGACATTTGTTCTTCCTCCCGCCTGTCTGGCCTTTGGGTCCCATCCTCCGACTGTTCTTATTTCTAAATCACCCACTTCCTCTCTTCCTTATCAACTTCCCCTCTTCCCTTGGTTCTTTGTCTTCAGCTTTGAGAAAGGCTCCAGTCTTACCCATCTCAAAGCAACTTCCCCTAAACCTGATGACAAGCTCTAGTTCTTGCCAATGTCTTTCTTCACCCTCATAGCCCCGATCTCCCTCATGTCTCTACTCATGCTCTGTCCTTCTCCCGTCACTTTCATTCCTCACCCTCCTGAAGTCATGACTGCATATCACCTCTCCACAAAACCCCTTTCTCGTAGTTCATCAGCGACTTATTCTTTGCCCAAACTGGCTCATACCTTTCAGTTTTCATTCTGGGAAAACTCAAGTTCCTTTTAACAATTCTTTCTTCTTCTGTGGCTACTTCCTGATTTTCTTTGTTCTTTTCCAGCTGCCTAAATGTATTTATTCCATGGGACTGAGCTTCCCAACCAGCATGAAACAGTGATCCCCTTAGTCCTTGCTGTGGCCAGAGTCCCCAAGCTAGCTGCCTGCAGACTTGAACTGTCTTGTCTGTTTACCCCAGTGGGCTGCGCAACTATCTATGTGTACTGACGTGAAAAAGTGCAAGGAAAGTATTGCCCTGAGAGCTCCCCCTTAACCCTCCCCATTTTATATTCTAGATAGTCGTAGTGATCTCGCACACTCGACTAAGCCCTATGAGGAGATGGATTCTAAATCTATCTCTCGCTGTCATTTCTCTGAGTTCTAGACATATAATCGAACCAAGCACCCCTTCTTGGATGATCCTCAAATTAACATGTTCGGTATTAAACTTTTTATCCCCACTGCTGTTCCACTCAGTGAGTGATATCAGCAATTATCTACAAATGTGAGCGATTCTTACTTCAACTGCATTACTCTCGTATCGAATCAAACATCTCATCTCCTTGATTTGGGTTTTATTCTTTCATATATGGTCTTTGCTGTCATCACTCTGATGTCACTTTAGTTCGTGTCTTTATAATTCTTTTCCCAACCTATTGTGATAGATCTTATTGTTCAAAGCATTTACTGCTCTTCTCTACGGCTCCCTTGCCTGTGATGACCCTTCTTGTGGGAAAGGCATACATTCTTCCCACAGTGAATTCAGACAGTGTGGCCTAGGGTATGCTTTGGCTGAGCAACTGTGAATGGAAGTTACTCAAAGTTAGCTAAGCAGCAAAGTTTAAGGGCACAGTGCTCCAGACTGCCAATTCTGCCCGAGATTTCTGTCACCAACCACAAGGAGGTAGGGTCCAACTGAGTCGAGGGAAAAGTCCATACACGACCACCTTCACTTCTGACACCAGATGCAAGCTTAGGGGTTCCCCAAACCACTCTCAGGTTTGATATTTGCTAGAAAGACTCAGAAAACTCACTGGAAGGGGCCCCTGGGTGGCGCAGTTGGTTGAGCGACTGCCTTCGGCTCAGGTCATGATCCCGGAGTCCCGGGATCGAGTCCCACATCGGGCTCCCAGCTCCATGGGGAGTCCGCTTCTCACTCTGACCTTCTTTCTCTCACTCTCTCTCTTTCCTGGTAAATAGATGAATGAAATCTTAAAAAAAAAAAAAAAAAGAAAACTCACTGGAAGCTATTGTACTCATGGTTACAGTTTATTATAGGAAAAATATACAGATGAAAAATTAGTCAAAGGAAGACATGCTAGAGCAAGATCTGGGAGGTTCCAAATGCAAAGTGTCCACTCTACTGAGGACATTTCACCCTCCCGGCATTAATGTGTGACAATATGCATGCAGCATTGCCAACTCTGGCTTCGAGTTCAGAGTTTTTATTGGGGCGCCATTATATAGGCATGTTTAGTTGATTGCCCATGTCGTTGCCCCCAAATACCTGTATCCTCGGGCAAAACCAAATTCTCGACTACACAGAGGTCCTGGATCACTGCTGAAAAGCAACTTTAACACCAGGGTAGGATTTGCCATGTTTCTTTCCCTCTGTCCTCTGACTAACAGTGTCCCAGATACATGAGTCTGGAGTGCAGATGGTGGGAAGCTGAGCTGCAGCTAACCCAGCGTGGCCGTGGAACACGAGCAAGATAGCATCTCGGTGTTCGGAGGCACCTAAGACTTGGGAATTGTTTGTTACCACAGCAGTACTGCTAGGGTGGAATCATCTTATGGATGAAACAGACGCCATCTGCCTCCTGCTTTTTTTTTTTTTTTTTTTTGCACTTTGATCTGCTGGACGTGCCTGAGCCCAGGCATCATGGAAACCTGTGCTTCCGGTCTCCTGGGGTAAACAGACCAAGGAGCACAGATTTCTATCAGGCCGAACTGGATCTCTGCTCACTTTGTTTCAGCTTCTCCAGTTCGTCACAGGCTGCTTAGGGGAAGATAGGACCCACTTTTCAGGGAGGGTGGAGAGAAGCTGCAACATTCTCCAGGCCAGCTTTTGAAACAATAAATCCGATCAGGGATTCTGATTCTCTTCTGGCCACCTTGTCTGCTCTCAAGGGTTAAGAGCCCAGAAAGAGAAAAATGGTGGCTCAGACATCCCCAACACTGGGTACTGGCAAAGGCTAAATCTGCTGGCTTCGGTACTTGCTGGCGGGGTGTTGGGGGGGCGCAGGACTGGAGTGGGTAGGAATTGATAGTTCAAGTGGATCTCATTGGTAGTCCATTTTTAATACCAAAGACTAGCCCAAGCATAGAAAATGGACCAACAGTCTACCTGCTCTTAAGGCAGACAGGAAGGAGTTGGTGAGGTGCTCCAGGAAAGAATAAACATTTCGGTTGAATCAGTTTGGATCATCTTCTAGGACGGAATCCGTTAATGGTGAGGCAGTTGAGTCTGAGGCTGTCACGTGCACCGGCAGGAGAGCCACCAGGTGGCTGAATGGCTGGCCACAGAGCAGCCTGTCGGGAGGGCCAGGGAGCCTCTGGACGGGGAGCTGCCGTGCTGGGTAGCCCTGAAGAGGAGGCCAAGAATCTATATTTGATCTAGGAGATAAAAGGACAAAGTGGTTGAAGCAGTTCACATAAGAATTAATTTCCAGGGAAACAGGATACTTAGCAAATTGTCTCTTTTCCTGAATTGACAGATATGATAGGAACTAGAGTAATACATCTCAAAGGATGAGCAGTTTATTCCCAGGGGTACTTTATTTACTGAAAAGTAAATCTCACTGAGAACCCGGCTGGAAATATCTTTTCATTTACTATGCTTTCAGCCTGCCTTGCCTTTAATAGAAAACAAGCCAAGAATGTTCTCAAATAAAACTAAAGACCATACGGCCACTAGTGAGTTTCAGAGGAACATTTATAACAGTAATTGTAGACAGAGGATCATTCTTTCGGGGATCGCAGTTCCCAGGCCTCCTCGCTGAAGTGGAATAGAGCAGTCCTGTGCAACCCTGGGGCCGAGGCTTCCTATAAAGTTCAGCGACAGTCAGCTGGGACTCACGGGAAAAGGGAATGTGAATAGAAAGAAAATATCCGAGAGAACGATTTTTTTAAAGGACAGGATGACCTTACGGGAAGTATGTCGAGCTATTCATTAACTCATGCAGAGCTACAACTTACTTCTTTCCTTTTTCTTCTTCCTCTCCTTCTTCAGCTCCACACCTTCTCCTGTATCCATCCCCCCAGTCCCAGTAACCCCAGTAGCCATCCCTGGCAGAGACTAGAACCAGAACTGCCTCTAGGAGTGCTGATAGTTTTGGAAAGCGAGCAGGGGAATGACAACGGTGAAGGCAGCACAGCCATAATGAAAGATCACATATGTACCGTGGCTGTCTTCCCTTCATGTGACAATCTTCAGTGATATGTTTGAGACTTGGCACAGAAAGTAGATGTTTCTTCCTTTTTTTTTTTTTTTTTTTTTAAACGGAAAGGCAGAGAGAACAGCTCCTCAGGTGGTTGTGGCGGGTTCGAAGCCATCAAATGGCTCACAAGCCTCAAAATATCCCCTCTCTCGGTTTGTTCTTGCAATTTGAAAGACACTTTTCATGCCATTACAATTTCCCAAGAAATCTTGGGAGTCTGCTGAAGGCACGCATCTTGGACGAAGCCACGCCATGGAGCCGTGGTACTCTCTAGCGGGAGTGAACGCGTGTGTTCGCTACGATGCTGTCCAGAGACTTCTTTCTGTTCAGTCATCTCTGTGAGAAGAGCGGTCCTGGGGGAAGAGGGGCACAGGCTGGGTAAGCTGAGGTCTGGCATACGGATGGACTCCTGTGAGGACCCCGCGAGGATGACGGAAGACGCCGGTCAAGCACAGGGCTCATGCGTGAGGCCGTATGCGTGTGTGCAGAGCCTCACGTACGTGCACAATCTTACATTTAAGTGATGTACTTTCTTTGTGGCTGCTGATGCACAAACTCCAGTAAAATAAGAAGCTGAATATATGTACAACCTTTATGCTTCTACCTTGTGCCGGCGGTGTTTTCAACGGGATAATCATCTATCATTAAACCCCCAGAAGGTCAAACTTACCACCTGACACTGGCATCATGATCCTTAAGATGTCCTTGTAAAGCCTGGATGTCATGGCAACCGGTGTTCTGTATCAGGAGCCGGTGCCGCCGAACTTCTCTTAATAAATCAGGCATAATTGGCATATATGCACTATAATTAATTAAAAGTTATTCAAGTGGAATGATTTTATATCGTGCAACATTAAGTCATTAAATTTACTTGTCCTGATCTTCCTAAAGTGTTGATATTCTAGTTTAGCTTAAAAAAAAAAAAAAAAACCCTTTACATTTTAACATCAAGTGCATTAAAAAGTAGCTCTTTCTGGAGGCTATATTGTAAAATAGATCGACGCCTTATTTATTTATTTATTTGCTTTTGATATGTTAAAGTTAAACTCTGGTGGGATCAGGTCAGAGAAGAGTCCTGACACTTCCTCTCCATTCTTCGGTGGACTGAAGCTCCTTGCCTGGGACCTCTGTGCGGTGTGTCCCTGTGCCTGTCACCCCATGGTCAGTCACATGGGCTGGAGTGCGTGTGCCCGAGATGGTGAACCCACCCACCACGTCCTCAAGTTAGCTTCTTGGTGTGTGCCAAATCTGGAGGTGGGGGAACCGGAAAGAACTAGTTGTTCAAAGCCTGAAGGCAAGGGAGCATTTAGGAAGGGCAAATGGCATCAAATGCCCTGCTACTCCAAGAGTCCTCAGAGGGCCAGCAGATCCACCTGGGAACTTCTTAGAAATGTGGATCGACTGAATCAGGATCTGTTTTTAATCATGATCCACAGATGACCTGTGTGCACAACAGAGTTGGAGAAACACTGGCTTAGAGGTTAAGGATGTGCATTCCCAAGTAGGGAAGCCATGGGCTTGGATTACAGCTCTGCTACTTTTTAGTGGTAGGCATGGGGTGTGTTTCTCCTCTTTAGCTCCTTGATCCTTTAATGTGGGAATCAGTGTATTTACCTCTTAGGAGCAGAATGACATAACAGAGAGGAAGTGCCCAGCACAGTGCCTCAAATACAGTAGCGCTTGTGTCAGCTGTGATTGAAATTTGTTGGAGAATCCATGTGATGAAAGAATGCCGACACAAGCGAGAGAGAGAGAGAGAGAGAGAGAGAGAGCCCCCCCGGCCAGGAAAGTTGAAAAGAGAGTCTAAGTCAAAATCAGTGAAAAAATGATGAGTAACCTTAGAATTTAGGAGATATCCAGGGAGAGAGGACACAGTCTAACCCAGTTTCCTGGCTGAGTTAAAGGCCAGGATCTACCTTACAAGCACATTTTAGCTTCCCTAGTTATTTCAAAACATCTCAGGAATTCAAGAATTCCGTGTCATTGCCTTGGCAGTTCTTGCAAAGTAGTCAGAAGGTAAATGAGCAGATGAGAACGGAAGCGTCCTGCGTCAGAATCACAGGGGTCACGTCTGAAAGGAACCTGAAAGGTGATCCAGCCCGATTATCTGTTTCATGTTTCAGGTCCCACCAAGTCGTCACCCAGTCTGTGGCTGAAAGCTCCCCACTTCTACTGACTTCACTGTGACATGACTGTTGTCTGCGTGTGGAGAAGTGTTTTAGAAGCCAACTGACCTAGACGTGTAGCGTCCAACATGCAGACAAAACCACCAGAGAATTTCAAACAGGTTATCCTGTTTGTAACCACACTTCCTGAAGCATCTTCTGTGCTCTAGGGATCAGGTCAGGTGCTTGGGATAAAAATCTGAATAAGACATGGAGCCCATACTTTTGCTGAGTTCATAGTCTGGATAAGTGACAGCCACATAAACATTAATTATAATGCAATAAAGGCAGTGAGAAGAATGAACAAGTGGGTTGGGTAACAGAGAAAAGGGCCATTCATTCTGTTGAGCATATGGGGGATTTGTTAAGAAGATGATTTTTGATATGGGTCTTGATTATAGGCCATTAGTGTTTGCTGGATGAGTATATGGGTATATGAATTTGTGTGTGTGTGTGTGTGTGTGTGTGTGCATGCGCGTGTGTACTTCGGAAGGGTACATAGTGGATGTGTAGTATCTTGCAATCTTGAGATTGGCTCTACTCCATCCTTTCTTTGCTGGATGGTGTTGGAAATATTTCTCATCTGTGAATGTCAAGTCTAAACAAGGGCAGGTCTTAATGTTTTCTAATAATACTTCTCTTCAAAGTCCTCTTTATTTTTAATTTTTATATATTTACATTTCAAGCTTTTACTTAAATTGTAGTTAGTTAATATGTAGCATAATATTGGTTTTAGGAGTAGGATTTAGTGATTCATCACTTATTTACAACACCCAGTGCTCGTCACAACAAGTGCCCTTCTTCATCCCCATCATCCATTTAGCCCATTTCCTATCCACCTCCCCTCCAGCAACCCTCAGTTTGTTCTCTATAGTTAATAGCCTCTTGCGGTTTGCCTCCCTCTCTTTTTTTTCTTCCTTTCCCTATGTTTATCTGTTTTGTTTCTTAAATTCTTCAGTGAAGTGAAATCATATGCTATTTGTCTTTCTCTGATTGACTCACTTTGCTTTGCATAATACTCTAGCTCCATTCACTTCATTGCAAATGGCAAGATTTAATTTTTTGATGTCTGAATAATACCCCATTGTGTATATATACCACATCATCTTTATCATTCATCAGTTGATGGACCTTTGGGCTCTTTCCATAATTTGGCTATTGTTGATGCTGCTGCTATAAACATTGGGATATATGTGCCCCTTCGAATCAGGATTTTTATATCCTTTGGGTAAATACCTAGTAGTGCAATTGCTGGGTTGTAAGGTAGTTCTTTTTTTAACTTTTTAAAAAGATTTATTTATTTGAGACAGAGAGAAATCAGGAGCGGGGAGAGACAAGGGGAGAGGGAAAGAGAGTCTTAAGCAGACTCCCCACTGAGCTCGGAGCCCGACACGGAGCTTGATCTCACAACCCTAAGATGATCACCTGAGCCAAAACCAAGAGTTGGCCACTCAACCGACTGTGCTACCCAGGTGCCCCTATTTTTAACTTTTTGAGGAACTTCCGAAATGTTTTCCAGAGTGGCTGAACCAGTTTGCATTCCCACCAGTGGTGTAAGAGTGTTCCCCTTTCTCTGCGTTCTAGCCAACCTCTGTTGTTTCCTATGTTCTTGATTTTAGCCATTCCAACAGGTGTGAGGTGATATCTCACTGTAGTTTTGATTTGTATTTCCCTGATGATGTATGATGTTGAGCATCTTTTCATGTGTCTATTAGCCATTTGTATGTCTTCTTTGGAAGAATGTCTTTTCTTTCTTTTTTTTTTAAAGATTTTATTTATTTATTTGAGATAGAGACAGTGAGAGAGAGCATGAGAGGGAAGAAGGTCAGAGAGAGAAGCAGACTCCCCGTGGAGCTGGGAGCCCAATGTGGGACTCGATCCCAGGACTCTGGGATCATGACCTGAGCCAAAGGCAGTTGCCCAACCAACTGAGCCACCCAGGCACCCTTGGAAGAATGTCTTTTCATGTCTTCTGCCCATTTCTTAACTGGATTATTTGATTTTTGGGTGTTGAATTTTTTATACATTTTGGATACTAACCCTTTATCAGATATGTCATTTGCAAATATCTTCTTCCATTTTGTACTTTGCCTTTTATTTTTGTTGGTTGTTTCCTTCACTGTGCAGAAGCTTATCTTGATGAAGTCCCAGTAGTTCATCTTTGCTTTTGTTTCCTTGCCTCTAGTGACATGTCAAGGAAGAAGTTGTTATGGCAGAGGTCAAAGAGGTTGCTGCCTGTGTTCTTCTCTAGGTTTTTGATGGTTTCCTGTCTCACATTCAGATCTTTCATCCATTTTGAATTTATTTTTGTGTCTGGTGTAAGAAAGTGGTCCCGTTTCTTTTCTTTTCTTTTTTTCTTTAAAGATTTTATTTATTTGGGAGAGAGAGAGAGAGAGTGCATAAGCAGGGGGAGGGCCAGAGAGAGAGAGAGGGAGAAGCAGACTCCTCAGTGAGCAAGGAGCCCAAAGGATCATGACTGGAGCCTGACCCGAGGTGAAGGCAGACGCTTAGCCTACTGAACCACCCAGGTGCCCTGGAAGTGGTCCAGTTTCATTCTTCTGCACGTTGCTGCCCAGTTTCCTCAATACCATTTGCTGAAGAGACTCCCCGTCTCCATTGGATAATCTTTCTTGCTTTGTCAAAGATTAGTTGACCATAGAGTTGTGGGTCCATTTCTGGATTTTCTATTCTGTTCCATTTACCTGTGTGTCTGATTTTGTGTCCATACCACACTGTCTTGATGCTTACAACTTTGAAATATAGCTTGAAGTCCAGAATTGTGGGACCCCCAGCTTTGCTTTCCCTATCAAAATACCACCAGCATATTTTATAGAGCTAGAACAAATAATTCTAAAATTTGTTGGGGACCACAGAAGGCCCCAGAATAGCCAAAGCAGTTTTGAAAAAGAAAAGCAAAGTTGGAGGCATCAGAATTCAAAGTTCTCTTTAAACACATATAATGTGTGATAATAGAGATTCATAAAACATAAATAAGGTTGTAATTAGACACATAAAACCATTCTTCGTTTTGTAGAATTTGTTTTCAGAATGTTTATAATTTCTTTTTAGCATATTTCAAATGTAATTTGACAATATTTTGCTATATCTTACTTTTTTAAAGCAATGTATATCTCCATTTAGATGGTATTGATCATAAAACAAATATTTGAAATAATAGAGAAAAATAATTTGTGTTTGGAATGTGTGGATCATGGAAACAATTGGAAAAAATATTCTGAATTTTAAAAATTCTAAGGGTATCCCTTCTGTTGAACCATTCATCCATCCCTCAAACCCCTTAACACATCTACTCTTCCAAGTCAAGGGTTATTATTTTTTTCTGAAGATGTAATGATATCAAGTATAGCAAACTTAAAAATTAATCTTGAGTGTGAAAAGTCTAAGATACTGTCTAGTTGTTTCTGCATTTTTCTCAAAAATAAAATTTGGGTTACTCATATACTTAAACCTGTGGTAAACCATCAGGTAGGATAACAGATTATTTCTTTTTGGTTCATTGTTACGTAGAAATTTAAATCTTAGCTTGGGCTTGAAACGAGTGTTACTCTCCAAGATTTCAAATCTCTGTAAATCGTCCTTTGATATGCCTACTACTCGAACCTCAAATATTTTGTAAGGCATTTGATACATTTCACCATGTTTACCTAAGAAAAACTTCTAAACATTTGAACCGCTTACAAGGATGTCTTTGGCTTTTTGGACATGAACTTGGTATAAAACAACAGTTTGTTACAAAAGATGTAAGTGAATTAGAAACAGATGGGTTATATTTATGTGAATAAATATAATTAAAGGTTTAAAAGCTTGCAGAAATATGCACTAGAGCCAAATGGCTCCTAGAACAGTTAGTCTAGGAGCTATGACTAACCTTAATTGGGTTAGGATTCCTTTCCAAGTCAGTCTCCAAGTGATGTGTGAGGTACTTATATCTGTTTTACCACGGATTCGGTCAGTGTCTGTGACTAACTTGGAACTGTCAAAGTTAGACTACCTGGCACTCACATGAGAGAGAGTGTGCTTTAAGCCACTTCATCAGAACTGCGACAGACCATCTATGGCAGTAAGTCATCACGTTATCTTTTCTACTAGAAATGTACACCTGTTGTATCCAGTAATTGCTTCCATTGCATCTCTGGAATAGGCATTAGAGAGTCAAGTCTAGGGTTGGCTCAGTTCGGAACCAGTGAACTGAATTCACGAGCCGATCTGATGTTCGAGATCCAGAAGAGGGCAGTAGGACACAGAGATTAAATTCCAGTCCACCAGACGCTACAACGATGGCTGCTAACAAGTACTCAGCGTTAAATCTAACACTTACTTTCCCTTTGGCATACCATGAGCAGCACGAGGGAGCTAAGAAAAGAAGCTAACTCTTCTGCACTCCTACTATGTGTCGAGAACTAACTAGGTATTGTTCACATGTGTTAAGTCGTAACAATCTTGAGATGTAGGTAACGTATCATTACTGCTTGTAATAATCAGCGCTCAGAGAGCATAAGCAACTTGCCTGAAGTCACACAGCAAGTAGTAAACCCAAAGTTAAAATCCAAATCTGACCCCATAGTCTCTGTCCAACCCTATCAGACTTTGATTACTGATCCCACTGCTCATAAACTTACTGACCTCACTCAGGCGAGTAATTAAACTGCTTAGAACTCGAGTTTCTTCATATTTAAGGTACCTTCATGTTTAAGGTAAGACTACCCTCGGGGTGCCTGGGTGGCTCAGTGGGTTAAAGCCCCTGCCTTCAGCTCAGGTCATGATCTCAGGGTCCTGGGATCGAGCCCTGCATTGGGCTCTCTGCTCGGCAGGGAGCCTGCTTCCCCATCTCTCTCTGCCTGCCTCTCTACCTACTTGTGATCTCTCTTTCTGTCAAATAAATAAATGAAATCTTAAAAAAAAAGATTAAAAAAAAAAAGACTACCCTCTTAGCTTTTAAGTGCTAGTGTTTGAATCAACCTTTCCACGATGAGTTCTATCCAAGTGGGTAGGTTTTGTCCATTGATAATGTTTTAAATTAGAATAAAAAATTATAGAAAATTAAATCTAGAAGGGAAACTAGAGAGCTTATCCCAACATTTTCATCTTATGAAATGAGATGTTGAGAAGAAAACCCAGAGTGTTCCAGTGACTTGTATACTAGCAGGAGGATTGATAGTGACAGACTGTAGAACTCAAGATTGGCAACTTTTGTCCAGCTTCCTTCTCTCATCTCTCTGTATCATTTGCCAGGGATATAGACACATGGAGATTTTGATGATGTTAATGCTATTGAGGGGGGTGAGGTTAACAATAAACGTGCCTGAAGAAATTATTGAAGTTGCTTCATTTTATAAGGCACTTATTAGGAAGTCCTGCTTCCCTTGCTCTGTTCATGAGGGAGGTCGATATATGGCTGAGACTCTGTGTACGGTTTTTCTGGGACTGCTGGTTGGTAGGAGGGTGGGAAGGGCCAGAGTGTGCACATTTAAGATAATCTTCAAATGAGAAATGTTAAAATGCAGACCCCAATCAGCGCTAATGTTTGATTTATTTGTTTTAGTCAATCTCCCTGGTTTTCCAAGGAGCTGTGGTGGAGAAGCCGGCTACTTGGAAACAGTGGAGATTGAGCTCATGCAGCAGTGCCTCCTTTGTGAAATTTTTGGGTCACCAACTGTATTTTATTCCATTTCTTCTAATGTCTCCCTTTCTGAGGTTGGTATGATCCTTCTAGCCCTCAAAGTACATTCGTAAGGAATCAGGTAAGAGGAAGAGAAAAGGGAGAAAGCAAACAAAGGAAGAATGGGAGGGAGAAATGCTTCTGCTCTCATCACCAGGAAGGGAAGAGGCCTGAGCACCTTGTTTACGTATTTTGAGGAACGCCCCAGGTTTCCCTGGCCTGTGGATTTACGGACTTCGGCTAGGAAAGCTGATAGTCAGTTATACAGAGGTAGAGACCTTCCTATTTAAAGTACATGCAGTCAGAACTACTGGTTTCCCTAATTTACCCAAAGCTGGCTTTTCATGTTAAAGGTTGTTTGGAAATAGAGGTTTCTGATAGTTTAAATTATCCCTCCCGTTGCTCACCTTTGGGGTAGTTTCCTAGATCCCATTCATATCTCTTACATCATCAGATTCTGAGGGCTCTTCCTTTCCCTTGCAGTGCTGGACAGAGAACTTCTCAGGGGTCTGGAGAAAGGCAGTTGAGGGGCTGAGCCATGAACACATGTTCTAGGAGCCATAGCACGGCCATCTTGGAGGCTGACGGAAAGGGCAGGTGGAGGCCAGTCATGTTCTTGCTTCCGAACTCAGCACTTGAGCATCTGCAGTGTTCATTGACCAGAAGTCATTAGTACTTGTTCCAGTTTTCTGTTACCACCGGCCAAAGCTTACACTTTATTTGCACTTTGTGATTTGATATCTCCATTATAGGTGTGCCCAATCTCAGCTCACACTCGGGATCTAGAACACTGTCCTAAATGCAAGGTTAGGATAATACTTGTTGGTCATTTTGAATGACCCTCTGAAGAGGACAATACTTACGACTTCTGTGCCGTCTAGAAGGAATGATTGGAAAGATGGATTTGGGGAAGGGAAATATAAAGAAATAGGGGGAAAACCACATTGGGCTGGGAATGTCATCTGGTATCTTTGGACGCAGAGCTTAGCATATTAACAAATGACAATATTGCCTGTGAAGTGCTGAAATAATTCCTGATATGTTGTCTGCTGAATGGCGGCGAAGTGTGATACAGTGCTGCTAATGGTGTGGGGTGTGAGGGATGGGAGGTTCTGGAGGGTGGAGCCTGCCCATTCTATGTTGTACGGGGGCCTGTTGCCTCAGGACACTGTTATTTTAGCATGATAAATGCTTGATGCAAGTTATAATGATTTCATCTCTCACTGCATTCCTGGAAGACAGTTGATAGGGTACACACACACACACACACACACACACACACAGTAATGTGTGTGTATAATTTTAAAAAGCGTTTAGTTACCCATGGGGATATTATAATTTTATATAGAATGACTATAGAAAAGAAAAGATTAAATACAGTTTCAGAGTCAAATTATCACAATGAGTATTAAATGCTTGTATTGGCTATGATAATAAGTTAGGAGCTGTTGCTCCTTAAAACACAGTCAGTTATATAAAAGGTTAACGTGGTCGATAGCATTTAATACAGGTTAGTGGTGTGTTGAGTTATGAGAAGAACAAAGGTCTGACTTTGCCATTTGTACAGTAGGTCCAGTGATGGATATTCAGAATATCTTGTATCTCATCATTCTGTTACACCACTATCATTTTTATCATAAAAGAATTATGTTACTCCATATATGAAAAATGCATTCTTGAACCACTGTGAATTAGTTTTTAATGTACTGTGACCTTGGATTGCCCTGGGATATTAATGCTAAATGATTACTTCTGAATGCTTTTTGAATAGCTGCATAGTGCAATTAAATGTGCAATACATCATGGATGACACAGCTAAATGCCTCTTCTGGTCAAGGGACCCAAAGAGGTCTTGGGAATGATGGTAATTCTGCATTGCTGAGGATGGGAGAGAAAAGGATCTCTTGTTAGTAGTGAAATAAGTACAGACTGAAGTAGATGATAACCTTTTCCTGGGGTTAGTCAATGGGAAATAAATTTTTGATTAAGAACCATAAAGGAAGATGATTTTTGATCACTGCCAAAGTAGTGTCCCATTATATCTGCCAAATGTGCAAAGTGAATAATTATCATTAGTCTTTCTGAGTGACAAGTTGCCAAATGGTATGTGTGTGTGTGTGCGTGTGTGTGTGTGTGTGGGTGTGTGTATGCGTGTGTGTGTGTGAATGTAGAGATGCAGATAAAGGAATAGAGAATTCGGTTCATATTCTAGCCCTCTTTCTAGAATGGGCTTCTACTGAATTACCGTTTGTCTCAGTGTGGAACCTCATAAATCTTGCACTTAATCAAATCCTTTTTTATCAGATTATTGGGCCTGGGGAAATGGTGACAGAGGAAAGGGCGGTGTGGAAGAGCCAAGATCAAGTAGAGGGCCTTTTACCTATTGGCCAGTGGTTTAAATCCACGCCTGTTGGCCGAAGGCTGGGCGCGGTCAGTGTCCTTCTGGTTGTGGGCTCGTGGCCAGAGCCCCGTTGTCAGCAGACTCCGTGATCTGCAGAAGAGCCGTGAGTCCAGTGGGCCCCCAGGGGGGACCTGGGCTCAGCTCTCGGGCAGACACTCTCCGTCTGTAGGTGAGGAGCTGAAAGGCCTGCTGCGGAGAGGCTCGGCACTCCCGCTGTTGGGTGAATGATCTGGAATTTCCATCTTCAGGCTATCAATAAAGAGAACTTTGGACCAAGGCAGAACTCACTGAGTTTCTCTTTAACTGGTGATATTTTAAAAAGAAAGCATTAATAAGGATTTTGGTTCTGTTTCATGAAAAGGAGCTGCAATTGTGCAAGTCATTCGAACTTCAGAACTCAGCCCTTAGGGTATCACCCTTACCCCAGCCTCACCACGGCCTCTTGCGAGACCTGCTTGAGATGCTCAATCATTACTGAAGTAAGTGGGACACCGGGGCAGCTCAGTCTGTTAAGTGACTGCCTTTGACTCAGGTCATGATCCCGGGGTCCTGGGATCAAGTCCCACATCGGGCTCCCAGGTCAGTGGAGAGCCTGCTTATCCCTCTCTCTGCCTGCCACTTCCCCTGCTTGTGCTCTCTTTCTCTCTGACAAATAAATAAATAGAATCTTAAAAAAAAGAATACCATAGTAAGTGCTTCAGTGATCCCCTTGCAGAGATCCCCTGGGGCTTTATGGCCTCAGTGAGCCCAGAGACAGAAAAGGGCTAGAGTTCCCCTATTCCTCCCACTCCCGCCCCTTCAATTGGAGGCCTTGCTTGCTGTTTGGAGAAGGTGACCTTGCATTTTAAATGCTAGTGTTTTGGGGTAATGGCACCAGCCTAGATGTACCAACACCTTTTTTTTCTAGAGCGATAGGGATATAAGTTAAATGTAAATATATTCATGCCTATATTTCAACTGATTGACTTTCTTGGGTGAGGCCTCCAGGACATTTCTGTGCTATACACGTATGCTGCTGTTCTTCATTTGGCATTCTGTTACTGTCCATTCATAGAGACCTGCATTTTGTAATCATTCATGTGTTTATGTAGTTAGCATGTAGGCTGCTTCCACGAGACAAGGACTTTGTTTTGTTCTTCTTATCTACCCCGCGCCTAGAACAGTGCCTTCTACATTATGGGTAGTCAGTAAACATTTGTGGCATGAACGAGTGAATGGACACATTTGTTAGCAACGTATTTACCAGTATGACTGGAGAAAGGGGCCTCCAAAGAGGAAAAGAGTAGGAGAATACTTTTATAGCTAATCATGTTCTGAGCTTGGAACTTAATTGCAAAAGCTAGAATATGAATGCAGAAAGTTCAGGGCTCTTCACTGAGGCAGAGGGACAGAAAAGCTTGGGCGCTTTCCTGCTGGCCTTGCAGTTCACCAGCTATGAGCTCATTCCCTCCTTAAATGTCTTTGAGAATCTCTTTCCTTCATATTTCGGAGCAGCAAACAAGTCCTGTCTCAGTTCAGACCCTCTCCGTTTCTCACCTCGATTATAGAAAGGGCTTCCTAACTAACTTCCCTGACCCAAGAGCCACGAGTCCCTCCCACACATCCTTCCTTCTTGGAGCCGCCAGGGAAATCTTTCCAAAATGCAAATCTGGCCAAGCCGCACCCCAGCTTTCTGACCGGCTGTGGGATAAAATCCAGACTTCTTCTCGTGGCTTCTAGGGCCTTTCTCAATCTTCCCTTCTCTGCGGCCCCGCCCTCCTGTCTCACTCTCTGTCCAGAGAGGGCAGCTCTCGGGAAGCCCCGCCCCGCCGCTCTGCACTTCTGCAAGTGGTGGTTCCTACTTCCCTTTGTCTGGCTAACTCCTTTTCTTCCTTCGACACCGAGTTCAGGTTTCACTTCATCCAGGAAGTAGTTTCCAGATGCCACTCCTCCATCCTCCCATGCCTGGGTCCCTTAGATCTCTCTCTCTCTCTCTCTCTCATGGGCCACGTGCCCTTTGGTAGCCCAGAGTACGCCAGTCAGTTGGGATTGAGTGGCTCTGGGCTGAGCTTTCGCTAGATGTGGAGAAGCTTCAGTTGGGGACCCTTCTTTCATCTCTAAGTCTCTGGGGCTCACGTAGCCTGCGTGGGGCAGATGCTCAGGGCAGGTGTGTGGAGGGAATGAGTGGCTTACTCGCTGCCTCGAAGCACTTCCGCTGGTCCTTGATGACAGACCTTTATTTATTTATTTATTTATAGATTTCATTTATTTATTTGACAGAGAGAGAGACAGATCACAAGCAGGCAGAGAGGCAAAGAGAGAGGGGGAAGCAGACTCCCTGCCGAGCAGAGAGCCCAACATGGGGCTCGATCCCAGGACCCTGAGATCATGACCCGAGCCGAAGGCAGAGGCCTTAACCCACTGAGCCACCCAGGCACCCCAATGACAGACCTTTAAAGTGCGTGGGGACCGATGGTCGGGTGCAAAGGAGAGTAGGAGGGAAGGATAGTCGGTGTGCTCAGGCCAGCTGAGTTGTCAGTTGTCAGAGTTCTGTTTCACTCAGCGCTAAACGTAAAGCAAAGTCAAGCACAGGAAAACAAAAAGCCACTTGGAAAGAAAGAAAATGTTTTGGCTGGGCTGCTGCTGATGTGATCTAGGCATAGATGATGTTTTCCTCCTTTGAAATCCCGTATTTCTCCTATGGACCTGACCTAATATTGTGATCGTGTATGCTCTCGTCTTAAGTTTGTTGTATCAGTGGGCTTATCTAAGTTACGCCGGGGTAACAAATGACCTCAGTATCTTACAGGCTTCCAGCAGCAAAGGCTGCCTCCCTGCCCCTGTTTCCTTTCCATCATGAGTTGGCTGTGACTCTGTTCCTTAGCGGGGTCTGGGCTCATGGAGGGCAACCCCCATTTGTCTCTGGGATATTGCTGGGCTCACAGGAAAGGAAGGAAAAAGGGAAATCACGGCAAAGTACACATCTGGCCTTTTAAAGAAAATGGAGATGTAACTGACCTCTAGCATTGTATTAGTTTCAAGTGTAGAACGTAATAATTTGAAATGTGTATATATTGCGAAATGATCACTACCATGTCTAATTAACATCTCTCAGCACACGCAGTTAAACATTTTTTCCTTGTGATGAGAATGGTCAAATATACAAAACACAATTATTATCTGTAGTCATCATGCTATATATTAAAGTCTGTGACTTTCGGCCACCTTCCCCCATTTGGCCTCCCCTCCCCTAACCCTTGCCCCTGGCAAAACCGCCAATATTTTGTTTCCTGTGTCTGTCAGTTCATTTTTGTTTGCTTGTTTGTTTTTTAAGATTCCACGTGTAAGGGTGATCGCTTTTGGCTTTAATGCTTCTGCCGAGAAACATTGCTTCTACCTGTATTCCCCTAGCCAAAGCAGTCCTAAGTGGAGATAGGTTATGTGCCCATGGGAGGGAGGGACAGCAAATACTGTGAACAGTAATGCAGACTGTCAGCCCCCCCATGATCCTGTAAGCTCCCGGAGGGCAGGGACGTTGGTGGGTCTGATGCACAGCCCTGGCACCTGGCCAAAGCACATCACTTGTTTTCTTTGAAATAAAGAGCAGAGGTGGTATGCTTCAGAAATAACCGAAGACTTATTTGGAATATCAGTCATTTTCGACATCAAGTAGGTTTCAGTTTGTGTGATACTAATTACTTAAAAACCCTTATGATTTTTCCAATTCCATTTTTAATGCCTGATACTAGTTTGAATATGTTAATTGGTTGCTTGCAGCAGAACTCTGGTCGACAGAGGTATGTTCCGTTTCCCCGGCTCATCTTGACCAGTTGGTTGATGCGAGCGCCCCACTTCTTCCGCCAGAGCAACTCCTGTCCTGAGGCTCCCTGCGCTCTGGCACCAAGTGATGCTCCTTGGGCTGACCCGCACATCTGGCCACGCTGAGCCTTTCCCTCCCTGTGTTCCGTACGTTCCCACCTTAGCGTCTGTGGCTGTGCTCGTTCCCTGCCTGGGATGATTCCCTGGCCCATCAGCATAAATTCAGTTCCTTCTCAGTCCTCACAGTCTAGGTGAAGTCCTTCGCCTGTGACACAGTCTTCCCTATCACTGAGGGGATGTCATCCACGCTCTCAACCCATACCCTTTATATTCTTCCTCCGGCAGCTAATTTGTGTTACTCTGTGAGGGAGGTCAGGACTATGGGTTTTGTATAGTTAGAATTTGAACTAAAGTTCTGCCAGTGAGCTACTTCTCAAAATACGGCCGAATTTCTTATCCTCTCAGTCTCAACTCCCTCATCTGTAAGTAAGCGGTAATAACAAGGGTCTCACAGGACATATTTGATAAGTTATGTAATGTGATTTATCAGCATCCCTGACATATAGGAAGCGCACAGTAAAGGAAAGTCATTACCTGATATAGTTATGTAGTACTTGGTAGACTCTCTTTGCTTTACCCTTTTATCTGTCTTAGTGACATTGCACGGCGTGAGATGAAGATGTTCGTTGAGTGAATTAATGAGTAATAGACTGATGCTAGAAAGATGACCACGAGGCTCGCCCTTCAGAGAAATTAATGAGGCTAGACTGAGTCTTGCTTTTTTCCCCTGATACTGTTTTCCAGATTTTTAATGACTTGGTCCAGTGGTGGCCATCCCAAATCTAGTGATAGGACAGGGAAAGACAGGAACTGTCACAGAAAAACTTGGAAGGTGTCTCCTGGTGGAGGATCAAAGAGAGAGGAACAAAAAAATTCTAACATATTTGTAATAAAAAATTACTGTCCAGAGACCCCCAGATAAAACTGTTTTATGTATCATTCCAATAGTTTATTAAAAGTATCTTATTTCTTCTTTCCTCTCCTTATGGAAGGCTGAATAAATAACTATTTCAAAAACTGGGTCTAAAATTTGCACTGTAAATCCTTGACATCCTGCGAACATTTATTGAATGGTAAGTGACAACTACAAAGCAATCATTTTACCTGATTAAGAGAATGCTGTTCGGAAAAGTCACAAGCTATATATTTCAGAAACCTCTTAATAAATTAATGTCTTCAAATAAATACAATGTCTCTTCTATAGGCCATAAATAATATCACAGTTCATTTTAAAGCACCACATTTATTTAACTCCTTAAAAAATGACTTTTAAGTCAAGTTCAGCGTTAAAAAAAATCTGTAACATTGTCAAATTTTTGGATTACTGTCCCCTAACAAGGACAGCTGTAGGAACTACCTAAGTAAGGCCAACGAAGGAGGAGGCCTGGTCCTGAGGAAGCTAGCAGCCTCGATGCCAAGCCAGGGTGAGGGTCAGACCCTTGGTTTGTCCTCAGTACAGAGATAACTTAATCTCGGGACAGACTTTATAGCAAATCCAACGTGTGTGTGTTTCCTGTTGCCATTGTAACAGATTATCACAAACTTAGTGGCTTAATACAGCACAAATATATTCTCTTATCCTTCTGAAAATGAGTCATATGGGGCTAACAAGATGTCAGCAGGGTATGGTCCTTCCTGGAGGTTCCATGGGAGACTCTGTGTCTCGCTTCCTCCAATTCTAGAGGCTGCTGACATTCCTTGGCTCCTGACTGTTTCTGAGGTCACATCATCTTCTCCTCTACTGTAGTCAAGACTTCCTCTATCAGCCTATTATAAAGACATTTCTGACTACATTTAGGGCCTGCCCAGATAATCCAGGATCATCTCTCTGTTTCAAAAATTCTTTCATTAACCCCATCTGCAAAGTCTCTTTGCTGTACAATGCAACATTCACAGGTTCTGGGGATTAGGACGCGGGCATCTTGGGGCGCCATTATTCAGCCTACCATACCTCGCCGTTCCAAAGCTTTTCTCTATATAGACTATCTCATTGACTTTTTTTTAAAACAACAACAACAACAACAAAGAATAAAGTCCTGGCTTTCCCAGAAGGGAAAAGGAAGGCATTCCAAAACACTGTAGGTTGAGGAATGGGGGGTAGGTTGGGAAGATTCTGATTTTGCCTGAGGTGTGGCTCATGCAGTTTGGTTCCCAACAGCACAGTTTGTCCCTGTCATTGTGTGTGTTTGCCTCTCTTTCTATACCCAAATCCAAGGGATGAAAATCCGTGGATATGATTTTGAAGAATGAGAACCATCATAGGACTCACTTCATCTTGCACAAAATAGATGGGTAGGCACTTGGCGGTCTGTCGAGTATGTACATAATCCTTCCACCATACTGCCTGTGGTCACTATGTAACCCTGGAGCTTAGGGTCACACTGCAAACCTCATAAATTACCGTTCAAAGTGGAATTGATTCGAAATCTGCTTGAAATTAGAAATGGAAAAATTCATCTCCGCCTTCTCCAATTATTGTATCTTTCTTTATAACTCGGGGTAGAGAACAGTTTAAACCTTAATTCTGATGGTCCTTAATTTTATGAGTTTCATTAAAACCCCTGAGACTCATTTCATTTTATGGAGTTCAAGGCTAACATCAAAATGCATTCCTTCTGGAATAGATTTTTACCTTGTATTATAGATATTGAGCTTCCATTTTTAACACATATGTTCTTAGTGCTTATGCTAATTTCACTACTTATCTTTAAAATTGACATATCATTGTTATTGTTATTATTATTATTGTGTATTGACCAAGTCGAATGCTTCGTTCTCAAGGGATTGCTGTCAGAGTTATATAATACAAGAACAATGGGTGAATGTTGTTCATTTTAAATGTGAAATTATAAATCAATTACAGTGGTGGCTAAAACCCCTTCATGACATGCCACAATTTACTTCCAATGACATTTAAACCTATCTCACATGCTGAACAATCTGTAATAAATTATGATTTTTTTTTTTTTTTTGCTTCTGAAATGAAGCTATAATTATGACAGTTGAATTCTTGTTCTGGGAAATAAGGTGGCATTTAATTCCTTGAGAACAAATGACACTCACAAAAGAACAGTTAATTATTCTCAGCTGCAAAGGAAGGGAGGAGGGGAGAGAAAAATTATGAAAAAGAACATGGTAGCACTTTATGTGAAGTATCTATTAACTAATCCTTAACTAAAGCTGAACTACAATTGAACTTCTGGGGCCGCCCCTGCGCCCAGGCAGCACTTTTCATTATTTCAGTTCTCGATAAAACCCAAACAGAAGGAATTACCAACCTGAAAATTTCTCTGTTCCTTGTACATGATAATACGAACGTTCCTCCCATCAGCCTTGGTTCCAAGAATGTAGGTCTGTCTACACTGTAACCCAGTGAAATCAGACTCAGGGGGGTAGCATGGTATTAATTTTCCATTACAGCTGTCCTAATAAAGGTCTTTAACTGCTATAGTCATTCAATCAATACTGCAGATGAAGAGAAGGGAAGGCATTGTACCCCCAGAATTTTTTATGTTGTTGTTTGTTTCTAGCTTAAACGGCAACTCTACATTTCTGTTCTGGCAGGAAGCCCCAGCGCAATTGGATATGCCAGCAAACACGAGGCCACTCTTCAGAGCTCGTCCTGACACCATCAGCTGTGATGTTAGCAGCCTGCTATTAGAGACGCCTCTTTCTTTGACTTCCCTTTCTTCCTTGGGAGGAATAGATACTCCAGAGAAGGGCCCTGCTGAGTGGAATTCCCCATTTTGACTGCAATTAGGGATTGTGACTTGATTGATTTGGGGGGCTCTCTGAAATGTAGCAGGATCAACACAGTTGCACACAAAACAAGGCATAATCCACTGGGTTAAATTAACGTTAAATCAGAGATGATTGGATTAATTGCTATTACATTTTATCTTCTGTGCACATGTGCTGTTGGCAGGCTTTCAGACCCTTTTTAAAATTAGCTGAGAACTGGATGGAAATGGTACAGGTGCAAATGATTTGTGCACTGGGTCTTTCAAGTACACAGTGGGCTCATAAGAAGGTGCATTTTTTTTTTCCAAATCATATTTTGGATGTGATTTACGAAAACTGCACCGAGACTACACTTGGCATCACGATACCGAAGCTATAGATGTGTTAAATGGCAAAAGGACCCCGTTGGCTAGAAGATGACTTGGAAAGTGGATCTCCTTTGTAGCGTGGCCTTGGCACCATCCCTCTGCTCAGTTTTCTTCCCTTAGGCGCTCTTCTGCCCTCCTGGGAGTCCGTAGGGTCCTGGAGATGGATCCAAGCGGGCACTTAGTGTGACATATATATTCTTCAAAAGCCACAGCCCTTCAACAGATTTTAAAGGTAAAATGTTGACATGATGGTTGCTAACAGGATGAATCTCTTTAACAGAAATACTGTGGAATATGCAATTGAAATATGGAATGATCATATGAGGGACACAAAGCAAAGATAATGAGAGGCCAGTATCTTTTTATGTCCTCATTTGCCCATCAGCCAGTGGCCTCGAGTCGCTGCCAGCCTGCTAAGCCGCTTGGAAGAAAGTGCTACACTTTTACCTTTTAGGAAATGGGGTGAATCAACAGCTTCTTTTTAAGACCACTGTGTATACAGCCCTAAAAGCAGGTGTCTTGGAGGAAAGATGTCATTCTGGGGCCAATCATATTTTGGATCGAGGCAAATAAACGGGTAAATACGTAAGGAGCGTGGCATCTTCTCATCCTTGACCCGTTAAATTTTTCCAGCAATACCAGGCCCAGGAGAGCAAAACCATGACTATCAACAGGATTTTCCCCTCCTGGGCAGTCTTCCTTCTGCTGCTCTGTTGCACCTTATACCTTTGCTTCTGTCTAGTGTCTGTGGCCTGGGCATGTTGGCTTCCTCCGTGGCTTTATCTCCCTTGCCACTGGCCCCGTTCAGCCTGGTGCCTTCTGCACTTGCCCTGGCTTCTTGGGCCAGTCTCTGCTTTGCCCCTGGGCTTTTGGCCTCATGGATGCTTGTTTCCCTTCCTCTACTGCAGGCCATGTCAGTTCCCCAAAAAAGGGCATTATGATATATTCAAATGTCCAAATGCAACAGGAATTGGGCTCATACTATTATTTCAACTTATCTCACACACACACATGCAAGTATACATCACCTTTTAATTTATTCTTTTGAAGAGGTAACATATATGTTACCTGATTAAGGTCAGATGATGCCAGTAGTTACACTGAGAAGAAAGTTTCTTTCCCATCCATGACCACTGGTATTCCATTCCCTATTTCAGAGACAACTACTGTTACTGGGTTTTATATTTTACCCATTCTTCTAGAAATATAATATGCATCTATAAACACATATGTATGGATGCCCTACCTTATTTTTACATGCAATGAAATGATAGCATCTCTACACTCTTCTATGTTTCCTGTTTACGATTTGCTTAAATATGTGTTGGAGACTGTCCCATATATATTAGTACAGATATCCTTTCTAAAGTTTCTGTAGCATTCCTGGATGTGTTATAATTTATGGAGCCAGTCATCTACTGACAAGCACGTAAGCCATTTTTTAGTCTTTTGCTTTCATGAATAGTGCTTGAACCTAATTTTTAATATGCTGATGCATTATAGCTAGAAAATAAAATTCCTAGAAATCAAATTTTATGGATATTACTACAAAATTCCTATTTCTTTTTGCGTGGTGTAAACACACTTAAGAAAGGGGCACAAACATGTCTGTGCAGCTCAGGGAGTCATCGCCAGTGGAACGCCTGTGTCACTCGCTGCTTGGGTCAAGAAAGAGACTTTCCAACGCCCGAGAGAGCCTCTTTCTGGGTGCTTCCATTTCTCATATGTTTCCTTCTTCCACTTCCTTTCACACTATAGTTTTTCTTCCTTTTGAGCTTTGTATAATTGACTGACACAGTGCTATAGACTGTGTTGCCCCCAAATTCATATGTTGACACCTAACCTTCCATGTGACGGTGTTAGATGGTGGGGCCTGGGGGAGGTTATGAGGTCATGAGGGTGGGGTCCTCAGGATGGGATTAGTGCCTTTATAAAAGAGAGCGTGGAGGGTTCCCTCGCCCCATCCCCCATGGTGAATACAACAAGATTAACCAGTGTGAATCAGGAAGAGGGCCCTTCCCAGGCACGGAATATTCTAGCGCCTTCCCAGACTCCAGAACTGCGAGAAATAAATGTTTGTTGTACAAGCTGTCCGGTCTATGATGGTCAGTTATAGTAGCCTGAATGGATTGAGACACACGGTATGCAATTGTTGTGTCTGGCTTTTTTACTCATTGTGTTTGTGAAGGCTGTCCATATTGTTTCATCGTAACTGTAGATTGGTCATTTTTATTGGTATATAATTATTTCCTTGAATGAATATACCACAGTTCATTTATCCATTGTTCTGTTGGTGGACATTTGGGCTCTTTGGCTGTTTTGAATAATGTGGCTCTGCATACATTACTATTGGGTACATACCCCAGGGGTGGGATTGTGGCATCATGGCTCTGATGTAATGCCAGCATGTTTCCCATAATCATATTCATATCAGCATGTGTAAGAATCCTCCTTGCTCCAAGTCTTGCAAATATTGGTAATGGCACTTTTTTTTAGGCATTCTAGTAATTATATAGTAGTATATCATTGGGGTTTTAATTTGTATTTTCCTGATTACTAGAGGACTCTTCAGTGTATTTCCTTATTTAGATATTCTCTTTGTGAAGTGTCTGTCAAAGGCTCTTGCCTATTTTTCTTTCGGGCTGTAAAGAGCTCTTAGAGCATTTTATATATTCTTGACGCAGCCTTTTGCTATATATATTTTAGCAAACATTTTATCCCAATCTATAGTTTGCCTTTTCACTTTCTTAATGTTATCTTTTGATGAAAAAAAAATTCCTAGTTTTAATGTAATCCAATTTAAAGATTTTCCCTTGGTGGTGATTTGTCTTTCCTTTATATGTGTTGCTTAAAAAATATTTCCTTATTTCAATCTAATGAAGGTATTCTCCTATATCATATACTAAAGGGTCATTGTTTGTCTTTATTTATAGAGAATTGATTTTTGTGCATGGCAGGAGGTAGTAGTGAAGTTTCTTTTTTTCCCATAAGAATATCCAACTGATTTATTTATTGAAAAGACTATCCTTTTACCTCTAAATCACATTGTTGTGTTGTTGTAAAGTAAGTATCCGTATACTTATGGATCTACTTCTAGACTTTCTATTTTATTTCATTGGTCTATTTGTTAAACTATTACCAACATCACATTTCTAAATTATGATAGCTTTATAATAAGTCTTGCTATCTAGTGGAACAAATTCTCTCATCTTGTTTTTCAGGAAAGCTTGCATATCTTAAGCACTTGCTTTTTTTTTTTTTTTTCCCACTGAGCAGGGAGCCTGATGCAGGGCTCGATCCCAGGTCCCTGGGATCATGACCAGAGCCGGAGGCAGACATATTTAACTGACTGAGCCACCCAGGTGCCCCAGCCACTTGCATTTTTATATGCTTTGGAAAATGCTTTTCAGAAATAAATGTTGGGGTTTTAAACATGATTTCTTTGAATACATAAAAAATTTGAGAAAGAACCAGTATTTTTGTAATACTGAGTCTTGCTCTCTGTGTTTATCACCGGAATCATATGTTTTCATTTTGTTTTTTAAAGATTTTATTTATTTGACAGAGAGAGAGAGATCACAAGTAGGCAGAGAAGCAGGCAGAGGGAGGGGGGAAGCAGCCTTCCTGCTGAGCAGAGAGCCCGATGCTGGGCTCCTCCCAGGACCCTGAGATCGTGAGCCGAAGGCAGAGGCTTTAACCCACTGAGCCACCCAGGCGCCCCTGGAATCATATATTAATGAGTAAGATTGGTCCACAATTCCTTTCTTATAATTTTTTTTGTCAGGTTTTGACATCAGGTCTTATAAAAATGCTAGTCATATGCTAGTCTCATAAAAATGAACTATTTTTATTTTCTCTGGAAAGTTTGTGTAGAATTGTAGTTATTCCTTCACCAATAAAACCTAGATCTCGAGTTCTTTTTACCTACTGATTTGATAAATTTAAGAATTATAAGCCTATCCCAATTTTTCTAAATCTTATATTTATTTCTTAAGATTTGTATATTTCATTGTATATGTTTTTAAAGAATTTATTTCTAGAGCAGCAGTTTTAACAAAATTGAGAGGATGGTCAGAGATTTCCCATGTACCCCCTGTTTCCACACAAGCACAGCCTCCCCCATAACCAATATCATTCACCAGAATGGTACATTTATTACCAAGTATGACCTTCACTGACCCATCATTATTCTATACCCAAATTCACAGTTTACCTTGGTATTCTCTCTGTGGGATTGGATAAATGTGTAATGACATATATCCATCGTTTAATATCCTAAAGGGTATTTTCACTGCCCTAAAGATCCTCTCTCCTCTATCCCTTCCCCTTCCCTCATTTTAGCAACCACTGACTTGTTTATTGTCTCCATAGGTGTGCCTTTTTTGGAATGTCATAGTTAAGAGTCATACAATATGTAACCTTTTCAAATTGGCCTCTTTCACTTAGTAATATGCCTTTAAGGTTTTCTTCATGGCTTGATAGCTTATCCTTTTATTTTCAACGTTTTGTTTCTTATTTTGAAATGTATTATTTATAATCATCATATAGTAAATTTTAAAAGTTCAATATTACCATTTTTGTCTTTTCGTAGGAGCATAGACTATAATCACTGACACATTTGTGTTGAAACCTCCCATTTTATATCTGTTTTCCATTTACCTAACCTTCTTTAGGCTCCTGTTTTCTTTCTTTCTTGTCGTGTGTTTTGATAGATTATTTCTTAGTAATGTATTCTTGTCCCCCTTGCCCCATCGCACCAGTTTAGTAGCTGTACAATTACTACTCTTTCGGTGCCTATCCTGAAGTATACAATATATATCTTTAAATTATCAAAGACTAATATTGTTTGATTCCTTCTATCCATTTTTTTGATGTCAGAGTGATCTTAAAATCCCTTAACTCCATTTACTCCTCTCTCAAGTTTTATGCTGTTTTTTCGTCTTGTATCTCAATTCTGTGCACCGCTATTTTGCCTTTCTGTGTTCCATGTTTGTTATTTTGTTCTTTTTTTCCTTTCAAAAACAGAAAAATAGATTCTCTCTTTACCAAACCTGTATTCCTCTTGAGGAGACAGTCAACATACACATAAACAACTAAACCGTGTGGTATGTCAGGTGGTGATAAATATTTCAGAGAAAAAGCAGGGAAGGGGGATATGGACTGTTGGGAGACAGGGGTAGAATTTTAAATGAGGATCATTAGGGAAGACCTCTTTAAACAACTGAGGTTTGAGCGAAGACCTATAGGAATTGTGAGGATAAGCTATGAGGAAATCTGATAGTTGGGTATTTCCAGGCACGGGAAATTGTACATGGAAAGGCTCTCGGGCAGAATTGTACCTGCCATGTTTGAAGATCAACCAGGAGGCTGGTGTGGCTGGAGTTAAATGAGGGTAGGAGAGTGGAAGTGGATGAAGAGAGGGGTGGTGATGTTTTTATGATGAGGTAGTAAGATGGGAGTCAAGTAATGTCTCTAGGGCCTCGTAGAAAAATTTTTGGCTTATGATTATGACATAAAATACAGTTTAAGACAAGGGATGGTAGTTGAATGCAAAGCACAACTATTTTTTTTTTCTTTTAGCTTATATTTCTGAAGGCCTGATTATATGCCAGGTACTGTATTAAGCACCTTATTGGCAAAATTTTATTTTATTTTCAATATAAGAAGAATGTATATTTTACGGTGGTTAGTTATCTTACCCAAACTCACAGCTTATATGCAGTGATGCTAGAAGTCAAGGCCAGGTGGTTTCTTACCCATAATTTCTATATCTCTTGGACTCTTACTGTTTAACGACAGAAAATTTACCAGTTCATCTGGAGAGGTCTGGCTCTGAACTCTGCGGATGGGCTTTCCCACTTCCGCTTCTTTCAGTACACGCAGTGGTAGCAAATGATCCCAAGAGACTCCATTAGTTTGCTATGTGGGTCATTTACCTGTTCTCTGTTTTAATGACACATGCTGCACATTTGATTATGGGCCATTTTTTTTTCCTTCATAAGCTATTCTCAGTACACAAGAATGGACAAAGACATCACGGGTGGAAAAATGCTAATTAAACACCATTACTGAAAAGAAACCATGTCCTGTAGAGGACATTGCTATATGAGTTATTTTAACCTACTGTAAGCTCTTCCATATACATCTAAGTGACCGTTATGATTCTTTTTCATTTATGTAATATAAAAGAAAAAATTAAATGGGTAGACTGTCCAAGAAAACTTGTGCTTGAAATAATCCAATGTTTTATGTCACAAATGAGGAGCATACACATTCTTTAGTTTATCCTCTCTGAGGAAGGGGTGCTGGGCAAGCCAACCCCTATGGAACAATTAGGAGGTTGGGCAGTTCATTTTATTTTGCTATTCACACTTTTGCTAGAAAGCTGAAGATTTATTGATGTAAGGTAAAATATTAGCTGGCAGGGAAAAATAAGCCTGTGAATGAATATGATTCGAACAGCCGCTGGAATGAATTTCAGTGTTTGCAACATCAGTGGAATTAGTAGACCCTAAAATATTCAGGGAATCAATTAAAAGACTTCTTTGGGATTCAAAAAATGTGTGTTCATGGGCTTAACTTTAAAATGAGCACCGGGAGAAGAAATGGCCAAACCGTCTGTCAGAAAAGCGTTTAAAGATTCCAAGGGCGTCTGACTGTTTCTGGGCCCAGTCAGCTTCTGAAGGAAGTCCTGGTGGGCTGAACGGCAGGCAGCTTGGAACACAGGCTCCAGACTTTGCTTTCGAGAATTAAGCAAGAGAAGCACGTGAGAGCAATTGAAACGGGTGCCCTGGCCACACTCCCTGAAGGTTCTGCAACCTCGTTAACCTTCGAGAAGAACACAGCTTCCGACCGGGATGAAAGACGAAAAGAAGGTGATAGTTTCTTAAATGTGTTCTTTCTCATGGTCACCCCAAGGACCTTGAAAAGTTTCAAGCCAGAAGTTTTGAGCTGAATAATCTTGTATGAAAGTCCTTGGGAAGAATTAATTGGACAGCATAATGTATAAGCAACTGAACACAGATATTATCTAGCATTCCCCAAACTAGATTAATTAACCTCCATTTCCCCACACTTACAAACAAGCTGGATAGGCTCTCTAAAGCTGTGCTTTCATGCTTTTACCTCCAGGGAAGAGTCAAGGGAAGCACCCATTGTCCTTATAATTGTCCTAGAATCCAAAGTTTAAAGTCTCTCTTCAAATTAATGTGAAAGGTAATAAAGCTGGGGGGATTATTTAGTTTGGGCTATGATTGTCTAAGACATCCACTTTAATTTGGGGGATACATTCATGCCCTATTTCAGGTCTAAGTCTAAAAGATGTGTAATTATTCACAGGTTAACTGTATCCTACACAATTTCTGTGGTTTTTTTTTTTCCTCCCCTCACCCTATCAGTAGGAAGCCGGGCAGTGTCAGAAATCCTGCAAACCACAGTCACTGGTTTTGTGAAGATGACTTCAGGATTTCTGAACCTGAAAACGTACTGGCTTTTTGGCCCGTATGGCTCCAAGTTTCAATGTCACCCCTAGACCCAAGTAGCCAGGGTCCTGCCTTGGTCCCAGGTGCTCACGGACATCTTCTGGTTGCTCTTACTGGGGACAGGAGGTAGTAGGGAGACGGCCAAGAGGATGTACCCACCCAGTGCCTCGCTCCTCTTGTAGACCATGCTCTGGGAAATTTCCTGCTTAAACCTATGAACTGGCTTTCAAGGAAACAGTTTGTTCTTATAAGAGTGGACTGTGTGATCTAAGGGGTAGACAGTGGGGGGAGAGTGAGCACAAGGGGAAGGGTGAATGGAGTTTAGACATGCACCCAGGCCTCTAGGGGGGCCAGATGATGGGGGATGCAGAGGATGGGATGCCTGAGGCTTGCCATACAGTTAGGGATCCTCTGTTGGCAGTGGCCCTATTAGCTATTGCAGCCGGCCGTGGTCATGGCCACATGAGAAGAGCTGTCAGTGCCTTGAGTCCCTTAAAAAAGGCACTGAAGACACAGTTCATCTTCTCACCAATATCTTCCAGTTGGTTTCTTCAAAAACTGAAGTACCCGGCTGGCATTTTGCTGCAGAGATCGTCAGAGGAGCCAGAGGAATAATTGCACTATTCATTCTACCTTTGATCTCGTCTCAGCAACTTGTCTCCTATTTTAGCATCCCCTGAGGTTTCTATATGGCTATTCCTCTTCTGCCAAGGACCCCCTTCTGTGATCCAGCCATCGTACATTTCCCTTGTTCTCACCATAATATCTGTTCGGGTTCTTTCTTGTGGTGTACCCCCAATGATCTTCCACTTCAGCCCCACCGATGGCCTCTTGTGATATTTGCCCTGGTCTAATCCATAAGTGCTTGTGATGATGAGTTTCTGGTGGAAGGGGGGGGGTGTCCTGTAATCATTACGGGTAGCAGAAAGGAGAGGGGAAGGGTAAGTTCAGTATATACGCTGCAGGGGATACCTTGAAACACAGAACCTTGAGACTGCATATTCTTCTAGGGTTTACGATATTTGTCAATTAACCATTTGAAGACCCACAAGAAGAGAAATGTGTTCCCTGTGTAGAACACTAAGGAGAGCAAATTTTTATTGTTATTATTTCAGACAAAAGTAAAGAGCGTTACAAACATCTTAGCCAAGAGCTCAGATCCTGATGTGGGGACAGGAGGGATAGGTTGGTAGGAGGTCAGTTTAAATCCAACTAATTCAGAGGAAAAAAAAAAAAGACAATTTGAGACCAAGAAAGTACACACACTTTGGGTAGTGAAAACAAGACACTGAACTGTCACGGGATAAGAGGACCTCATTCTGTCTCTTCTGGCCAACTACCTGTGTGACCTTGAGCAGTCTGCCAGCTACTTTCACCTTCGGGTTCCTCGTTTGTACAACTGGCACAACGTCTGTTCTGCTGCCTTAGGGTGGTGGTGATGGTGAAATGAATCCGTGACTCTGAAAACACTTCATCCACTGAAATCTGGCCCCCGTTCCCTCCAAGCTCAGCTGTGTCTAAAATCTGGACCTGGTCAGGGCTGGTGCATGTGGTGGTGCTTACGCACTTAGTTCTGGTTTTCGCACGAGCCCCTCACTGTCCCCGGCGCATAAAAGTTTGTTGGCTAAATGAAAATAATGCAGGAAAATATTCTGCTTCTGTCACACATTCCTTGATCTCACTTTTTGTTTTGTTTTGCAAATAGAGATCTACATCTATTCTGGTGAGCCAAAAAGATCCCACTAGCTCTTACTATGGGAAGGATAAGCTCTGTGCCCCCAAAGAGGCCCAGAGATCTCATGGCTGGGGGAGCAACTTGGCCATTACCCAGCTGTGATGGGCCTTGGGCACTGTGTGACTTAGCCTGTTTCCCCGTTACCCTCTTCCCTCAGCTACAAAATCAGTGTTTTAAAGGATACGATTTCTAGGATCTCTTCCAGCTCTAGTTTCTAAGATTCTAAATCTAGCATACACATGCTCAGGTCTTCTTTTTCTTTTTAAAGTGATGAAATAACTAAAGGCAAAGCCAACCAGAACCTAAATAGTCAAAATAATTAACTGATTAATTAAATATTTTACTTGCCCAACAGTCGTTTCTTGACTATCAACTTTCTGTCTGTCCAGGTACCGGGGACACCGGGAAGAAGAGATAGACAAGATCCTCGTCCTTACAGAGCTTACTCCTTAGGAGGGAAGACGACAGAGCAGGAAATGAGTGAGTGAAGAAATGTTGAATATGCACATGTGCTGTAAAATGGGAAATGTTAGATTCGCCAAATGAACCAACCATACATTGCCCTCTCCCAAATCCCCAGATTTCTGACCAAGGATCACTGTTTTAAGCAGATTCAGAGCACTTGGTTTGTCTGTGTGGAAACACAGAAAGGAAGAAATATATTGAAAGGGGCTTAGAGAATTCTGACTCTTTGAAATCATTAACTCTTTCAGTTTTAGGTGGCAAAAAATCTGCACACAAGAATGAGCAATTCTTAGTCTTAGATGCAGCACTGAATAAATGAGATTTGCCTGTGGGGAAAACACTGAATAGTATGGTACATTGATGTACGGGTCACTTTTTGCATCCATTTGCATCTTGACTCACTATATTGCTAGGATAAGGATCCCGAACATGATACAACTAATTTGAAAGCTTACAAAGTCTTACTAGCACAGTGAAACCAATGACTATGTGTTTAACATCTAAAAAAAAAAAAATAGAAAACAATATGTACAATTGCTAGTGAATAAAACAGAAAAGTTAAAAATAGGTAATAAACTGTTTTGAATTTACTTTGAATGTCTGCCCTTGAGGCTGATCAGTCAAACCAGAGGGACCTATGATGCTAAATTAGAGAGAGAAGCCTTTGCGGGTGTTTTGAAGGCCTCAGTGGTTGAGATGCTGATCCCTTATTATGCCATAGTTCACTTCTGAACACTTGACTTTCCTTTCTCTTGATTTTAAGATGTGAATCGTACAGACTTAATGCTTCTCAGTCATGACTAGAGTGATTTTATTTGACTCATAAATGGAACAAAGTAAGGAAAAGAAAGGCATGGAAATTTTCTGAAGTCACAATGGAAGAGTTGAAGGAGAGTGGGGGAAGAAGGAGAGGACCAAGGGTGATAAGGATATGTGGATGCTTTAGAAAGAACTAGTAGATAAAGAAGTCGTAGAGATCTAAGGCGCAAGCACACTGATTATAGATAACAATACTGTATCGTAAACATCAAACTTGCCAGGAGACTAGATGTTAATTATTCCCACCACAAAAAGAAATGGTAATTATGTGATGATATGGGTATTAGCCAACTCTCCAAAGACAATGGTATTAATAGCATTGAAATGTATCAAAGCAACATGTTGAATACCTTAAACTTACACAATGTTAAGTATCAAATATATTTCAGGTGAAAAAAAAAAAAGAAGACCTGTCTAAGATCCACCAGGTTGTGAGGAGTGAAAGGCAAGACATAGGAGAGCGAGGAGTGGAGGTTGGGCAAATTAGGATAGTGATCTTGTGGCCAGGAATGAGGAAAAACCAGAAAACTGCAGCTGGGTTGGGAGAAACCATGAATGGGGAATGATGCTTGGTGCTGGTGACAGATTGCAACCTACAATTTATATGTAGGAATCTTTGTAAATCAGATATTGGAGTGCTAGACTGTGCCTATTTTTTGAACATTTGCCTTGGACTTACCGGTGTTCTTGGCCATACTACATTTTCTTTTAAGACAAACTTAATGCTGTTGTTTGTCATTCAGCAAATCTGTCAGTTGTGGATGACTCGCTGACATTTTAGCACCAACTACAATCTATTTTCCTCACTAAATGCTGAATTAGAGGTTTTATGCATATAATATGGATTTAAGGAATTTCCCTGCAGAGGTTAATGTGCTTAAAGGTCAATGCAGTGGGGTATGTTTTGGAAGAACGTAATACAAAGCATTTTAAAAATATAGATTTGACAGGTCTTTTGCAAGCTTTTTTTTTTGTCTAAAACGCAATGCTTACTTTCTGTGAGACTAATATACCCACAAAAGAAATCACTACTGGTACTTTGATGGACGGAGTTGTTTCTGAAGGTCCTGAGACGCTAAGGGTACAATATGCATGGGCAGCAGTGAAGCTGTAACTCAGCCTTGTGTGATTATGATGTTTAAGTGGAAAGCAAGATTCCGGGAAAGTGTTTTGCAACAATGTCCTCTCCAAATAACAGAGTATTTACTGGTTCACCAAGAAAACGCCAGTGTTCAAACGGACTGTGGGTGTCGCAAACAATTAGTGTGTCTACGAAGGCTCTTCTGCAATTCCCAGAGAAGACGGGAAGATGTTATATAGAATGTGAAATGTAGGGGTCATTTCAAAAGTAATAGATACTGACACAGAGCTACAAACAATTGTAAGGTTTACACATCACTCAAAGAAATTGGATTAGAGCCAGAGAAAAAGATGTTTTATGTTATGGTTTCAAAAAAAAAAAATCTTGAGGGCATTTGGTACAAGACAGCATAATATCTACCTTCTTTTGAAATGCAATGTACATGAAGGCAAAGGGTTCTATATCATTTTCTGAGGTAAAATGTTACCATTTTGAGCATATTTCTTTCCAAAAGACTTCATACTATACAATAGCCTGTACCTATTGTAATAGTTGACAAGTGGCATGTAAACAAAGTACCTAAATCCTGGTATTCCAGCTGTTTCTATCTCCTGCTCGAAGAGTCACTCCTTTGATGATTCTCAGCCTCTGTTTAAGTTCTCAAATAGGAGCAGGCTGCCATTTGCTTTTCTTGGATGCTCATTTAACCAGTCTAGCATTCTGGCTCAGTTTCGGCATAGTATTTGTGGCACTTGTTGGCTTGGGAGAGAGTCTGACTCTCTGAGGCAGGGCCTGGTAGCCAGCAAGTTACCCGTCTATATGTAGACATTATAATGCTTTGAGTAGTGGCTTCCAAAAAGATATGTGGATGTCCTAATTCGTGAGATTCTGTGGATATTACCTTATTTGGAAAATGGGCGTCATTGCAGGTGTAGGTAAGTTATGGATCTTGAGATGAAGACATCATCTTGGATTATCTGGGTAGGACCTAAGTCCAATGACAAATATCCTTATGAGAGAAAGATAGAGGGAGACTTGAGACAAGACAAGAAGAAAAGACACAGAGGCTGGGGCAGTGATTAGACATAGATGACATCGGAACGATGCAGCCACGAGCCCAGGAAGTTTAGAAATACCAGCATCCATCAGAAGCCAGAAAAGGCAAGGAAGGATTCTTCCTTAGAGCCTTTCGAGGCAGTGTGGCTTTGATTTTGAACTTTTGGCTGGCAGAACTGTGAGAAAATAATTTTTATCTTTTAAACCACCCAGTTTGTGGCAATTTGTTACAGCAACGATGGAAAACTTATATAGTGACCTTGAACTTCTGTGGTTCCTACACACCAAAGTAAAAATAGGGTGCCATGTGGGACATGGTCTAGCTTACTCATCCTCTGTCCTTCTGCACTCACATGAGATGATACCAACCCACTGGGAGGAGACAACAAAGGTGGGAAAAGGAGTTCTAAATTTCAAATTCCAGATTGTAAAGGTGGCATTGTTTTTTGTTTTGTTTTGTTTTTTAGTAGGCTCCATACCTAGTGTGGAACCCAATGCAAGGCTTGGGCTCACGACCTTGAGATCAAGACCTGAGCTGAGATCTGGAGTCAGATGCTTAACTGACTGAGCCACCCCAGGGTATCTTTAGTTTTGAGGTGAGGAAAGATAAGAACTATTTCTATCAGCACGCTTACCACAGCATCTTTCTGCTTCCTTTGTATTTGCCTCCTTTGTATTTGCCTCCAGTCCACCATTTTGGCCTTGGGAACAGGAGGGCATGTGAGAAACAGGAAGAGGAAAGAATTAGAAGGGAGTAAGGAGTAAACTGAACTTAGTAAGGACTCTTCTCTGATAAGAACATATAATTATGGTATACAGATGAAGAAATCTTGAAAATAAACACAAAGAAAAAAAAACAGACACAAACCCAGGATAGATATTGATTAGCAATGAAAGAATTAATGTGACTATTGTACCTTAACATTTGATGAAGTAGCTGGATTATACTACCAAATTAAGAGTTAAATATTTTTCTGTCTTGCCAAGTTTCTGTATAAAGTTTCACAAATATGACTATACATGATATCATTTAATTTTGGACAGATTATTTTTTCTATTTGAAACAATTTGGAGTATATTGTTTTGACCCTTATTGAAGTCAGAGACTTTGTTCTTCGTCCTTAGTTCTCTGTTATCTTTCTTTCTCTCTTTTTTCCTCTGGAGCCATACCTTTCAGGTAGGGTTCCTCAGGGTTCCCTTAAGGGGAATGAGCCTCTTGAACTTATTTTTCGGTCTCTTCAGTGAATTTAATTTAGGATGTTAGTTTAACCCATTAGCTTGTCTCTTAACTAGCGCATTTTAGCTTTCAGGCCCATGGAGTTAAGTAGATTACATCTTGAATTGTTATTAGGGAATTTGACTTCACACAGGCTTCGTAAAATAGCTGCTCTGGCCTCTAAAGTCTAAAGTAATGGCGGTTCCTCTAAGGGAAAGAGAAATCTGCATGTAGACAACCCTGCGGGCTCCCTTGAGCTGCCTTGTTTCCCTGCAGGGTCATGAGGGGACTGGGAAAGTGTGAGGCCGCACCAAGGTAATCGCTCCGACAGTGGCTACCTGTGAGGAAGCTCTTGTCTTCTTTGGGTTAATGATAAGGCAGTGGTGTCAATGTGAAAATGGATTTCATTTGTTTTAGCTCCGAAAGTCGTAGGGATAATCTGCTGAGTCAGTACACTGCTAATGGCTTTGTGAGATGCCCTCGTGGAAACACACAGATGCCCCAGAAGATGTCTGCTCCAACAGCTCAACTCTGCTGTTGCCTCAGCCTGGGTCTTAAGGTCTTCCTGAACTGTCCCCCATTTTTCTTTTTCTTCTGTGTTCCTCTATACACCTGCCACTCTGACCAAACTTAGCCATTCCACAGTGATGTCGGGCCCTTGGGACTTTGTCAGGGATACCTGTCTCCTCTTCCCAGCCTAATCGAGATCCTCGTCATTTCGAGCTTGACTCAAACCTCCCAAACACGGTTACTTAGTCCTTCTTCTGCAGTCATGCACATCACGCTGCCCGAGCTCCTCTCTTGGTTCCTCTTTCATTTGTCCCACTTCATAGCTGATCTTTTTTCTGACTGTGCCCTGCTGACATAGCACTTCCTGGTGACTTGTGTCCTCTCTCTAGGACTCACAGTAGCTGATAGGGGACCTACCTTTTCTCCTGTAACTGGTCAATAAACACTTTTTTTAATGAACAAAAAAAATTCTAAAGAAATAGACGATTTGGGCAGTGACAAAATAGTTTTTATTTCCCAGAGTTGCTGGAGAACCCTGAATGAACAGTTGCCTGCAATACCCAGAAATCAAGTCAACATTTGAGAACCAAGAAAGCAGGTCATTATTCCATAAGTATATTGACAAAAATATTGGAAGTAGCTCAGGATTTACCTTGTGCAAGTTCCTTGGGACGGGAAAAACAAAGATCATTACTGCCGAACTCTTGATGGTTTCCGGTGTCTTGCTTGGGTGTGGCAACAACCTCCTACTCAGTCTCTGTTTTCCCCTTGCATCGCCTCCAAACCGCATTCTTCACAAAGGAATAGTTCTAAAACGGAAAGCTGACCCTACCTTGACCCTGCTCTCAGGACGACATCCAGACACTGTGGCCTGTCATGTCAGGCCTTTGATGACCTTCCCCTGCTTCCCTTTCTAGTCATGTCTCTGTAGATTTTTTGGCTCGGCTTTCAAATTCATTGCTTATTCTCTGATCCCATGCTGTCTTAGGCCCATGTTCCGTAAGATTTTTTTTTTTCCTAGAATTTTCTGCCTCTTTTCATCTTTCAGAACAACTCCTTTCTTATCCTTTCAGAATCGGTTTAAGCAAATTCTTCAGGCTCCATGTTCTCCGTGTGCATTACTCTCTTAACACATTTCTGAAGAGCATTTCCTACACACTGTCATTGTCATCGATACCTTTTGTCTTTTTCCCCATTGACGGCCGGGATTGTGTCTTTGTCACAAGTCTGGAGCTGTGGGAATCCTCAGCACAGGGAACAGTTTTAGGTGAGGTTCCCCAGAAAGAACATGTAGACGAAAAAGAGCATCAGGCTGAGAAAGGACACCCAAGAAAGACCAGTTTTAGCAGAGGAAAAGTGCCCACCAAAGGAGACTAAAAAGGAAGAGGAGAATCGGAAGAGATCTGCATTTGGCACCGAAGAAAGGAAAACATTTCATATTGAACCAAAGTTCAGCAGTGTGAACTATTGTGAAGAGGGCAAGTTAAGTAAACATTAAAGGGTGCCACTGAATTTAGGTGCCTCGGTGGCCCTTGTGGTCCATCACATGCCTGTTTCTAGGGTTTAGCACGTGCATAACCACTCTCAGGCCTGGTGGAGCTTATCATTTGACTTAAGATTTGGAAAAGCCTAGGCTGGCGTATCGACTATACTTACCCACTAGGGACCCAGTCCAGGCTCTCGGCACAAAGAGATACTTGGCAAAAGCTGGAGAAGGAGGACGTACTTCTGTGCTTTGGGTATGGTTGTAATCCTAGCTCCTGTTGTAGGCTATAATCTTAAACACCTCATCAGATTCTCAAACCTCATCTGCTTGCCAGGTGCTCAGCTGCCCCTGAGGCAGATCGGTTGGTCCTCTGCGGGTCTGTGCAGTTTTTGCTGCCTGAGGCTGGTCGGCGGAACTCCGGGCTCTCGGGCTCCTCTCTCCACTTCGGGCTTGGATGCGGCAGGACGCTGCCGTCCTGGGGGGCTGGGCTGCTGCGGTGGCTTCTGAGGAAGCGGGGTAACACGACTCGGAATCTGGGGTGAGGAAGTCCCCATGTAATGCATCTGGGAGGCGAGAGAGGGGACGTCGCCGTGCAGAGGCATCTCCCCTCCTTCCTCCTTGAAGGGACTGCTTGGAGCAGGCTCGATGAACAGCCTGCCTGGAGGCATCCCAGGTGGCCGAGGAGCTGCACCTGCTGAGAGACCAGCTGTGTGTCTCTGAGGCTTACGGTGCAGCAGCGGCCAGTGCTGCCACACGCTGTGGCTCTGTTACCTTCCTTGTCACACTTCTCCTTTCATTAACTCTCCCCGCCTCACGACTCCCACCTTTCCAATTAGGCACCCCTGTCCAGGCTCTGTTTTCAGTGGAGCCCAGGCTTAGACATGCTGTGTCTCCTATGCCCACTTCAGATGCTGGGGATTGTGACAATTCCAGGAGCAAAGCCTAGAATTTTCTAATCCATAGCTGACCTGTCCTCCCCGTGCTAACTCCATGGCAATTGTTAGAGCCAGGAGGTCACGTGATTTGAACAGCATGAATAATTGGCCAGGATTCATTTTAACTGATAATCCTGGCTCTTCCACAAAGGTCAGAAAACTGACTTGAATAGATTGCTTCCTTGGGGGATGAACCCAGGATCCATAGGTCAGCTCAGCACTAGGGCACCAGGCCTTGACTCACTTTTCTTGGCTGTATATGTGCAGAGAAGGACGCTGTTCAAACGTCAGGAAGAAGAAGGTGATTTTGTCAAGAGTCCATCGATCTGAGTCCCCTGTCAGCTGGGTCTCATCTGCACAGATGTGAAATTGTATTCCGCAGAAACAAGAGTCCTTTAGGTTAAAAGTAATAAATATCATCTTACTTAATTGAGAGGTCGTTAGGATTGTTACCTAAGCTTTTGGAAATTCCCCCAAGGGGAAAAGTGAAGCTGTATATCCTGGAGGAGGTTAGAGTAACTTAAATTCTGGAACCTGGAACGAGTCTCTTAGCAGCTGGACAAGAGCAGGGAGAGGAGGGAAAGATTCGGAATAGCTGTCCTCACAGAGGGCCATAGATTGGGGCCCCTCCATAAAAATAGAAAAATAAAACCAGTAATTGAGAGGTTAGTATTTCCAAGAGTCTGGTTATGGAAGGATACGTACTTTCTGTAGCCTTCCAGGACTGGGTAGACTTTTGTCTACCTACATGCTGAGGGGAAGGAGCTGTCTGTTGAGTTAGAGTGTGGCCGCAAATAGAAAATGTGTCCCTTGTCGGCCAGATGACTCTCGGGCTCTCCTGTGGGGTCTGCAATGTTAGGGTCACTTTGGCCCTCTGGGCTTCAATGTTTTTTGTAAAGTGAGGACACTACACTAGGTGGTCTCCAAGGTTGTTTTAATGAATGGAAGTTTTCTGCCCATTCATTTTACTATGTAAGGCCTGTATAGACTTGTTCTCGGGTTTCCCGCTGGATTCCAGAGCGGAACTATGCATACTTCTGATGACTTTTATTCCGATGTCAAGGTTACCATTCTGAAAACTCCACATAAGGGAAACATTAGGGTGGAATTAGTAACAAAACAGTTTAAAAAAAAGAATATTTTGATATATTGGCTGCACAGATTCAGAAGTCCTGATATGCCCCAGGAAGAGAGCTGAAGTGTGGATGAATAGAGACGAGGCCGACTTTAGACAGAGACAGAGACAGGGAAGGGGAGAGGAAGGGTGGGGGAGAGGAAGACGGAAAAGTGGAAGGAAAGGAGAGGTGGAAGGGAAGAAGGGAGGGAGGGAAGGAGGGTAAGAAACAGAGACAGAGACATACAGGAACTAATGCCTTTTACCACAGAAACAAACATTAGCAACACCAGGTTTTGTTTGTTCCCAGGTGGGTAAAGCTATCTATGCTAACTCTCTTGACTTCTTGGTCCTCTTGAAAATTCCGTCACGTTTCCTTTTCGTCTTTCTGCAACTTGGTGGGAAAAATACGCAGTTAGAGCCGTGCAGCTTTTTCTTGGTTATGCTCATTCGTCGTTCCAAGCAGTTTCAGTTACTGTTAGCTGGTCAGTGGTGATGCAGCGAAGGACACAACTGAGTTAACCTCTCAAGTGGGGGAAAAACACCTGTGATCTGGTGAGTGGAGGTGGTGGGGCCACTGGCTTGGTCATACTTGCCGCGCACGTACAATGTATTAGGCACTGCTCCCGCTGCTGGGGCACAGCTGTAAACAAGACCAGTGGGGTCCCTGAGCCCCTGGAGGTCCCGTCCCCAGGTCAGGCTTTCTCTTGGGGACCTGATTACATATTCTGTGTCAATGTTAAATAAATCGTTCTCCTTTTCCTTAGATAATTTGAAAGCGTGATGCAGATTTTATTCACTCAATAAGTGAATATTTTTGGGGCACCTATTATGTACCAATGAACTTTCCAGGTGTTGGGGATAAAATGTAGAATAAGACAGACTCTGTCCTGCCTCCTTGGAGTTCATGGGCCCGTGTGGAAGACAGAGATTGCACCCATAGTTACAACTGGCATGGTAGGAGTGGTGAAGAACTAGAATGTGGAAGGGCACAGTTAGGGGTATTTAACTGGAAGGTCAGGGAGCACTTTCAGAAGGGGTCGTGTTCAAGAGGGTTAGAGCTAAATCGCAGATACTTGAGTTTGGAAAGTTTAATGCAGAATAAAATTTTAATCTCTCATCTGACTTCCTCTTCTCTCACTGGGTAGAGATAGGTGTTGTCTTCCTATGCAATCAGTTGCTGCTTGCTAGGGAGATGCGTCCTCATTTAAATGTTAATATAAGCGAAACATTAGTAGCATGGTAACTTTGATGCAAATAAATAAAGGGTTCTAAAGCCAAATACTAATTATTTAAAAATTGCCTGCCGTGTTCGATTTTTTTTTATGAATATAGATAGTCGAGAACTGACTGTAAGGTGCTATTTCTAGCAGCTAATTGATCTCTTCCATAGATCGATTTAAGTTTTATTATTTGTGCTTGATTCTTAAAAGAGAGTTAACGTTTTCCCAATTACTGTGCTGTGCGTCAAATCGACGGTATCCTCTGAGCTTCTGTGAAAGCACTTCTTAAATCCTAGCTTGAGAGGCTCGTGGCTCACTTTTGGTGACTGTCAGCCAGCTGATGCTGTAGTGGCTGGGGACACAGTTGAGTTGTCACAGGGGGAAAGGTACCCATGATTTGGGTGATGGGGATGGTAGGGCTACGAGCTCAGTTAAAACCTGACACTTCGGACTAGCTTTGCCTTCCAAGCAGCAGCTACAACAGGCAGAAGGCATCACCTAATCCAACTGTGGACATGACAGAGAGGCTGAGCCTTGGAAGGTTAGTAGCTAGGAATTGAGCATCAGGACATCAAATCAGTTGAGATATTTGCATTTTATGCCAAAAATATGCATAAAGCCTCAGAAAACATGCATATCACAATTCACTGAAAAGAGTCAAAATACAGTCAGAACAGGGGTGACTTCAATGAACCACCAAGTTCTTAGAAGGTGTTTCTGTAACCTGGAAAATTATATCCTAAATTTCAAAGCTAATGTTTATCTTCTCCCCATCTAAACCGCAGATGTTTCTGGAATCCCATCCAAAGGACTTTCTGGAGCATGGTTCAGTCTGTATCCCACCTCTTGGGTCCACTCTAAGAGGAGTGGCTGGGTCCCGAGCAACACTGTATCTGAAGGAGATGCAAACCAGATCTGAAGCTGGAGCCCAAGATTGTCCTGGGCTTCCAGAAGTTTCTGATTTGGGAATAATTTTAATCTTTTTGTGACTCTGATAACAGCTGTGGATTCTTTCTCCAGTAAAGGGCACATGTACATATATACATAAAATGTTGCTTGGTCTTTTTAGGAACCTTTGGCCGAGAGATAAAATAGATCCCACTCTTATTTAGAGTGGAATATTTTCACATTGACTCTTGTTTGGTATCGACCAAAGGGGTCTCAGATCTTTTGTAGAGAGTTCATGTTCCATTCTACTCACTTTGGTATTTGTAAGTTCTAATCACTTTTAGGTAGGTACTAAAAGTTCCTGTCGTCCCGTTCAGTCCCAAACGCAGTATCAAATAAATTCATAATACATCAACTCTGGTGTTATAACAATTAAACAAACCCCACCTCTGACCTTGATTTAACCTCTTTCCCCTCAAAATGTGGAACTGGAGCCTGGGGCTCTTGGAGACTGGAGGCCCAGAGTTTATCACCAGGCAAGGGTTTTGACTGGCTTCTTTTCTTCCCCTCTGCATACTAGCTTATTCTCCCTCATCTCGGCAGCTACAATTCCTGAGCCCTTGTGGTTGGAACAAAGTGAAAAAGAAGAAGAGGAAGGGAGGCAGGAAAGATCCCATTGGAAGGGGGCGTTGTGAGCTGGCTTCTCTATTTACAGGATTTAGTTGATTCTGTAAGAGTGAATTGAGGAAAATTGGGATCAGGTTTGGTGAATTCCTACCCACTGTGGCCGAGGATCAGTGAGATCCGTGAGGAAAAGTACACTGCCTACTTAATGGAATCGTAGGGAATCATCAGTAGTCACTTTCAGCATTTCTAGTTGGATAAGGAAGAAAGCATAACGAAGAGGACTGTAGGCTTTGGCAAAAGAAACTATGTCTAAACCTACCTTTTCCCTTTACCAGTTGTGGAAACTTGACGAGTCATTTCTTATGTCAGCAGTTAGCTTTCTAATTAGAAAAATGAGCATAATAATAACCTCTCGTGGCCATATCGGATAATCAAAGATAATGTTTATAGGTGTCTAATACTTAGTAGGCACGCGATGAATGCTAACTGTTGAGATTACTTTGAAAACCTGCTTCAAATCCCATTAGTGCACAAGTTTATAAGCATGGACGTCTACACCCTTTCTGAGTCTGTATCAAATATTCAACGTGGCCTCCAACACATTTACTGCTTTGAGGAGAAAAATAATGTTCAAGCTAAGGTTATTTTTCTCTCCCACATGTGGTTTCTCATAGTTCTACATGTGTGGCTTGGTTCTTGGATCCCACTCAGGCATTATGCAACATCCTGATGTTCCAAAGATGTCGTGTTGGAGAGGGAGGCACATTTAAAACAGACACAAGTAACATAGAGTCAGACCCGTTCGTGGTGGCGGGAGATGAGCTTGGCCAGATGTTCCCCAGCCTCCCACAAGCTGTGACTCACAGGTGGCCCCCGGTGCCGTGTGCAGTGGCTCAGGGGACAACCTGTTCTCCCCGCTGAATTCTTCATCATGGTGAGGTCAGAGCCCAGATTTATGAGCTCCTGGCAAAGTAGAGTGCAGACGGAGAAACTTTCAACTTTAGCTTTTGTGAGGAAATCAGGAAGTACCTTTAGGAATTGTCACTGCCTTGACTTATTAGAGAGTTTTAATCTGAACCCTTTCTCCAATGGAGCTCCCCTCCTCTGCTGACTTCTTCCCCTTCTGCCTCCCCACGGTCTCGGATTATACCTGTGGCCAAAACCCTTATTTTTGACATCATTTGCTCTTGATATTTGTTGGAAACTTCTTTTATCTACCCTTTGGGATGGATCTGAAATTCCACATGGCCACGCACCCCTGTTGGCAGAATTCAGAATTTGGGGTTGTATGATTCAGAGAGCTTGCAAGGGGAAGCTGTTTTAGCCTTCTGTCCCTCAGCAGTCTTGACCACGGTCTGGTACCAAGTGAATTGCACTCTCTGGGTGTGTTTTTCCCAGAAAACAGGAAAACTTTCCGTTTTCCTAACAGGAAACGCTAACGGGAGTACTCGGGTAGTGAATGGTGTGTCTTGCTATGCATTTCTTTACCTGTGGTCCAGAAAAAAAGAAGGGAGAAGTAGAGAAAGAGAGAAAGGGAGAAAGAGGGGAAAGAAGGAAGGGAGGGAGGGAGGGAGGAAGGAAAGCCGGAAGGAAGGAAGGGAGGGAGGGAAGAAGGAAGGAAAGAAAGAAAAATGTTTCGTGTGAGTTTGTTTTTAAATTAAAAATAAATTAAATATTCTAATAGTCCATGGAATGAAAAAGGCTCAGATTGAGAAGTAGAACTCGCTTGCCACAGAATTCACACATCCTCCAGAAACGGTCCTGTTCCACTGGTAGCCTTTTTGGTGTATGCCTCCCCAGCCTCTGTTCTAGCCAACAGCTGCTGGCAATTTTGCAATGAATTTCCCCTTTAATTAATCAATCGGGGTCCACGTGGAGGAGGTCTGTATTCACTGTGTTAAACTCTTGACAAAAGCATGCGTGCAAGGGAATCAGGCATGCACAAAAAAAATCCAGTTTCTTTTTGACTGTATTCAAACAGTAATCAGAAAGCTGCGTACAAGAAACCCACAACTGCCTTTGCATAGACAATTAATGTGGCATTTCTTTAAAGGGGGGGCGTGGCTTGGTTACCAGAATAAACATAATAGTACGATATGATCAGGAACAAAATAATATATTTAGGGAAGAGAAACAAAGTTCACAAATCCAAGAACTGGAATAACTGAGAGTTGTCAAAGAATGAGAATTAGGAAGGGAGGAGGTTTCCTGTTCGGCCCCAGTGTAAGCAGGCACATAAGCAGAAAATGTATCTAGTTCCAGAAGTGCCGTTGACATGGGACACTTGTGCTGACACAGAGTGAAAGACAGTTGGGGAACAAGGAGGATATGAAGCCCACGTCCTGACGTACTCCGAGGCATGTGGGATGCAGGAGAATGAACGCACTCATTTAACAAGGCAGCAGGGGATGTGGTAGCCTCACGGAAAAGCCAGATTTCAACGAAGATGGGCAGGGAGGGAGAGGGGTGTCGGATGAGGGCTTCAGAATGGATGGGCTTCCCGAGGGAGCGTCTGCACCACGGAATGCACTGTGCTGTGGCGATTTGCCACATGCCAATATGTGTGACAGTATATGTGTGTCCCCAATATGTGTGTGTGTGTATAATATATCCTTACCACTTTATCAATTTTATGCAAGAAAACAAAGTTTCCATAACCTCAAAATATTTGCTAAGTCTAGAAATTCTCTTTAACCAAGATAACTTTTTTTTTTTTTTACCATAAAATAGCTGAATTAAAACTCACAAACTGAAAAAGAAAAACAGTTACTGCATATGGTACCAGACACTCTCCAGATAAATATGTATGTGAGAATTGTGAACAAAAGGAAAGAAGGCAGGCAGGAAATAGCTGGGCTTGTGGGGCCTCTATGTGGATTTCCAGGGCCTGACAATTTCATGGTTTCCACTGTTTGGAAGCCTTAGCCTCCAATGTCAGTGAGTAGAGCAGGGCCCCTATGGGGGCCCCTTCCTACCATAGGGAGTCGGGAGAGGGGGGGAGAAAAGGTGCAGACTCCTCTAGGGTATTTAGGGTAGGGCCTGGGTGGGTGGGGTTTCTTTCTTCCCCCCCCTGCTTCCTATATTGTTTCTCCCTCGTTAGAAATGACACTGCTGACAGCGTTCTTTCTCGGCAGTTTACATGCCACAGAATATGCTGAAGTTGTCTGGCAGCTTCCATGATGAGGGTAATCATCCTCGCAGACGCCAGCCCTCGTGCACCTGCACTGGGCTCAGGCGCGGCAGCGCGCGGGGTGGTGGTGGCGGGTCCTCGCCCTCCATTCGGCCTCCTTCCTTCTTGCAGGCTTGAGCCTGCCCTACGGCTCAGCAGGGGCTGGACTGCTTCCTTCAGCCACCCCCCCCCCCAGGGTGTGCGGGGAGGGACGTGGGGAGAAGGGGTGACACTGAGGCGTTTCTCAGCCTTGCGCGGCTGCCTGCTAATAGACTGGGCTCCTGGGAGTGCCTGAAGGCTTCCTGTATGAAGAGTAATGGGGCCATCTCCCCAGGCGCGATCAGAAAACAGCGGCCACTTAGCTCTCCGGCTAGGTCAGACCAGAATCAGAGTCCAAGCTACATGGGAGGAAGCGACTGTCACGTGCGGGACTGACTTCTGTGTCTTGTGGCATGTTCTCAGAAACCTCACCAAACATTTATCCCAAAGAGAGAGTGAGGGTGTTCTGGAAACCCGGAGACAGTGCATTAAATGTGACCAGTAGTTCCTGAGTCCATGGTGTGCCGTCTCCTCCCAGGCCCTGCTAGGGGACAGACTAGTGTCCTCCGAGGAACCATCCCCGGGAAATCAATTTTCTATTGATACAAAAAATACGCGCTCAAAGAATTAAGAGGACGTTTGTTAGCCGAGTGACACCGATCTGGAAGGAAAGGTAGGATTTCCTTAAGGATGGAGAAAGAAGGATCCTGGGACAGCCATAGATTTTAAATTCTCCCAGCTAATATCAGATCTGGTTGCAGTTAAGAACCAGTATTGAGTCACAGGGGTCTCCCCCTGCCCAAAAAAAAACCCAGGAAGGGACTAGGGTCTGGGGAGGTGTCACTATAGAGTGCATTTCTGTCCGTGCAATGACAACTCCGGTGATGGGAACAAACCTGAAATGGGAGTGAGAGAGGGAGCGATGGGGGCAGGGGGCAGGGCCTAATCACTCCAGAAAGGAGAAATTAAGTCCTGAAATTGTAAGAGTTGAGATGTTGTTTTCAGAAGGCTTAAAATGTGACTGCAGTGATGACAGGTGTAAGTTCACCTGCTTAACAGCTGGAAAGAAGCTTAAAAAAGGAGTCCCTGGACTGGATCGCAGCTGGAAAGAAAGAGCGTAAAGAAATGAGACCATGAGTTCTATTGTGAATGGCACCTTGTGTCTGCCCTCTTGGGTCCTACGACTATTTTTAAACTACCCCTATATTTCTTGGTATCACTTGGAATTGCTCAAACTTGACTTGGCTGCTTTATTGTCTTGTTCCAGTGAAGAATACTTTTCTCTATCAAAAACAGGAACGAACAGGCTATGTGGAATAGAGCTCCTGGTGTTCTGTGTGGGAAATTAAATTCTAGGCCTCAGTTAAAGGAAGGTGCGAGCTGGGATTGCAACTATGCAGGAGACACAGCCCCTGATTTTATTTATTTATTTATGTTAAAGATGTCTGTATTTATCTGAGAGAGAGAACACACGTGTGGGGAGCTGAGGGCAGAGGGAGAGAGAGTCTCAAGCAGACTCCGAGCTGAGTGTGGAACCCAACTCGGGGCTCGATCTTATGACCCTGAGCCGAAACCAAGAGTCAGATGCTTAACAGACCGCCACCCAGGCGCCCCAAAGCCCCTGCTTTTAAATTGGCCTTAGTCTATTAAAGGAGGGGGACAAACAATCAGACAACGTATGTACTATTTTAGACCGAAGAAGCTGAGATGTTTTCAGCAGACATACGAGCCCCTCCCCCCCCATCCAGGCAGGGGCTCAGCAGTGATTTTCTGGAGAAGGAAGGCAATGCCGTGGTAGTCAGAGAAAGCAGGGTGGGAGGGGAGCGACCTGTGCAGCAGTTCGGAGGCATGAGTGAGCACGGCACGTTTGGGGGACAGGAGGAGTTCTGAACACCACACCCCCAGGAAAGGGGCATAATGGTAAAGACAGTCGCTGGACAAGTACACAGGGCCGGGCTCTGCTGGGTCTGTGTTCCATTCATTTGCCATTCAGTTATTCCTCCGTTCACAGTTCCGAGTGTTTACTATGCACGAAGCAAGAGACTGAGCACCGTATGTTAAAGGAAGCTGAGAATAATGATGAGAATTTGTGGATGAAAAGGATCGCAGGTGAGGTGTAGTTGGCTCTGGGTGCCGAGAAGAGAAAGGGGTTGATGCCCGACTAACGTACGGACCGCTGTCCTCCTCATGCCCCTGCCGTCCTCGGGCCCCAGCCACAGAACACAGTCTTGGTGACAGTCTGCAACTAAGCGTCAGGTTCACTTTCCTTTCCTGGACTGAAAATATAAATGTAGGAACGATGATGGGGCATTCAGCGGTGAGGAAATGAGTCAGGGACTAAGTAGAAGCAAGCTAGATGGTTGAGCAGTTTCCTTAAACGATATATGAAAGGAGAATCTTGAAAAGGAATAGGGTTTGACTTGACTTTATATTCAGAACTTATAAAAATGCCGGGCGACGTGCACTCAGCAGAGCATTAGTGCATTAGGAGGCCATAATCTAGTTGCGTTTCTGAAGTAACTCCAACCAAGAAATGAAAAATGAGGGTGTTCGATTTCTGCGGAATCAATTTTTGGAAAAAAAAAAGTAGTGAATAATGGATGCAATAGAATGGAATAACTGAATAATACAATGGGAAGGAATTAGGAACAAAAAAGGGAAAAGAAATTGCTCAGAGATAATCTGATCCGTGGCAAAGGGTTATAAACTACCATTTTTAGCAATAAAGGTACTTTGGGGCCAGGGAAAAGAATAAGGAAAATAAAAAGTAATTTAAGATGAAAAAAAAAAGAGAGAAACATGTGAAATATTAAACACTTGGGCCATGCAATATTGAAAAGACAGAACAAAATTAAAATAATATATAAACTTTGACAGTTTCTACTTTTTAAAAAAAAAGCCGTATTGCCTCAGCCTGGCCCCCAACTACTGACACCTTCCCAGGGGCCCTCACTCAAAGCCCTTGGGGGACACACTGAGAACGGGCTGGGGGTGGGGGTATGATTCTCCTTTATCTCCTTCTTCAGGCAACTCAGAGTTAGCCTCTCCCCTGTGCCCACTGCTCCGGCCACACAGTTGGAAGAATTCCAAGAAAGCGCTCGCTCTGAAGACAGCGTGGCCGAGGTTCTGGAGACAAAATGATGAAGTACATTCACGGAAAGATAGTTCTAATGAGAGATGTGATCCTTTTATTCTGGAACCTGTGTTCTGGGGCCAACAAAGCCTCTTACCCCTTTGATCTTTTCTTACAGTCGATTTCTCTAACTCAGTGGTCCTGGCCCAATGGCATCAGCCTTACCTGGGGACTCATTGGAAAATGCAGATTTTGAAAGTCCTGTCCCAGACCTGCTGATTTCAGATGAGGCCTAGACAGCTGAGATCTCTGATTCCGCCGCACATTTAAGTGTGAGAACCCTGGTTCTGTTTCTCAGCCCCGTTTGTGCTGGCCATTCTTCCCCGCTGAAGCCCGGGGCCGAGCTGGGCGCTCCTCACATGTGCTCTTTCTTAATGCTCGGAACAACTTCATGGAATGCTTCTTTGTTACTTGCCAGTCCTACGGGAGACAGGACTGAGGCTCTATTCGAGAAAGGTACCTGTCCAACGTCTCAGTGAGCTTCAGTGTAAGAGCTGGGGTTTGGATCCAGGGCTGGCCAGTGCCAAAGTCTGTGCTCCTTTCTCTACACCTTGTTGTTTTCTCTGAGCGCCACAACCTTTTCTTTGCTTTCTTTTTTTTTTTTTCCAAAGATTTTATTTATTTATTTAGAGGGAGGAGGGGCCGAGGGAGAGAAAGAAAGAGAGAGAAACTCAAGCAGACTCTGCAAGGGTTCGATCTCATGACCTCAAGATCCTGATCTGAGTCGACACCAACATCTGAATGCTCAACTGACTGAGCCACCCAGGGTCCCCACCACAACCTTTTGTAATTCAACTTTCCATTGTTCAGCCAAAGGTTCTTCCTCTTTTAAGCCTCCTATGTCCCACCTCAGAGTACATCCGCACGTGCCTCCTCCTCGTTGTGCCGCTTGGAGGGAGAAGGAGATTCGTTTCCAGGGGTGACTCTTCCACTCTGCTCTTCATCGAGATTCCTCTTCCTCCCTCATCTGTCTGGCGTTTTCTACCTTTTCCTGTCCTTTATTTTCTCTTCATTAGCCCTTCTGATCCCTCGTATCTTTTCCAAAAACTACTTGTCTCTTGTTTCTTTTCTCTTTAACCATCAGACTCCCTCATTGTCCCTTCTCGTTTCATAGTCTCTCACTGAGAATGTCACCCAGTCCCAGGATTTTTCTCTGGATGAAATCCAAATCTGAATCTCCAGTCTGACCTCTTTCTCAAGCTCCAGACCCATGGTCAAGCTTCTTGCTGGACATCTTACCAACCTCAGCTCAGTGTGCCTAAAATGGATCTGATGGGTCCCTCCTCACATTTGCTCAGCTCTCCATCTTTTCTGCCAGGAGAGGAAACCTGTGCTCTCCCCTCTTTCACATTCTCTATCCATGCAGTCCTTGTGACCTGATAACTCCTCTTTAAAATATCCGCCAGATCTGGTGCTCTGAATTATATTCCCCAACTAGATTACAAGCTCTTTGAGGGATGGACAGAATCTTATTTCCTTACGTGTCTCCACCTAGCTCATTGCTTCAATGTTAGAGGTGCTCCAAGAATGTTAAATGATTATGTAGAGAAATTATGGGAAATAAAAAAGTAGCAATCTTTTTTATTCTCCTAGGAAAAGGAAAGAAATAGCAGGCACTGTAAAGGTAAGTTAAAATAATTTATTGACAGCCAGGGTGACTGTTAAAATGCTTGCTGAGTTATTAGTCCCAGAGGAGCAAAAGGAGGGAGACCTGAAAGACTTATCAAATAATGAATCAGAGGATGGTCCCTGTAGCCTCTTGTTAAGAGGCAGAGATATTTCAACATCTCAAGAATCAAGTACTACAATCTTTTATGAGACTAGAAAATCATTGTAGGTCTCATAAATTTCCCTCTTCTCATTGTTCCAAAGGCTTAATTTAGGATGAGTCACTCCATAAATCTAGACAAAGATGACTAATGATTATAATAACAATATCATAAATTATATAGTGCTTTTCCTCCTAAGGAAAACTGTATCTAATTTATTCTCACAATACTCTTCATTGGTTGTGAGGACCAGGGATCCTCACAACCCTGTGAGGTGGCCCGGGCATGGCGATGGGCCCACCCGTTCATCCTGAGGGCATGCCACTTCCGGTGGTTGCATCTTCTTGTCTAGCCAAGCTTGCTTCAAGTGGATTACGACTCCCTCCTCACCTTTGTCAGTCTCCAAGCCCTTGCTTAGTTTTCTTTCCTTCTACTGGTCATATCACGTTCACTACCTTCTGTAATAAAATGTTGTAACTTTCTCATTATTTAACTCATTGCCCCAGAAACTCAGAGAACCTAGCCATAGGGAAGTAAAAAAAAAAAAAAAAAAAAAAAAGGTTAAAAATAAATAAATAAATAAATAAACCAAAAAACAAACTCTGCAAAATGAATTTTAGGTCAGTTTTCTAAAAATAATTATAATACTAGCTAACTCCTTTCTCATAATAGGTATTTAAAGTTACTGCAATTGAAAGTTCTCTTTTTGGTATATTCATTTCAGATAGCACTGTTAATGCCGATGAAACAGGAAATATGCGTGTTTTTAATATATCCTCAATTGCGGTTTACCAAATTATACAAGATGGATAATAAAGCACATAGTTGTTTACTAGGTGACTTGGTTAAAGTCACAGATTTAGTAATGCTGTGATCATAGTGTTTGAGTCACTAAAATATGAATCCATATCTTTTGCTACTCAGTTTATTATGTGACCCGTAAATTTTTATTTTATAAAAATTTAAGAACTTTACAATATTTTCCCTAGTAAAGCCTTGCCGATGAGTTAATTTATGAACAGTTACTTTAAGAATAGTGCCTTGCGGGATGCCTGGGTGGCTCAGTGGGTTAAAGCCTCTGCCTTCGGCTCAGGTCGTGATCTTGGGGTCCTCGGATCGAGCCCCGCCTTGGGCTCTCTGCTCAGCGGGGAGCCTGCTTCCCCCTCTCTCTCTGCCTGCCTCTCTGCGGACTTGTGATCTCATCTCTCTCTCTGTCAAATAAATAAATGAAATATTAAAAAAAAAAAAAGAATAGTGCCTTGGTTTTTAAAATTATTTCTTTACGAATTCAAAATACTTTGCCCATATTATTTTTAATGACTTCGTAAGATGGTAATGAAAAGAGCAGGCCTATTCTTGTCTCTCACTTCGTAGATGAGTTGATAATACTCTTCATCCTTCCACTCATTTATTCCGCAAGTATTTGTTTATTGCCAACTGTATGCCAAGAACTCTCCTGGGTGCTGAATATATGAACAAATCAAAGGATCCTCTTTGAGAAGCTTGGAGCTTTAAATGAGATACAGACATGAAACAAAGAGACACATAAAGGCATACATACCTGCAGAGTACGATTACTGAATCGAGAGGGACACGAAGTCCGACGAAGAATCCAAGAAGGCGTCTTTGAGGAAGAGACATTGTTGTGGGACTGAAGTCTGAGAGTTCGGCTGAGTGGCACGCAGATGAGCAGCTCCTGTGACTGCCCGGCGTGGAGCTGAGAACCTGAGCAGACTGTGTGCGTGGTGCTGATGGCGGCGAGAAGGGAGAGGGTTACAAAGTGAGGCAGAGGAATTGGGCGTGGGTGGACGAGCTGTGAGATGGTGCATCAGTCTTGCCCATGTTCGGGATTTGAGATGTTAGGGAAACTCTTAAAAGGTTTAAGCAGAATCATATTTTTATTTCGAAAGGACTGTGCTGGCCACTTTGTGGGAGCATAGGTTGGAGAGGTACAAGAGAGGAGGACCAACTAGGAAGCTCTCAGTAAGTATCGGGGTGCTCACTGTAAAGGGGGGCACATTTAAATTTTTCGAGTCAGAACAGTAGGACTTCGTGATGGCGTGGATGGAGCCTGGTGGGGATGAAGGAGATTGAGATGCTCTAAGTCTCCGAGTCTCTGGCTGCTAGAGGCAGAAGGAACCGCAGGTGCTACCAAATTCAACTCCCCATTTGAGAGCCAACAGAATTGAGGTTCCAAGAGGTGGAACAAATAGTTATTTTACCGTAGGTAAAGAAATGAATGTTTTTCAAGGTCAAAAGAATGAGCCAACAGAATTAAAGTAGTCTGTGTATATTTAATTCTTACCTCTAGGAAAAATACTCGGAATAACTATTATGAGAAACTCGCCCTTTACTTTATAAATATTTGCAAAGGATCTAAGCATATAGGAAAAAGTTTCCCATTCCTTTTCCTGTGTGTTTAAGTGACTCATCAGTTGGGAGAGCCACCTCCTCGTCTGGTCAGTTTCACAAGCTAGTAACACTGGAAAGTCATTCCTTGATATTCAGTCCAAGTTTTCTCTCGTCCAATGACAGATGTTATATTTTAGTTGGAAATATAAGAGGAACCAATATTCCCTGATCTGCCCCTAAAAAGAAGATAGGGAGCTCTATCCTGTAGGTGAAGTATATTCCTGCATGCAAACTTTTATTTAATTTTTTTTGTTTCTTTTCGCTGATGCAGAGAGAATTGAGTGCTGAGAAATGAATCCCAGTCCTTAGCCCTGTTTGGGCAGTGTGGCATATTCTTTGAAAGTTTGATTATTTGTTAAAATAAGTGATACTTGTTAATCAGTCTGTAAGGAAAATGAGGTTTATATTTATGATAATAATAATTCTATTTTAATAATGATCGTCAATATATACAGAGCCAATATCTATATGCCAGGCCCAGTACCAGAACTGGTAACGTGCACTATTTCCTTGAGTCAGACGGCTCATGGTGGCAGAGCTGAAGTTCAAGCCCAAGTCTGTCTGATTACAGAGCCCATGTTCAAAGCCATTCTTCTGTATATTCATTCATCCATTCAATAAATGGCAAGAAGTTGTGTGCCAGGACTGTCCAGGAGACTGGACAGTGACTAAAACAGACAAAAATCCCTGCTTTCATGAGCTTTTATTTTGGCGCAGGAAGAGATAAAAATAAAGCATAGCAAATAAGTAAAGTCCATAGTGTGCTAGAAAGTGATAACTGGCATGGAGAAAAATATATGTGGGTAAAAAGAGGTGTACTTTCAAATGGAAGGGTTGGAGAGGGAGGGCATCATCAGGAAGGTAGCATTTGAGCAAGGACTGAGTTCTTGTGGCTATTGAAGGGAACAGCATCCTAAGCAGAGGGAATGGCAGTGCAAAGGCTCCCCTTCAGGAGGGGCCTGGAATGTTTGAGGACTGGCAGGGAGGCCATTGTGGCTGCATTGGAGGAAGTAGGGAGGGGTATTGAGGGGCCAAAGTGGGGTTGGGGATGGTAGTCAATGCAGTCAATGATGGAAAGTCAGATTGTACTGTAGAGTTTTTCAAGCCAAGGTACTTAAAAAAATAATAACTCTTGTATAAGCATACCGTTTGTCACAATGTTACAAGGTAAGCCTTATCCACACTGTGTTAGATGTCTCCAGGAGTTGGTAAATGATAGTGGTTGCTGCTCTCTGGGGATGTCTGAGCTGGTGAGGAAGGAGGACTGACTCAGGAAGTCAGTTGTGTGGCTGGACTTCAGGTAGCCAAGAGTGGGGTGGGTTTTATTCGCAACTTCGCAACTGATCTGTACGTCTGCTGTTATAGTGCTTCAGAGTAGTGTTTTTCAAACTTGAATGTGTGTGTTAGGCATCTGGGGGCTCATGTTAAAATGCAGGTTCTGATTCAGTGGGTCTGAGCCCATTTCTAACAAGCTCCCCAGTGAAGTCAGCCCTGCCTACCGGCGGTCCCTACATTGAAAAACCGGGCTTTTGAGTTTGCAGAAGACTTTCCTACACATCATCTCATTTTAATTTGGCTCTTCGTCCAAGCCCTGAGTTAATTGGTTCAGATAGTATCGTCTTCATTTACAAATGAAGAAATCAGAGTTCAGAGGGGCGAGATGACCTGACAGAGGCTGGGTGGCCAAACGACAGAGCCGTGACCTGAATTTAGTTCCCTGGCTTCCAGACAGCAGCTGCCCTGATGCCTTTTAAGATCAAATACATAAAAGCATGCTAATTAATGCTTTTGGCTAGTGCGTGTATGCATGCGCGTGTGCGCGCACCCACACCCACACGCACACACACACACTCACACACACTCTCTCTCACACACACACACACACACACACACAGTTGGGGTGGGAGGGGGAATGCTATAGCTTCTCTAAAGCTGCAGCTGCCCAGAGGCCTGTCTTGGCAGTGGTCTCTGGAAACGATCCAGTCATCACAACATGCCCTGGAAATGTCTTCCCGTGTGCCTTCCTCCCGCGGGCTGCTGGCCCCCGCCTCGGATGGGAACATTTTCTTCACATCCACTTTGCACACGAGCTTAACTGCGTTTCATCTACCTCTGAGACAATCTGGTCTCGTGCTCTTCTTGCCCGAGTCAGAAAGTTATTTATTATCAAGCTGGAAAAAACTGGTTCTTCTCACCCAAGGACAGCACTGTTCTCAGAAATGAAGCCCATCACTTCATACTGAGCTCCCGCTTCCTGGGACAAGCAGAAATCTTTGAAGCATTTCCAACCAAATCCTTGGAGAGGTAAACATATTTTTCAGCCGCAGGATTCCAGGTTAAAGAAGTGTGTCCCCCCCTTGTTTACAAAGCATCGCAGCAGCTGTTCGGAGGCCTCCACCCCCCTGGACAGACAGGCGTTTGGAAGAGGTACTGAGCCCCGCCAGACAGTCTGCTCAGGCTCGCCCCTCTGGGAAGCGTTCACTGCCATCAGCCCCTCCAGCAGTGCGGGGGGCTCCATGCAGCGACGGCACCGGGGACGCGCCTGCCTGGCTGCTCCGATCCCGTTTTATTAGTGTTAAAAAACAAAACAAAACAAAAAAAACCTCTCGACTTTTTTCTGCAAATGATAGTTAAAGAGAAACTCCCAACTCCACCCTCTGCTCCCTAGTGGGAGACGGGGCTTCAGAGACACAGACATGAGTTTCCTGGGGACTGTGGGGAGCAGTGCTGCACCCCCTTCCTCGGGGTGCCTGCGTGCTACCCCCCCCCCCCCGCCCCTGCTTGGACACTCTGCTTCTGTCCTGTGCGCTCTGTGAAGTCCTTCTGGGACCCACTGGTTTACAGGGACTGCTCGCTTTCGGATTTCCCAGAACGCACAGTGTTTTCACTGTTCGTGAGCCTTGCCCTGTGCTGTCTCGGCCGGTCGTACCACTCATGGTGCCGACTAGGGCTCGCACGTGCGGCAGGGCTACTGTTCATTTCACACGGTGCTAAGCACTGCTTAGGCACGACCCCATTTCCCCTCAAGAGCACCTCATCGAATCGGCATTATTATCCCCATTTTAAGATAAGAAAATTAAGGCGCTGAGAAATGATATTGTCCAAGGCCGTACAGCTCATAAATCAGAGAATCTAGACTGGTACCAGGTGTGTTTGGACCCTTGTTATCTTTGAAATATATAAAGATAATGCCTCTTCTCCCGTGATGCTGAGAGAGGTGTCAATAAACTGATGAATAGTAGCACTTTAATAAATATCCCCGTATTTCAGCAAAAACTCCTTTGGAGGAACTTCCACCTTCATATCACCACCCATTATTACTACGACTAGGACTAATACTACTACTATCTGTGACTCCATATTCACAGGTAGTTGTATTAGCTGTAGCTATGTTGTGTGTGTGTGTGTGTGTGGTTGTGTGTGTGTGTTTGCTTGCTTGCTTGTTTCAGACATCTTTGGCGGAACCACCCAATTTCTACTCTTAGTCCATCTGCTTGGGGTAAGTGTGACCTTCTCCTTTACCCCCTTCCTCTGAACCTGGCACCCAATCCTTACCAATAGAATGTCCCATACTACTGAACGTGGGGATGGACCAGAGTCCAGCCAACCAGAGACTGATAAGAAGGACAAATTTGAGATGGTGGGTACTAAGAATGATATGAACCCAAGTCTGCTGGGGGTCTGTAGGAAAGCCAACCCACAAAGAAAGCCAGCCCAGAAGAGGGTAAAGCTTAGAGATGAGAAGACATAGTTTTAATGAGAGATTTGAACTCCTGGATCCAGCTGGGCTTTATTCCTAGATTTTTCAGATATAAGAACAAATAAATTCCCTATTTTTGTTTAAGCTATTTTTGAGTTGGATTTTTTCTCTTATAATTGAATGAGCCTGGACTAACCATTAAAAAAACCCTCCCATTAAAACTAACACTAAAATTGGAGCATGTGGCCCCTTTTCCTTTAAATAACAGTCATTTGACCAGCAAGGGTTTGCTCTCCTTTTTATCTAGACTAGTACTGTCCTGTAGTATTTTCTGTGATGATTGGAATATTTTAGAAATGGTCAAGATCTGCATTGTTCAATACAGTAGCCATTAGCCATGTGCACCACTGAGCATTTGAAAAGTGGCTGGTGTAATTAAGGCACCAAAATTTTAATTTTACTTGTTTTGAACTTAAAGAAGTACATGTGGCTCGTGGCTGTCATATTAGGCAGCAAGGTTCTAGACCACCTCTGCACTACAGGAGCAGATCTAGAAACACTGAATGATTCCACTGTAGTTGGTGGGATGGCCAAAGAATTGTAGCTTACTCTCTCTGTTTTTGGTGGGTTCCTGGGAGTCCTTCCATCTGTGTGAATCCAGAGCTCATGCTCATCCTCCTGGAAGAGGCTCAGAGAGGGAGGCGACTTGACTAAGTCTTCCAGTGGCAAATGCCTTAACAGCTCTGTGCAATGGCAGAGGAAAGAAAGCTTACTTTTTGAACATGGCTGCCCCACTCTGGTCCATCTGCCCCGACATCCACTGTGAGCCAAGCCCTGGGAGGTCATTGTCCTTGCAGCTCCTTACAGTCTAACACTGTGGTAGAAATGAATAAAGAAAGATAGACACAGCAATATTCAGATTCTTCTTATTTGTCTTCTAAGTCTTCATCTGAATTTGCAGAAAGTGGAGACAAATCTTAAGCTATTACTCAACTCGAAATTCATCTAGTTGTCACGAATTTTTGGAATTGGGCAGACTGGATTTGAATTCTGACTCCACCATTGAACACATGTGAAACCTCCATGGACCCATTTATGTTCTTTGGATGATGAGTTTTTGCCACTGCAAACAAGTAGGGCAATTGCCTCTAGCTCATGGTGACTTAGTATTAAGCGAGACAGTACATGTGAAAGATATAAATGTGGCCTGTCGTTACTGTGTCCTATTGTTACTGACATCTATGGGGTAACATTCTCAGTAACGAAGGGCACAAACCATGTTGATGATTCTTTACAACTTTCCACAGCCGGGCTCCTCACTAGGCATCCTCTCCATCTGAAATTGAGCTGAAAGCCTGAATGAAGGTCCTCTCCCCAAATTACTCAGTCTTTACTGAGGTAAAGATCGCGGTCCGAGAAGTGAGTGTCTGCCTGGCATAATGACTGCTTTTCACTGCTTGCCGACTTTCTTTGCATCTTTCAAAGATGTCAGGGGTTCTCGCCAGTGGGGTTTAAAAATAGTCCATGTTCTTCCTTTCCCAGAGGCTGAAACACAAAACCCCTTAACAGAGACATTAGACAGCAGCTTCCCTAAAACTCTGGCGGGGAGGCGTGTTCCTGCCCAAGCTGCCTCTCTGGGCATGGTTCACAATGATTGGATTGGAGTTCAGGAAGCATGTATTTAAAAGATACATATTGCGTATCTCCTACTTTCCAGCCACCGTGCAGGCTACTGAACTTACAGGAAGGAATAACACAGATGGTCTACAGCTGCCCTCCTGGGGCGTGTTGTCTAAAGATGTGGCCCCATGGCTAAGCGTGGGGGATGTTTTAGTGCCTTGTTTACAGGTTACTAGTCATTTCCCCGGATTATTTTCTCATTAGGAGAGCACCATTGATGGAGCCTCCAGGTAAGTATGAATGGGTTGAGAGAACGTTACTTGATTAGACGCCGAGGCTTTTCTTCAGTGTTTTATTCTCATCATGCATCAAGAACATGCCTAGGGTTCATAGCAGATAAGCAAGTGGCAGGATTCATGCACAGTGGCACAATTCTGTGCATTCGAGGAAAGGGGAGGCCTGTAAAGTCATATCATCACATATTGAGTCCCCGCAAACTGTTGGCTCATGTTATTCAGACTTGTCTGTCATACTTGCTTCAAAATAGGACGGAAGTATTTCAACATACAAACTTTGAGGAGCAGGTTCATCAGCATCAATATCTTAATAGCTAGAGTCTCCATTTATGGTGGTTTTTTTTACACACATTAATGCAGAAGTCATGGCAGACACTGGCAGGATTTTGGAAGCAGCGAGTCTCGAGTCTCAGGGTGGAGGCTGTTTTCAGTAGCTTGGGAAAAGCATGGTTCTGTAAATTTACACGATCACAAAAAGTTAATGGGATCCTGTCCGTCATTCCCCCGGAATGCTGTTGGGATTGCAGTAAAAATTGGAGGAATCAGTGGGCTTGCGAAAGGGGGCTTCCGTGTCGCATCATCTATTCTGACTTCTATCCGAGGTGACTGCAGTGTGTAGCTACAGTCACTGGAAAGGGATGAACACAGAAGTTTTGATGCAACTTGGGTTCCACTTACTTGAGAGGACCTTTATTGAGTCACCTGCCCCATGAAATACCATTACCAATAGTGCACATGTACTGGATTGTCTTAGATCCTTCTCAACACGTTTCTCTGAGGTAGGCACTATGGTTTGCTGCCGTTTTACAGATGAGCCTACTGGGAATCTAGAATTAAAATGACAGGCCCAAGAGGAGGCAAAAGGCAGTGAGAGATCTGGATTGCATGCAGGTGTGGAATATTTGACCCCAAAGCCCATGCTTTAAACCCACAATACCTGAGGGTATGAATGCATTGTCAACTTCTTTCTAGTCCCTAATGGGTTTTGTCCATGGTTAAGTTCTTGATAAATTCTGGTCAGCTATAAGTTCGAGGCTCTGTGGTAGAGTGGGGTGGGGGATGGGAGAGTTGAGCTTTAATTCAAATTAAAGAAAAATTGTTTTCAGTACCTGCTGGATCCCACTGCAACCTGCCATTTCTCTATACCTTTGAAATCCAGAGAAACTGGGTCAGCATCACCAGCTCCACATCATGGTTATCGTTCCTGACCTCAAACCTCTCTCGTCCTGACTCCACCTGGGGTCTGTTTCTGAGCTGTTTTGATGCGAAATCTACCCCCTGGGTGTTTCCACAAAACATCTAACCTCACGACGCCGTGTTTCTCTAGCCCTCTTCTCGGAAGGTTCCGAGCCACACTGCAGAGTCAAAGGTATTTTGCTAGTATCCTGCTGGCTGTTGGCCCTCAAACTCGCTTTCCCCTTCCACTGCTACCTAGTCCCAGACACCCAAATCCTACGCACACACGCTCCCTGGATCTTCTGAAAGTCCAAATTTGCGCCCCCACCGGGACACTCCTACTGCAGCTTCCCCACGAAGCAGCACACATCCTCCTTCACTCTTTGTCTTTGGAAATCTGGTGAATAAAGTCCTCTCCATTTCTGCATTCATAGAATTTTATGTACCTTGCCATTTAATCCTCGCGATCACTCTGTGAAGTAGATGTTTTGTCCCTATTTTATGATGAAAACACAGACTCAGAAACGTGATTTGCCCAGGTTATCGCTGGGGCAGCTATGTTAGGAACCTTCGCTCTTTACCCAGGCTCTTTTGCTTTCCGCACTCCCTCTTGCCTCCCCAGTGTGACGGAGGCATGCGGCACGGGGGAAAGAAAGGATTTTTCCTTAGCTAGCCGGCTCCAGTGATCTCTGTTTCTTTAGGGGAGCGCTATTGACAGCTTGGGTGGGATGATTTGCTGTAGGGCACCCTCTTGGGGGTTGCTGGGAGCCTGGCTTCCCAGGTCCCACCCACAAAATGCTGGTAGGGTACTCAGTCATAGTGGCAACCAGCAAGATGTCCCTAGGCGTGTTTGAGGGTCACTTTTTGGGGAGGGGTAGTCCCTACTCTATGAAGAGGAGCAGATGATCCCTAGAGATCAATGGACTGATCACTCTTCCTTTCTGTACTACTCAATTAATTGGAAGGCTGATAGGAGCAGAACAGCCTCTACTAATGTTAAAATAGCATCATGAGCAAAATGGTGAGGGAAGAGCAGAAGCCAGAGGGAAAAACAGAATATATACCCTCCTCTGCTCTGATTCTACCTACGGAAGACCCAGATTACAAGGTCATTCTCTCCCCTGGAATTAGGTTGTGGGAATCCAAGCCATCAGGGAAGCAAGGTCAGGAAGTGAGCCTTTGGGAAGCAGCAAGAAGGGGGTGAACCAGCATTTAGTGGTGGTAAAATCACTGGAGAAGAGGAAGAAGGATCTGGATCTGGTTTTTGCTGGGTTGTAAGTCACTGTGTAATCTTGAGTACTCGCCTTCTGACCTACAGAATAAGAGAATTGGATCAGGGGATGGCTAAGAGTCTTCTTAGCCATGTTTCTAAGTTTGGGGAGTTTGGGGGGAGATCAGAAATGCGGATCATTTTGTTTACTGAGAGTTCTTAATACTTTGGTTGTTGTGTACAGTTTTGCCTGCTAATGACTTCCATATTTCTCAGCTGCTTCAGCCTGAATCATCTTTATCCCTTAGGAGGAAGGAAAGTCCAAGTCCATGATTTGATTCTGTTCAGAAACCATAACCCTCGGGCCCGGGCTCAGGGCCGGTGCTGTACTATTTATTCCTGCTGGCAAGTCACAGGCTCTTGGTTAGGGAGATACATGATCTTAAATGTTAGCAGAGTCAGATGTGCTCAATGGAAACAGTCTGGCTAACTCGCAACAGATTCTCAGCCCTCTTGGCTGTCCTCCAGAAATCATGTCTGGTAGGATTTCTGCAACAGATCTGATAGTTGCTGACTTAGAGAACGTGTAAGCTGTTTGTGAATTCATGGTGAATGGTCCTAATTCCAGACACAAATTCCCATTGACAGTTAAGAGACTAGAAATGTACAGAAAATGCATTGAAAGCTTATTTGTGAAGTGGGCGCGCGCGCGTGTGTGTCTGTGTTTGTGTGTGAGAAATGAAGGGAGGGAAGGAGGGGGGGAGAGAAGGAGAGAGAGGGAATGAGTGTGTGAAATATGAAAATAACTTAGGTGGGTAGAGGCTACAGACCTTCGAAGTGGAATCTTCTATAAAGGTGGCTACATAAGGAAGGAATAGACTAGAATGATGAGCTCTAATGATTTTTCAACACAGAAGATAATATAACCTCACAAGACATAACTAAAACTTCGCATGCTCTACCAGAAGGACAGTATGTAACTTTTGATAACTGAGAGAAGCAGGGTGGGCAGACATAAGACACAGGAGAGGTGATAAAATTTACCAGAGTTTACAGATTGGTGTCATTTATTTTGTGTTCCAGAACATCAAGGAAACTTTTGGTAAATGATCAGATTATTTTCTAAGGATTTTTTCCCCATTTTGAAGCACTAATGATTTTTGTGTTTTTCACTTTTCACTACATATTTCATCGAGCCTGGCCCTATCTCAGATGCCATGCACACGGTACTCTCTTGCATACAAACGTGTGCGTGTGTGTGTGTGTGTGTGTGTGTGTGGTGCAAAGGGTAATGTGTGGAGTTTGGAAAGATGAGAAGTGGTTATTTTGATATCTTTTCCAGATTTGCTACTTGTTTGCAAAGTGACAATTCTAGAACAGCAGAGAAAAAATAATATTAATACCTAGTAATTGTTTGTGTGCCTTATCACTAGTTGGTCAGTTTTCTGCTGTTAGCTTCTCTGTGGAAACAGTTCTTTAGGGTGGGCAGATGCATGGATATAGTTGTGTAGACACGTACATTGTTGCTTCTTTGAAGACTAAATAGAGTTTGAAGAGACATCCTAATTCTTAGCATGAGTCTAGAGAAATGAAATTGTGAGGGTCAGCTCTTAAATGGGTGATGTTGGTAAGTTAATTTTGGAGAGCTAGAACTTAACTGGTTTTACTGGTAGAACATTTCTTCCTAGCTTGTGTTGTGTGAAGACTATGTTAGGAACCTTTAGATGTGCATTTCCTCGTGAAAAAAGTTCAAGTTATACAATTATTATGGAATATTTTGTTTTACACCTCTAGTTGTAATGGTAAGTAGGTTTAAAAGATTAAACGAACGTATCTGGGCTCTCTAAAAAAAAAAAAAAAAAAAAAAAAAGAAGTGCATTTGCTCCTTCAGGTGACGGGCTGGCGATGAACACATTTATGTAGTATTAGGTTAGTAACGTCTAAATGGAACTTTACTGGCTTGAAGGAGTTAAAATCACTTGTTGTTGAATCACCTGAGCTGCTGTACACAGACTGGTTACTCTTGAGTCGGGACAAAAGAGCCCGGTAAATTTACAAACGGCAAACCTGGAATCAAATCACTTGAGTGCCTTAGTACTTGTTCTGGTTATCTAATGTACGTACCAATTATTCCTAAATGTAGTGGGTTAGGAGAACTTAGTATTTTCTGTCACAGTTCTGTGCGTTGGCTGTGACTCACAGAGGACCCCATCCTACACAGTATCGACTGGATGGTTTGCTCTTGGGTTTCTCCCATCTAAAGGCTTGACCAGCTTGACTCACTCACACGGCAGTTGGTGATGGCCATTGGCTCGGAGTTTATAGCTGGGATCGTCTGCTGGAGTACCTACACATGGCTTGAGCGTCTCATGGGAGTTGGGCTCCCAAAAGAAGCATCATAAGAGCTAGCTTTCCGAGAGAGAGTAGCTGGACGTCTCTTTCTGATCTTGCCCCTTAACTCCCAGGATGTCACCTTTGCTGACTACCTTGGTCCAAGTAAGTCAAAAAGGACAACCTAAGTTTAAGGGGAAAGGAATTAGATTCCACTCCATGATGGGGAGTTAGCAATTCATGCTGCAGAAGAACATGTGGAGTAGGAAATACTATCACTGGCATCTGTGGAAAGTACAATTTGTCATAACACTTTTAACTCAATATTGAAGTTGTTTTATGCATATGAATGAAGTCTTTATTTCTAGAAAATCACACTATCCCTGTTAAGACCTTCTTAGAAAAGGATAATGGTAAGAAGATTTACATAATCTGGCAAGACAGAAACACAATGGTGGAATGTTCTGGCACCATGCTGACTTGGGTTTGAATCCTGATTTCACTCCCCCAAGACCTGTGGAACATTGGTCAAGTACAGATATATCATTTATGGGCCCCAATACAAAATGAGTGGTTTTTCAAAACTTGGTAAAAATTTTAATGTAATGGCATCAGATCATTAATTTTCAGTGCCGGCCCCTTTGGACTGCACAGGTAGCTTCCCTGTGAGGCCCTCCTCAGGCTATATAACTTCTCTGAGCCTCACTCATATCTTCAAATTGGGAATAATACTATCTATCTTGTAGGGTGATTATAAAGAAAACTTGAAATGATGTTATGTAACAGTATTTATTAGGTCTATCGATATGCTTTCTAAGCATATTAAGTTCATAGAAGGGGCTTAATAAATAACCATTAAAAGTTAGTAGCAGTACACCTGAAGCACAAATAATCTCATAGAGAAATGGGCAGAAGACATGAGCAGACATTTCTACAAAGAAGACATACAAATGGCCGACAGACACATGAGAAAATGTTCAACGTCACTTGGCATCAGGGAAATACAAATCAAAACCATAATGAGATACCACTCCACACCAGTCAGAATGGCTAAAATTAACAAGTCCGGAAACCACACATGTTGGCGAGGATGCAGAGAAAGGGGAACCCTCCTACACTGTTGGTGGGAATGCAAGCTGATGCAGCCACTCTGGAAAACAGTGTGGAGGTTCCTCAAAAAGTTGAAAATAGAGCTACCCTATGACCCAGCAATTGCACTACTGGATATTTACCCCACAGATTCAAATGTAGTGATCTGAAGGGGCATGTACACCCCAATGTTCATAGCAGCAATGTCCACAATAGCCAAACTATGGAAAGAGCCCAGACATCAACAGATGAATGGATACAGAAGATGTGAGATATATATCCAATGGAATATTACTCACCATCAAAAAATGAAATCTTGCCATTTGGAATGATGTGGATGGAACCAGAGGGTATTATAGTAAGCAAAATAAGTCAATCAGAGAAAGACAATTATCATTTGATCTCACTGATATGTGGAATTTGAGTGACAAGGCAGCGGACCATAGGGGAAAAGAGGAAAAAATGAAATAAGATAAAACCAGGGAGACAAACCGTAAGAGAGACTTTTAATCATAGGAAACAAACTGAGAGTTGCTGGAGGGGGAGAGGGATGGAAGGATTGGGTAACTGGGTGATGGACATTGGGGAGGGTATGCGTTGTAATGAGCACTGGGTATTATATAAGACTGATGAATCACAGACCTGTACCCCTGAAACAAATAATGCATTATATGTTAATTAATTGAATTTAAATAAAAAATTATATAAAAATAAAAAATGTAAAAAAATTTTAAAAAGTAACAGTAGTTGAATTAAAACATAGCTAAGAATCTATTTGGGGGACTTATATCAAGAGGGTTTTTTTTTAATTTCCTTAAAGAAATAAGAGTTTGGTTGCAGGCCACATGCATACCTTGAATCTATCAGTGAGCAGAAAATATATGAAATTTAGAGAAATGCTTGACACATGCTCAGTCATTCCCCTTATAGTATTTGCAATCATAAAAATGTCCACTCTGATATGTTCCAACTTGAGTAGAATTTCTTTTCCAACCATAGACAAGCAATCTTCCGGGTTTCAAATTTAGACATTTTAGTTACTCGAACTATTGAAAAGAATGTTTTATATCAAAAGCAGAAATTGTATATTTCTCTTTAATATTTAACAGCTGAAATGATTTAGGCTCAAATGTCATCTTCAAACCCCAAAAACACCTTTGGGAAGAGACTATATTAAAACTTTTAAGTCCTGGAGGACATTTTAAAAAGTCACAAGTTAATGAAAACTGGACCATTTATTTTCCTGAAAACAACTGTTTTGACATATTTTCCTTACCTGGAAAATTGTTGAGAAGTCATAGCTTGAAGGCGAGATATCTGTATGTATGTCTCCTTTTTCCTAGTGAGTTATCAACACAATGTTTCAGATAAAATAACTGAAAATTGAATATCTTATTCAAATTTGGTTATTAGGGATGGGAGGAGATAGACCCTATGAGGTGATTGTATTTTCTTTCCTTTCATTGGAAAGTTGGTCTCTTTGTTCCCTTCTTCTCCCCACCCACCCTCTTGTAACTTATCTATATTGTCTCTAGAGTCAGAGTGTTAGATGTTTCTTTGGTGATATCACCCCTAATTCATAATGGTGTTGTCAATATCTGGCTAAGAATCCACGTTATCAGTCCTCAGCCTTCTGCTCGAGGATCCGGAGGACATATACCTTCGTGAAATGAATTGTGAGGATTTTGAAGGAACTTCCTACTCAGTTGAAGGAGGACCAGCTCTTCCTGGTAAAATGCCCAACCCTCAGCCGCACTAACCCTGTAGCCCTGGGTAGTGAAGGATGCGCTCCCACATGCAGGGTCGGGGTCTGTATGATCAACCCTGTCCTTTAAGAAGTTGACTGCAGAAGATCTGAGCCAGGCTGGACCAAAAGGCATTAAAATGCTGTCATCATCATCAAAAAAAGATCTCTGTGTCTTTCTGGTTTACTTCAGAGCCTAGCTCCAGGTTATCCACTGACGCTGTCCGGGACCCCAGAGTCTGTCTTCTCGGTTGGTGGCCCCTTCTGTGGCTCTGCTAGTGGTTTGTGTCCTCTCGTGCACGTGTCCTTACACTTACAGACGTCATGCCCACAGCTGCCCACGCTCACATCCGTGCGCCAAGGTTTGTTTCTGTGTCCCCAGCAGGGAGCTTCCTGAATCCTGTTTGGCCTGTGCCTTGTAGGTCTCCTGAAAGGCGCATTTCTGGAAGGGCTGCCGGACTGATGTCCGTGTCTCTAGTTATCTGTCTAGCTTGGTCTTTTCTTTGAGAATATAGCATCCGGTTAATCTCTCCAGGGCATCTTTCCCTGTCTTCACTGGCTTCCTCCTCACTGGAGTGAATGAAAGCAAGTCCCCATCAATGAGGACAGTTGCCAGTGTCTGACTCGGCTGCTTCGTCAAGGAGGGTGACAGTGGGGCCCATCGTGCCATCGGGGCCACAAATCAAACATAGCCGAAGCATGGCCGTCAGATACAATATTGTTTCCTCTGCCCTCCCTACGAGCGAGTGGTCAGAGCCGTAATTACTCCTGATGGCAGGTGGCAGGCCTACATCACATCTTGACATTAGCTTTTAGCTATTTTTTTTATAGCTGCCCGTGTGCTCAGTCAAATACCTGTCTGTCATTGCAATCAGACAGGTCTTAATGTCTCTGCATTACAGAGGAGGACCTCGGCTTCCTTCCAGCCCGTTTATTATGGTCCCAGCGTAGCATTTTATCACACATTCCTTACGCATAGCCTCCTCTCCACCACCACGGAAATCTTCCAAGTTGGCAGCTTCAGTGTCTACTGCCATTAATCTTCACTAGCTGGGATCACGGGGCAAAGGATGATTTATTGCAATTACCTGTTACAGGGCAGAGCTCAGGTGAGCTGGGCGCACATGCATTTACGGGGCTCCCTTCCGTTCTCCCACAGCCCAGGAGTAAAATGGATTTGCTTTGTTTCTATGTGTATCTTCTTGCATTTGCCCCATCGACTGTTAGTTAATTAACAGAGAAGTGGGAAAATAGATTTAGACAGTATTAGGGTTACGTGTAGACACGGTGAAGCCTGCCTGTGCAAAGCCAGGACTGACAGACATTTGACAGTCCCTTTTAATTTCTTTGTTGTTGCTGCATTTTAAGAAACATCCAAAGGAAATTCGAAATTGCACTTACCTGCCACTTTCTGCGCCATCTGTTCCAGGTGATTAAGACCAATCTGCATATAGTGTGTTTCATTTCCAATTTCTCGCTCCCTGGGAAGGCACCGGGCAGTGCATGAAGTGGATAAATGTGTGCTTGGGTTCTGCTAGTGAGGGGGAAAGAAAGGGTGGGGCTGGAATAAATAGGGAGAAGAAACTTCCATGATAAGCTCTTTTTAGCAGAAAAAAAGGGTGTTCCTAAGAGTGGCCCCCTTGTTTTCCCATTACCAGATCCGATGGCGGCTTTTGTCTGTTCTGAGTTTCAAAGTCCCAATACTCTCATGTCCCCGGCCCGGTAAGAAAGTGACAATTTTTCTGGACAGATTAATAGAACTAAAAAGCATTTTCACTATTGTATGTGGGATCCGATTCATTGGCAAGTTAGATATAATTTGTAGGAGACACTATTGGTGTCCCTGTTTTGGACAACAAATCGTGTGTCTCCTACTGCGGGGGTGCACTAAATGATCTCCGCCCCCTCCCACCCAATGAAACCAGCTGCTGTGTTGTGAGTTGCCCTCCCAAGGGGCTCATGTGGCAAGGAATGGAGGGTGGCCTCTGGCTACCAGCCGGGAAGGAGCTGAGGCCCTCTGACCAGAAGCCCGTGAGCAATAGAATCCCACCAAGGACGTGAACTTGGAAGGAGTTCTTCTCCAGAGGAGCTTTGAGACAACGGCAACCCCAGCTGGTGCCATGAGTGAGTGTGGTGCTGTGGAAGATGGAGCCGGGGCGTCCAGTCCGTCCATCCCCAGAGCCCCAACTCACAGAAACTACAGCGTAATGCGTATCGTTGTCTTCAGCCGTTAGATCTGGGAGTGTTTTATGACAGAGCCCTAGACAACTAACACAATGTGGAAAACGTAAACACAGGGGAACCTTTCCCTAATTCTGCCTGCTATAGAAAGGAGTTTGGGAAACGGTACACTTGGTTTGCAATCCCTGTAAGAAATCCTAACCGAGACGAATGAGGAGGTTAGTGATAACAATGTTTAACAAATCCGGATGGCCCCGATGCCAGTCCGAGAGGCATGTCGCGGTGCTCAGGCCAGGGGTCAGGTGCCCCCGTTAGTCGTGCAGGGCTCCAGGCGGTGCTGGGAGAAGCGGTGGGCCAGCGTGCAGGTACTCGTGAGGCTCAGGGAAGAGGTTAATGATCCACTGGAAAGAGTGCATCTATCGTCTGACTATCAGCGCGCCCCCATTGGTGCCTCCCACCTGGATGTCAGCCCCTGGCCAGCTCATCTGACGGAGTCTCATTGGACTCTGAAGACGCAGACTCTGGGCAGAAGTGGGGAGGTGCCAACCCTTTTTGGTTCTCTCCTCTGACGCATTCAGGAGACAGCCATGGGTCCAAGGCTCCTGATGGCCTCAATCCACGACTTTTTCCATTTGCTTATCAGTAAGCAGTCTACAACAAGCCCAGAGGCTTTCAAGAACATACCTCCCACAGCTGGAAGCCTGGCTTTCGCTCTGACACCCTTTCTCCAGTTGCTGTGCGTTAGTGAATATGATTCCGCGGTACGCAGGAGCTTGGGCGAAGGCAGGCCTTTTAAACATTCAGCTGTGTGCTTGAACTGGGGAAGTCACAGCTGCTCCTCGCTTTTGATAATGCCAGGGAAATTGGTAAATAAATAAATAACTAGGGCCCAGGGTTCATTTACTAAATACCCCAATATGTGCAAGCAAGCCGCATCAGGCACATCAAAGGAAAATAAAAGCATAATTTAGTAATAACATGGTCTCCTGCAGCCTCTTGCTTAACTCACGTGTTAAGTTAAAAGAGGTAAATCAGGGGTTTTGAAGCACCATTTTATACTTAGTCTTCTTTTTCTTTTTTTAAAAGAACGGGATCTGGGACCACTTCCTGTGTTAGGAGGATCTGGCACATTTTCCTTCCTGTGAAAGGGGAGGCTTTAAAAAAATAATTGCTAGCAATTATCCTTTATTTATCCTTCAGCTAGGGAATCTCCCCTCACGTAAGACGTGTGCCAATATTTAAAGTGTTTGCAAGTATTTGGAGGATTTTGCTTTGCCCGTGGCAGGGATCAGTTTTCAGTTTGGGTGTGGAAGAAAGAGTGCAGAGCTCATGCTCTGACTCAGGGGGTTGGGGGGGCAGAGGGAGGACACAGGACACATGTGACCCGGGAGCAAGATAAACGCAGCGTCTCCTGGGACACCTTCCAAAATGTCTGCCCATTCCCAGGGACATGCGAGCCTTTGGCTTGGTGATAACTGGGATCAGAGCAAAGGGGCAGCCATGGGAGCAGCTATGGTAGAACTTTCCATTCTTATAATCAACCACAGCTGGTGCTCTGTCACTCCCATCCCGTCAGACTGCTTGCCGTTCTCCTGCTTTCAGCTCCAGAATTCCCTTGCCGTGGCAAGCCATCCTGGGTTCATCCTGCTCCAAGTCTGTGGCCTGATCCCTCCCTTGGATCACACTCGTTTCACACCGGCCCCGCCCCTGTGCATCAGCGCCGTCCTGCTCTGATTTCTCACCGCCTACCCTCTGTCCGGGCGCTGGGTCTCTTCACTTCGAGCATACTGCACGGTTCGGTATTTCAAACTGCTCCCTCTGCACCCCTCCCAACTGAAGTGACGTATTTCTGTCTATCACATCCTTCCATGAACGCATCTGTCATAATGGAGCTACATGGGCTCCGGAGGCCGGCTGCCTGGGTTCAAAGGCCAACGTTCCTCAGGCAAATCTGCCAAACCTTAGCTTCCCATGGTTAAAATGGAAATTTCTCCAAGTCGCAACTTTTTCCCTTGAGATGGGAATCAGTAATCCCTATCTCACAGGGCTGTTGTGAGGATTAAACGATATATATAAAATGTTTCACACGCTGACTGCCCACCTAGGGACCCCTTAGTAATCGACCTGGACATCCATGATTTAATACTACTCTGTTATCACTCAAGTTCCTTCTAATATTCGATTATTTTATTCTCTTAATTAGGTAAGTACCTGCTTACTAGGTAAGTACCATTCTTACCTTCCTTGCACAGGAGGGGTTAAGTAACTTGCCCGAGCTCGGACATCTGTTGGGAGAGGTTTAACTATAGATCTGGATCCAGAACCTGCCTTCCAGTTTCTCTTAAAATGGTGAATGATTTGCTCTCTCTTGCTCTTGATTTTGGCCAAGAGCTGATGAAGTATTTACACTTCAAATGGTTTACCCAAGCAAAGGGATAAACAGAGAGAGCTGAGAAGTCAACACAGGTGTAATTAGGCAGATAATGTGCTGTCAGTAGCGACTGTCCCAGATGTCAACAAAATAGGCTCTGGACTAGAGTGGAGGCTGGCAGGAAACTTGAAAGCAAGCCATGCCTTGGAAGATCACAAATCACTGTTCAAGGAAGGGAGTAATAGTGTAATTAGTTCAGCACATGGATAAATAGTAATTTACGTTTAGATTTAGAATCTATTTGATACCCATACTGGTTCGAGTGGAAATGTTTACCGCTTCAACCAGTTGGAGCAACCGTAACGTAAAGATCACGTCTCATATGAACGCCTATCCCCATCCCTATGAGGAACTCCTATCCCCACCCCTCCAAGTCCTTCTTCCCACCGTCATGCCAGAGGTGATGCTATGCTTCCACCTGAGGGGGGCGCCCACTAAGTCTTCCACATACCTTCTTGGTAATTTGAGCTAAAGAAAGAAAACTCAGCACATTTTTTCTTAGAACACATCCGAAGTGGTCGCTCTCGAGGGGTATGAAGACATCCCTGGCTTGTCCTCCTGAGCAGTGCAGCGGAAAGGCCATCGGGCATCAGGAGGCTCCTTGGGGCAAGCTGCCCCTGAGCCCTGTTTTGTCACAGAAAGCATGAGGAACTCCCGAATTCAAAATCTCTTTCCTTCTAGATTGCGCTGGGCTGCAGAAGGAATGTGCAAACTAATAGAAGGTGAAGGAATAATAGAAGTAAAATGGTGCATTGTCTTTCTGAACCGATAGGTCAACGTTCCCAGTTAATGAAAAGTTGCTGCCGGATCAGAAGTTGCTTAGGTCACATGTGGGACATGCAAACCAGAGGCATAATATATACATTACTTGGTCTAGTTGGTTTGGCTGACAGTTTTAAAAATAAGTTGAGGGATTGCCTGGGTGGCTCAGTCGGTTAGGCGTCCGACTTTTGGTTTCAGCTCAGGTCACGATCTCAAGGTCTTGAGATCAAGCCCCGTGTTGTGCTCCCTGGTCAGCAGGGTCTGATTGAAGATCCTCTCTCTGCCCCTCCTGATAATCACGAACGTGTGCATGGGTGCTCTCTTGCAAATCTTTAAAAATAATTTGAATTTCTTTTTTTTTAAAAGGTTTTATTTATTTATTTGAGAGAGAGAGAGAGAACAAGCAGTGGGGAGGGGTAGAGGCACAAGGAGAAGTGGACTCCCGACTGAGCAGGGAGCCTGATGCAATACTTGATCCGAGGACCCTGGGATTGTGACCTGGGCCAAAGTCAGGTGCTCAATCGACTGAGCCACCCGGGCCCCCGATAGTTTGACTTTCATTGCTGATATTTATAAATCAGGGGAGTTATACAAAAACATAGATTTCTGCTTGAATTTCATTGCTGATTTTTATAAATCAGGGGAGTTATATGAAAACATAGATTTCTGCTTTCACTTGAAAAATGGGAGATTCTGGTGTAGGCGGACCAGTATTTCTTCCCACGGACAATAATTGGTTAGACTCAGTAATGGCTACCCCTGAGACAGAGGTGGCCTCCCGGTACCATCCTGCCCTATTGTCTCCCACTTCTCAGGATTAGTGCACGTGCTACTGATCTTGGCATTAACTTTATTGTTTTCCTTATACTATATTGTTTTTTCTTTTACTGTGTTTTCTTGTACTTGACTCACTTGGATTACTGTAGGCTTGATTTGTGACCTCTGTGCTAGAGAAATACCAAATACATATTATTTGGGAGTTTAAAGTCCACATATCCAGCCTAGAAGATCTGATCTATGAGGACGGTTACTTACTCTTACTTGTTCTACCCAGTGTGGGTTCCAGAAAAGTGACTGTGAAGGCCATTTGGGTCTATCCAATCAGGTATCTCTCCTGAACCCTTGAAAAGGTTCTTTTAGGGGCGCCTGGGTGGGTCTGTTGGTTAAGCGTCTGCCTTCGGCTCAGGTCATGACCCTAGGGTCCTGGAATCAAGCCCCATGTCTGACTCCTTGCTCAGGTGCCACTTAGAGAGCGCTTGGGCTGCGGCACAGGCTGTGCTGTCTCCCCACCATCTTCTGCTTAGGGCCACGGGGCCCGGCTGCTAACGGATAGCTTGGTAGACGGAAACTTGAGCACCATTGCCCTGCGTCCTGCTGTGAAGACGGAAGGCCCCCCAACACTGTGCTGCTAGACCAGGAACTAGTGTATCATTGTGATTAAGAACATGGGTCTCAGCGGTAGGGTAGACCCGTATTTGAAACTCAGTTTTGACATTTAATAGCTGTGCGAATTTGGGCTTCTTAATGAACCTTTCTGAGTATGAATTGTACCATTTATAAAATAAGGACTGATATAATTACCCACTCAATAATATCATCCTTGTGATGATTAAATAAGATTTAAAAAAAATTACACTCTTGGAGCGCCTGGGTGGCTCAGTCGTTAAGTGTCTGCCTTCTGCTCAGGTCGTGATCGCAGGGTCCTGGGATCAAGTTCCGCATCGGGCTCCCTGCTCACTGGGCAGCCTGGTTCTCCCTCTCCCACTCTCCCTACTTGTGTTTCCTCTCTTGCTGTGTCTCTCTCTGTCAAATAAATAAATACAACTTAAAAAAAAAATTACACCGTACAAGATCTTCCTCAACTTATGATGGGGTGACATCCCGATAGACCCATTGTTAAGCTAAAAATATCGTTAAGTCAAAATCCATTTAATACACCCAACCCAACCCAAATATCATAGCCTAGCCTGACCTACCTTAAGTGTTCTTGGAATACTTACATTAGCCAGCACTTGGGCCAAGTCATCTCACACAGCCTATTTTATACTAACTAACGTGTGGACTAGCTACTGTAACTTACTGAATACTGTACTGAAAGTGAAAAACAGAATGTTGCATGGGTACAGAAGGATTTCTACTGAAATGCGTATTGTTTTCACACCATCGCGAAGTTAAAAAAGTCCTAAGTCAAATCCCTGTAGGTCAGGGGCCGTCTGTTCTCTATTGGTGGTGATTATTTTAAATATTAAGAACTGATGGGAAAACTGTATGTGTCTCCTTTACCTGGCTCTTTCCCGGAAGCTGTTAAACCGTGCTTCCTTGATTTCAAGTCTCCCTGGATTGTAACATCATCCAGTTCATAACGTTTGGAGAGAAAGAGGAAACGCTAACATGCTGTACCACTTCAAAACACATCTTGATTTCAGGTGCAAAAGTATGAAAAATTCTCTCTCAGAATCATGTAAGTGGGATTTATCAAGTCGGAAATGTACCTGATCAAAAGGACTTTGGTTTCTCATTCTCCCAGAATAATAGCCAAAGGAACTGAGCCCAAGTGAAGATTTTGTCCTTGTCGTTTCTCTCGGACAGTCTTTGCCAGGTGCTAGCAGAAAGAACACAAGCTTCTCCAGTTTGTGGGTACTTTCACTAGATGGGCCTCAGTTGTCCTATACATAAAATGGGACACTTCCCGTTTCAGAGTTGTTATTGTGGGAATCACATGAGAAAACACCGACAAGTCATTGGCCGAATTCCTTTCCCAGAAAAGGAGCTGCTTCTATTCCCGTCTGCTGCTTCTTGCTTCCACACAAAGACTGTGAGCTATGTGCGTCAGAGGGACAGGACTCGTTCCCGACATGGAGCATTTCTGGATTTTAAAGCATTTCGACTACTGAGAATTCTCAGCCTGTGTACTTAGCAGCACTTACTGTGTCATGAACACAAACGTGATAAGCTGGCGGTGAAGCCCCCAAACGAGGTATGATCCCAGCTCAGAGGCAGCCTAGAGAACGCCTCTGGGAGGTTCTAACTGGGATGGGCAGAAAACGGGCTCCTCTGATGGACTCATGATTTCATCGAGGCTCTGAGAAGTCACAGCACACATGAGAAATGGCATTCCTGCTCTTCTTAAAGAGTCAGATTTTCACTGATTTGTTCCACCGTTATTTTTTCAAGTGCCTCCTTTGGGCGCAATACTGCATAATACAAAAGAGTATTTTAAGCTGAAGGAACAGCATATGCGAAGGCTCTGAGGTGGGTGGGGCATGCTTTCGACCTGAGAAAAAAGGCCATTGGGAAGGAGCACAGGAACCCAAGGGACAGTCTGTTCTCAAACAACTAATATGCTTATTATTTCAGTAATATGTTGAAGGGAATCCAAAAGAATAATTGTAATCTGACCAAATATTTGTGTTTCCAGGAACATGCAGGAAACGGGGGATGCAAGGAACACGATGGGGGAGTTTGTAGTCTTTGTCTTCTCATGGTGCTGCTCGTTAACACACCCTGCATGTGTCTATGCTACGGTTCCAGCAGACTTTGCCCCTCCAGAGGTGGGGCCCTGGGCTGGGTTTCTCCTGCTGGCACTTATTTCATCCCAGTTGTGCACAGAGTTATTGGCTGTGGCTCTTGGATCAGATCCTCCTGGAAATAGTGAGTTAAGAGTCCAGCAGAGTACAAGAAGTTTCTTCTCCATTCTGCCACGTATTTGAAAATAGTTTTTTTTAGCTTTTCATTGATGGCTCAGTTCTTCTAAAACTGCATTTCTTAATAGGTGCTATGGTCTGAATGTTAATGTTCCCCGATGTTCATATGTGAAGTCTTAATGCCCGATGTGATTGTATTAGGAGGTGGGGCCTTTGGGAGGGGCTTGGATATTGAGGGTGGAGCCCTCATAAATGGGATTAGTGCCCTCATAAATGAGGCCCCAGAAAGCTTCCACCGCATGAGGACACAGAGACGAGGTGCCAGCTACGAACTAGGAAGAGGGCTCTCACTAGAATATGACCATGCCAACACCTTGACCTTGGGCTCCTCAGCATCCAGATTGTGAGAAATAGATTTCTGTTATTTATAAGTTACCCACTCTGTGGTATTTTATTATAGCAACCTGAACGGTCCAAGACAATAGGTATTAGATAAAAAAAGATCTACTAAAGAAAATAAATTTGGGAGATCTTGCGGCCGGGTTGGTGGTAAACAGTGTTAAAAATTATTTCAGCACTTTCTGGAGCCTTTCATCATCTTGTATTTCTTCAAATATTGTAATGAATGTTTATATTTCTGTTAGGGTATATATCAAATAAAGGGAAAAGTTTAAAAATGATATTTAAAATTCCTTTAAAATAAGATATTGAGAAAAGACACAATTTATTCTAACATATGCCTGAATCGAGATCCGTAGCTCTAGATAGTTAGTAATGCAAAGCAAATACATGTTATGACATAAGGAATTAATGGAATAGAATCTGATCTAAGACACCAAAGGCAACCATATTGATATGAGTTTGGAATTCATTCCCTTCAGAAATAAACTATGTCATCCAGGGTCAGTAATACATTCCAGGGAGTATGTGAATGCGAAGGAACCTCTCCTGTGACAGGAATCATGGGTACATTGTGAGAACGGGTAGTTTGAGGGAGAATCTATAAATATATGCCCTCCACGAAAACAGTATGAGCTGGAGAGGCAGGGAGATGGCCTTGTTAAGAGAGAGGTGACGTTGAGCCCCGCCATATGGTCAGTGCCACAGCCAGGCAAGTCAGTCAGGGGCAGGCGCGCTTGTGGTGCGGGCGAGAGGGAATAGTCCTGTGAGAACCACGTACATTCGCCCCTGAGGAAATGAGGACAGAGGGCTGTGGGCCAGAGTCTGCTCTCTGACTGACACTTGTGCTGATTGGAGCCAACACTGGATGTTGAATCATGTCTACACAAAGTTGATTAGGATGGATGGGAGCCTTCTACTGCCCTAAAAACATTCAGTTCAGGGCAAACCATACTCATCCAATGTGCCATACACAAGATTGGCTTCTGTTTTGCAATGTTTGTGACTAAATTTATTCAACTGATCAGAGGCATATAAATAGATCTTCCAAGGAAGTCCTCTTTTTCTAACCACGCTCCATCCCAGATGTCTCCCTATGGCTGCCATTTATCCATTAAAATAATAGGTTGATTACATTAAAATATCAAGCTTTCTGGATTAAATGGGAAACAACATTAACTTTAGATTGTGACTTGGCCTGTGCAGACCATGCACCTTGCTGCTATGATTGCATTAGAATTTGCTGACACTGTTGGTGAGAAGATATTGCCATCAGCTTCCCATCTGAGCAGCAGGGCCTGAGCACGGGGTTGTTATAGGAGACTTGGGTATTGGCCATTTGGCCATTCCCCTATCATGCTCTCTTTCTGCATGCAACACTGATGGAAATGCAGCCCGAGAACTGGAAAACTACCAGTGGCACACGCGTAACTGGGTCTTCCAAACTAAGTCATTTTCTGGGAGTAATAGATGCATATCGATCTTGGTGCCATTCATGCAGAGTTCTAACACAAAAAGCAGGAGAAGGATTCTAACTCACTCAAATTCTGCTTTGTCCCATAGTACCCCACCCCCCATTCACTGTGCTAGACGTGGCCCTTTCATAACAAATCGCTAACCCCCAAGATTCTCAAGCTAAACTAATGGGCTTAGCATCACTAGTGAATTAGTTTCTCTCACTCGCACACACACATAATCACACACATACATTATAATCTTTTAATGTTCTGCTGGAAGGATTACTTGAAATTTTTGCACAAAAGAATAATTATCACAGTTATGGTTATATTATAATATATACAAATGACCTTAATGTTGTGTAAAAATGTATATCCTTAGGAAAACTCTTGCTTTAAATCCTAATGGCAAAATTGATATTATGAAACGAGGTATTTTATGACAAAATAATGGATTAATTTCCTCACAATTCCCCATAAACAGTCGCTAAAATTAAATCATCTATTCACCAGTGACAATGATTTAAAATATCTTGCCTTAGTATATTTTGTTATATTAGAGTATGTAATGCCTCGTATAGTTTCCTAGAGATTTGAACCATTTTATTTCATATATAAGGTACCAATGATTTTTTTTTTTGGCAGCAAAATCTAGCTTCTCTTCCTATACTTAGAATTTTGACATAAATGGTCTTCAAAAGTTATTGTATTCCAATTTATTCCATGTTATTATATTCCAATTTTCCCTTCTGATTTCTAAGATACCTTCTTAGAAGGAGCCCCAAGGAAGGAAATAGTTTGGTGAGAAGTATGGCCTTAGCCGGTGGTCTGATTTTCGGATATAACTTGGAATAATAAACCATCTTCTGGTGTTTCGCTTGGATACCAGAGCACTCCTGGGGGGTGAAAATGTGTTTCCTCTTCTGAAAACATTTTCTTTCTGGTCAAGAAGCTCTCTCCCATTCTTTCTTGTTTATAAAGTCCTTGCGGGTCTTTGTTGCTTTGGTTTTAGCAGGCCCTATCCAACTGACCTAGCACTAACGGCACTATCCAATTCTATACTTATGTCTGAATAAAAATATTTAAAACTCAGCAGCATAAAGCAGATTCAGGCCCAGTGTATCATTTAATCAGTACACAGCCACCCATGAGAATCGGGGATTCCCATTTGAGTCTATATAATTCCCTGATTCTAAAAGGAAAAAAAAAAATCCAACTTATTCTCAGACTGTCCCCTGGTTCATATGTCACCAAAAGCAGCGGTCTGTCTACAGTGTAGCAGGCCCGTGGCTTGGAGACTATAATTAATACAGCTGATAAATCCTTTGAGAAGATGTTCCGGAAACTTTCAGAAAAATACATCTTTTTTTTCTAAGTGATTATAACTGTACTTTTTTCCTATTGCATTTCTCATGTAGACGTCTAAGATTATTGGCCTTGAATGTTCTATTGCGCATGCGTTTTTTCCCAACCGTTCTGTGTGGTTGTGTGAAATTACTGGTTAGGAGCAATAATAATGAAAATTGAGGTTAGGGTTCTCCATTTATTCTTTATTCCCAACCTGGAATCTCGGAGTTTATTGCTGTTTTACTTTGAATTATTCAATTCAGCTCATGTTTATAAAGCACCAGCTGTACATTCAGTCCTCAGTGATGTGAGGATCCCCCAAGGCATTCAGAACTTGGTCTCTATTGGGGAATGACAGTAAAGTTGGGAGGCAAGGCTCGCTTCCGGTAAACAACCAAGAGCTCCTCCCTGTAATGCGGCATCCGTGCATATGAGATGGTGACTCCGGTTCTGTCCACGAGAAACATGGACCAGCAGCATCGGCCTTACTGGAAGACTGCTAGAAATGTGATCTGCATGCATTAAAGTGTAAGAAAGTCTCATAAAAAAGCAGTGAGTGCCAGGGAAAGCTAGCTCAGGGTGAGGTCTGTGTAGACTGGAATTGTGGGGAAAGGCTGGATCGAGAACAACAGAGCTGAGAGGCTAGGATCTAAGTAACGTGGACCCATTTGCCTTAAACTGTCACTTGCATGAATGCCACTCCCCAGGGATGCTTGTTTAAGATACCGATTCCCGAAAACTCTCTCCCCACCCCTTCCTGAGTGAGAGTCTGTAGGGTGGGCCCTAGGAAACGGAATTCTTACCAAGCTCCATGGGAAAATTTCTAAACAAAGTTTGAGAATCATATATGCGGATGAAAGGGAATGCCTTCAAGGTTGGGAAAGTTTGCACGCTGCAGCCACGCCTGTGATAATCTGACAGTCGGTTTAACTGTCTTTTCCAAATTACAACTCCTGTGTGTTATCCTCAATCAAGAGTTCAGTTAAGCTGGTCCTCTGTTATGGCCCCCTCCCGGTCCTAAGTTAGTACCTCCTGGAGGAATGAAAGGGCCGGCTAAGTCCGAATCTTGGAGCTGTAGTAACACGGAGAGAGGCTAAGGAGTTGGCAGACTTCACTGAGGAGCAGCTGAAGACAGTCAGTTGGTCTGAAGACAAAATTCGTGGAGTAACAGAGCAGGTATACACGTCTTGAGTCTTAAGAATCATTCATTTATTAGTTCATTCAATATGCATTTATTGAACACCTACTGTGTGCCTGGAACCAGTCACCTCTCTTCTTCTACTTTATTGAGGTTCATGGAGCAAATGACACGATGCTTCCGGTAGTTGTCCAACCTGGGACTTGATGCTCAGCAAATCTTTCACTTATCTCTGAGTGGCTTGAAGTTTCCATCCCTGATAGCAGTTCAAAAATTTAATTATTTTCCTTAAGCTACCCATTCCCTCACTCCTTGCTCTTGTATTCATTAAAATATGAAACAGAATTTCCTCTGATTCTGGCTGTTTTGCTCCAGGGTTTTTCCATTTCTTTTCCCATCTTTCCTTCTCAAAGAAAATGTGCCTTGGGCCTTTTGAGTTAACATGGCTATAATCAATTAAAAAAAAAAAGTGGGTAAAAGCATGAGAGAGTATTTCTTACCTAAGGAAATCCATTTGGCCCACACATACATGAGATGACCAAAGCTGAAGTGCCCCCTTTGCCCCGAGTCCTGTCCCTTCTGTCTCTTTGGGGACCGAGTCCTGTCCCTTCTGTCTCTTGGGGACTTTGCTCCTATCCCCTATCATCTCTGCATTTTCAACCTCTCCCACTCCAGTGGCTCCCTCTCCTCCAGTCTTTATCATCCCCAAACCAGCAGAGTTCTCTTCTGTTCTCCTGAATGCTATTCTTTCTCTTGGCTTCTCTTTCTTGGAAGCCTAACTGCATTGCCTGTTTTCTCACGGCCTCTATAAGCCCCGTCTCCCTGTAACCTGGCTTCCATCTCAAAACCCCAGCCTTCCAACTCTTAATATTAAGGTCATAGAGTCTAACTGCAGTGGAAATCATTGTAAATAGCAATAATAAGACTAACTGCAACTTCAGGTTGTTGTGGGGATAAGCTGAGTTCATGATTTTAAAAGGCTTGGCACAGTAACTGGCGTATTGTGAGCCCTCCAAAATTGTTAGCTGTTTGATCCTTCACAAAAGGAAAATGGTGACAAAAGCCATCGTCATCCGTGATGGCTACCAAAGAAAGACACAGTACGTAAGGCCAGTGGTAGACAGATTAAAATTCCAACTTTGCTTTCTGCTTAAAAGCGTACTACAAAAGTCCACTAAAAGGGTCTTCTTGGTGATGTGAAAACGAATTCTCTTGGGGCGCCTGGGTGACTCAGTTGGTTAAGCAAATGCCTTCAGCTCAGGTCATGATCCCAGGGTCCGGGGATCCTGGACCCTGTAAGTAAGCTGAGTAAGCTGGCTCCTTACTCAGCAGGGAGCCAGCTTCTCCCTCTCCCTCTGCCTGCCACTCTGCCTGCTTATGCTCTCTCTCTCTGTCAAAAAAATAAATAAAATTAAAAAAAAAAAGAAAATGAATTCTCTTTACTAACTGTGTCTGGATCTCTGCTTCTGGGCATGTGATAGAACGGTATTTCTTGGCCTCCTGTGGTTGGTAGGTCTCTGTGCCCAGCGGCGGCCAATGAGTTGTAAGCAGAGGTGATGCGTGTCTTTCTGGACCAAGCTTTGAGCTGTTGGTGCAGGACTCTCCAGAGTGCTCTTTTCTCTCTGCCAAAATGTTTCAGGTAATGGCTGCCCAGAGAAAGTTGCAATTTCAAGCGATGCCCACGGTCGTAGGCAGGTAGCATTCATGATTGGATGATGGATGGAAGACAGTAGGAGATTGTAAGGAGTATATGACCCATTTAAAAGCATTAAAAACAATCAAGCAAACAAACAAATGACCCCAGACATAGCAGAAGAGGCCCGCAGGCTGAATTCAGTGCATGCGCACGCAGTCGGCACTCTGTTCTAAAGCGTAGACACAGGTGCAGAAGGGAGAGGGAGCATTGTAGGGATGTTGGCTTTGGTTCAGCATTAATGCTCAGTTTCTAAGAAGCTGAAAACAGGGTGCACGTAATTTTTTGGAGATAGATGCCAAGATCTACTCATCCTCGATCCTAAGGCTCCCTAAACGATCTATTTTATTTTTCCTTGAAAGCATAAATATTATTATATCAACTTAGCTTTCTTTCCCTCAATAATTTCTGTTGTCCCTGCCCTTCTTCCTTATCGTGGATCAAACTGCAGCATTTAATGCTTCTGGCAAACCCAGACATGCCTTGACACACTTATTTGAAATTTGGGGAAAACAATTATTTGCTGGTTCTTTTTTTTTTTTTTTCTTTCTAATTTTGATTTCTCTTGGGTTATTAACAGTGTTTCTGCAGTTCAATCGGCAGGTTATTGGGGCTGAAGTATAACTGGGATTGGAGACTTTAGGTGAGAGCAGTTGTGGATTATCTTCATTTGCTATAAACACTTTCACATTTGCAGTTGGAAGATTAGTTTTCTTGGAGGGGGAAAAATAAACACAATTGGAGATGAGTAATTCTGCCTTTTCTCTGCCATTTCCTCAACATTCTATCACCTCCTTCAAGCAATGGGTCAATCCCTTCTTTTGTATTTCTTGCTCCACAAAAGTTTAACATTTCTGTTGTCCTTGTTTGTTCTGTACTTGGCCAAGTGAACATTAATCCTTCCGGTTTGTGTCGCTCCTTCATAATTTGATGACTTCCACATTTGGACCAAGATCCTTCAGAAATCCTTTTGTAGCCACACCTGGTTCTTTGGATTGCCTTCCTCTTCTGTTTCTCCCTTTGACCATATTTTACTTGGCTGTCAGAAGTTTGCCTGATTCTAGACTCCCATCTATAGAGTGTAATGTCCGTAGGAACATATCCATCATTCATCCTCCCACTACCGGACATTTTGAAATCAGCTCACTTAAAATCAAAGATATGTTGAAGTCTGCTCACCTAAAATCAAGGATATGTTAAATTATGATTATGCCTTCAGTTCTTTTTATTAGAATTCCCACTTACGGTCAGCCCAGCTCATTACTTTTAGTGTTCAACACTTCCACTCCTGGTAAGTTCTCCAGAACGAGGTCCATACTCAGTGGGACACAGTGTGGTCTGGTAGGAAGAGCAGGGCTCTGCCTCCAATGAGCTGTGTGACCTTGGGCAAATTGGTTAACCTCTCTAAGCCTCAGTAGCATTTCTGATCTGTAAAATGCAGATGGTATCTACCTTGCAAGGTTACTGTGGCAATTGTATAAGAAGTGCTTTTAGCGGAGTACCTGTTACAATATAGGGGTTCTGTAAGTGGCAGCTGATATCTTCTTTCAGGACATAAAACTTTCAGCAGAGTAAATCAGGAGTTTATCAGATGCTTCACTTTTAGCAGTCAAAGAAACTTCTAGCATCTGCTGCTGAAGAGGATGATGGCGATGATGACTCCAGCTACCACTTATTGGAACACTGACTCTGCATGACTACTTATCCCTCATAGAAACCCTATAACACAAGCACTGCTCTCATTCCCATTTTATGGTGGGAGAAACTGAGGCCTGAAGAGAAGAAGCAACATGCTCACAGTGGCAGAGTCCAGTTCCAAGGCGACTTCGAGGTCTTTCTTCTGATCATCGATGACTCCACCACTTGTCTATGTCAGGTCAGCTCTTGGCAAGCGTGTGTACTTGATCCACCCGGAGAGTCTGTGTTGCACCCACAATGACACCATGTCTCTGCCCCTGTTATCTGTCATCCTGATCCAGTTTTCTTCTGGTGTCTTCACGCTCTGCTCCTTGCTCGTGTACAGAGCTGGATGCCTGTGAAATCTCCACATAACATTTTCCTATGGTTTTCTATTTTCTTTTTTTTTTTTAATTTTTTTATTAACATATAATGTATTATTTACCCCAGGGTACAA
>CM052798.1:130698919-130716748 GCA_028533885.1 Nasua narica | reverse complement strand
CTCTTTCTTCTGTTTTGCTGTTCGTGTATAGGAATGCAACTGATTTCTGTGCATTAATTTTATATCCTGAGACTTGACTGAATTCCTGTATGAGTTCTAGCAGTCTTGGAGTGGAGTCTTTTGGGTTTTCCACATAAAGTATCATATCATCTGCAAAGAGTGAGAGTTTGACTTCTTCTTTGCCAATTTGGATGCCTTGGTTTTCTATTTTCTAAAGTGGTTACCATTGTGCTGGGTGGGACTCACCTTTCCTGCTTCACACTTGTCTCAATGAAAGCCTGATCCAATTCCACAAGTTTCTGGTTCCCTTTGGTGATGAACAGTTTCAGTTTAGTAAAGATTCAGTCATGCTGATTTCTCAGTTTCAGTCTGATTTGATTCAAAGCTCTCTTCTCAGGACAGGGAAGAATTCCCAGCGTGAACCTAGAGCAGAGTGAGAGTTATTTTCTCTTTGTTCTTCTTTCCTTCTTCTCTGCTCTGAGGCCTTTGCAGCTGGGGGATGATGGGAGAAGAGGAAGTCAGTCTGTCATTTTGTCTGTCTGTGGTGAGGTTCCTCTTCCACATCTGGTTATCACCAGAGCACAGTGGGTGGTAATAGATTGCGATGGTTAATTTTATGTGTCACGTTGGCTGGACTCTGGTGACCAGTTGTTTGGCCAAACACCAGTCCAGATATTGCTGCAAGGGTGTCCTTAAGGTGTGATTAACGTTTACAGTTTGTTGACTTTAAGTAAAACAGATTGTTCTCTGTGATGCCGATGGGCCTCGTCCAATCAGTTGAAGGCCTTAAGAGAAAAGACTGAGATTTCCAAAGAAGAAATTATAATTATCGAAAATTATCAACTTGTAACATAGAAGTTCTGCCTGAGTTTTTAGCCTTCAGCTCAAGACTGCGATAGCAACTCTTACCTGAATCACCAGGCTGCTGGCTTGCCCTACAGATTTTGTCCTTGCCAGCTCCAACAATCAATGAGCCAATTCCTTAAAATCAATCTTCACACCTTTCTCTCTCTCTCTTTTTCTCTGTCTCTCTTTGGAGAGATAAAAGGTCTAATATTTTAGATCATATTTCTGGAGAGAGGAGGTGGGCATTGGAAGAAAGATCCTTTTGGTTCTGTTTCTCTGGAGAATTCTGACTGGTACAGTAGTGATCCCTCAGATGGAGTACATAAAATGGGAGGTTTGATATACCAGGAGAAGTTCAGGATGCTCCGTTTGGGATGCTACGGGAAATTAGAACCTCTATCTATAGAGTTTATTTTTTTTAACCAAAGGGAAGAAAAGTTCTGCTTCACTATGTTTATTTTTTAAAAATTTTTTAAAAAGATATTTATGTATTTATTTGAGAGAGAGGGAATGAGAGCACAAACCAAGGGGAAGGGTAGAGGGAGAGGGAGAAGCAGACTCCCTGCTGAACACGGAGCCCAACGTGGGGCTCGATCCCAGGGCCCTGGGCTCATAACCTGAGCTGAAGGCAGACGCTTCACCGACTGAGCCCCCCAGGCGCCCCACACTCACGTTTAATATGCAGATCAGCACCAGCACCTTGCCTGGATCCGTGTATCAGATGCTCACATTTCGCATACAAGGCCTGAAAGCTCATGGGCAGGAACAGGCGATGACGAACCAGAGGGCCTGCTGGTGGTGCCTTCCCACATCCTTTGGCTTTTAGTGTATTCAGGTGCTTTCCGATTACCTCTACACACATCCGAAGTTAAATGTAGCTATGGATAATAGTCCCTAATTTTAGCTAAACCCACCCTGGTATGGGGGACAAATGGTTTCAGATGACCTTCACAGAGAAAGTGCAGGTTAAGGGGAATGTTGAGAACGTAAGCACCCCTGGAAAAGGGAAACAGAATGGTAGATATTTGTCGGGCCCCTCTTGTAAGTGCTTCTTCATCTCTATCTCCAGGCGAAGGTGGAAAATCTGGGACATTCTAATCAGATATGCCAAAAAGACTGCCGGAAAGTTTTTCGAATTTTCAAGAAGGTTATTAAAATAGGGACTTCTAGTCATATATTAGCTTAACTTTGCTTTAACGTGTGGCTGATTTCTATACCTTGTAAGATAAGTAGTTAAAGCATAAGTATCTCCTGATATAATTCGGTTGCTTACATCCTTTATTCTCTGATATTATTATATAAATAGGTAAAACAAGACAAAGATTTCAAAGTTTTCATCCTGGGTGAGTGGATGGGATGGGATGTGGAAAGTTGAGAAGTAATGGGTGGATGATATATTTTGGACAAGTCTGAGGTCCGAAGACCTCTAAGAAAAGAACGAATCACACGCAAACACGCACACACGCACACGTGCGTGCACACAAGCACACACAATAGGACGCACAGAGATAGATGCTTCAAGATGCCCTTGTTCCATTTTGAAGATCTTGAAAAAAAACGTATTTGTAAATTCGGATTTCGATGAGTGAAAGTTTATGCCACATTACGCTAAAGCAATGTACTCTATTATGCTTTTTAAAAATACAGGTATTAACCATGTGTGCATTTATTAACGGTAACCCCTTGGGAGGGGAAGGTGTCAGTTCCAAAGCAGTGGTGCATAAACAATGCAAATACCATGCCATTTTAACTGTGCATTTTGCAAATAAAATGTTCCACTTTTCTTGCAAGTTTCCTCTGTTGCTTGTTGATCAGTTTTACAAATCTGGTATTTTTCAAGTGCTTCCTCATGATAGGTACTTGGACTGGTGAGAGTATAAATGGTAATGCCATTGTCAGCTCAGCATGGAGAAAGACCAGTGGGCGCTTGGGGGAATCACCACCTCTTGGCCGAGCTGGATGCTTTCATGCCCCTGCAGAGGTTGGACCCACTACACGGAGTCCTTTGAGGCTAAGATCAAGTCCTTTTCCCTTTGGCCTCTTTGTGCTCCTTGCCTCCCCCTGCACAGACACCCCTTCCCCAAGATACGCGCACCTACTGACGGCTGCAGTGCCGGGTTGAGTCAACCCGAGTGGCAGGTTCGAGGCCCCATGGCAGTTAAGTAGTCTGAGTTCATCTGCCTCATTTAGTTGGTCACAGTCCACAAAAGCCACACAGCAGCAGGCGGGGCCAGCGTCCTGCATAGCACATGCTTATTCCCCGAAAGCGTGGATTGTGCAGATCTCGTTCTCTCTCTCTCTAAAAGAAAAAAAAAGAGAGAGAAAAGAAAACATCCCGAATCACACAGTAGTACGAGGCAAAATATCTGATTACAGAGTCTAAAACTGCTTTGTGTATGTAATTTTTGAAGAGAAAAAAATTACAAGCCAGCAGCAACGAATTGCTTAGTGCAAGATTTCAGTTTTCAACCTTGCAGCTATTACATTTCAATCCGAGCAGCGGGAAGATTCTGCTGATCCTAAGCTAACGAATGTCAAGAAGGAAATGGCTTTCTTTCTTCTTTTAGCAGGTGGTTATTGTTTTAAAAATGAAGAGCCTCAAACCTGGCTTGAATCCAACGCATGTCACATAATCTTGATCTAGAGATACGCAGTGAGATTCCCCAGCCCCCAAATATTTGATTAGAGCATATGTAAATCGTCCTGTATTCTTGGCATGGGCTGAATCAGGCATGACAATGTGGATTATGATGTTCTTATACAATCAAAGGTTATTATTACTATTTTTTCCCCAAAGGAAGAAAAGTTGTTTAGTCAGGAGATCTGACGCTTCTCGGTATGGCAGATGATTTCTGCTGATATTCAATAAGGAAATAAACAATGAATGTAACAGTTCATGACATTCTGTAAATGTAACTTAGATTTCTTGAAAAGTTAATAGCACAGCCAATGCTGAACTATGTAGCTGCTCAAATAACTCTTTAGCAATTTCCTTTATTGACCCCAATTTCTGAGGGCTCTAGCCCCTGTCCCTTAGCCTCAAACCAAAAAATTAGATTTGAGAACCTCGAATATATATCAAAATCTTTTGTAAACAGAGTGGTAGCCACAATATGAAGGAGAAACATCCTCTTCTGGTATAATTAGTTAACAAGAAATTTCGACATCTTACCTACTTATGTGTATAGAATAGCATCCTGAGAAGTAAAAATTGCTGTCGTCTTGAATGCTTAAATTCAAGGGTTTGCAGAAAACAGCTCCATAGTCTCACCGATGTCCCTGGTTTGATCCCATGGATCTGGTTGTACAAAGTGGGTGACTTAGCCCCAATCTAAATATGGATAAAATAATTAAAGGTAATGCTTTTCCAATCGTAGTAATAAAGACACACAGGAGACGCAGATTTACCAAGAAAACAACGTTGCTGTGATTTCACACAATGGAAAAATGGAATTATGTGTATTTAATATAATTTGCCCTCCACAGAGAATTGCTGTTTGTCGAGAGAAGAAATCCTGGGAGTATGGGTGTTTCCCGTCCGTAGCTCACGCGTGATTGGGATAACAACCCGAAACATGTTTATGTCCCAAAGTGGCCGGTTAAAAAGAAATGCAGGTGAAATCTTTGCAGATTAGCTCCAGAAGTAGTTAAATTATTGGACTAAAAGGGTTTCTTACTCCTAAGAATGAAGAGGGGGGAAGGGATAGAAGTGAGTTCAGACAAGAACCAATCCCGCCTGGAGGTGGAAATGTATGCAATGCCTCAGAACAGACAATAGAAAACTAATGAGGTAAAAAGTCTGGCATAATTGTGATCTGATTTTCACAGATTAAACTAATGTCAATGAGGAGAAAGGAAGAGTGAATGAGCTGAAATGGCTTTGAGACACCTGCAAATAATGGCGTTTCCAGCCATAGATTGTTCGGGCATTGTTTTATATGGCGTTTTACAACAGAAGGAAGGGAATGGGGATCCGGAGAGGTGGGATTCTTTGCTCCCAACTCCTCCCAACTCCAGAGATGCAACCCCCAGGAGTGCCCTGCAGCGTGTTCCAGGACCGTGTTCCAGGAAGGAACTGTCTACAGACCCCTCTGCCTGTTTTATACATCCTCTAATTTGATTGATAGGAAAATAAAATCATTGCAGTTGAAAACTGCACCCTGATCTTTAAAGAGAAGGATTTCCAGTACTAATACTTGACAGCACATCTGTGTAGTACATGGGTTGCATTTCTTCACTGAATTCTAGGGGCTATTTTTGATTTGTTCGCTATATTTGCTCTTTTGGGGGCCTGCCAACCAAGACAATTCATGGAAAATTTTAAGTGAAGAGACATTTATTTGTGGAATTAGAATTGCAAATCAGGAACCACAGATTCCGGTAGAAACATGAATTGTGTTGGGAGGAAGCTGGAGAGGTGGCAGAGGTTTAGAGGCAAAGACTTCGAGGGTAGTTCTCATTCAGGTCCTCTATGCAAAACAGGGATTGAAACTAGGTTCACTGGGATTGGTTGAGTTAATATGCACATGAAGGATTGAAACTTGTTAGATGGAGTGCCAAGTCCCAAGGAGTCAGGAGTCCTGGTGAGGAGGAAGTCCAGGCTCAGGGCTTGAAGCTGGATGAAAGGTCTTTAAAAAGTTCACGCGCTCTCTCCGGTGAGGACATGCCTCCTCCCGAATGGCCTCCCAACCCTATTTTAAAAAGAGACTCTCTTAGCTAGGTTTGCTTGTTCTGTTTTAAAATCTTTTACAGACCGTCATCAGCTATATCCGGGTCCTTATTTTGCTCAGAATTCAATTAAAGTGAGGTCCTCTTGTTATCAGCTAAATGTTTTGACAGACAGCCCACATGAGGGGACATACTCCCATTCCTACGAGTAACACCTATAAATAGTTATAAACAGTTCTCTAAGGGCTAGATGAGGATGGAGGGGAGGTAAAATCTATATAACTAGCTTCAGACTTGAAATCCTTTCTTCCCAATTGGAAAACGATACAAATGAAATGGTGATTCTCTGTAAGACAAATACACCATTTGGACTCAGGTAATTAATCACTGTTGTGGTAGACATGTAGTGAAATTTTTATTTCGAAGTTTAACCATATTCAGTTAAGTGCCTTGATTAGCTTAATATGACTTCATCTTACAAAAAAATGGTTTGAATTGCCATGGAAATACAGTTTGCTTTTACAGGAAGAATCACAATCCCTGCAGGATAACAAACTCATATTGACTTTTCCATGATTTTTTTTTTAATGTCAGATTTATTGAGCTATAACTTGCATATAGTAAAATTCCTCCTTTTGAGTGTGAGCTTTGACAGACATGCAATCAGGTAACCACGGCCATAACCAAAATACAGCACAGTTCCCTCACTTGCGGAAATTTCCTCCGACCCTGTTGTAGTCGGTCCCCTCCCTCCTTCCTCTCGCAACCGGTGATCTGTCTCCTGTTCCACAGTTTGGCCTTTTCAGGAATATCGTGTAAATGGAATCATACAACATACAGCGTTTTGAGTCTAGCTTTTTTATTTGGTATAAATGTATTTGAGATTCACCCATGTTATTGTGTATGTCGGTAATTCATTTCTGTTTAGTACTGTATAGTATTCCTCGTGGTATCACTTTTAACACAGGGATGCATCTGGGGGCTAATTCTTCCATTCGGGTTATGATGGAGTCAAGGGGAGGCAGAGTTTTTATCAGCAGGCGATGGAACCCTCTCTATAAATTCTTCAGTGAAAAACCCTTGGACAACACTTTTTAGCCTAGGAAAACCCAAACCAAAGGAACACAATGGTTATATATGTGGTCCATTCTTCATATAATTTGGGGGGCAATTCTGAGGAGGAAAGATTGACCAGGTAGATACCAAACTAGGGTTCCAGTGGTACCAGGAATTGTTTTTTAAAAATAAATCTCTAAATCTCTGTAGATAAATAACTCAACATACATGGTTTTCTAAAAAAAAGAGAAAGAAAGAAAGAAAGAAAAAAAGAAAGAAAGAAAGAGAGAAAGAAAGAACCATTTAGAGAAATCAATTGGAAAAGTTTTAAAATATGATTACATATTCATTGACTGATTAAGATATTACTTTTCAGATTAACAGTGCATAGATTTGTCTAGCACTTTCTAGTGTTTAAAACACTTACCACCTGTGTCATCTCGTTTAATTCTCACAGCGACCGCATGAGGCCAGCAGGGTAGATATTGTTACCTGTAATTTACCACTGAGGAAGCCAAGAGTCCAAGGTCACAGTGGCTCGCTTAAGGTCAAATGACGGTTACTTGTCAGCATTGGCTCAAAAGTCTGAGACTCCTGACTTTCAACCTAGTGAAAACCGAAAGGACCAAATTCTGAGTAATAAATTTAAGCAGGAGTAAATATTGTCAGAGTAAATATTTAGAGTTGTAGGAACTAAACTCATAGGCAAATTCAACCACGAGTCTCTTGTTATTTCATAAAAGATTGGAATTTAAAAAAAATACAATCTCACCATGTTATTAGGTTAAGCACTTCTAAAACAAACAAGCAAACAACGACGTATTGTAAATTAGACCATTTTGGAATTTGTGCAATTTAAATGGTTGAGTTATTTTATGTTAGGGAAGTGACTGCACAATATTCATTAGCTAATTTTCATGATGTTTTGGTTTTTTTTAAAACACATTGGGCCAAATTACACTTTCAGAGATGCCGGCAGAATTTTAATTAACGTAATAGGTCTAATTTCAGTTCTCTGTATAGTGGTTTCCTTTTGATTCAGGGAGGTGTTGAACATTATAATTCCCCCTTTTATAAGGGAAGAAAATCGGTTTTGCAGGCTGAGTTATATACCCACAGTCCAACAGTGAACTGTTCATCATTGATTTGGGTTTTACAGGAGTGAAGTTTTGGCCCTAATCATTTGAGTGAGTGGTGGTGAAATCAGTAACAGGTGCATTTGTCCCATAGAGTGGCTTAGTTATGCGATATTCCCCATCGCCCCACCCCACTCTCTTACCTGGTCTCTTTTTGTTTGGAGGTGATGTAAGAGTTGTGGAAAGGACAAAGATCTGAGTATACTAAGTAAGCTTGTTAAAATAGTCCCTAGAAAATATTGTAACAAAAACAAAAATTTTACTATTTTTATTCATATGGTAGAGCGTTCCACCAAAGCTTTGCAAACACTTTAGCATTAATTGTCACCATCCTCCTGGGAGGTAAGTAGTAGTATCTATAAGCCAGGGGTTTATTTAAATTTAGTTTTACATATGTATGTATTTTTAGGCCAAGAAGCTTCATGATGAAAGTAACGCTCCCCCAAAAATACTCTATCCTGTGTTGTTTTGATGTCTGAGCATTCCAGGACTTGAGCATCAATATGTAACATCCCACAAAGTGCATTCCGGAGTTAGACTCCTGGGGAAGTAGAGTCCCTTTAGCATCATAGAGCTCTGATCACTTGTCCTGTGGATCTAAAGTTTAAGAAGAAGAACAAAGTATTAGGGAGAGCTAGGGAGCCCTGGATACTTAACACAAGCAGCTGTTAATTATAAACTGACAGTCATTTGTATTTTACTAAAAACGTTGATATGGCTCTCAAAGAATTTTTAGGAAGACATTAAACCCCTTTCATCTCCGTGTCTGATTTCTACATTTGCTACCTTCTTTCCCCCAAAGAATGCCTAGTCTCCCTTCAGAGCCCTATCACAAAGCTCGTAAAACCAATAAAATATCTTTTTGGAGGAAGCCAAAATGTACTTGAAGGAATTAGGGCTGGCCTGGGAGATGCAATGCTGATGTTATAGCAAATTAGTTCTGTTAAATATGAGTAGGATGCGTGTTCTGTATGCTGTTCTGCAATAAAATATATGGGCGTGTGTACGCATGTGTGCGAAGGCAGTACCTTTACATAGGAAGCCGCTTGCACTTGTCAGTAGGTGTGTATCCCAGGAATGCAGACACAAAATAGAAGGCTAGCAAGGACAATCGATTTTTCTCTAGAAGCTGTAGATACCAGTACAGCGTAAGATCTATTTCTTACATTCGAGCCTGTCTTTTATTTTGTTTACACAACAAAGTTATTATGCTAATTACATGGTAATATGCTGCCCCCGAGGACTTTCTGCATTGGTAGCGTCTACTTAAGGATGCAGATTTGAAGCCAATATGTGATTATTACTATTTCACAATGATATGATCAGAATGACAGTTTCGCCTTCTTAAGGGAGTCCTCACCGGGCTCTTTTCCTGCTGAGTGTGGGGCTTAACAATGAACAGGAGGAACAATCCGGGAGAGTTTGGGAGATATTTTCTCATGTCGCTTCAAAAGAATGTGGAGCTGGACAGCATTTTGTACCAAAGAGTCAGGTCTGAGACTGTGTGCACGTGCGTGTGTGTATGTGTGCGCACGTGTGTGTGTCTGTGTGTGTGCGTTTGTGTACGCACACAAGTGGGAAGCTCATTCTGATACGTGTGCAACCTCACTAGGGGGAGCTCTTGGCCGGCTGTTCGGAGGCTTGACCATTGTCTGTAGGAGACAATTTTTCTTTGTTTGAAAATTTACAAATCATCAATGAAAATGCCAGAGAGGGAGCAAAAGCTCTGGGGCTAAGTCACCGGCTCCCAGTTCTGCCTTCAGGTGGGGCTGGTGGTGGTGATGTGCCCCCCTGCCCGTTGCCCAGTGGTTATTTTTCTCCATTCCCATCCTGTAACAGATTTTAGAGCTACTATAAACATTTCTTTTCGCCCAGAGATATTCTTTGCAGCCCATTCCTTCTGAAAGACTCTCCACTGAAGCTTGGTGGTAACAGTGAAAAAGTTTACGATTACAAAACCTTTTCTTCTCAATATGAACTCAGATCAATTCATTTAATGACGATAGGAACATGATTTTTATGAATGACGTGACAAATGCTGGCTTACCAATCGGAAACTTGATTGCCAATGCCCCTGATTAGGCAGTCATTGGGAGAAGATGATCAGCTGAAGAGAGAGAGAAAATATTTGAAAATAGTTATAATGTAATCATTTAAGAGTAGGGGGAAGGGATATGTCAGGCCTAAGATATTGTTGACACTGGCTTGGACAATTGTAGGACAATTTTATTGTCCTTATTCTTCAAATGTTCTCCCTCTACCCCTCTCTAGCTTTTTTTTTTTTTTTTGGTCTTTTTAAATTGGAGGAAAAAAAAAAATAAAGCAAAGTGCTTCTTTCCCTACCATGTTCCTTCCCTTTTTTCTCCATTCTAATGACATTTGGCAGGCTCGGCTGTGTAATGCTTGACTGGTTTTATTGTTGTCTGTTCCCAGTGGGGAATAGTTGACACTGCTCTCTGTTTTCAATTGATATCCATTTTCAACAATATTGCTTTCTATTAGATTCCTGCACAGTTTGTGCCAAGCAAACTGAATATTTACTGGGCTGACCTCAAAGCCTTCAAATCAACAAACACTAGAATAAGCAAAATATGCGTTTTTTAAGATCAAATGTTTTCAAATGCTCCTTTCAAAATTATTATTTTTAAATGCACTGCGAACGGCAGATTAAAGGATATTATATCGCCACGTCTGTCAGCCCGTTCTTATTTATTTATTTTCGCACGTTAAATAAGGGGATTAAACATTGAGAGAATAGTTGCACACACTACCTAGGCAAGGTTAAAAGCAGTTCAATTTTTCCATATTTAGCAATCCCTCCTTTTTAAGCAATAAAGCCTGTTTGCTCGTTGCTTTTTAATGTCGACGTTGTTAATAGTATCCTATGGAGCAGAGTGGAAGACAGACAACCATTTCAAGGCTTCCTCAGAGGTCAGGGGCTCCGTGTTAGAACTGAGGGGTGGAAGATGGAATTTCGCCATAAAGAAAGCCAAAGAGCCAGTGAATTCCATGAATTTTTAAATACCTTTCTTTATAGTTTGCTAAGCGAAGTTTTCAGAATCTTAACTGTAGGCCCTACCTGCATCACTGTGTGTGTGGCTGCAACTGGGATGTTGGAGAGGAAAGATGCTTGGTGTGGGGAGATAATCAAGAGAAGAAGTAAAAAGTAGAAAAGGATTGTTTTTACGATAGGCAAGTCAGAAACTATTGCCATAGAGTCAAACCTACTCAGTTACTTTTCAAACGGCTTGTCGTTCTTTTATACTGAAGTTGAAACAAGCCATTCTAGATCGAAATTCACTGTCAGGTTGAACTAACTATGGGTAATTCAAGGAAAGAAGCCGCATAGTGAGGCGGACATTGACTTACATTCAGGACAGAGTTGAGAAATGCCACCGTCAAAATACCGATATTCAAATGATATTTCGACCACCGAACCCTTACCGGCTCTAACAAGTGCCAGGAAAAGAGCCAGGAGTGCGATTTCCCATTTACAAAGTTTTCTCCCTCTCTCGCTTCTTTCTATTTGCCTTCCTTTCTTTCATAAATATTTATTAAGTATTGACATCAGCAGCCTCATTTCTTTTCAGGCAGAGCCCAATTTCCCTGTTACCATTTCCTGCACCCAGACTACCTGCCGGCGACTTGAGGCCCAGCCCTTTCCCTAGCGTCCTTTGCCCCTCACAACGACCCCATGCGCTGACCCCTTTATTTTACGACGTCTCCACGTGTCTGTGTGTTACGGTTGGGACACACCAGGGCCTTCAGCCATCCTCTGCCTCTTGAAGTGTCTCACACAGAAACTGCGGTCTAGTGGAGAAGGTGCCGGCCTGGGCCTGGCAGGCCGGGTGGTTCTGGGAAAACCCCTTACTCAGCTTCATTTTCCACCATCTGCGTCTCAGTTTTTCTATTTGTAAACCAGGCATAATTAAAACTGCCCACTGGGCCTTTCACAGGCCTGTTGGGAGGATTAGCAAGCGGCTGCAAAGTTTCCTCAGGTCTTTGACAGAGTGGTGTTACAAGAAATCCAAGGCAGGAAGCTTTAATGCAAGGCTCTGTCTGCATTTACATGTGGACCTCCATTTTTTGAAATTAAATATGGCATTCTTTGGCTCCAACGAGGAGCACAATTAATCGGTAAGATCTCAATCAAAAATACGATTTTCATGGATTCCAGGAATGCCTGGAAGCTCGTGACTAGCATGGAACTAACATGGCGGGACCGACGTGACCTTGGGCATTCTGGGCGGGTGTTCAGCAAACTTGGGTTCCCGTCGAATGCTGTCACTAGCGGCCGCGTGAACCCTGGCAGATTTCCCTCCCTCAGCTTCCTCGCATGCAAAAATAACACCCTTTCCCATCACCTCACGGGGAATAAAATAAAGGATACACGAAAGTATTTGAATGATACCGAGCATTATTTGCATATAATATGCGCTATTGGTGATTTTTGAAAATGGACCGATTTAGTCCCAAACTTTCTTCTCTGGCCAATTGCAGTTGCATTAAAACAATGCAAGACGGATTATTTAGAGTATAAAACCTCATTCTCCCCATTGTTCTTTACCCAGCATTTTGTCATTAGGTTTCCAATGTCTTCCTCGTTGAGTCTTAAAGCAGCTACAAGACAGCTATTTCTCCAAACACCCTCAGATGGAAGATGCACTTCATTCTTGCACAAAATATCCATGACTTGTGACCCCAGCGTGTTTTCTCTCACAGAGCTTGTCTGGGAATCTGCCGAGAAAATATACCGTGTGCTCGCTGCACAAATGATTTCTTTAGGGCCCCCTGAACCATCGTAACGTTCTCACACCTATGACCATATTTCCCGAGTGCTATCAGACTTCAATTATGCTTTCCTTGATTTTTTTCCCCTTTCCAAACGCAAATGATTATTTATCAAAGCCGTGAGCATACAGATGACGAAAGACAGTCAATTTCATTGAGATCTGTTGCTTTGGAGAATATGTCATTTAAATTAGATTAGTAAGATGGAACTTCCACTCTCTCTCTGTGAGTTGCAGAGCTGGCCTTGGGAAGGAGTGGTCTTGGGAAGGTGACCTTGAAGCAAGGTCACCTGGGAAGACTGACAGCCCAGAGGATCTGGGATCATCTTGGTGATGGCTACTGTAGGTCCCTGGGGGTCAGTTATGGTAAAGAAGAAAGGCCTTAGGCAAGGATATAAAGGGTGGGAGAAATGACAGGGTCTCCCCCTTAGGTAGAGTGGGGTTAGAATGAGTTTCTCCATCCTAGAAGGGGAGAAAGGACAAAAAACAAAACCCACCATGGTTTTGGGTTTTGTTTTTAAAAGCAGACCAAGATGAAGTGGCGGGGGAGAGAGAGAGGCAATTCTATGCCATGTCTCTCCCGTTCCTTTTCATATGCCATGAGCCTCCATTATTCCAGTTTGTCCAAGTGGTGGGATCAATCTGAAGCACAGAGCTGATTTCCACGGCAGGTCTCAGAAAGGTTTGGAATCCCCATGTTTCCCTTGCAAGTATTCAGAAAGCGTGATGTGCCCACCGCCCGTGGCCCGGAGCTGGCTATGCCGTAACAGGAAGCTGCACGGCCTGGATGGGATGGCGCTCGGTGGCACACGTGGCCAGAGATGGAGGCTGTGTGTGCAGAGATGGCATTTTAGGGGCTCTGAGTGGAGGTGTGCGCTGTGAGAGACACAGGGGTTAGAGCAGAAGTCAGGAGCTCGAGGGACTTGGCACAGGAGGGAGCCCGAGGGGGCCTGAAATGGGCATCGCTGAGCCGTCGTGCTCATTAAGGTGACTCCAAAAAGAGTCAAGGGAAAGGATTACCTTGAAGAATGTTGGAAGAAACAAGTGAGGTGGTATTTGCAAAAAGCCTTTTGTCCAAATTATCAAATACTGTGCAAACACAAAGGTGTGTTGGGGTCGAAGGTGACGTGGGCACGGCTCTGGAAGCCGGGGCCGCAGCCTGCAGGGGTCTTCTGAAGTTTGCACACGTGGCACCCCTGCCCTATCCTGGGTCATCAGACTCACCTGTGGGTACCTGGGCTGCCGGGCTCTTCCCAGCACCCCTCGGTGGGTGTTGACCTCACTCGGAGCTCCCTTTATTAAGGGGAGGACCGTGAGCACCGAACTCATGCAAAAAACTGCTTAGGGATATAGAACTATCTGGATAGAATCTCAGAACCTTAGCCTCAGGCACGTGACCGTGCAGGGCATTCGTGAACATGCACCATTCGTGAACTGATTGAGGAGAAAGAGGCGGACCTTAAGACAGCTTCACAAAAGCAGAAAATATTATCAGCCCAGAGACAGACACTGTAAAGTCATAGTTTTAGCATCTGCGGTGGGTTGGATTTCATAAAATGAAGAAAATCAAACCAGAGGCCTGTTTGTGGAGTTGAGGCATGATTGTATTTTTTGTTTTCTTAACTAAATAAATCCATCAGCTGACAAAGAGGAGAAGGTAGTGGATTAGACAGAGAAGCTATGATTGAAGACTCGAAGGCAGGGTCAGCTAGAGATGCATTGATCACAGTCTCATTAGTCCTGGAACAGAAACAAAAATGAATTTGAAATGTGGGGAGGGGGTGGGGGAGGAGAGAAAAGGGACCAAAGGGAAATATGGGTACACTTTCCAACAGTGTAATTCATAACACGCGGATGAGCTCAGACAGTGAAATACAATTCATCGGTTAAATTCCTGACAGCTGCGTGAGCCGGGGTAAAATATTTCTATCATCCCACCCTCTTTCTCCTTGTCTTTCTAGTAAAGCACCCTGAAATAATATCTACTGCATAGGAAAGGGCTTCTATTCCTGTAAGGATTAGTAATGTTGCCAGACTGCAAAATATATTTCCAAATCAAACCAGATACAGTCAGGGTGCTGAGAGAGACGGGCAACTGGAGAGCTTGGGACGCTCTTACTATTGGCAAGTCGTTTTTCTGACTCGGATATTAAGAAGCCTATATTAGCCGTAAAAGAGATGTATAAAAGAGCCGGTTGCGTATTTCATCCAATTGGGAGTGAAGCTATTCAGAAAATTTAATATTAGGAGAAGCAGAATAATTGGCACAAAATTAAAGTAACTATTATGAAAAACTTAAATTTAGTCTTCAAGGACTTCATCAGTTGCCTCACTGTCCTGTGTCTTGTCAAACTGCATCCCTCGTTATTTTTCATTTGCTTAGAAAATTTAGTTTTATTCCTCACATGAATCTTCCTTTTCCTGCCCACTACATTCTTTCTCTGCTCACACGGTTTCCTGTGCCTGCCTTGTTGGTTCTCTTTTGTTCTAGTCCCATAATCTTCAAGTCCCATGATCTTCTAGTCTTTAAGAGGTGGTGGGAAGCTTTCTGATGGCTCCTTGAGGAATTCTGGGGTTCAGGGGAGCCTACTAATGAATACTTCTCTTCCCCACCTGAGTTGTGAACCAGTTGAGAACTAGACAGAAACAGGACAGATAAGATAAAGATAAGATAAGATAAAGACAGCTGCTGTCTTTACTCTGAGAAGGCTGGAGAATGTGGCAGTGGATCTCAGAATGGAGAATTGGAAGGACAGATGCACCCCGCCACAGGCTGAGGTAGCCCACTGCAGAGATGTGCCCTTGTGGGAGAGGCAGGATGTGTGCTCTGGGTGGGATGCTTCACTCCTCGAGAAGGAGGAAGGGACAGAGCTGCATAGACCCACGTCTTTATCCCAAGCTGCTTCTCTTCCAGGTCCTGCTTGGCCAACTCTAGCCTGGACTCAGAGAGAGGGGAGGGATCCCAGGAAAAGTCATTCTCAGCTTAAATAAGCTGATGGTAGAACAATCCAGCACAGTCAATGCCTTGGTAACCTGGCATTATATGTAATATATGATTATGTACATTCTACGTAACGTATGTAACATAAACTATTATGAACGTATCTCAGACAGTAGGAAAATCAGAGAGAAGAAAAAGAAAAAATATATATATATTTATACCAAATTAGGGAAGAAATACTAGCAAGCACTACAGTTCTCTTTTCTGCAATTGACCACACAGCCGTTGCTGGTACAAAAAACTTCTTCCTTCCTGTGACCATGCCATATTGCCTTTGCCCCAAGCAAGTCCCTCATCATGGATCTTGTCTGATGGTAGCTGGGGGGCCTACCCTGTCACTCCTCAAGAGTCTGCTATTAGCTGTCTTGCCTATAATGGGCCATTGCAGTTTTCTGTTTCCTTTGTCACAGAGCCTTGGGAGTAATAAGAGGCCTCCAGTCCCATTGTGCGGTAGTGTAATCGAATAAGAAAAATACTTGGTCTTTGTCTCTGGTTCCTGGCACAGAGCTCCTAAAACTCTTGGGATTTCCTGAGGGATAAGGGTGATAGGATGTCATTTGTTCTAGTGAAGGGACTCTTGGTAGCCCTCTAGATAGCTTCAGGATAAGGGCTGGTCATCAGAGGAAACAGCCATGTGACTAGGGAGGGGTGAGGGGATGGAGATTGAGTTAATAATCACCAATGGCCAACAATTTAATCAGTTATGCCTATGTAATGACACCTGCGTTAAAAACCCTTAAATGCTGGGATTTGGGGAGCTTCTGAGTTGGTACGCGTACACGCACAGGTAAGGTAGCGCATCCCAGCTCCATGGGGACAGAGGCTCCTGCATTCAGGATCCCTCTCAACACTGCCTTGTGTGCCTTTTCATCTAGCTGTTTATTCATATCTTTTATAACAAACTATAATAGTAAGTATCAAATTTTGCTGAATTCTATGAGTTATCCTGGTAAGTTATTGAAACTGAGGAAGGAAGTTATGGGAAGGAACCTCCAACTTTGTGATTGAGTTGGACAGAATCGTGGGTAACCAGAGGACCCAATACTTGCAATCGGCATCTAAAATGGGAGCAGTCTTATGGGACCGAGCCCTTAAACCTGTGGATTCTGCCACTAGCTCTGATGGGTAGTGTCATAATTGAATTGGACTGTAGGACACCCAGTGGTGTCAGAATTGGTTGGTGGGAGGAAAGAAACCGTTCAGGTAGCAAACCAATTTCTTTTTGATAGACTCAGTCATCCCACCCAATAAAGGAACCTCCTTCTTTGTTGATTGGTTTCCTGATGTGAAGAGCGCAGGTGGCCAGGTGGTCATCTCAGCTTCCAGTGGGAAGAAACCTGTGTGTGTGTGTGTGTGTGTGCGTGCGTGTGTGTGCGCACACACATCCCTAGAAGCATTCCTCCTTAGCAACAAAAAATTCTAAACCAGCAGAGCCCAAAATGGTGAGAATGGGAAGCAAAAATTTTACTAGGAGAGGTTAGGGGTAATATGAGAGGAGTCGCTTCTATTTCCATCCTTTGATTCTTGGGCTCCTGAATCCTGTATGTGGAAGAAGCAGTTTGATATATGAGTCACTAATCTGGTACTTACTTCATCCTGGAGGGGGCCATAGAGGAGGGTACTCCACTGAAACCCTAACTGTGTCTACAAAGGCCTTCCTACCATTCTGTCAAGCCTCAGAAAGATGAGGACCATGATAAATCCAGTGAATTCCATGAGCATAAGCCCATGACCCACTTCATTTGCTGAAAAATTAATTCTCTTGTCAAGAGCGATATTGGGTAGAGTACTATGATAGCAAATAAGGCATTCTGCAAGTTCATGGATGGTAATTTTGTCATTTGTATTGTGGGAAGTGAAGGCCAGTCCATACTCAGAGTGTCAACTCCATGAGAACAAAGCACTGCCTTTGAAGGAAAGGCGTGGAAGAGCACATGGAAGTGGGCCAATGTCATCAACCCACTATGAGGTGGCCGGCAGTTGGTCAGGAAACGGTGCCGTATCAGGCGCTCTGTGTCGATCTCCGTGTTGGATGGGTTACTTATCCAGATCATCATGCCATTGGGTCCAGCACAAACAATTTGACCTACAGGACTATGAGCCCATAAATGTGTTCAGCCACTACTTTTTGAGGTAGTTTGTTATACAGCAAAGGCTTAACTTAAGCAGAAATTGGTGCCAAGAAGTGCGGTGCTGCCATCACGAAAAACTTAAAACATGTAGCACTAGTTTTGTTTCGAAATCATTGGCAAAACTGCTGTGCTTGGTAACTCAGAAATTAAGAAATGTAACTAATAAGCTTGTGGATCTGATTAAGAATATGTTCAGGCAG
>CM052798.1:130644781-130698819 GCA_028533885.1 Nasua narica | reverse complement strand
GGTCGAAGAGGACGACCATCCCCGATAGAGGAGAGGACCGTTCCTCGGTCAAGGGTATACGAGTAGCTGCGCTCCCCTGCTAGAACCTCCAAACAAGCTCTCAAGGTCCATTTGTAGGAGAACGTAGGGTAGTCAAGCTTCCAAGACTCCAGACACATCCAAATGAGGCGCTGCACGTGGCAGTCTGCCTTTCTAAAAAGAAAAAAAAAAAAGAATATGTTCAGGCAGTGTTGAAAATATATGAGAAGAAAGGGACGAAGTAAAGAAAACTATTCAGTTTGCAAGCAGAAAGTAGAGGAAACATAGAGGGTCTCTAGACTTTCTAAATTTGAAAATACAATAGTTTTTCAGGGTGCCTGGGTATCTTAAGTCTGTTAAGCATCTGCCTTTGGCTCAGGTCATGATCTCAGCGTCCTGGGATTGGGTACCACATCGGGCTCTCTGCTCAGTGGGGAGTTTGCTTTTTCCTCTCCTTCTGCTTCTCCCCACCCACTCGTGCTCTCTCTTTCTCAAATAAATAAAATCTTCAAAGAAAGTCTTTGAGCAGGAAGCAGTATGAGAAAAGCTATTTATCTGTAAATAATGGCTATTCCTTATGGTGATATGTACCTGACTGGACTCCTGAATTGTTCTGGACCAGTGATTCCTGTTGACTTCCCATTTCTCCTCTTTTTGAATAGAAATATTTATTGCAATTATTTTATTGTTATCTCACCATTGTATTTTGGGTATATGGGGCGAGAGAGCAAATAAATATGTCTGTTTAGTTCACAGATTTCTGGATTAAGAGGAGCCGCATGCAAGAAGCTGTACCTAAGAGACCTCATCCACATCTAGACCTTCCACATCTGGATATAGTTGTTAAGATGTTGGACTGTGAGTTTGTGATAAAATTACATGATGTTTTTCAGCAATCTTGCAAGTGAGTGAATTCGTTTGACATGTAGGAGAAATACAAGTAATTATAGCTAGCGGGAGATTGTGGTGGATGAAATATGGCCACAGATTCTTTGTAGCTTGTCCCACGAAGAGATGGAGTGGGTTTCTCCACGTCTTGAATTGTGACTGGTTCATGACTTCGTTCAGCCAAAACACATGGCAGAAGTGACAACGTGCAAACCGAATCTAACCCTTCAGAGACCTTGCTGCCGCCATGCTGGCTTTCTTGGAGCAAGTCTATTCTGAATAAGCCTGCCCTCTCTTTCCTGTGGGGAGAGAGGCCTGGCCACCCCAAACTTGCCAGCTGTCCCAGCTGAGGCCCCAGACAGAGTGGGCTCATCAGACACTACCTAGGGCAAAGATGAGGTGTGTTAGCTGAGCCCAGCCTGGATCCTCCACCCACAGAACTGAGAGAAAATAAATGATTATTTCGAGCCATAGTGTTTTGAGGTGGTCCGTTACCTGGCAAAATCCAGTTTTGTGGCTTCCTATAGAAATTTTCTGTCTTTCTACTGAGATTGTAGAAACCTTGAGGGCAGTAACTGCATTTCACGATTTTTGTGACATCTAAAACCCTTAGCACAGGGCTGGGTACAGACTGATACTATGTGAAGCTATTATTGCTTTGTTTGGAAAGACAGAATTTAAAAGCAAAAGAATATCAGAAGAAAAAGTTTAGGCTAGCTTACGCGTGTCATAGGGTTCACTGCTCCCCTCTGCCCTTTTTTCCCTGACGAGGGGAAGGGGTTTGGTCTTTAACCACTGGTCTTCAGGAATAGGATAAACCAGATTTTTTTCATCTATTTTTGTTAGACTCTCAAAGGGAAATAAAGAAGTATCCACTGCTTAAAGAGGTGACGATATAAATAGATAAAGAAAACAACTAAATTTTTTGGAAGTGGAGAGTGTTGGCCAAAACTGAATCTTTGAGCTAATGCCCATGGACATTACCAGGCCTAATAACCAAAGCAGATGAGGTGAAAGCAGATGAGTTGAGAGCAGAACAATTGCCTGGAACCATCTTGCTTCCTTCCTGATCTGATTCTGCTCTGCTCCTGTTTCCTCCTGAATCCTGACCTCTGGCTTTCTTTCCCATTTACAACCTACTCACTCTTCCCTTTGAACTGGCATTGCTATTAAGTATTCCTGGCTTGGGCTGTTAGCAATTCATATGGATGGTGGCCTACGTTCACCTTTGGATCTTTCCACTCAAAGTTGCCTTAGATAGGCTGCTGTGGCCTAATTTTAGCGCCGCATGGAGTGACCATCCAGAGATGCTGCAAGAATGAGCTGAGAGGTTGGGGAGGACCTCATGGACACTGACTTCTCATCGGCTGTTCTCTGGTCTTAGAGGTGGTTGGCTAATGGGAGAAAGAGAAAGAAGTAAAATATATTGCTACCATTTAAAAACTAGAGATGTAAAAAAAAACCAACCAACCAAACAAACAAAAAAAACTAGAGATGTAAAAATTTCTTCAGTGGGATTATTATGTAACATACACAATGCATTTTCTATTGCTGAAAAAAAAATTTTTTTTATTTAAGATCTTTCATTTATTTGTCAGAGAGAGAGTACAGGATAGTGAGCATAAGCAGGAAGAGTGGCAGGCAGAGAGAGAAGCAGGCTCCCCTCTGAGCAAGGAGCCCAATTCAGGGCTTGATCCCAGGACCCTGGGATCATGACCTGAGCCAAAGGCAACTGCTTAACCAACTGAGCTACCCAGGCGTCCCTCTCTTACTGGAGTTTAGAATGGGGGGTTCCCAGGCTGTGCTCGCCTTAGAAAGCAGCAGGTGTCTGCAGAACTGTGCTGATGTCTCCTACACCGTGCCCACCAGACGGCTCTGCTTCATTCTGCTTTCAGTGTGGGTGATGCATAGAAGCATCCCGTATTAAGATTCTGCTGGCTTGGAGAATCGACTGTAAGACTTGGATATGAATTCACACCATTTTCATTTCTTAAGCCACTTGTAAGAACTCCTCATGAGAAACTTGCTCAGTAAATGTCTGTTGGCTAACGAACTGAATATTTCTTCACCCTAAGAACAGCAGAGTTACTTTAAAAGCCATGTTGCGACTTTAAATTTTGCAACAGGGTCAAAGTAGGATTTGTTCCCTTTATGCTTATTTAAAGATCACCCCTGAATCTCTAACATGATAGTTACTAGAAATGTGGGTGGGCAAAGTCAGCAAGTGACAACACTGCCTTTCTGTGTATGAGGCCTCATTAATACTTCAATATTCATCTGAAGACAGAAGGGTATGTGTCCCCCAATCCCCTGACGTCCCATTATGTTTTTGCTTGATTACTGCAGGTGTGCAAAAGTCTTTTCCGTGTGAAGCCACATGTCTCCGCATAGGAGTTTGGGGCTTGGGAGTGCATTTATCAAATGCATGCCAGCTCCTGCAAAACTCCCTAAGAAAATTGTAGAACACCTGCATACTAATGGTTTTTATTGTTGGAATTATTTTATTGCACAATCAAAAACCTACAGTCATATCATGGAAACATGCTATATGACTCCAAGTACAGAAATTGGCTGTGAACTTCACTGCCAACACTTTATTTCTTGTAATTAAACTTTTACTTTTATTTCACCTATTTTATCTCATAAACAGGGAAAGAAAATAAAACATATGGAGGGAACTGCAGGATGTTGTGGTTTATTCCATGTTTTGGTATTTTTAGCTGTTCCCACTGAACCTAAAGGCCTAAAACTTGCACTCGAAGTGTTTAAAAAAAATAAATTCATTAGTTAAAGAATATTGAAAAGCTAGCTATATATTTAGGTTGAAATCTTCTCTGTTTCCTTGTCTTGCAGAAAGTAACAGACCACAGTTGCCTGTGTTTTCTTTCCTCTTCAAAACCACTTCTGCTCCAAAGACCATGAACCTGAACTGAAGAAACGACTCTTTCCTGCTGGCGTGAGATAATTCAGTCTCCATGATGTCTTAATCCTGGGCCTCCCTTAATTGACTTCTAACTGTGCTGAACTGTGGCTGCTAGGAGTTGCAATGTGGACCGCAATTTACAAGGCACTGGAATCGTTTCTCGTCCTCAAATTAGTCCTGAGCTATACTGGAGAAAGATTAAAAAAAAAAAAAAATGAAGGTTTACCTTGCTGTCTGTCTTGCCATCTCAAGTGAGACTTTCTTACCATCTCAGAATGGATGGTTGCCTTTTAACAACTTAGTTAGGGACAAAAAGGAAAGAGCATTAGGACTGCCGATACCTTGTCAATTTTGTCTTAATAGACTTGCCTCACGTGGCTTATCTTGTCCAGGGGGATTGAAGAGCTTCTAATGCTCTTAGATATTCACGAGGGAGTGATGATTATTTTGAAACTCTGTTTTGTGGGGATCCAATATAAAGATCACCTCGTTTTCCTTTCTCATGCATGTCATTGGGATATAGTTATTAATTAAGAAATGTCCTAGATCTTTGCAGCAGGGGGAAAAAAGAAAGTTATCTTTTCCTCTGGCCCTTTATGGCCATTTAACATTTATTTCTACCTATCCTACCTAGGTTCTTCCTTTCCTCCTTGGGACCCCCAACTTGGAAAGCCATGATATATGCACATGTACACACCAGTAGGTAGAGGCCCTCTGTTAACTCTTGAGATAAATAAGATACATCAGAGTCCTCAAAGAATTCACAGCCCAAGGGGGAGATATGCACATAAATGATAGTGATATAATTTAAAAAGATATATGTGAAGAGTGTTTATGGTAGCAGAGAGGAGGGACACCTGTCACTGGGGCTGGAGGAGTAAAGGGTGGTTTTCTGGAGGAGAGGGCAACCGAATCAGCTCTTTAAGGATGAGTCAGAATCAGTTCCATGTCGCGCTGGAGTGAAGATGGGGCACTCGGGGTTAGTTGATCAGACCAGGAGGTAGGTATGATTGGTCCTCTATGCCATGGCAATGGACTTGGACTTCAAGTAGAGGAAGGGGAGGCTCTTAAACAGGGAGTGAAACTGGTCAGATTTGTGCCTTCTGTAGGTCATTCAGGCAGCTAGGCACAGGGTAAATTTGAGCACAGCAAAACTGAAGATGGAGGTCAGACAGGAGGCTGGTACGGTTGCTATCACTAAACTAGGGTAGTGATAGCAAGATAGTGAAGGGTTTGAGTTGCGAAATAGCTTAAAGATTAAATTGGAAGGATTTGGACTAAGTGCACAGAAGGTGATTCCGAGGTTCATTAATACTTCAAAATGCCACAGAAGTTACTCTGGCTTCGGAGACTGGTTCCTTCATCCGAGACCTAAAGATCCTCCATCGTGATTGTCTGCCTATAAGTTTGTGGAGAGGCTGTTGTTAATGTACCAGGGGTTATGGGTGGGCATTCAGGTATGAAATCCATTTTTATAAGAATTCTATGAAGTCTGGTCCTTCTCATCCTCAGGAACGTTTGGATATTGTGGGAAAACTGTAATGGAGAACTGAGGATGAATGGGGCTGGCAAGATCAGGACTAGTTTTCAGGTAAGCCTAGGATTTGCATTTCTCCGTGTTTCCTGACTGAGAGCTCTATCTTTTGTCATGGGAATGCGCGTTTAGCTCCTAGAATGATTCCTCAGAGCTTTTAGGAGAAAGCCAGCGTCCTGGGCTTAGTACTCAAGATCCCATAATGGTCTGTCCCCATCTGTCTTCTTCATTCTCCTCTCCTGCCACTTTCCACAGGTGCATTCTTTCTCTGTGCCTTGCCATTCTTGCCATTTAATAATCATGGACCTTTGCAAATATCATTCCTACTTCTGGAGTTTTGTCCCATAGTTTTCCATCCCAATACCTTTTACTCACCTTCAAAAAGTATCCTGGAAATCTTACCAGACAGTAAGGTGCACTCGAAGGGAAAGAACTGGATTCATGTGTACGTAAATGTATATTTTTAGTGGTTAGCTCAGTGTTTAGCAAAGAATTTTGAATGAATATGGGTAGATATTTCTCTTGTCCTATTATCAGGATCAAATTGTCAGGGATTTAGAAGTCATAAGCATAACTTAAATTACTCAGCAATAAAACATTTTGGAAAAAAATTAAGTATGTGACTATGATTTTAAAAATGTAAAAATGATCTACCAAAGTATATTATTATTGTAATGAATGCCATGTTTATCTACTGACTCATTTAGCTGATACTTATCTGGCAAAATCTGTGAACAAAGCACAAATAGAACAGGTGTGGCATGCTAAGGAGACTTACCTGATTGACATCTAGATCTTTGGAGGACTAGAAGTTCAGGAATCATATTGAGTGTTTTACTGACCTTTGAATATTGTGGAGCACTAAGTGTGGCTGGGATGGCAGAAAGCACTAGGTCTCCTGGAAGGGGATCTGACCTCTGACAAGATGATGGAGTGAAACACCTCTCCCACTTTCAATGGCCTCACCTGTAAAGCCTGGATAAAGGCACACACCTCCTGGGTTGTTATGCAATTCAGTGAGAGGATAGGAGCTGATGTGGGGGTGGATAATTTGGCACCAGGGCCGGCTTTGTGAGCATGTGACCTGTGCGTAGGGTCTTATCCTTGACTTAATGCTCTATCGTCGCCATTTTGAAATTCTCCATAATTAGTGAACAAGAGGCCTCACATTTTCATTTTGCTCTGGGTCCCCTAAACGGTGTTGCCAGTTCTGCTAGACATACAATAGGCACATAATAGGACTCTCAAAAGAGCCCTAAATTCTTAATCTGAGATTAGAAGGAAAGCGGAGGGACCACTTCTAATGAGCGTTGGGCTTTGATGATACCTTCCCTTTGCTCTTCCACCGAAGGCATGCTGTTGCTCCTTCTATTCTCATACCTGCTTCCTGAGGAGTATATAGATTTTTCAATTCTGCCATCCACTTTTTCTCATTTAGTTAAAAAAATCCATACTGAGATCATTCTTTTATCTTAACTACTATTTTTATCTCCCACCTGCCCCCTCTCCCTACCAAGATAAACACATTGGCCACCAGCTGTACAGAAAATCAGAAATGCAAATTCCTTTTTGATTCCATCAAGGTTCGAGTTGCAGGGTTTTCTTGTTTTTGGGGGTTTTTTCCAGTGTTAAAATACTTTAGAAAATGTAATTTTTTTTTTAACTAAGTCACTGAGATAGTTTGAGTTTGGGCATCTACCATATAACTTTAAGATTTTAATATCTTTGTTGACCGTAAACTGACTGTGAGTTTTGCTCTGATGAGAATTGCTTGTGCCCAAGAGCTACAGTGGGTTGAAACATTCTACCATAGTAATCCCTATGGATTAGAGCATATTGAAGTACAACCACGGGAAATAGAATGTTTCTTTTAAACCACTGAGCCAACAAATGAGGTCATTTGATGCTGAGAGACTGTGAATGTCCACAGACAGGTTAGCTCACTGGTAACATTAAGCTGGTTTGGGCTGACCTATCCCTGAGTTGGTGGTAGGAATAGCAGGATTTTTTTTTTTTTTTGTAATCATTCCCCATTTGCTTTTTGTCCTTCCAAGTTACAAGCTGTAAAATAGACTAAAAGGTGGTTGAATCTCCACATGGTTAAAACCAAGTCAACTTTGTACAGACTATTTCCTTTAGAATTTGCTGTCTAAATGCTTCGGTAGTGTGTTAAAAATGGCAACGTGTCAGGCATTTTAAATGGGGATGCTTTCAGGTGTCATCTCTAAATGACAATTCAGGAAAACTTACTTTGTATCTTCCCCAAATGCTGAGACGGAGAATTGAATGAAAAGAAAAATGGGAAAACAAAACAAATTGGAATCATGCCTGGCTTGTTTACTTTAGGAAATCTCTTAACACTCATTTTAATCAATTGAAAAGAGATGGTTCATCAGATCATAGAATTTTAGAGCTGAAAGGAGCCTCAGAGATTATCTCATCTGACTCTCTCATTTTATGGATGAGGAAACTGGGACCCAGTGAGGGGAAGACCGCTTTCCAGCATTCCACGGCTAATTGGCAGCTGGGCAGAGAACCGAAGTCACCACATGCCCAGCCTGGTGTTTTTTTTTTCCAGCCTGAATTACTGCCTCATTTTCATACCAATTTAAAGTCTTTATATATTTCCAACTCAAAAAGACTTGTTTCTGTTTCTTTTTTTTTTTTTTAAAGATTTTATTTATTTATTTATTAGGAAAGAGAGAGAGTAAGAGAGAGCAGGTCAGAGTGAGAAGCAGACTCCCCATGGAGCTGGGAGCCCGATATGGGACTCGATCCCGGGACTCCGGGATCATGACCTGAGCCGAAGGCAGTCGCTCAACCAACTGCGCCACCCAGGGGCCCCTCAAAAAGACTTGTAAAAGGAATTTAGTGAACCTAGGAAGAATATGTTTTTTAGTTGAGTGAGAGCTTTCAAGTATGTTTCTTTCTTTTTTTTAAAGATTTTATTTATTTATTTGACAGAGAGAGAGAGAGAGATCACAAGAAGGCAGAGAGGCAGGCAGAGAGCGAGGGGGAAGCAGGCCTGGGATCACGACCTGAGCTGAAGGCAGAGGCTTTAACCCACTGAACCACCCAGGCACCCCTCAAGTATATTTCTGAATATTGACTGGTACTGGAAATAAAGCTGTTTTGTACCTAGTAGACATTCAGTAAGTATTTGTAGACTGATAGAACTGCTCAGAAACAGTTTATTTATTAAAATAAAAAGCCCACAAAACCCTAAACCCGTATGTTTAACATTACATAAGGGGAAATGCTTATGTCTAATATCAATGGAAATAAGTCCTTCTCCCAATAAAATCCTAAATGCAATTTCAGATGTTCTTTCCCAAAACAAAAAGAAACCTACGTGGTAAGATAGTCACAGACTTTCCCAAGGTTGCTTATCAATAAGGTGGACCATATAATTTTTTGTCCAACCTGGGTCACTTTTGAGTGAAAGGAGATATTATAAATATCTCTGTTGAGGCCATAAGTATAAACTGGGACTTTCCAGGGCAACTAGGATGCAGGGATCACCTCATCTGTGAAATGATAAAAAGTTTATATCCATTCGGTATTTACTATGTGCTAGGCAAGGCCTCAGGGACTTCTAAACTTCAGTGTCTCTTTTACTGTTTGAGCAGGTAAAGTCTTCAGAGACATTTTATTATGAGATTTAAATATTATATTAAGAGTCAGAGGTGTGCGATCACATCATTTTTATTCCCTACAATGAAAGGTGCAGAAATTTTTTCTCTTTCTCTAGTAGAAAACACTGAAAGCTTTCTGAGTGACCCCTTCCCCCTCCCCACTCACCATCTCCTTCCGTCTCCAACTCTCCCACCCCCTCCCAAATTTCTTCCACAAGTCCCTCTTTCTGAGACTTCCTTGAGTGACAAAATTCAAATAGGATTACTCAGTGTTGAATATTTTTCTGAAAACAGCTTCCCAGTGAGGAAGGTTTCTTTGTCCTGACAAGATAGGTTGCTGCTGAATTTGCTTTTCTCACTTTCAGTTGGTTTTATAATGGGGCTGTTGAAAGCAATGAACGGTTTAGAAAAATACCCTTGGTGCGGTGAAATAGGGACCATTTCCAAAGCTTGTTCAAAATCTGATTACATTAGCAATTTCTCAAATCCATTGTATTAGTTTTGTAATTTGCTTCCATGACCCACAGAATCTATTGACTCAGACAATGACTTTTTTTTTTTTTAAAGGAAGAGAAAAGTCCTCTCTCTTTGGAAAAATACAAACTTTGAAGAACTTGGAAACAACAGATTTCTAGATTGTCTGAAAGGTAAGATCCAAATCTACCCAATTTGCTTGTCATTGTTTGTGGTGCCTCTGTAGGGAGCTGGGAGGGATGCCTTGATAACTTTTTTGTATTTTAGACAGTGCTTTAAGGAGTCTCCATAGGCTGTGTTCCTAGACCATCTTTCTACAGGGAGGAAGAAACCTTGATGGTTGAAAATAGCTAGTATGCTTATCGAAGTTTGAGCATGGGTCCAGACCTTGAACTCAGTGCTTTCCTAATATTTTCCCACTTCATCTTCACAGAAGTCCTATGAGAATGTCAACCATAATTTACCCTCGTTTGCAGGTGAGAAAGCAGCATCTGAAAGAGGTGACTTCACCCGGAACTGGTAAAATTGTGATTTACAGGCAGTTTTGTTTGGTTCTAAGGGTTGTACCCCTGGGCTCTTAACTCTGTCGGGCCATGTTGCCTGGACTCTCATGGACTTATCTCAATATTGATAGGATTTTCTCTATTGAAAGCCAGCCCCCCACTTACCAGAACTGGAACATCTGCCATGCTGCTAGGGGTTGAATTGTGCCCCATCCCCAAAGGAAATGTCGAAGTCCTAAATCCCAATACCTCAGAATGTGACCTTCTTTGGAAATAGGGTCTTTTACGAGAGAATCAAGTTAAAGTGACGTTGTTAGCGTAGGACCTCGTCTGATAACGACGGGGTACTCTTATTCAAAGGGGGAATTTGGACACAGACAGAGGCAAGACAATGCGAAGAGGAGCAGGAAGAAGACAGCCATCCGTAAGCCAAAGCAACAAGTGGTCTACAGGGAGAGAGGCCTGGAACAGAGCCCTCCCTAGGGCCTCTGGTGAGAACAGGTCCCGGCAACCTTCTAGATTCCAGACTTCCGGCCTCCAGAGCTGCGAGACGATGAATTTCTGTTGTTCGGAAGCACCCAGTTTGCGGTATTTTATTAGAGCAGCCCTAGCCATACACGTTTCCCCACATTTGAGCTGGTGGGGACTTGATCTTGAGGGACCCTCGACGTCTGCTCTTTTTCCCGACTGTGGCCAGCGCAAGGAGCAGGGAGAGACAGGGCCCGGCCCGAAGTGCCTGAGATGCGGCACCCACCCGCAGAACCCACCTCTGGGCTTCAGGACTCAGCCCCCGCTGCTGCCACCGACAGTGGGAGGAGGACGTGGTGGGGGCCTGTGTGGTGGCTCTGTTCGCCCACCTCTTCAGTGCACACCGTGTGGTTCCAAGCAGACTCCTTTTTTCTCTCTTTCCTACCCCCGGTGGGAGAATGATTTGTCATGGCTCTTGAATAATGCACACAGTGATGATTTCTTAATAACTTAAAAGCCCTTATGCTGGGGTGAGGAGAAGGAAGAAAACATGTCCCACCCACTACGAAGGGAGAACAAAAGCCTTCATTCAAATCTCCCAAGGAGGACCCTTGGAACTGGCAGGCCAGCCCCGATCCCCAGCTTCTGGGGAAAGTCACCTGGTTTTCTCACACTCCCCACTCCCTCTAAGTGCAGCCAGAAACACAACTCTCCTATTAGCTAGAAATAATAAAATGCTCAATAAACCCCAAATGATGAAGGCCCAGCCAGGAAACTTTTAAACACTCATGTTTACAGCACACCTGGCGAGTATTTTTACAGTAACGTATAAAATATGCCCTTTTAAATCGCACAGAATTGGTGGCACAGCCCATTTATGCCCTTTAAGCTGTAAGCCAGAGTTGGCAGAGTTTATAAACTTATAACCCTTCTCTATAATGTAAAGCTGAGAAGAAGAAGAGTGGTTTGCCAAGCTGTAGAGGTCAAAACAAACAGCTTCTGTTTCTTGTCTGAAGAAGAGAAAGCCGAAGGGAGACCGTGTGTCTTTATGGAGTTGCTTAGGCCCAGAGGAAAAAGCCTGAAAAGAGGACTTGAATCAGATAAATTCCATCTTCTCTTTGATTTCTACTGTCGCGCTGAGGACAGACTCACAAAGAAGAACGCTTTTTTTGAACAAGGTGTCAGAGTAGCAGTAACCCCTGTGGGGTTGACCTATCGCCACCCCAATGTGCCAGGTGGTGATCTGTAGCCTTTCTCTCCATGTATGTGTTTCCGCTATAGACTTGTAAATGTCTGGGGGCTTTCCTGATGCGGGACCTCCCACACTCAGGCCACACCTCCCTGCATTCCGTCCTCTGCACCCCGCACCTCCGCCATGCTCCCCTTGGCCCACCTCAGTTCCTTCAGCTGTCAGTTACAGTCCGAGACCCCTGGGCACCTACTGCTCCCCACAGTCTTCTCTCTTTCCTCTTTGGAGTCCTCACGGGCTATCTCTAATGGCAAAATATGTTTTCCTGAACCCTGTGTCTCAGGTTGGGTCCCTGGAAACAAACTCAGCGGTGGAGCCTGGGACTTTGTGCCTCCCCGCCCCAGACCCCCCCACCCCCCCGGGGCCAGGTCCCGTGGGGAGGAAAGGGAAAGGAAGAAGGATGAGGCGAAGGGAGAAGTTATCACTGATGCAGTCGCAGCAAAGGTCTCCGCGGACCCTGTGTGGAGCCTGTCGCCTGGAACAGCCCACTGTCGCCTGGAACAGCCGGGTCTCCGTAAACCTTCCCCAAAGGGCATCAGAGGCTGGCTGGCCCCGGGGGAGGGGCAGGATTGGGTAAGGAAGTTCCCTGTGACTCAGGGCGGCTGTCACTTGCGGAGGGACTCAGCCAACAACCTTTGGCTACCAGCAAGCCTAGCTTGCTGGGGAATGCGTGTTGGGTCTTTGCAGGGTAACTCTGGGTGGGGGCCCCTGTGCTCACTACATCCTCATTGTAGAATTCCCATCTGAGGAAGACAAGACCTTATAGAGAAATTAAGGTTGCAAGTAAGGTTAGGAGGAATCTCACATCTATTTTTTACATTTATTGAAATATAACAATAAAACATATTATCAATGCTAGTTTGCATAGCTTAAATCAGTAATAATTAATGCTCTATAATTATTAGCTCTTTCCTTTCCCCATTAATTATAATGTATATTATATAATTATATAAATTATTTTTATATATCATATAACTTATATAACATATGTTATTATTAAAATAATATTAATAAGATACTTACAAATGTGTTTTTTGTTATAAGTAACATATTAATAATTGCCATTAACCGAGCACATACTATATTGCAGATACTTACTACTTTATTCAATTTTCATAAGATTCCATAAGAAAGATACCATTATCCCCATTGTGGTTACTAAAGGTAAGTTTTTTTTTAATTTGAATTCAATTAATTATCATATATTATTTGCTTTGTGGGTACAGGTCTATGATTCATCAGTCTTATATAATACCCAGTGCTCATTACAACACATACCCTCCCCAATGTCCATCACCCAGTTATCCCATCCCTCCACTGCCCCCCTCACCACTCCAGCACCCCCCAGTTTGTTTCCAATGATTGAGAGTCTCTTATGGCTTATCTCCCTCTCTGGTTTCATCTTGTTTCATTTTTTCCTCTCTTCCCCTATGATCCTGTGCCTTATTTCTTAAATTACACATATCAGTGAGATCATATGATAATTGTCTTTCTCTGGTTGACTTATTTTGCTTAGTGTAATACCCTCTGGTTCCATCCATGTTGTTGCAAATGGCAAGATTTCTTTTTTTTTTTTTTTTGATGGCTGAGTAGTATCCATTGTATATATACCACATCTTCTTTATCCATTCATCTGTCAGTGGACATCTGGGCTCTTTCCATAGTTTGGCTATTGTGGGCATTGCTGCTATAAACATTTGGGTGCCTGTGCCCTTTCAGATCATGACATTTCTATCTTTGGAGTAAATACTCAGTAGTGCAATTGCTGGGTTGTAGGGTAGCTCTATTTTCAACTTTTTGAGGAAACTCCATACTGTTTTCCAGAGAAGGCAAGCTTTTTTTTCAAAGTTTTGTTTATGTATTTAAGAGAGAGAGAGAGAGTGGGGACCGGGGACGGACAGAGGGAGAGGGAAAGAGAAACCCAAACAGGCTCCATGCTGATCTCGGAGCCCCATGTAGGGCTCGATCTCATGACCCTGAGATCATGACCTGAACTGAAATGAAGAGTCAGATGCTTAACCAACTATGCCAGGCGCCCCAGGAAAACAAGCTTTAAAGAGAACAAATTACTGTCCAATTCACATATAAATATCAGAACTGGGCTGTGAACGCAGCCGACCCTGGAAGCTCTATTTTTTTTTTTTTTTTTTAGAGGAGGGTGTAGGAGGGGCAGAGGAAAGGGAGAGAGACAGATTCTGAAGCAGGCTGCCGTGGAGCCTGATGCAGGGCTTGAGCTCACAACCCTGAGATCATGACCTGAGCCAAAACCGAGAGTCCCACTCAGTGGGTTACTGAGCCCCCCAGGCACCCTCAAGCTCTACTCTTTTAACTCTACCATGCTGCATTTTAACCTAATAAATAGCTTATTTTCCTTTTTGGTTCTCATTCGGGTGTCCAACGCCTCTCTGATTTTTGTTTTCCTTGCTAGTTGTGGAAATCTGTTCCTGCAGTCTGACTACAGTCCCAGAAATAAAGCCATGGAAGAGAGAGGGAGCCTGGACTGACCCTCACTGGAGAAGCTGGATGAGAGGTCGTTAGAGAGCCCCTCCTCACTCCTGGGCTGGAGCCCCGGCTCCGGGACCCTGACCCCTCATCTGTCCCCTGACGCACAGCAGTGTCCCTCGGCTTCTCTGCGGAGCCCTGAATCTATAGAGGCTTCGGCCCCACGACCTCAGTCCCTCCTCTACCGTCCTCTTCCCCTTCTAGTGCCTGGTGCATTTTTTTTTTTTTTTGTAGTTCTTAAAAGAAATGACTATTGATGTCCACAAATTCAGATCTACAGTCCTCATGGCAACAGAAAGAGACTAGATAGATGCAGTCCCACCTCTTAGAATTTCAGGCGTGGGGAAGAGAAATGGGGAGGGGGGCGCTATGTGTGTAATGGTTGAAAGGCCCGTCTTCATCTGTCCTTTTATGAGCACGTTTCACATCAAAAACCTGGTTTGGTCAAGACCAAAACTTCCTGGAGTTTGAGGCTTCAGGTGGAAAAAAATTCCCCATTTCATCATTTCAGAAATTTGAAGTTAAATGGAACCAGTTCTCTGCCTCTCTCTTTCTCCTTCTGTTTCTCTCTCTCCACACACACACACACACGCACGCACACACACAGTCTGTATCTGTACAATATCTAGGTATATAATTTGTGAAATTACAAATCTATATATAAATATAGATTCTACATAAATATAAATCTATATATGCGATTTGTAAAATTATAACAAAAGGAATCTTATCCAGCTGGCTTTATCCAACTTAAAATGTGCCATGTGGGCTTTAGAGAAGAAATCAGGATGAGACGCTTAGCTGAGGCCTTTTTTTATACTAGAATAGTGGAATTAAAATCTCATTTTTTTGAAATGAAAAAAGGATAGATTTTCATCTGTCTGAGATAATTTAATATAACCTACCTGGAGGCAGAGGAGAATGGAGTGAATGATTCTTCTAGTCATTTCTAGCTCTATAATTATATTTTCAGAGGGGGAGAATAAAGATTCCTGCTGCTTCACACATTATTATACATTTTGAAGAGGATTCAGAATTTAATATTTGTCATTCAGCCACTTTCCTAATTTTATGTCTAATTAGCCAAGAAATTGAAGTTTCAAAAACATTCTCGATTTGCCAAATTCCCATATGTATTTCAATTCAACAAACATTTAGTATGTTCCTTCTAGGTGTGCAGCACTTTGTTGGGGAACCAAGGAAAGAGGCTGAAGGAGGAGGGCACGGGCTGGTCTTTGCATGTCCAGAGTCCAGTGAGGAAGGAGAACAATTCGAAGTGAGTTGCTAAGTTGAGGCTCTTCATCTAACAGAAACTCAGATGTGGGCTCAGTGCATTCTGTTGAGGTGGGAGGAATTTTGAGGAAGCTTCGCAAGGAGCTGATGTTGGGACTGGGTCGGGGCTCAGCAGGACCTCACACGGGTCAGCAGAACCTGCCTGAAGGGAGGGAGAAAGGAAGGATTGAGGGAGAGAAGGAAAGGAGGAGGGGAGGAAGGAGGAAAGAAGGGAAAGAAGGAGGGAGGGACGGAAGGAAAGAAGACGAGAGGAAGGAAAGAAGGCAGGCAGGCAAGCAAGTTTCTTTGAGACACTTCTCCCGAGACCTTCCCCTGGCTATTGTGACTAATGTTCCTCTATCGTGTCTACTCTGTAGAATCTGAGGGCTCAAGCATGAAAGGCCCCAGGCTCCGCTGGTTTCTTCATTTCCCAAAACTGCCCCGTCACTGCTTCCCACCTGCACCGCCAATAAGGGGAGAGCACAGGACCCTGCCCTCCCAGCCTATCCAGGTGTTCGTGTGTGAGGACTGTCCCGCATGCCACAGGCTCATCGCCCCCTAACCAGCATGCTACCTCGCAGGAACCCCAGCACTGTGGTCAGTTCCCACGGAGAATGTTCTCCTTCTCCCAAGACTGCTTTGTCTTCCGAATCTCCCAAAATAATAGTACTGTTTCTCTCAAAACTGCTATTTCCATAGAGATGAATCTTTCCTCCCACATTTGTCTTATTTTGCAGGACATTGTTAAAAATATCTTTTCATAACTAAATAATAGTATTTATTTCTCCCTTTCACAAGCTTGACTCTTGTGGGTGTTAAAACGTGGCAAAGGACAAATACATTGTGGGGTTTGTTGCAAACAGCCAGGAGACCACAGCCCCATTACTCAAAGCCAGCGCTCATTTCCCTGTGAAGGCCATGAATTTGAACTTCAGTGCAGTTCACCTCCCTGTGGCTTCCTAGCCACCCCCATCCTCTTCCGGTGCTCAGACAGGCCCTCTAGCCTGCAGCCAGGTGCCAACTAATCCTTTTAAACTGTGAGTCCTCCACTGAAGATGTTGCTTCTCTAGAGACACTTTCTAATGGCGGAATCACAGGCACTGTAATGGGCCTAAGTTGAATCATGGTCGCGAAGGAGCTGCTGGCCTCACCGCTGACTGAGAGCTCCTGGGACTTGTCCACGAGGAGCCTTAGCCCACATTTCCCGAAGGTGGTGGGAGCTGCCTTTTCCTCATTCACAGATACCTGTCAAAAATGTCTGGGCTTTCTAACTTCTAGGTACTGATTATTGGCGGCCTCCTTGAATGACTCCTGTCCCCCACTTTTCTTGGGTCTCCATATACACAGGCGTATAAGACCCTACTTCTTAGTTACAGACAAAATAGAGGCTCTTGAGCTATGACTTTCCTCACCGTTCTACTTCTCTACCTCAGAACATCAGTCTCTGTGTCCATCTGAGCATTCGTCCTGCGCTTCTGCCTCCTTTACCCAAAGCAAGCCTGTTTCCTTGTGTTCTGGATTCCACCTCGTGCCTCTTGTTTCCCAGAATTCTCTCTCTCCCTTGCCTGTAACTTCAAAGTGCCCCTTTCTCTGTTCAGGGGAGTCCTTGGCATCACACCATGAACAAATCCTTCTTACCCGAGAACCTGGCTTCCTCTCTACCGTCAACTCATGACAAGCTGGTGGTGTTCTTCCTCTCCAGGTTGGTGTAACTCTTCTTCCTAACACCACTCGTCATCCTCTCATGGTCAATGTCACGGATACTTCCCAAGCCTCATAACTGATTTCCCTGCAATGTTTACCATGGCTGAAGATGCCATCCTTCTTAAATTTTCTTTCTTCATTTGATTTCTTCATTGAACTCCTTGTGCTCCTCCTTGGTCTTCTTTTCAGGTATCTCTTCTTCCATAACATCTCTTAAATATTGATATCATGAATTTCTCACTAGCCCATTTCTCTTCTTTAGTCCTTCCTGGGCTCTCTCATTGACTCCCAGAGCTTAAAATCCATCTTTCTGCTGTTGACTGTGAGCCCACATCTCTGACTCATGCCCTAGACATGTACATTCAGATGTGTGATGGGCATGTACACCAAGCCAATCAAGACACCTCAGATTTGCTCCATCCCAAAGTGTGTCTCCCCCCCTTTAATTTCCTTCACCTTACTCTCTCTCCTGTATTTTCCTAAAGGTGCCTGGTACCACTACACATACATGGGACTCCTGGATTTAATCCCTGCCTTCACCCCACACAGCTAATTGAATGATAAGTTTTATCAGTTGTACCAGCCCATGGGTCCATGCTCTTTTCTACTTCCTATAGTCTCTGCCCAATCCAGACATCCATCGGTTCTTATATGAACTCTTCGTGCTGCTTCCCATGTCTAATCTTGCCTCTCACCACCCCTCTACCACAAACACCATCCACCACAAATCTGAACATGTCAATGCTCAGAATTCTTCAAGGTCCTTCTTGTCCTAGAACAGGGAAGGCTATGGTCCATGGGCCAAATCTGGCCCATCTTCTGTTTCTGTGCAAACAAACTCGTGTACGGACTCAACTCTTCCATTGCATGAAAGTAGCCATAAACAATGAAGAAGACTTGAGTATCTTTAAAAGAGAGTACAGGATCTGAAACACCTAGGCTATTTCCTGTCCGACCCTTTACAGAAAAAATTTGCTGGCCCCTGGCTAAGAGGATTAACCCAATCTTCTTATCATGGCACAAAATGTCATCTAAAATATGTTCTCTCTCTGCCTGTCCAGATTCATGTTCCTTAACTTTCTGTCTAATAGAAAGCAATGTTGGATACACACACACACACACACACACACACACACAAGGTTATGTAACATCGTGAAAATAGATGGGATGGAATATCCCTGATAGCTACCTGGATTGAATCCTGGCCTTGCCACTGATTATCTGTGTGATCTTGGGCAAATTACTTAACCTCTTTAAGGTTTAGTTTCCCCATACGCAAAGTGGAAGGTCCTGATTCAAACTTTTCCTAATTCAGAGAACTTCGGAAGTATTTTATTTGTCCCTAACATAGAGCTAATGAGATTGTCTTTTGGGTGATAGTTCATGGCAGTAAGCTGTACCAAAATGTATTTTTTTTAAAGATTAATTAATTATTTATTTATTTATTTATTAGGAAAGTGAGAGAGAGCATGAGAAGGGAGAAGGTCAGAGTGAGAAGCGGACTCCCCATGGAGCTGGGAGCCCGACGTGGGACTCGATCCCCGGACTCCGGGATCATGACCTGAGCCGAAGGCAGCCGCTCAACGAACTGCGCCACCCAGGCTCCCAAAATGTATTTTTGAGAGCAGCGTTAAACATAGTCAACTTTCTCATATCGACTGACTTATCTGACATTTGGTAGGAACAAAAATTCACCTGTCGGTGCAAAAGGCAAAGAAGTGAGAAAAAAGGGAGTATTTTTGAGGACTTCTAAATTTATTGGAAAAAAGAAAGGCTCCCTCTTTAAAAAAAGTTATTCCACCCTGTATGTGAGTGTTAATAAACTGAGAAGGACCATGTATACATAAACTGTTATGTTTAGACTGAGTGCTCACCCTTATCTGATTCTCTTCATCTAATTTCTGCGAGAATGTTAACTTCTTGCCCTTTTACATTTAGGTAAGATCTTTTTTTTATGTTTCTTTTAATTTTGTTTATTTTAATTTTATGTTTATGTTTATTTTAATTTGTTTATTTTAATTTTTCAGTGTTATGTTTATTTTAATTTTTCAGTGTTACAAGATTGCTTGTTCATACACCACACCCAGTGCTCCCTGCAATACGTGCATTTAGGTAAGATCTTGCGACTAGTTTAGCCAATAAGCTGGACCATTCATTACTTCCTGGTTGAAGCACTGAATTACTGGTGGGAGACTAGCACTTTCTTCCCATGCTGGACAGAACAAGGAGGACAGTATTCCAGATGGTACATTGGCAAGAATGGTGGCACCTCTCCTAGCCTGGGTTACTGAGTCACTATATGGGGCCAAGTTGCTCCAGAGTGTTGCCTGGACCCACAATAGATTTTTTTGATGGTGGGCTGTGAACTTTGACTGAATTCAATCATAGAGATTTGGGGTTTGTTATTGCACATAACCTAGCCTCTCCTGGATTATGATTCTATAAGAGAATAATGCCTCTTTCTCCCTTCATGCTCTTAGATGTCAGCATTATGTGGATACCCTGGTGGATAGAGCAGGTTTCCCAGTACTAAGTCTTGTGTGGGGCACTGGAAGGAGCTGTTGTATTGTTCTATGCCGATGAGGAAGGGACGCCTCTTTGTGATTGACTCCTGGTTGTTTTCCCTCTTTTAATTAGCAGTTTTTGTTATTGTACTTGGGAGGCGAAGCTTTAGGAGCAAAGGCCATGGCTTTAATGATAAATGCCTCCTCAAACATTTCTAACCTGAAAATAAAATAACATAAAACCTCTCAAATGAATGTGGGAGCAAGCTGCAAATGTCAATTCTGCCATTGTATGGATTTAAAATCAAATGTAAACAATGTTCGAGGAAACACTGACCTGAATCAAGTCTTTTTTTTTTTTTCACACTAGTAATTAGTTCTCCAGCAGCGGGCTCAGGCTGAAAGCTGGGTCAGTGCCCCTTTCCCCTAGGAAGCCGAGAAAATTCTCACTGCAGCCAGACCACAAGACAAGGCCCCAGGGGTGTTGTCTACCACGGTTGCCTCTTGGCCCACTTCTGGTAAAGGGCAGGTTTCTTGGCAAATGTCCCCTACTTTGATTTGCAGGGAGTGGATAGAAATTCTTTCTTTCTTCAGTGTGGACAGTAACAGAGTGGAGAGGCTTGAGTAGGGGTGATGGAGGTTAACATTCTAGAAATCGGATGACAGACTTAACCAACATTGGGGCTATCGGAACTGAAAAGATATTTTGACTAAAGAGAAAGGTAAATGGCCACAATGTTATGTACCTTTGCTCATACTCTGGAGCACAGTACAACTATGAAGTCAAATGATCTGAGGGTTTCTTATTTTGATTTTTATTCTGCAGCTTCTTCAGGAATTAGAACTTTTGATAATGCATTTTCCTGATTCAGAAGACAAGGGTGTAAGGTTGGATGTTTTTTGAAAAATTTGAGACTGAATGGCTGATTTACCTTTCCCACAGCGAGCACCATATTTTTAAGTCCAAGAAATAGATACCAAATTGTGTGTCAAAAGTACAAACCGGTTAGTTAATAAATGAGAACTTTAAGCTCTGGAGCTCTTACTCGGAATTCAAAAATTCAGACATGTCCTTGTGACCATCCATGCCATTTCCAAGTTTATTTGAGAGCCTTTGGTTAGGAAAACATTTTCAGCTTTCAGAAGATTATCTTCTATGTTTCAAATTCACAGAACTAAAAGAAAGTAAGACTCTACCTAATGAGGTGGAAAAATCACTTAAAAATCAGATAAATACCGAAGGCTTCAGTATTAACAATTTATTATTATAGTATTCACTAACCTTAGGCAGGCTGGATATAAATGTTCTCTAAAGTGGTAAGTAGAAAGAATTTAATGATTTCAGTTTAATTCCCTGTTGCACTGAAGTCCATTCTGGAAAGAAAAAATAAAAACCATCAGTGTACATTATATTAAAGGTCTGAGTCTCAAAAGGAACTCTAATCTTTAGCTGGGAAAACAAAGTATTTGAAAATGCTTCCTGAGTCTACTGAAACTTCCTCGCTCTGGAACAAGTCTGCTCTTATCAATGGCCAGTTCCTCTGTTCTGACAGTAAATTAAAATTCCATTCTTTGCCTTAACAAAAAAAAAAAATGAGTAAGAAGAATAAGAAATTTAAATGACTTTGCTGAATCAATTCTTTGGCTTGCTTTTCATATCTTCTTCCTTTATTGAGGCCTTAAATCTGATATCCTTCAAATAGGCAGGACAGAGAAGCAAATGGCTCTTACCTGTCTGCTTCCCTTTCTCTCTCCTGATGTTTCTGGTCTTTGTTCATCATTTTTTTCAGGTCATTACATCCCTTCTGGATTAATTTTTTTAATATCCCATTGGCTGGGCTGCCAGAACTCATTTCTTCATTACTGTTCTTTGCTTAAGGGTAGCGGTTGTTGAATCCTCTACCACATTCCCTTTGATCTGCCTTGGATTTTATTTTTTTTTTCATAACCTTTCTTTCTTTCTTCCTCTTTGTTTATCCCAGTGGCAGAAAGAGAGGATTAATTATTTCTATGAAACTGGCACTTCTCTTTGTGTCATAGTGCTGGCAAACAACATATTTATCTCAAGAAAGAGCGCTTCTCCCTAAGCTGCGATTGGGGGCTCCATAAACTGGACACCGGATTCACTGAGGGCACAGTCTGTGTTTGAGGACTCTCTTGGCAGAGCCAGTCAAACAGTGACAAGTGTCTGCAGGTCAAAGGCTAACTCCTTAATCAGTCTCCCTGTTGCTAACCATGCATGCCTCCAAACCCATTCTGGAATAATCTATCTGAAATACAAATGAGAACTGTTATTTCTTGGCCTGGAACATTTCGTGGACTCTCCAGGGTCTTCAGAAGAAACCCAAACTCTTCAGAACTGCATGATTAAAAACACTGTTTTTCTCCACCTTACTTCTTATCTTCCCATTCTTCCCACAATCTATTACGTTTCAGTCCTACTGAAATACATGGGTTTCCAGATTGAAGAGATGGGTTTCCATCTCTGGCCTTTTGAACCTTTTAGTCTCTCCTTTGGGAATGCCCTCCCCTTCTTTAACTATTTTGCAAAGTCCTCACACTTTTTAGGACTCAGTCCAAGGTCAGCCGCTCTCTGAACCTTCTCCTATTTGCCCAGGACCCACAGGGTCACTGTCCCCATAGCACTTTATGTTCTAGTCTGGTGTCGTGCTCACGACATTTCATCTGAGTACTTACTTGCCTGGATCATCCACTAGGTTTTGAGTTGCTTGAGGCCAGGATCCCCGACTTATTTAGCTTTTGGATTTCCATGCTCTATTAAAGAGCCAGTATTATTATAGTGGTTCAAAAATATTACATGTTCAGATAAATGAATGAATGAATGAATGAGTAGATAATAAAATAACTCAATATTTCTCATTAGTTGTGTGGCATAAATTATAAATCACTCTAGCTTTATTTTTCTTTTTGGTTGGCAATAAGAATATTCCCACATGCATGTATTTAGTAGTTGTTACTGCTGTTATTCTACTTAATTAAGATCCATATTTTGAATAATACGTATTGATTATATGCGCAGTCTGAATTTATCAGGAAAGTGTGGCTTCCTTTTTAGTAATTTTATATAGTTTGTCATCCTTTTTCTTGGTAAGCCACCCTTCTGTTGGTTTTCTGTAGAGTAAATAAGGTTTGGACCTGTTCCCATCAAGAATGTCCTCTTTTCAAAAAAAAAAAAAAAAAAGAATGTCCTCTTTTCTTCTAAATTCTAAAGAAAAATTGCATCAGTGGTTTGATTTTATCAAGATAATATTGAATTAAAAATTGAGGTCATAATATACGTACACAATTGTTTTCCTACATTTCCGATATTTCATTTTATTGTTTTATTGTGAGCATTATGCCATGGTATTAAATATTTTAGGTAAGTATAATTATCGACTGCATAATACATCATTTTTTGGTTGTACTCTTTCTTCATTTCTACAGTCATCACTTCCTGCAGTATTATTGCATTATGTGTGTGTAATGCATATACTTTTGTTTATATATTTGTATGCTTGTACAGTAGCACAGTGTAAACTGTATTTCTTATTATGGATTAGGCTCCAAAAAGTCTGAGAGCCAATGACTTCCCTACAGACGAGTTCTGAGACTACCTATTCCTCTTTAATATTTTTTCTTACAAAAGAAAATCAGGTTAAGATGAACCTTAAGGAAGGCAACTTTGAAAGGTTTAACAAATACAAAATTTGTGAGAAGTTAGAATAGTCCTACCATAGAATTAAATGAAGAAAGTCCTACCAGAGGAGAGTCAAACATGTGATAGGTAAACATATTATGCTTGATTTCCTTGTGTGACTTATGGGAGCCATACTCATTATTTTTTATTTCACTTGCTCTACCTACATTAGGCCTCCTGTCATCTTCTACCCCCCTGCGTCTGTTCCTGTGCCATTTACTACAGCAGATTGGGGACCCCTCAAATGAGGAGCCCAAGGCTATAGACTCAGTTCAACACGATCAAGTGTTGTTTCTACCTTTGGCCAGCTAACCTGGGCCTTCTGCTGTCCTTCCCACCATGCTCTATGTATCATCAAAACTGAGGCCTATCTTAGGAGTGAGAAGTTTCAGTTAAGGAAATCAGGGTAGTGGTCCCCGCTTTTAAAAAGTCCATCTTACCTTCCCTGCAGAGCTGTAGGCTTCTTGATTCAGAAGATGGAGATCTTTCAGAACCTTGCACCTTATTTTCCTGCGTTAACACCTAAGCACATCTCACAAACATGGGGCCTGGTAAGTCCTCTTGTGTACGTTTTCTGCAATTCATCTTTGTGATTCACCATTTCTAAGGTTAGTAATTTACAGTAATGAGTCATGAGCTGACACCCAGGCTGGGTGAGACAGAGGCAACGTTCAATCCACAACAAGTGGCAAAGAGTACTTGAGGGATACATTCTCTGCATTCTGAAAGCATCTTAATGATCCTAAGTGCTTTAGATGTTTAGAGGAAGTTCAAAGTCACTGAATCAATTGTACATCATTAAAAGAAAACAATACATAAAACTCGGGAGCTGGAGGAATGATATCTATTTTTCTGTTTCAGAGACTGCAGAGACTAAGGAGGTAGAAGGGTGGGAGACCGTTGAAGTAATGCTTTTGTTCCCTGGAAGAATGGGATAAATGCATGTTTCCTTATGTGTTCATGGCTGGGTTCCAAATGGACCTGAGTAAGAATGAGTGAGTTCAGGCATGTTGCAGAATCATGGAACCTATTGAGCTATTGCTTTTTTCCAGATGTCTTTCATTCAGCAAAATGCCAACCTCGTTAGCTGAACACTACCTCATATTTAATTTTTAAATTGATTCATGTATATGACAGGATGAAATTTACATGTTTCCAAGGATTTTTACATTTTTTACAATATGGGTAGTTGGGTAACTTTGGAACTGGGTCTCTTGTAACAGATTACCTATTTTGTGATAACAAGAATGACAAATATATAGATATTAGAACATAAATATTATCACCATGCAGATGGACACCCTCAGTTCAGACGGTCAATTTCTTAATATAAGAACACAAGCCATTAATTTGGTGAATTGCATTTTCCTTTCTCTCAGAGTAGGCTTTTTTATCCGAATCCATTATTGAATAGGGGAGAGAACTCTAGTGCCAGCAAACTCCTGCCAGTTATTTTTAGATTCATATTTATATTTTCCTCTAGTACCCATGGAAGGCAGCAGAATATCTACAAAGTGGGAGAAACATGACCATTGGCTTCAGACGGCACTGGGTTTGAATCTTGGCCTTGCCACGGATTGGTTGAGTGGCCTTGAGCAAATCATTTCACTTCTTTAAGACTTACTTTTCCTCCCTTGTGGAAAGAGCATGGTAGGGTTCCCAGTTGTGCTCTTGTGAGAATTAAATGTACGTGCAAAATGTTGGAAATTGTAGCAATTGGCTCAGAGATGCTGCCCTCCTGACTCCCCTCAGTTGACGGTGCAGACATGGATGTGGAGGTGGGCCACCTTAGCCACCATTTGACTTGTCAAAGTCAACTTGCCGCCATTGACTTGTTTTCTAGCCCGGCCATGTTGCAGTGGTGCCCTTTAGATGTCAGCCAGGCCTAAAGTCTATTCAGAGTCCACCATGTGGACTTGATGGCCTGTACACAGCAAAGCTATCTTCTCGGGAGATCCTAGTCAGAGTTTTCCACCTCTGCTTTCTTTGCCTTGCTTTGATTTCCTCACTGTGTTTCCCCTGTGCATGCTGTGGGCCAAAGTCTGCCTCTCTCTGTGCCGAAGGGCATGGTAGTTTGAGAGGAAACGAAGTCTTTGTGTAAAATACATTCTCATCTCTCTTTTTACATTGGTTCCTTGCCCACAAGTACTATTTGGGTCATGAAAGCATGGAGACCAGACAGACAGACTGGAGACTGGATGCAGAAGTAGAGATTGGTGGAAGTCTCTCTTGTCTACCATGGATCAGCCTTTTCTCAAAAAGCTGGTCTTTTTTCTCTTTTCAAGAGATCAGACCTAAAAGAAAGGTCATTCCTACGATATGCTATGCTATGAGCAGGTGATCCGCATCATTCACAGATTCCGTATTTGTGAATTTGCCTACTGACTAACATTTATTTGTAACTCCAAATCAATATTCTTGCGCCTGCCCCACGAGAAGTCTGTGCCATTCACAGACATACACACTCTGAGAAAGTTGTGAGTCCCCTCTAAGCACAAATTCCCCACTGAGGTTCAACGAGGCATCCTTCTGTGTTTGTCTTTCTGTCATACAGAAGGAAGCAGAGAATGGAGGCAGGAGGGGATGGCGCAGTGTAGTACGAGAGGCTCCAGCTCTGGGGCCCTTGGACCGAGTTTGAATCCCACCTCCAGCATCTGTTAGTGGAGTGCCTGTCGGGAAATCACTCAACATGTCTGAGCTTCATTTTCTCTTTTGTAAAACCGAATCCACTGATAGGAGCCATTTTGGGGATTTAAGATTATGATTATGTGATATGGATGTATATGCACAGATATACCTCCGAGGAGTAATGGTTCCATATTCACTAATTCAGTGTTTGCAGAGACTTTGTAAAATGTAACTACCACAAATAATGAGCATCAACTGGTGTATGTGTTTTGTACATGTGTGTGTGTATGTGTGTGTGCAAATATCTGTCAGTGGAAGAGTATGTGGGGAATTACAACTAGACCTTGGATTCAGTTCTGTTTCTATCAATAGACTCCACTGATGTGTGGATTGAGACAAGTTACTTTACCTCTGTGCCCTCTAGATTCCTAATATGTAAAGTTAGGGTCAAGGTGTCCACCGTCCCCATAACAAGAAGTAGTTGTGGGGATAAAATGAATTTAACAGTCATGAACTTGCTTAATAACTTTTAAAGCACCTTCATAACGGAAGGTAGGATCTTGATCTGGCTCCTGAACAGGCAACAGGAGCCATCAGGACACTGGGATGGTGATTCTGCGGGGTCTCTAATTTACAGTGGACTGTTCGAATCTAGAGTTCATTTATCCCTTGGTTTGTTTATTCGATCTTTCAAGGAACTTGTATTGAAATTGACCACATGCCCAGGCCCATGCAAAATGGGGATACAAATGAATAAGCCAGACCCATTTCCGAGGGTGCTTAGTGCAGGAGACAAACATGCTATCTGGATTCTAGGATGGGGTGTCCCAGGTTCCCATGCTTCCACCAGGCCCAAATTCTTCACGTGGCCCTGGGTCTTCATCTGACTATGGGCACTTACCAAAGTCATGCCAGTTGTGTATGTGTGTGTGCTTGTGAGTGTGTGAGAGTGGGTATGAGTGTGTCTAGAGACAGAAATGGGGAGGCAAACTCCCCTGACACTTTCCCCAAGCGCAGTCTCCTTTATGTTCTTCTTTCATTCACACGCATCCCCTTGGAGGCCCATGGAATGACTCCGGGATCTCAGTCATAATCCCTCACGCTGTAGCTGCCGGCACGTAGAACTTCACAGATGTCCAGGTGACAGTTCCTGAGAGATAAATGCATCAGCTGCACAAACTTCATGCACTTCAGGTGTGCTTTGTGGGAAGCAGGTTGAGTCCTTTTTGTGTTTGAAACCCAGAGACCCCAGGATAAATAAACACTAACATGATTCCTTATGAGGAATCATTTATTTGTCTTGCAACCTCAATTCTCTGATACTATATGAAAGCAATTCTTAGACAACATGCATGCATAGGAACCCCTCTCAAGTTGTTTTAAGGGTCTATAATTTTGTAACTGCCCTTTCAAATTGTCTTGATGATGGATGTAAAATAGGGAGAAAAATTACAGACTTCCTTGGAAATTGCTTTGACACATGATTTGAGTGGACATAAAACTGATCTTAAAAGACCTACCAGGAAACACAGTAATCACATGGGCTAACTCCTTTCAGAGAGAAAGTCTGGAGTGATGAAATAGACATCCCTATTTTTGGATTATTAGTGTGAAAATGTAATGCAATTTAGTTACAATACAATATACACCTCTTCCTCTAGCCTTCTCTTTGGTTTCTCCCTCATCCATTTGACTAGTTACTCTTTTTTTTTTTTTTTTTTGAAGATTTTATTTATTTATTTGAAAGAGAGAGACAGCAAGAGAGGGAACAGAAGCAGGGAGAATGGGAGAGGGAGAAGCAGGCTTCCCACTGAGCAGGGAGCCCAATGCAGGGCTTGATCCCAGGACCCTGGATTCATGACCTGAGCCGAAGGCAGACACCTAACGACTGAGCCACCCAGGCGCCCCTTGACTAGTGATTCTAATCGAACTAATCAACACTGACCATTCATTCATTCTTTCATGCATTCATCTATTACTAAGAGTGAATTAGAAGCCTGTAATGTTCCCGGCATTATCAGTACTAAAATTCCTTTCCTGGAACATGACCTATGGGGATAAATGAAGTAGATATCCTGATATGTAGCTTTTTTCTGGTTAGTTTTTCAATGTTACATGTTTGTTAAATTCTAATAGACTCATTCACTTCTATTAAAGGAATGAGTTTCAAAGATTTTTCTCCCAGTCTGCAAAAGGTAAAATCACCTCAGCCAAAGTAGAGTTGGCGTTTCTGTTCTAATAGCTGTTGAGTTCAAGCTGTCTTTTCCAGCATCTGGCAAGGTAGTGAGGAGGTTAAGAGCATGGGCTCTGAAGTCAGACTGCCTGGATCCAAACTCTGGCTTTGACGTTTTTCTACCTGTGTAACTTTAGGCAAGTCACCTAACTCCTTTACACCTCTACCTTTTTATCTGTAAAGTGGGAACGATAATATCTACATCATAAGGCTCTCCTGGGTATTAAGTGGGAGGTCCTATAAGCACGTGGTAGAGCAGCTGAACCATATTGACCACAGTAAGTACTTGTTAGATGTCAGTTGTTATTGTTGGTATTGTATCATGGAAGCCATTTGTTTGAGTCCTGGATCGATTTGCTAGCACATTCGATATTCTCTGCCAGAAATTTTACATTTCCCCTAATATGACATATGATGCTCATTTGGATAGAGTCTCTGAGTTAATTATTGCTCACGTCATAAATGCAAGGGCGCAGCTGTGGAATTGATGGGCCCTACATCCCTGAATGAGGGTTGGGAAAGATATAACCTGTATCCGTATCTCTAGGAACAAATGCACTAAACTACCAAGACTGTGACTAGGGAAATGGAAGCCTAAGGAATAAATCTGGCAGAAATTTCATTCGGATTCTTAAATTAAGGAAAAAATTCGTGGTTTTTACAAACTTAGACTTGATCATAATCACATGGAAGATTTTTAATAATATAGATTTCTGAGTTCCCAATGAATTAGAATTTCCTGGAATTTCTATTTAACAAAAAAGTTTCCCCTAGTAATTCGTATGCAGCTAGCAGGACCCCAGTGTGAAAGGAGCATTGGCTTATGTTGTAAGGGGTGGCTGATAGCTAAATGCCATTATTAGGCAGACATTCTAGACCAGGTAGAAGAGAGTAACTTCAACCCTCATTTGGTTTACCTTCAGGGAATCCTAGAGCCCCTGTGCTCTCACTTCTGGACCGGTGACATCAGGGGACAAGGAGGAAAGAGGCACATTGAAGGGCTCTATAATTTGAGTGGATTTCCTTTGTTCTCTGTGAATCCCTTGGAACTTCCTCCCAGAGCTTAGAAGAAGGCCTCACATCTCACCCTGTGACAAGAGTTCCCGGGTGTCCTGGGTGTATGTGGAAAACCTCCAGCAAACACACAGCTCATGGTTATCAAACCCAGTTTGACAAAAACAAAAAAACAAAACAAAACCCCCCAAAATAAACCCCCAAAACGCAAAACACTGGAAAGCTGAAAGACAGAAATAAGAAATTAAAACACCAGAGCAGAGCGAACCACCATTGCCTCAAGAAAGCAGTTGACTTACACATTTTAGACACTACATTTTGTAAGTGAGATTGTGGCCCTTTCGTCTGGACACCAGAAAGCACAGAGCCAAGTTTATGGCTCACGTCCCACCAATACAGTATGGATGTTTGGCCAGGCATTTTATGTACTTGTCTCCCTCTTGGACTCTTCACATCTTTTTCCTACCCTTATTTATCCTTTGTTCTTATTTCCTCAGTGAGGTATTTTTAATCCTCTTCTACGACATATGGTACAAAGCATATGCAATCATTTTGGGAATAAGTTGGGATGTGAATGTATAGACAAATATATAGTAGGCAATTGGCACCTAAGATATTATTTCTGCCCTGATTTACACAACTTAGTGGTCAGAGAGTCATAGAAACATATAAAAAAAAAACCTGCAGTGTGGTTTTCTAAGTTCTCTGAAGGTGAGGGGGACGCGTGCTGCAAACATGATTGTCCACAGTGAAGGAGGAACCCCCCATTTGCCCAGGAGCAATTATTTTGTGCCTGTTGTGTGCCAACAATTCTTTTAGGCCCTGAAGATAAAAACTCCCTGACCCCCCAAGGAGTTCAAGTCGATGGGCATGGGGAAGACAAATATGTAGGCAAATAACTATACTATAACACGATTTATTCTAAGACTGAGTATATATAAAAGGCTGTGAAAACACAGAGGAGGGGCAATTAATTATATCTGGGAAAGGAAGTCTCAAGGAGAGAGAGCTATGTAGAGGTGATGACATTTCAGCTTGATCTTGTGCATAACAAATGACTTCCTATAAGGTATTTTCCACCTGTTTTGAATTAACTAAAATGATTAGGTCTTAGAATTTATAAAGGTCATCTCTACTAGAATGGGAAAAGTGGATCACTCTTCGAAAATAACCATTTAAAAAGCGCCGGCCCGATTCTGGGTGGCTACCAGAACGAATTAATGCTAAAATGCAGAAGAAAGAAGGTTCTTGAAACTGAGATAAAAAACTATTTTTATTTGATAAAAAATAGTGCTAATAAATAATTGTATATAATTAAGTATAAGCAATATAATATCAAGTAATTATATCTTCCTACTCTACCACATTGCCTTTTAGTTTGTGTTTGACTGATTTAGGCCCAAGTATAGGGAAAAGCCACTGACTGAGGAGATAAATAGAAACGTTGCCAACCCTTGTGACAGAACTAATGCTGTGTGCTCGAAATCCACTTTGTTTTCTTCCTGGGTCCACTGTGAAACTATTTTCTCATCCTTGCTGATATCTGTCACTTCCAGAACTGGTATAAAAAAAATCTTCCCACGCTTGATCGTTGCTACTTTCACTTTCCTTTCCATGGAGACCGCAAGTGAAAGACAATAGCGCCAGGAGATGGAAGGAGCTCGGGTCCCAGGGACATGCTTAGAGGAGGGCTCACTCAGAAAGTGAACCAGGAACGTGCACACTGGGTTTTGCCTGAGCGAAGTAGTATCGTACATTGTGCAAGACCGCTGAGATTTGTGATTGTTTGTTATATAGAGGTCATTCTTCCCCACACACCCTCTGCGAGATGATGTCAGCACTTTTCCTTTACAGTTACCTTCTTTTGCTTCCCTCCATTCATCCTCAGAATCACGTAACACACTGTGCTTCATTCAGTACATGTTTACAGAATCTATGAATTCAGGTTTTCAGGCATTGAATAAGGTTGGTACTGTAACTCCAGACTATCGAGTATGCATAAAGTAGGTCATGAAAATAAGCCGATCTTACTCCTCAGAGAAACCGTTACGTTGGCTGTGATTCATGTAGCACACGTATGGGACACCTCGAAGTCTGGCCCCTGTGCCAGGCCCAGGGCACACACGGAACATAAGGGGAGCATGTTGTGCCGTCATGTGAACATACTTGGAAGAGCGCCACCCAGTGTGTAAAGAATGAATCGGGTCACTTGTCCTTAGTCCTCAGAGGCTTAGATTCATTTGGCAAAGCAGTAAGGTCTTCTTGTTTTGTTTTGTTTTTAATGCTGTTATTTATTTATTTGACAGAGAGAGAGAGAGAGATCACAAGTAGGCAGAGAGGCAGGCAGAGGGAGAGGGGGAAGCAGGCTCCCTGATGAGCAGAGATCGCGATGTGGGGCTCGATCCCAGGACCCTGAGATCATGACCTGAGCCGAAGGCAGAGACTTTAACCCACTGAGCCACCCAGGTGCCCCAGCAGTAAGGTTTTTAAATAGCTGTTTCCATGTGTGAATTCTGAAATTATTTCTGTGACATTCTAATGTACCTGAATGAACAATTTACTCAATCAAGAATATTTCATAACCATCTCCTGCATTTCAACTAGGCATTGCTCTAGTTATTGGGACAAACACAATGAACAGATTGGCCCCTGCCTTCACGAATCATATAATCTGGGAAGGGGAAACAGACATCTAAAATAGAGCGATGAGTGTTTTCTATGGAGGTCAGATGGAGTATGTTGCATTTATTTTCCACATTTTCTCTTCTTTCTGGACAAAAAGATATGTTCATACTTTTGTTTTTTAAAGCCAAAGCAACACCAAAAAGAATTTCTGTATGTACAAAATTTAATTCAATTATTAAGGTCTCTAAATTTGTTTTTTCTCCTTGGTCATCATGAGTGTGGTATGGGTAGAGAGTTGGGAGTTAGTGGAGGGCGTACTTTTGTATTAAACATGCTGATTGATTTTAAGACTCTGATGAACCATGTATATGCATTTATCTGTGACTAGGTAGCCATCCATACAGCTCTATGTAGGAGCCACAGATATATGAGAATGTCCTTTTTTATCCCTATCACTAGGTTGCTCGTTGGCAAAGGCCTAATTAATTCCTCAGTTCCTTAATACGATGTCAAAAATAGGGAACCATTGAACCTGCGAGTATGTCTGGTTTTCTCACATTCAAATTCCCACGCGTCCAACACATCCCTAGCATTGCACTGAGATTCATTTCCCCAAGGCCATCTCATTGTACCTATTTACCTGTTGAAAACCCCCTCAGGGGCTCCCATTGCTTACAGAATTATACTCAATTCCATAGTAGCATTTCATGCCCTCCCTGTCTGCCCTGTGTAGATGGCGAATCCCATCCTTAGCACTCTTCTCGTCCCTCACTGCAGGTGCAAAAGTCCTGAATGTTCTTTCAGTTCCACATACCCCTTAATGCTCTTCCTTATTCCTACTTCCCAAGGCTGTCTCTGGCCTCTTCACCCAGTGTGCTTCCTGGATGAAGCACAGTTTCTGCACATTTCTGCAGTTTCCTGCAGAAATGCCTATTTTCAGGGACTGGAGGTAGAGTAGCAAGGCCACGGATTGGTCTCAGAGGAGACTGCTCCTGTGCCGCCAGAGGGCATCTGTGGCTCTTCACGCAATGACGGAGGGGGGAGAACTCCTCCTCGATTCCACCCTGTCTGGCGTTTCCCTCGAGGGTCTCTGCCGGTACTTTGAGGTCAGAATGGGTGTGGGGGGATAGAGGTTGAGCCAGTGATGCCCTGGGACTGAGAATCCGGAAGTCCAGCCTCTTCCTCATGGCTGCCATCCATCCCCTGCCTCGGCATCATCTCGAAACTTAAAAATGCAGAATCCAGGCCCACGTCAGACCGACCAAAGCGGAATTTGCAGGGTAAGAGGGGAAGCCCAGATAGCCACAGTTTACATCATTATTCTGTGTAGGTGACGTAAGTCTGACAGCCACCCTACAGATGGGCAGACAGTCTGTGAGAAAATCCTGGTGTTGGTCCCCTTACGGCCTCAGTCAAAGTAAGGGTTAATTGGATTTCATTTCTTCGTTTGTTCACATTAGTGTTTGGCCTCCCAGCTGCCATGTGAATAGCAGGAGAGTGGAGTCCAAGGGGTGGGGGAGTGAGGGCAAATCAGGACCATACCTCCTTGTGGGGACTGTCCTTGTCAATCACAAGGGAAGGAATAAAGTATTTCTTGGAGGGCTGGGAATTACATGAACAATCCAGGGCGGGGCATTAGGCCCTGGGCAGGCAAACCTGAAGGGTTTGCAGTCCCTGATGTGTCCTACTTTGTGTCCCCCACCCCCATCTCATCCTATTTCCGGAACCTTCATCCTCATCTCTCAAGCTTGGGGCCATTGCTATAACCAGTGCTGATGTATTGGAAGAATAAAAAAGAACATACGATTTTATTTATTTATTGTTGCTTTCGCATGGGTATTATAATATAATTGATACATAGCAGAACATATATACTCATAAATGATAATACATATGTTTGCATGATACTTGTAGACACTTTTCTTTAACTGATCCTGTATACCTTTAAAAAAACCCTCACTATCAGCTATCTTGACAATGCAGCAACCTGATCCTCTAAGTTAGAACCAACCGCTGATTCCTCTTTCCCGATGACTCTCTAAGGCCTGGGAATTTTGTATTTTGGACTCTCCCAGGGCTTTAATGAATTTTCCTTTTGATGCTCGTCCAATGGAACCAGCATTGCTATTTGACATTTCGAATTTTTCATTTCAGTATGTGACCTTGTAGGGTGTTGTTTTGAAGTAACCAAATCCTGATCTTAATCTCGTGAGTTTAACCCTTGCCTGTTTCTCTGCCAATGTCATGGCCAATTAAATGCTTTGGTAATCACATAACGCACCAGAAAATTAAAGCTGGTCCTCAGTTAAAAGTCCATCCTCTTCTACCTATGACTTAACTCAAATTATTTTGTGTGACCTTACAAATTTGAGATACACAAGGTTTATAATCTTAACTTCTTGAACCTCCACCAGTTAAATATATAGCAAATACCTGTCTCTCTCCATAAAGAGCATCATGTGTGTGCACATTCCAGAGTCATTTAATTTCTTTTTAAGTTGGGCTCTTTTCGGTCCAAGGATCATTTTTTTCATAATAGATCTAAATTTATACCAGTTGGTTACTATTTCCAGGACAGCCTTGTCACCGACATAAATCATCTCATTTCAGCAGCTACAGTAAATAATTGGGCCCCTGAGACATTGTTTTCCATCTTCTCTGCAGAGAGCTCCCTACAACCTCTGGGTTCTCCCCTGGGTGAGCAGGGTGATGGTGCTGTTGCCTCTGGCCTTTTCATTTATTATTTATTTCATTTATTGCAGGACTCAGAACAAATTGGAATTGGCAAAAAATGGAGAGAGTCTGTGGAATGATAATGTCCAAGGTTCTCGCGATTACCAGAAACTGGGCAGAACAAACAGGGAGAAGAGAACAAGAGCAACACAAAATGCACTATCATTTCAAAGCAGAGCACCTGAGAAAAACTACTTGTAAGTGCATGAATTTTCATGTCTTAATAACGAACGAAAGGCTGATTTAATGAAGCTTTTTGTTGTTATTTTGTTTTTAGAAGTCAAATGTAGCCTTCTTTGCTAGAAGGAGCTCTAGCAGAAAGTTGACAGCCTTGCAGGATTGCCTCCCTGGGGCTAGGCTTCTCCCTCATAAGCCTCAGTTTTTCTGGTAGTAAACACCCAAGGATTGATTACTTTTCCCTGTCTCTGGAGTATAAAAAGGTCGGCTCACCACCGGGTTGTAATGAAGCTTCCTCCTTGGTTTCTGGTTGATGAAATACTTTCAGGCTTTTGCACAAAGATTCATTTGCTACACTAGAACTTGATTACAATTCAGTAGCTTTTTATCATACAGCTTTCATCTTGGATCAGTTCTCAAAACAGGGAGCCTTTAAATGATATGATCCTGATGGATACCAAGTAGGATTTTACTCAAAGGCAGCCTAAAATGTGTGAAGTATCTATCTGGCCTAATGGCCAAAACAGAGTAAATGCTTAAAAAAGCAGATCTCTCTTGTCTTTTGGTGTGTGTGTGTGTGTGTGTGTGTGTGTGTGTGTGTGTATGTGTATGTGTGTGTGATCCTTTCTTCCAGAATTTCAGAGTTTGAATAGATCCTAGAGGTCATGTAGTCTAATGATGTGTGACCTCGGACACAATAATAGGTAAGTATTGTTTTTACTTTTTTTAATTAAGTTTTTATTTTAACTCTAGCATAGTTAACATACAGTGTTATATTAGTTTCAGGTGTACAATACAGTGATTCAACAATTCTGTACATTGCTCAGTGCTTATCAAGATATGTGTACTCTTAATCCCCATCATCTGTTTCATCCATCCCCCACCCCACCTACCTCACCTCTGGTAAACATTTGTTTTCTATTAGTAAGAGTCTGTCTCTTGGTTTCTCTCTCTCTCTTTCCTTTCTTGTTTCTTTTGTTTCTTAAATTCCACACATGTGAAATTGTAGTATTTGTCTTTCTCTGACTAACTTATTTCACTTAACATTATGCCCTCTAGCTCTATCTATGTCATTGCAAATGGCAAGATTTCGTTCTTTTTTATGGCTGAATAATATTCCATCATATATATAAACCACTTTTTTATCCATTCATTTGTTGATGGACACTTGGGATGCTTCCATAATTTGGCTATTGTAAACAATGCTGCAGTAAACAGCTTTGAATTAGTGTTCTTGTATTTTGCCGGTAAATACCCAGTGTGTGATTACTGGATTGTAGGTTATTTCCATTTTTTTTTAAGTTTTTTGGGGACCTCCATACTGTTTTCGAGAGTGGCTGAGCCAGTTTGCATTCCCACCAACAGTGCTCATCCTCAACAATACTTGTTTCTTGTGTTTTTTATTTTAGCTATTCTGACAGGTTTGAAGTGATATCTCATTGTGGTTTTGATTTGCATTTCCCTAATGTAGAGTGATGTTAAGCATCTTTTCACGTGTCTATTGGCCATCTGTATGTCTTCTGTGGAGAAGTGTCTGTTCATGTCTTCTGCCCATTTTTAATTGGATTATTTGCTTTTTGTTTGTTGAGGTGTGTAAGTTCTTTATATACTTTGCATACTAACCCTTGAGCTGATATGTCATTTGCAAATATCTTCTCCCATTCCACAGGTTGCCTTTTAGTTTTATTAGTTATTCCCTTCACTAGGCAGAGATAGGTATTATTATTATCTGTATTCTTCAGATGAGGAAACTGAAATCTAGAAAGATGGATTAATTTACAGAATCATCCAACTAGGAATCAAACTCAGACCTAAATCTGATGACTGTGTTCCTCACCACTACCCTAGATGCCTTTTAGGTCATATTTAAACTCATGCTATGAAGTTGAAAATATTAGTTATCTGTTGCTGTTTTATACAAACCCACCACAAAACTTAGACATACCCAAATACAATCATGATTTATTTTCTTGCATGGTTTCTGTGGGTCAGGAATTCAGGGGGATCTTGATGAGGCAGTTCTCACTTAGGGTCTCTTATGAAGTTGCAGTCAGATGTTGGCTGAGGCTGTTGTTGCCTGAAGTCTGGACTGGGGCTAGAAAATTCACCTCCGAGGTGGCTCATTCACACGTCTGGCAGATTGGCGCTGGCTGCTAGCAGGGGTCTTCCATTGCCCTCCATGTGGATTTCTTCCCAGAGCTGTTGAGTGTCCTTACAGCATGGTGGCTGGCTTCCCTTATAGTGTATGATTCAAAAGATCAAGGCTAAAGCAATAATGCCTTTCATGATGAAGCCTCGGAAACAATGTACTATTATTCCCACCACATTATGTTGGTCACACAGGAAACTAATGTGTGAAGGACTATATATGGGTGTGAATACCAGGGGCATGAGTCGTTGGAGGTCATCTTGCAGGCTGGCTTTGATCGCAGACCACTACTTCCTATCTTCTTTCATAAGCCTTTTCCAAACCTTCCTCTAGTCTATCATTCTTAGCCTTTATCAAGCCATTATAGACACTCAATAATGTTAGCATAGCCAATGAACTCAATAAATATTTGGACCTAGGAAAGTGAAGAAACCCAATTTTTTGAGCTGTTGCTAGAGGAATTACATAACTTGGGCCTTCACCAATGACTCACTTTTTCCCGTCTGTCTCTTCCTTTTCAAAAACTGCCAGCTTACCTTCCCTATAAGCTTATAATCTAGTGATTGTGTAAGGGAACCTCATAACTGAGGCCGCTCCATCTGATCCATCGAGAGACCTGAGAATAGGTTTGGCCAATGGGTGGTTCCCGATGAATCAGAGTCTTCTCCAGGATGATATCCCTGAGAGACTTTCTTAGAGTAGCTTCTAGTCCTAGAGAAAGCCATGAAGCAGGTCCCTTAGATACTCCATTTCAGAGCCAACCATCAGTCAATTCTGTAATGTATAAAGAACTATAAATATCTTCATGCATTAATAATGCTTGTTGTTGGTATATAGAAATACAGTATATTGTAAAATGTTTCTTTGGGAAGAAAGCCATTTTATTTTGTCATCTTTAGTTTACTCACGTTTTTCATCCTATACATTACTTAATGAAGATAAGCCACTGAAGCTCTAGTTAGGACAGGAACTGTGTTTTTCCAGAAGCAGTGCCTGGTGTGATATTTAAAAATACAGTGCTCTTCCAGTCCCTACTCCTTTCTTCTTCCAAGGATGTCATTATCAATACTAATATAAATTTTTCATTGCTTGAGCCATTATAATACACTGGGAATAGATTTTTCAATTTTTCAAGTTCCACTGAGTATATTAGCAAAATTATCTGTCTGTCAGCGGGCGTGTGGTGACGCCAGTCACATCTCTGATTTTGATTGTTCTAAATCTTTTTATTTTTACAGGTCTCCAGTAGAGAAAAGGCCAAGAATTTATTTGCGAACCCTCCTCCCCACCCTTTCCTTCTGATCACTTTCTCTCGTACCTTTTATTCTCTTGTCTGAGTCTTTAAGAAGACGGATGCTAAAAGCAACCCAAGAGAAAGGATGTGTAAAATTGTGAGCTTTTCTGGTAAAATTGGTAAAATTGTGAGCTTTTAAAAATCATGCTTCAGCGTGCTTTATTTTATTATTTTTAATATCTCAGTAAGTTGGAGCAGAGAATTTGCTAAGGAGGAAGTTCTTGACCCATGTAGAATCTTACTATGCTTTAGAGGCAGACTAAGAGTGGAGACATATTTTGACACTCGGTTTAGTGACAATTCTGGAGTCATACACAAATGACCTATGGCAGCTTGAACTCCCTGTTCTTTTGTAATCATCATGAACTGCAAGCGGAATGCCTGGCTTTAGAATGCATTTTGGACTCCACTGTGGGTTGTTATGCAAGAACCTAAGAGAGGGTCATGGTGGGAGGAACAAATTAGAATTTACAAGCATTCTTAATTGAAAAGGCTAAGAAATAGAATGATGGGGTCATAGAATGGTAGATTTGGGAGGTGACTCCAAGGTCTGCTTCTCAATTCCTCTTATACTAGAATCGGGAAAGGGAAGGCAAGTACATGGCCTAATGTCACATGGCTGAAAAGTGGCGAATGGCCCTCAACTCAACATCCTTGACTTTCGGTCATGACCTTTCCCCCAATATATCACATTATTTCAAAACAAAAAGAAGATGAGATTAATTTTCCATGGAATTTGCTTTCTCTAAATTGAGATTATTCAGAGGTAGAGACTAAATAGATATATATTTTTTAAGGATTTTATTGATTTGTTTGAGAAAGAGAGTGAGAGAAAGAGTGTACAAGTAGGGGGGGAGCAGAAGGAGAGGGAGAAGCAGACTCCCTGCTGAGCAGGGAGCCTGATGGGGAACTTGATCTCAGGACCCTGCGATCATGACCTGAGCCAAAGGCAGATAGATGCTTAACCGACTGAGCCAACCAGGCGCCCAGGACTAGATAGATTTTTTATTTGAAATATCTGGTTCGAATAATTAACTGCACAGATCAAATTCAACAAATGGTCTTTTATTATTGTGTGTTGTTTATATCTACCCACTGAGCTTGTTCTTGCCGTGTAATGTCAGTGGCACTCCATGGTTACCTCACCATGCAGACAACATGTCAGTGGACCTGAGGTCATTAACATCTGCATTAGGTTCCTATTGCTGCTGTGAGCGAATTACTGGCCCCAAACACTTCGACATAAATTTATTATCATAAAGTTCTGGGAGTCAGAAGTCTGAAAATAGGTCTGATGTGGCTAAAAACAAGGAAGGTGTTGGCAGGGCTAGTTCCTTCCGGAGACTCTAGGAAGAATCCATCCATTTCCTTTCCTGTCTTCTTCCTTTTTTTTTTTTTTTCTTAAGAGAGAGAGCACACACAGTGCAATTGGGGAGGGGCAGAGGGAGAGGGAGAGAATCTTAAGCAGACTCCGTGCCTGAGCCACCCCAGGCGCCCCTCCTTTCAAGTCTTCTGGAGGCTGGCTGTATTCCTTGGCTTAAGGCCTTGTTCCAGGAATGGCATCACTCTGACCCCTGCTTCTGTCCTCATAGCTCCTTCTCTGACTCATATTCCTGCCTCCCTCTTATAAGAATCCTTGTGGTTACCTTACATTGCTCCTCTCCAGAAAATCCGGGATAATCTTCCCATCTCAAGATCGTTACTCACTGGGGCACCTGGATGGCTCAGTTGGTTAAACGACTGCCTTCGGCTCAGGTCATGGTCCCGGAGTCCCGGGATCGAGTCCCATATCAGACTCCCGCCTCTGCGGGAGGTCTGCTTCTCCCTCTGACCTTCTCCCTTCTCACTCTCAGTCTCTCTCTAATAAATAATAAATAAAATCTTAAAAAAAAAAAGATCGTTACTCACATCTACAAGGTCTGTTTTGCCACGGAAGGTAACAAACTCATAGGTTCTGCAGATTACAACATGGACATCCTTGGGGATGCCCCTTCTTCCATCACATCTAAATTTAATATTCAGTTTAAAACATTGAATGTGATGGTGAGATCCTTGCAAAGAGCCTGAAGACTTTAGTTTGAGTCTGATTTAGAATGCATCACCTGTTCTGTGGCATCACCTGTGTGACCTCGGGCAGTTTACATAAGCGGACCAAGCTTTAGTTCCTTGATCTGTATGCCAACAGATAGAAATGAGAGCCGAGATGTATTACACACTTGGTATAGTCACTCATGCACCATTTTTTTAAAATTATTCTTGCATAACTCCTTTGTGCCGGGGGAGCTGGTCGTGGAAGATTTGATCTACGAAGGAGCACGGGTGAGACTGTCCTGAGACAGTGAGATATGGAGAATCTGCAGAGATGAGGAAGGCAGAGAGGGGAGGGAAGGGTCTGCAGACAGAGGGACCGGCAGGTGCAAAGGGAGAAGGGAGCAGGGCGCATGCAGAGGATCTGAAGAAGGGTGGAGTGATGGACTGGGGAGAGTACATATATCCCAGGTACCGGGCCAATGACTGAAAGGGCACGTTCCAAACACTGACTTACTTGGGGAGGTGACCTCAGGCAAGTCATTAAACTCCGCTAAGCCTCAGTTCCCTCTCAGGTAAAATACAAAGAACAGTTGTAGCTCTCGGGGAGCTGCAGATTAGATAAGAAAATGCCCGTAATTGCAAAGCGCTGGAATCTTCGCAATTTTCCTAATCATTAACTCCTTTATTCTTGCATCAGCCTGATGAGGTATTATTAACCCTATTTTATAGGTGAAGAAACTGAGGCATAGACCATTAAATAACCTGTCCAGGGCATACAGCAGCCTAGTAGCAGAGCCAGGATTTCAGGGGAGATCCATCTACCTGCAGGGAGCTGGCGCTTCTTACCACAGTGTCACTTGCCCCAGAGGGCGGCTTCAGGGACAAATGGGATAACGTGGGCATTTTGTAAAGTAAATGTAAATCCATAAATAAAAGACTTACGACTATTCATATTTCCCTCCCTACCATTATGTTTCCTCCCATTACTACACTGAGCTGATTCATTTTATTTCTTCCCCAATTTATTTTCTCTCTAAATAAATTCCAATAAAAGCTACAGAGAACAGGAATAAGCGAGAGGTGCAAAGTGCGTTTGTGTCTTCATTGATTCTGTGGCCTCGTTCCTTTTGGCCCGGGTGCCAGAGCTTCTTTCGGAAGGAATAGGGAGACAAGAACAGCTTCCTGTCAGTTACACTCTTAGATTCAGTAATCAAGTGTTTGGGGCAATTAAATACTCTGATGGATTGAGATAACCAAATAAACCATACGAGGTTCATGTAATTTCAAAGATTTAGGGTACAAAGATATATTTAACGCTAAAACTATATATTTAATTTTCCCTTAATGATTTCAGAGATGCTTCTGAACCATGCTGGTTTTCTGGACTCTCATCACTGTGTCAATTATCTTTGCCTTGATGAAGTGCAGGAGTGCTGGCTTAACAGTCATTTGTAGTCTGTAGGATGCCAGAGAACCGTCCCTTACTAGGAATTGTCATTGATTGAAATTTGAATTCAATTTCTTGATTAATTCTGTAAATTTAGAACAATGCAGGGAGGGTTTTACAATGTCTCCTTTTAATTCCAGCATTAATGTGAAACAATAAAAAGCTTTATATCTTAAGTGGAAAATACATAACCCCCAAATGCTTCCCCAATCCAATCAAGCAGATGCCAAATGAAGAGAGAAGGATCTTCCATTTGTCAGGTTATGGATTGTTTTTAGCGTTCATCCAGATGTCTGACGATGTCAGAAGGCAAGTCTTTAGCAATTCTGAGACCAGAAAGGTATTCAAGGACAGAGCTATTTTCATCGACAACCACAAAAAGCGTATTTGCTTTTCTGTTGTTGTTTTAAGATCACCCGGTATTTAAGAGGAGTCCAGCATCAATGGACACTTCTTAATTTCTGTGATCCTAGATTTCTCATCACTCCTACAAATTCAAGGCATGACCAGAATAGCTGGACTAAGGTCTGAAGAAGCCACCGACAGCTTGGGGCTAGGCTCTCAAAGCTGGAGCCCACAGCGTGTCATCTGCGATGACCAAAATAACTCAGCGAAATTTCTTTCTCTCTTAACAAGCTTCCTCCATTCGTGAAATTCCCTTTGCTCTGCTGCAACCCCAATGTAAAAAGGAGAACATGTTCAGATATTGAAAAACCGTAGGCCATTACCTACTTTATCACTCATATCAAAGACACTGAAAAGATAGCACATGTACAATTGATGGATTATTCTCATCATGAAAGTCTGATGACCCCACTTGGGTTTTCAAACAAGGCATTTAATAACCACTGCCTTGTTAAAAGGTGGAAAATGATCTGGCTGGTGGCCTGATAGGACGAGGTTTTATTGATTTTACTGAGGCCCTTGACTTGGGAGATCACAGGCTTCTTAAGGGCAAACTTAAAAGGAAGCATTAAGATGGATGAGTAATTACCTGTGTGATGGGTGTCATTCTGGAAAAACATCGAGATTGGGGAGCTTCTCCTTTGGGTATCACTTGATGGGGGAGGGCAAGACCGTAGACGAAGTCTTGTTTCAACCACTTTTAGTCCTTTGCATATATATGAAGTAGCTTTGTTCTGTTGGAAGTATTGGGTATAGATGATTTTTAAAAACATAGGCTTTGTTTTATTCACTGAATGTTAGTGTCCAAGGAAGAACAGATTGTTACAGGGGCTGGAGTAGCTACATGATGTTTCAAATGTTCCCGAAAAAAAAGAAAGAGCGTTATAAATGCTTTTAGCGCTCGTGGTTCTGAATCCACGCTGGAATGAGGATCTCCGAGGCTTGGGACTCCTTCGGTTGGGCTGGAGACAATGTCAGAAAGGAGACCACCGCTGGCCGACAGGGGAAGGAGGCACTGGGTTGAACTCAGGCTCCCAGGGTGCTGGAGAACAGAGCTGATGATTAGCATTCTGAGCAGTAGGACAGGCGTTCGGGACCCCAGGGAGTGGAGCTCTGAGTGCACGATGCCCCGTGGACTGCAAGATGGCCATCTGAGAGATTGTGCAGTGGAGTTCTCAGGCCCCCTCTCCTTTGTCCCTTGCCCTCTTTGGATTGGCATCACTCACTGAGTTGCCAGGACTATCCTCAGGGTGGAGAGGGAGTAGAGGAAGAGGTTATGTTTACTGGAAACCACTGGGCTTCTGAATCTGGGTGAGGTATGACTTTCCTTCAATGTTAAAATAATCACTTATCTATCATTCACCTGTTCATTTATTTGTCAAATATCTATCAGGCAAATATTGTATGCAAGTGCCAGAATCACTGTGTTGTGTAATAGAGATCGACGATGATATTAACATGATTGTTGTTCTCAAAGAGACTCTGGTTTAATAGGGATGGTCGCATATGTAAATAAATGCGTAATTATTATAGGTGCTGTCATGTACTGTTTAGAGAATGTGCTGGACAGAGCAAAGGCATAAGAAAATGGAGTGATTGGATTTTCTAAATAGAGAATGGAGCTGGGAATGACTCAGAAAGGCAATAATGCGTAACCCAGTCCTGAAAGATGATTGGCCATTAGCCGAGACTGTGGTTTGCAGAGATGGGCAGATGCTGAGTCATGCAGGGGGCTAGAGTAACTCCAGGGGGAAGGAGGAATCTCGCCATCAGGGGTGTCTTTGTGTGGGGGATAAGAAGGTCTTTATAAGCGGTCTGGAGTCAGGGAGAGGGCAGGTATCTGCAAAGCAAGGTTTCCTTAGGTGAAATATTACATGAACTTGTTGCAGAGATTCCTTCTAGAACTCCAGCTTCTACTAGGAAGGAGAAAGTGTGGACTCACTTTTGACATCTTTGTCTGTTTTACTGATCTTGGGCACCTAAGTTTTTGCCTTCTTGTGGGGATCCCAAATGGGTAGCATCCCACTGTGTTCATATAATATCCTGGACCTCCGCTCTGCTAGGAGGGCTGACTTGGTGGTTAGCGAGCACAGCCTGGGAAGCCAGAAGGGAAAGCTTGTTCTTGGCAGGTATTTGTAGGAGATACTGAATCTCCCTACTCATCCATCAGAGAGAGTTTTTGCTCTATGTGCACGTGTGACTCTGCTGGCTCGCATTTTGTGGGTTAAAGAACAGAGTTCTTCTGTATCCTATAGCAAGGCCGGTCAGTCACCAAAGAGCTCACGGTGACATGGGAATTATCAGGTTTAACTTGATTTATGCTAGATGAAAGCATTACCACAGCATGTGTGAGCTTAGAAGAGGAGAGGAAATCCTTTGCTTTATTTCCTACTTGGAAATACATTTTTTAAAAGGTCAGATCCAAGAGTGAAATCATGGAGGTGAGGTGCTATAAAAATATGTATTAATTCCATCATTAAATGAGCTGATCATTGTTATACAAAAAAAAAGGATGGGATAGCACTTGGGGAAATGGTCTGCTAAGTATTATAATGACAATATTGCAATTAGATTCCAGGGATGTGATATTACATAGTAGAGGAGTATTTGGGAGGTTATATTTCTAGGTAAGGAAGTACTCAATGATTAGATTTTTCATTTTATGAATTTTTATATATTTGTGTACATTGGCTTTTTTCCCAGAGAAAAAATTAATACATAAGATATTTCACTTTGTTAGAAGCCATCTCTAGTAAAGGTTTGTTAAAAATAATGAATATGTGTGAAGAGTATTTGAACTGTTTTTTTTTTTCCTTGTCTCTTATAAATGTTATAAAGTATAACACTACCACAGGGTGACCTGTATTGGAAGAGTAAACTGCCAAAAATTCCTTGATATCACACAGAAAAGAAGAGGGGGGATCAGAGACCAATTTAATGTATTTCTCTTATTTTCATTATTCCTTTATATTTTAAGCCCACTTCTTATTCTTTGACTTTGAACTTCAACTCCAGTATACTCATAAACTCTTTACTAATTGCTAATATCTTTGGGATAGAATTCATCGGAAGGCCTACTCCTATGGCTGTGGTTTAGCTCTGGAAACTAATTCTATACAATGGCTTATTTCATATATTGCTGATGTGGAAATAGGGCATATTGCTGGAGGGCGGATCCTATATTCCAGATGTGTTCACGAGTACTAATCATTTGGGCGGACATCTGTCTGATGAACATGTTTTGGGGAACAATTTTTACGCACACTATTTGAATTTGAGCACGTACAATAGTTTTAGGAATAAAATCATCTACCTCTTTTTTTCAAAATAGATCCATAAATGTTGGAGTCTTTTGTGTGATGAAAACCAATGCCTCCTAAAATAGGTAAGGACTGTAAGTGAAGGTGCTCCAAATAGCTCGACTAGAAACAATGGGAAGTCCTAGGGAGACACCCAGAGACTTTGCGGGAAGTAGGCCTGCGCTCACTGGTTCTACATATATTTGCATGAATTGTGTCATATTACATAACCTCCTATGCCCCTGATTCTTCATCAGTAAAATGGGGTTACTAATCTAATCAAGGGATCTTTATTAAGGTTCTTACCATTGCCAGTCGCATTGTGAATTTTAATAAATGATGGTTATTGTCATTAAATATAAATTCATGAGCAGTTTTAAAAGACTATCTTCTCTACTGTGGAGGTGAACTGCCTAGATTGTTGGTAAATATAACCTAGTTTATTTTCAGAATAACCTTGACGAGGATCTCTGAGAGTCTTGTTTTCATAGAATCTGCTTAGGTGGCTGTGATAATTTCATTGGCAGCCCAGCAGGACAGTTTCCAACACGGTTGGGAAGTTGACTTGAGCCACATCATGTCGACTTCCGACAGCTAGAGCATCAATGTTAAGAAGTACCGGACCAAAAACGGAAAAAGGAAATGTATACGCACATTTAAGTATCGTACTCCCAAATATCATTACGTGACATTCAAATAATGACTTCTATTTTTCTTAACAATATGAGCTTACTGTAGAAAATTTAGAAAATACCAATTTGAAAAAATGTTTCTTTTATCCCTTTTTCAGATATAATTTATAACTGTTCCGTATATATCTGTCTAGTTCTTTCTCTAACTATGCAGCGGATTTCTCCCAACAAAAATGGAATCATGTTGAATGTATTTCTTTGAACTATGCTTTTTTGATTTAAGGCTTTATTATGATCATATTTTCAGGCCTTTGGAGTACTCTAACATATTCTAATGCATGTATGATATTCCAACATGATTTAGTTAATCCTCTCCTTTGGGACATTTATGTTGTACCCAGCACTCCTCACTCTTTGTCTGATGGGTCCGTGCAAACATGGGAAGTCCCAGGGAGGAGTAGTGGAGGCATTGGACCAGGTCAAGGCAGAACCCCGATCAACCTGTTCACGTCTAATTCTGTGCGTCAGTCATTTCCTCATTAGTAAAGCAGTTTGCTTAGGGGTTTTGTTCACTTATAGTCCAACTTGTGGCCCAAAGAACAACTATCTGGTAATCAGAATTTGAAGATTTTCATGCCTAAGGTTCTGATTTTAAGACTTCTGAAATCAAAAATTCCTCCTCCCAGCTGAAAATTCATACTAATTCATTTTCCTACAAGCAAGTGGTACAGCATCTTGGAAAATAGGCTAAAGTTTATTGCGCACTGCATGAAAGTGAGCGTTATCACCAAAGTCTATGGCGATCCATGGATCTTTTGTGTCACTGTCCTTTCTCCAAACAAACTACCCTTTCTCCAAACAAGTTCTGTTCCTTGCTCTTGCCCCCTCCCCCACGGCTTGTCTTTATTTACATCAAGGATTGGTTTGAAAAGAACTAGAACTGGTTCCCAAGGGTCCTGTGTTAGCATTCCTTCATTGGCCATTAATTCTCTGTGGTGTTATATAGTTCATTAAAGTGACCTACTTTCTTTACTTGCCCTCCCTAATTTACAGTGGACAAAAAAGAAGTAATAGGTTCAAAATTTCTTTGAAAAAATACACAAATACTATCCATTTCTCTTTCATCTTTAGCCTTGCTTTCTTGGAAAACTTCAGTTTCCATTGCCTAACTTTCAAGTCCTCCTACTGTGGAAGATGGCATTTGAATAAAACACTGAAGGAAATGAGGGATATCAGAGGGACAGTCTTGCCAGGCAGAAAAAACAGCAAGTGCAAAGGCCCTTTGTCTCAGTAATTGTAAATTGTTCAGGTGAGTCTCTACTGCCTACCATGTGACGCCTACCATTCTTTCTCTCTTCTACTTTGAATCTTTGTAGCCATGTCTTCCATCACTGCTGATAGTCAGGCCACAGGTATGCTAAGGACACACATCTGAGCACGACTGTTAGTGCTGTCCTCACAAAAGCCAATGCCTAAGGACTGATGTCATGATACTCCCCCATGGAAAAAAAGCCTGTTGTCTGTTTCTGAACGTGCAGAAGACATGGCCATTGCTACCATCATTTGTCAATGATTCAGATAAGCACCAATCCCACTGAACCTTCTCACATATTGTTCTTTGGCCCTAAAATTATTTTCTGTCCCATCTCCAATCCCACTGAACCTTCTCACATATTGTTCTTGGCTCTAAAATTATTTTCTGTCCCATCTCCCTCAAACTCACTTGACCCTAGCTAACTCTTATTGTTCTTTAAAATCTCAGCTTCAAAGTCTCTTCTCCCATTTGTAAGCTTCTCTGCTCTGTCCCTGTCCTGTGATTTCTGAGATCATGTCATTACTGAGCTCATGTCACTCTTCTGCTCAGCACTTCTGCTCAACACTTCGGTAGCTTTCCATCAGGTAAAAATAGGTCACATTGGTCTGTTGGGTCCTACTTGAATGGCTTGCTCTCACTATTTCTCCCTGGCTCCACCTTCTACTATACTCCCATCTATTCACTCTACTGCTCCCTGCACATACTAGACACGGTCCTATCTCAGGGCCTTTGCACTTGCTGTTTGTGCTACCTGGAAAGCTCTTTCCTCAGGTGTCTCTCATTTCCCTCAGTATTTTACTTGAGTGTCATCTTTTCAGATAACCTGTTCCTGGCCAACTTATCTAAAATTTCAACATACCTCTTCAGTCTCATAGTCCCTTCCCTGATTTATTTTTTTCCTTTAGAACTAATTACATTACAAATATATTACATATGTTACTTACATATATTTTCTCCCCACTACTCCCCACTCCCACTGGATTACAAGCTTAGGGTGGGCAGGGATTTGTGTCCTTCATTAATGTAACTGCTGTGTTCTCAGTGCCAGGAACTCAATAAATACTTGCTGAATGATCGAACATTGCGCCTATGTATGCATTTATTATCTACTTATTTATTAATTTTACTTTGTTTTATTGAAGATTCATTCCTTTTCTCAGGTCCCAGGCAGGGGGCCAAGAAGGCTGGGGCAGAGGATGATCTGAATGAGGGTTGTCTTGCTGAGCTCAGAATTGTTACTTATACTTTTCCAACTCAGTGTCATTCAAGGAAGCTCTTGGTTCCATACACCTTGTCCCCAGAATCTCCCAGACATTTTCAGGAACACCCCATTTCTAGGATATTAAGCTACCGAGCCCCTTGTGCATTAAAGTTAATAGAAATGAGTCAACCCTCATGTATAATAGGGATAAATTTCTATTGTAACAAAATTTAGACATAGGATAGCAACTAATTCTGACATTCTCATCAAACTTGTAAAAAGAACATATATTGGGATATATAGACACACACAAACAAAACACCTCTTTTCCCCTAAATGTTAAAAATTCCTTTTATAGTGAAAAATCAGCACATTAGATCTTTTATTCCACTTAAAGAAAAAAACTTGTCATGCAGGAATGGGAAAGCCAGTATGTTAAAATTTATAATAATCTATTTTTTAAGGCTTGAACCACAGACTTTTATGATGGAGATGGGCAGGTTGTGTCTTTCAAACAGAATTTTAAAAATTCCTGTGATGTTAGTGGGAAATTGCTCACTACTTTGCTCTTCAAATGGCATCCCTGGCTCTTGAGAAAGATTTCTGAAAGCCTTTATTTGATTCTTGACAGCTGTGCGTTCTTCCAGGCTGCCAGATGAGACTCTATCTTGTCTAAATGTAAATACCTGGTTACTTGACTCCTTGGCATGGAGGGCAGTTTATTCTTTTTGCAGGAAGCCTTGATTTTAAAGAAAGGAGAGACCAAGGGCCTTTCATTAGCAGGCAGGCTTCAAACTGTTTCCAGATCATGTGTTTACTCCTATAGAGCAGACTTTGTTTTCATGCCCAATAAGTTTGAGAAAGCAGTAAACTCCATCCGGTAAATGGGTCACTGATAGAGAGCGGGAGGTCACTCTGGTCTTGCAGAGTACGAAACTGCTGCTCTCCTGAGACTACGGACACCCGTGGGTCAGTGCCCACCACCGAGCACATCGAGGAGGGCTTCCAGCTTCCCCTTTGCCCCGGGCAATTAGGATCACAGGGTGCTCCAGTCAGTAGATGGGGAAGGGCAGCGCTGGGAGGAGGAACGGTTTTGACTTAGCCTTGAGCAATCTGAACGTTTTGAATGAGGGAAACTTAGAAACGCCTCTTATAACATACACAGGCACACGTTCACATACACATTCATAGGGCTATTAAACGCTTCTCCCCCCCCCCCTTCTTTTTGCCTGGCACGGGTGGGGGGTGGCCTGAAATTGCACATTTGATGCTGTCATTTCTGCAGCACTTCTAGTGAAGTATCTAGGTGTTTCTCCTAATATCGCCACTGCAACTTCCAAATCATAGTCTTCCTGTGTTAGCTGAAAGCATTAAAACCAGAAATTACCATAATAGTGCTATTTACCCCTCATTTATGGAGCTACTAGTGTTATTTTTCCACTGACTTTACAGAATGCATTTCAACCCACAGTATTTTTGGTCTGGTTGATGAAACTCAATTGTACTTAAAAAACACAGTTGGGCATTGCATCTGAAGACGAAACCAGCAGGCTTGTCATTTCACAAAAGGGACTTCCGGAGGTTGCAGTCCCTGTAATCGGAGAGTAGTTCATTTGGTGTCTTATGCTGTGGACTAATGCCTTATTTCACAGCCTATGTAGCTGGACCAGGGTTTGAAGGAAGACTGCACATTGCAACAGCACTGCAAACCAGGGGTGAGAAATTCGGTCTCTCTCTATGTAAAAACAGATCTGAAAGGCGGGGCAGTGATTGGGATATCAACCCTGGAAGAGCTGTACCAAGAGGTTGAAAGAAAGAATGCGTGTGTGTGTGCGCACGTGTGTGTGTGATAACCCTGAGGTTGTTAGCAAAGATTTACTTCATTGATGTTTTATGCTCAGGCATAGCACTTGGAGACTCTCTGAACTCACAAGCAGCCCTGATTATGGTGTTTGTGACAATGCCACAGGGTCTTTGCATTATTTATCCCCGTCTGCTTTGCTCATCCAGCTTTCTGGGAATATTTTCAGATGGAATCACTAATTAGCACATATGTGGAAACTTCTCAAAGCAGTTTGGCCCCCTCCTCATTACTTTTTAATTTTTTTTTTCTATTTGCCTAATGTATGTCAAAGATAACATTTTACATGATGGGTCAGGGAAATTTGCACACTGAAATATGCACGTTTCGTGGAAGAAAAAAATTAGTCAAGCAGGGGACCTTTTATATGATCAGAAAGAAAGCAGCTCAAATGCATACTAATGGAAAACAGTGTTAGTTTGGTCCATAAGGTGTTCTATGGAGTATTTTATTAGTTGACCTCTAGGAGAGCTTTCTAAAATTGCCTCACAAATATGTTAACAATCCTGTAAACTGTGCCTTTATTGATCAGTGCACATCCTGACTTTGCTAGATTACATGGTGGCCTCCTTCTGTTTCCCAGGGCTTTGAATTCTGTACATTTTGGGCACAATATTTTCCTAGTTAGAGCACAATCCATATGCGTAAGAACATGCCTTTTTTTTTTTCCATTTCGAAACACCAAAGAATGTGAAAACAAGGTCTCTGAATTTTTGCATCTCCTTTCCGAGGTTTCTTCCTATCTCTACATCAAAAAAAGAAATTACTTCCTGTATCATACAGCAAATACAAGGCATGAAATGTGAATTCTTAGGCAATGGCATTTTTAAGATGGCAGAAAAATCTAGGCTCAGCCAGAAGAGAAAATATTAATACTGGAAGAATTAAAAAACTAAACAAAACAAAAAACCATGGGGATATTTAAAAATAAATCATCAAGGTAAAACAGATCTCTTAACCAAAAAATGTAAACTTGGCAATACTATGTTGAATTAGGTAGACTGCTATTTTCTGTGTAATATAGGCTTACCAAATATATATTTTTTAGTGGAGCAGCAGTATGCGTGTGTGAATCATTGGATTGTGGTCTCTAAGGGATCTGCTACACAGTGTATTTATTACGGTTGCATTCGCTTTCTGAAGAACTCTGTGTAAGTATGGGTGGGAACCCTTCAGAGTGTTCTCTATGGAAGTCCAAAACACCATCCAAATACAGTCTTTTAGACAATGCAATGTAACTTCAGGCATAAAATGTCTAGTCATTTGGTGAAGTGGCCAAGTTATGATCGTTATCTATAGGATCTCATAAATGATATTAATTGAAGAGATTTTTTTGTTTCTTTTTTTAACCTACTGTCAATGGCTCTTATTGCATTGTATCTCTAGTATCCTATAGTCTAGTGTTTAAAGCTTAGTCTGGAATGGAGACTTAAGATTTGCTTATCTGCTATAATCTTTTTTTTTATTGTGTTATGTTAGTCACCATACAGTACATCATTAGTTTTTGATGTAGTGTTCCAAGATTTATTGTTTATGTATAACACCCAGTGCTCCATGCAATACGTGCCCTCCTTAATACCCACCACCAAGCTCACCCGCCTCCTCAAAACCCTCAGTTTGTTTCTCGGAGTCCACAGTCTCTCATGGTTCATCTCCCCCTCCAATTTCCCCACCTACACTTTTCCTTCCCTTCTCCTAATGTCTTTCATGTTATTCCTTATGTTCCACAAGTAAGTGAAACCATGCGATAATTCATGTTCTCTGCTTGACTTATTTCACTCAGCATAATCTCCTCCAGTCCCATCCGTGTTGGTGCAAAAGCTGGGTGGGTATTCATCCTTTCTGATGGCTGAGTAATAGTCCATTGTGTATATGGACCACATCTTCTTTACTCATTCGTCTGTTGAGGGGCATCTAAGCTCTTTCCACAGTTTGGCTATTGTGGACATTGCTGCTATGAACACTGGGGGTACATATGGCCCTTCTTTTCACTACATCTGTATCTTTGGGGTAAATCCCCAGCAGTGCAGTTGCCGGGTCATCTGCTGTAGTCTTAAAGTGGTGCCCAGGACAGCATGTGGACCCATCTTCTATGCCAATTCTTTTCTCTGAGAGTGGCTGCCTGCAGGCTTAGTGGGAAAGTGTGTTGGGATCTAGAAGTAATATCTATAATCATTACAGTAAGGCGTTTGTAGCAGTAACAATGCACATGCCAGGCATTTTCCACCCCTCATTTAAAAATTGACATTCAGTCGTGTGAGCTTGCTAATTTAACAGCTGATTTATAGATGAGAAAACTGCATCACATTTAGTTCCAAATTCAAGCTAACTCAAAATGTTCTAAATCTGCACTGTCCAATATGGCAGCCATCAGCTACATGTGGGTATCGAGCCCTTGAAATGTGTGGCTAGTCCAGATTGAGGTACACCCGTAACTGTAAAAATACGTATTGGGTTTCAGAGACTTAGTAGGAAAATGAATGTAAACATCTTACTAATATTTCTTATGTTGTTACATGTTGAAATGATAATATTTTGGCTATATTGGGTTAAATAAACGATGTCATTAAAATTAATCTCACCTATTTCTTTTTACTTTAAAAAAAATGTGGCTACTAGAAGACTTAAAATTACCTAGAGGGCTCAAATTTCTGGCTCACATGATATTTCCATTGGATCATGCTGCTCTCAATTAACATGTCTTCTTTCATTAGCTCTAATGTTCAAATATTTTAAACTTTAAAGACAGATTGTGGTTTCTTTTCGACAAATCTGCAGAAAGAAATTGTTCATTTTTCCCCAAAAATATGTAACTTATTTTCCAGGCTGCTTTATGCCTTTAGGCCTTTGCTCTCACATCTTCTGTCTGGAAAGCCAACACGCCCCGGGCCTGCCACCGAGGGAAAGCCCACTCACTGATTTTTCAAGACTTGCCTCAAGTATCACCGTGGTATCATGCCTAAAATTAAGGCCCAGTACGATGCGCTGTCTTAGGGTCTGGTGAGGTTAGCATGGCCTCTGATGGCCTTACCCCAAGTTCCCCTCCTCACTCTGCTCCTGCAGAGAAGGTACGTGAGCCCAACAACCCTCCTTGTGAGGGGGGCCAAGTGCAGCTCTGGCTTATCCTTGAGTAGTGGGTTTCATTTCCCTGCCAGCCACAGAATAATTCAAACGAGCCAATCACAGCCCCCTGTGGGAACCAGGGGCGCCCCACCTTCTTGGTGTTACAAAGCCAGCCTTCCACAATCTCACTCAATCTGGTCCAGAGTCCCAGACTGGTATGATCTCGCATGTGATGAAGCATCTTCCTCCCCCTGTATATGAGTCCATGTGACTCGTAAACTGTTGTCCATCTAGCCTGTCCAGGGTTGGTGTTGTGTTCAGACATCCCATTAACCCGAGGGGGAATCTCTTGCTCACCAACAGGGCAAACGGGAGGTGATCAAAACAACTGCCTTCTTGCATAAGCCTTCCCTCATCCACCTCTTCCAAGGTAGAATTGGCCAGCCCTCTCTTTTGCCACACTCGCTGTCCTGGGTATCCTTCGATCTGAGTAACCAGCCCTCTTGCTTGCACTCATTTGCTTATGCATCTCTGTTCTCCTATTGGAAGCAGGTAGC
>CM052798.1:130349745-130644681 GCA_028533885.1 Nasua narica | reverse complement strand
GGGGGGGGGGGCAGGGAGGGAATCTGCTTATGATGCAATCTGCCAAGAAGAGAGGAGGTAGTCTGAGGTAATGAGAAGAGAGTTAGTGACTTCTATCTCTTCTCCTCCTGAAAGCTCTGTGAGTGGTAGAAAGAAGAGGATACTTGGGGAATAAATTCAGAGCAACATCATGTCCACAAAATTGTTTGAGCAACCACACTCTATCTTTTAGGGAACCATAATTTAAAAGATATTCTTTTTAAATTTAAAAGCAAAGAGGGGCACAGTTGGTTAAGTGTCTGACTCTTGGTTTCAGCTCACGTTATGATCTCAGGGTTCTAGAATTGAGCCCTGCCCCGGCTTTCATTCTCTCTCTCTCTCTCTCTCTCCCCCTTTGCCCTTCCTGCTCATGCTATCTCTCTCTCAAACAAATAAACAAGTCCTTAAAAATAAGTAAGTAAAAGCAAAAAAAAAAAAAAGAAAGAAAGAAAGAAAGAAAGAAAGAAAGAAAGAAAGAAAGAAAGAAAGAAATGCTCACTGTGATTGTGGATAACTCAGCTTTGTTTCAGAGAAGTCCATGTCCGAGGGAGGGAGAAGCCTAGAGTAGGTACGCATTTGGTGGGAGGACAGACAATAGGATGAATCTAATCTCATAGAAAGAACTGGGCTGCATTCCAGTGCCGTTGGCAAGCCTGGGCTTGTCACTGATAAAGCATTTACCAGGCTAGGTCTTGCTCTCAAGCCACGATGGTGCCTGTGCTCTAGGGACATTAGGACCTGCAGAATCACGGATGGAAGGAGTCCTGCTGAATCAGCTGTTAGCCTTTCTCTCAGCCCCTTCCAGGGCCGGACATCTGATCTCCCACTGCTCCTCTATGACCCTTGCCCAGAAGACAGGAGGCGCATCCAAGGCCAAGAATGCTGTTGCTCTGCTACTTCTCAGTTTTCTCGAATGGCCCCAGTTGGGTGAAACAGTGATGGCATTATTATCTCTCTGCTATCTGATTTTCTCCTGTCACTAATCTGTACAAGCTGGGCTTCTCCGATTAATAAATGACTATGAACAATTAAAAACAATTAAAACTGTCAGGTAAAATATCATAGTCTGGTTTAACTGCATTAAAAATGAACACAGAGATGGCTTATATCTCTAAAATGTCAGTAGTCATGGGCTAATTTAACTATCCTAGTTAGGAGGGACTTTCGTTTCTTATTTTTATCTCTATACATTTTTCATGTTGAATTGTCCTATCCTTTACACAGGGATCATAATAGTAGATAAGAGATTGTTTTCACGTCTTCACTTAGCAAAAACAGCTTTCTATTAGTCCCTGAACAGCCTAGTCTGGACTCACTGTTTTCTAAGGGAGCTGCATCTCGCCCCTGGGGTAGGATGGGGCTGGAGATGTGGCAAACCAGGAAACGTGCCCCCAAAGCCAAAAGGGATTCAGTGGCGGGGCTCTCCCCTGGCCAAGTTTCAGTTCCCAGATAGTCTATTTCACTGATGGTCATGGCCCTGGCCGGGAGGATCTTCAGGGTGGGAAGACAAAACTCAGGATTTATACGTCTGAGCTTCGGTTTCCATCTCGGCCTGCAGACTGCCGTCCATTTAGAACTAAATTAACTTAAAAAGAGAGGGAAGGACCTTGTTCAAAAAACCTGTTCAGGTTGCCTGGTGATCTAATTTTTGGCCCAGATATAATTTAGCCTCCCTGTTGGATAGTGTCTGCTTTTCATTTGCTAGGTGTTGTTCACAAGGTCCCAGGACATCGCAGGCAGCTGCCAACAGAACGGCAGACCTTGGAAGGCCAGCCCCCACGCATACTTTTTAACTTCAGAGTCGAAAGAGCGGCCTCTAGCTCTGCTGCGATTACCCTGACTTCAAGAAGGGAGGCATGCTTTCTGTTCTGCAAAGCATCTTGTATTATTTTTTAAACACTTTTCTTTTGATACATACCCAAGCACCACACATTTCTCCCCCCTTAATTTTTAAACCCACGTACGCTTCAAGGGAAATTGAATCCATATGTTTCTGATTCATTTACACACAACTCATCAAAATATTGTTTTAAAAGAGCTAAACTCAAATCCCACAGGGGCTGAGCGGGTTGCAGACTTGGCTGAAGGCTCTCCCTTCGCTGGTCGTGGCTGGATGTGAGCAAACCCAGCTCCAGTGGAATAGGAACCCTCATACATCCCAGAGTCTGCACTGAATAGCATCTTTCTTTGAGGTTCAGATACAACATGGCGACGTCTTCTCCTGCGGTCAGCTTTCATTTGCACAGTTGCTATGGCCCCTGGTTGCCTCAGCCCAGACCTTGGGGAGCAAACCGATGGGAAAAGTCACTCTTTACATTGTTCTAGCCAGATTGGAATGATCAGAAATCTTCCGGGGAGCCTATTGATGTATATATTTCCAGCCTGATTGTAGACTCATAAAATCATGGAGCTGGCAGGGACCCTGCTAAAGTCATTCTGCTGCCTTCACATAAGCCTCACAGAACTCCTAAACAAACAGTAAAGCTATCCTCATTATGACCACCGGTCCTGTTGGATAGCAGAGGATGGTTCTTACTTCCTCTTAGGTAATTCTGACCAAAGCTCCACAGCTCTCAATGTCAGTAACTCTCTTAAATTTGGATATATATCCAAGGTCTGTATGCTTGCCCTCAACTCAATTCTGGAGGTTCCACTAGTTCTCAGGTAACGAACTGTGAAATTGTCCCGTTGTGCCGAGGGGTTCCCCATAACCGTCGAGGCGAGCAGGGAGACTGGCGGGACAGCCAGCAGTGAGAAGCTTTGTCTGTGGTCCAGAGCTCTTCTCTCATGGCTGATCTAATCGGGAAGCACAGTCAGAATAGTTGAAGGAGCCGTCAACATCTGGATATGCCTGCCCTGAAAATTCCCAAGGCGATCACAGCATAAAAAAATCAGCGTCTGGGGGTCCATTCTTCCACTGCCTAAATGGAGAATAGGAACACCAACATTGCAGGTACCACCGAAAGGTCACTGAGGCGGCTAAGATGCACAGATGAGCAGGAGCTGGGAGCCTCCGACAGGGTTCAGGACCCAAAGGCAGCACCTTTGCTCATCGGCAGGGGGGCTTCCAAAACACAGGGCATGTCTCACTGCTACCCTGAAAGAAAGGGGGAGCTTTTCAATAGATTTTTTGATTAATGTCAATTAATGTAACTGCTCTGAAATATTGGGGCCTCATTAGTATCAAAAAGTTCTGTGAGTTGGCATTAAAATGGCATCAGGCATTCAGCTAAATTCCTGCTTTCCTCAGGGGCTGCCAGCTTGCTCAATTTGCCTGGGGCTTTTGACTCGACAGCCTCTTCCCGCATTAAACAAGTGAATCCCGGGCACTCTGGTGGGTTCTCAAATCCTGACAGATGTTTCTTTACAAAAACATGCGGCCCAACATCCCTTGAAAACCTAAAATGGATGAGGGTCTTCCTCTTCCTTCAAACTTTCTCCACATTGCTCATTTACTCATTTTACTCAAATCCACACGAAGGACTCCGCTGAGCCCGGCTCCAGTGTAACTATGTTTGAGTTATAACATTAGATGTGTCAGGGCATTTAAAGATGTGTTTATTCTTATTTTTATTTTTCTCTCAGTTACTCAAGTGTTAGAACTGTTTAGTGGCCATGGACCTTTGGTCTGGGTAATTCTTTCCTAGCATCATATTATGGTCTAAATTTATTATGATCGGGTTGGTTGGTGTAGCTAAAAATAAAAAAGGACAACAAGGCATATCACCAGGGAACACTTTGTATAAGCTCTAGAAGGCAGCTTTTAAAATCAGCTGAGTCACTTAGCAACTGTATTAAAAATGAAGCACATCCATCTCTAAGTATCCAGAACCTGGATACGGTACGTGATTTTCACAAGACTTTGTTACGATCGGGGTGCAGCTAGGCATGAGATCTGTGGCCCAACTTTCTTTTCAAGAGTACTACTAATAAAAATACCTGCAGCTACTGCCTTGGTGCCCAGACATGTGTCCAGTCCCAGCACATCACTGACGTTGCCTAATTAGATCACGACCAGCGGGTGAAGTGGGCATTCCACAACCCCCATTAGACAGATGAGGACACTGAGGCCTAAAGGAGTTGGCTTCTTTATCCGAGACAACTGGGCCAGTACATGGAGGAAGAGGGACTCAGATCCAAGCCAGTCTGATTCCAAAGCCTATAAGGAATTGAAAAATAAACATGAACTGAGACAAAATAAAGTCAAATGGCCTCCGGAGTAGTACGCAGTACTATAAACTATCCTTTATTTAAAAACATTGCATAAGAAAAGAGGACTTCTGCAAAAGTTAGGTATCCTGCCTTTTAGGTGACTGTCGTACTAGAGAATAAGGATGGAGTGCAGAAAGCAGCCCCTCTGTGATCTTCTCCCTGCTGTCCAGGCGGTGCCCTCTTCCCCTCCCCTCTGCAGAGTACCTTCCCCTCCCCTTCTATAGGACCCTCGCTCGGCTGTATCTTTCTTCGGTGGTCTTTCTCCCCATCCAGACAGTACTGCCGTCTGGGGAAGGGACCGGGTCCTCTGGTATTCCCTTTACTCGGCACAGTGCTTGGCACGGAATGTATGCCATTCAGCGGGTGGGTAGTGAGTGGGGATATTGAAGAAACTGAGCAGCCGCCCCTGAAGCCAGAAGGCCGCAGAGAAGAAAGAACAGGACTGAAACCTGAGCCAACTTCTAGACCAAAGCAAAACCATCTTTAGGTAAGATCTGACTCAGGCTACCAGTTAGCCCCGCCGGCTTACCTTCCATCAAAACAGCTTCTCTTAGAAGCATATTTGGTGCCATTTGTCTTTATTTTATTATCAGAACGAATTTTCCAGCATCTTCCAACCTAGATGCTAGAGTACCTATAAAGAGGTGTGGCTTTCATGGAGAAACTTCTGGCTAACCTCTGGGCTGGGTGGAGGCTTAAGAAAATCATCAGTGCTTATTAAGAAGTAATTATTTAGACAAAAGAGATCAAAACCCGGCTAGGCCATGCTTTGTTCAAAATGCAAGCTGTCTGCTGGTCCCAGCACGGTCCTTTGGTACCATCCAACTGACACCCCCTCCTTTCAGAACACAGAACATGACACAGGCGGACAAGCAAACATAATTAAACACTGGCCCAGATAGGATTTTTCTTAATTAGTTGTGAGTTTCTATAATGAAAATACCTGGAGATTTATCTGACTTCAAAGTCCCATTAAAGCTGTGCTGCTTTTGTTGCTTTGAAAATTTGGGAGTTGAGGACTCCTCGCCTCGTGCTTCTTAATGATGATAATTATATGATATGCTTAAAAGTGCTTTTGATCTTGGCCTCTCAAAGCACTCGAGTGAGGCGTCAATTCCCTCAACCCCACTCCGAGGCAGGCCTTCCTTGTTTACGGACAGTGCGCGCTGACACAGATGTCACTGGTGTCGCTGCTTCCGAGAGATGCTGCCAGCAGGCTCGGTGAGAAGGCACCGAGACGTGTGGCAGTCGCCGGCCGAAGTTATCAGTCCACGGGCCTGCTGGCAACACCTCACACACGTGGCGCGTTTCAGAGAGCTTCTGATCGCATTTAAACAACAACAAAAAATTCATAGAGGAACCAAGTAACACATCACCCACCGAACCTATGATGTCGGTCATAGAATTTCTCACTCTGTCTTTTCCTTTTCTCCGGGAGTTTCTCAGAAGGCAGGGCACCAACCAGGTGACAGGTGTGCGGCGTAAATCTCATCTCCAGCTGCAACGGGCAAGTCCCCACCTTTCCTGCAGTTCCTCAATCTTGCTAATGAAACGATGGGTGGAGTACACCGATCCTTCACGCATCTGTAACTGACTTTGTTGACTCTGTCTCTCGCTAGCATGTTAGCTGCTGGTGTCCTCATTCACAGAGCAGGCAACAGACAGACATTAACACCTATTATGGAAAACTGAATTAAAAGTTAGGCAATTAAGAAAAATTTGAAAAACATTTTTAAAAAAATTTAAAAAAAAGTTAGGCAATTAAAGCTGAGTTTGGGCACAAACCTTTCCAAGGAAATGAACTCTATTATGAGCAAGTTGAAGTTGAGTGAGCGTCTCTCCTACGTGTTGTAATTTGTACATTTCTTTTCCTAAAGTGATTAGATAAATCTTCGATTTGAGCAGATGGCCCACGAGTCTATTTTGGGGGGCTTCTCAAGATCCATACAGAAGAGAACTTGATGGAGGGGAATAAAACATGAAGACCATTCTTGCTTGTTCATCAGCAAATTCTAGAGTACCATGCCTTCGTCCTATTCCTGCCTCTGAGAGGAAGATGACTGGGGATCCAGTGACATCCGGAATGAGTGTTATAAACACATATAACCAGGAACTTCTGGTGCATTGGAAGAGAGGCTTAATGTCAGCAAAGCATCCCTGTTTTGCATATCCAGATCCACAGAGAGGCTGCAGAATCCAAGAAAATCCAGAGCAAAATAAATAAAACCACAGAACAGACCTAGATCTTACTTAAAAATTGCTAAAATTAGACCAAGAGTAGCGGTGTTATTGTAATTACCTTGAACATCCATGTAAAATGCATATTTTTAAAAAATGTATATTTTTTTAAAAAAACCTCAGAGACCCTGGTGTATTATTTTCTCTGTGGTGAGGGTGTTTGTAAAGTTAAGAAAAAGGAACAACAGCCGATGTTTATTATATTCTTTTCCTATGTGTCAGAATTGTTCTAAGCTCTTCACGCGTAATCTTCCCCTCAGCCCTACAATGTAGGTGTTGTTTTCTCGTTTAGAGATGCAGAAACCGGGATTCAGGAAGGTTAACTAACTTGCTAGAGGACAGTGTTAATAAAAGAGCCGGGATTATTACTCAAAGCTGTCTGACTCCAAAGCTGACATTCTTATCCAGGCGATTATTCTGCCTGGAGGATGCAATTTGAGCTGGAGGACAAGGGACCTGGAACCAATAATGCTAGCACCAGAAAAATCCATCTCATCATCTCAGATATTGTTCCTTCTATGGAGAGGTAAGTGCACGCACACACACACAGAAGAGAGAGAAAGACATAGGTCCTGTCATTACATTTTCTAAGTCTGGGAAGACTTTATAGATTAGCCTAAGGTTTTAAAGTTATCACAGTGGGTGTTAAATGAGGACTCAAAATATAACCAATAATCAAGCATTAGACACAATAATACAGACTTTTTTTTTTTTTTTCCGGTCATTCTGATCTTTAAGAAAGCAAAACCCTGTGTTGGCAAAGATTATTTCAGGTTTGGAAATGAGGCAAATGCAGGTCGTTGCAATGTCCCATTGGAGTACTGTGTACCAGGCCCTCTTTGGGGGTAAATCTTTGCTTTATTTGCTATTTACTCTTGGTTAGGGCCCCGACTCTATGAAAAGCATAAGTCAGCTTCGAAATTCTCATTCGGGAGAGACAGAAAGGATCCTGTCCACGGAGTAGATAACCCTAAAGCTCACAACTGTGTTGTCCTGCAGGACATCGGCCAGGTTTGTCTTTAAGCAAACCTACTTTAACACGCTTTCACTGCGTGAGGAGATGAAACTCTGGTCCTCAAATTTGCCTTTGAGCCAGGCTTACCTCCCCTCTGTTTCCCTCATTAGTAAGGCAAGTGAACTTCTGACCTATGCTAACTTTTTATTTGTATAAGAGTCATGCACTTTTACTTGTTCAAAAATTAAACCCTGACATTTGAGAAAGCTGAGTAGGTGAGCGAGCTACATCTGAAATGGGATTTTATTTTATTTTTAAAAAAGATTTTGTTTATTTATTTGACAGACATAGAGAGAGGGAGTACAAGCAGAGAGAGCGGCAGGCAGAGGGAGAGGGAGAAGATACGGGGCTCCATCCCAGGACCCTGGGATCATGACCTGAGCTGAAGGCAGACGCTTAACCGACTGAGCCCCCCAGGAGCCCCTGAAATGGGATTTTAAGGAAGGTCCAGTATAGAAGAACCCCAGATAAATAAAAGATAAGAGATCAGGTACATCAGAAACTCCTTAAGCCAATAGAGTTGAGACCTCAACACTAGGCAAGCTTCCGTCTCTGCTCGGGCCCGGCCTGGCCTCTTTGCTGGAGAGAACGGGCGGGGGCCAACATTGTCCAATGTGCCCCGATTGAAGAAGACACAGACTTGCTACCCAATTTTTTCCCAGGCGTGGGAAAGCAGAGCAGCACACGCTTCTGCCATCTCTTATCCTCTAAGACTGAATAGATCAGAGCGAGGCTGACGTGCCGCATGCGTGCCAAGGGAGAGGGATAAAATGCTCGAAGTTGTTTCAGGAAGCCACAGGTCAAGTTATTCCGGCAGTTATCTGCGATGATCTAAGTGATATGTTTTAGAGAAGTGTTTCTCAAGTACGATACGCGGCCCCGCTGCAGAGCGGCAATTACCCTCTTAATGGACCACAGACTCATCCGAAATGTAAGACATTTTTTGAGTGTCAATGAAACACGCTTCTTTAGAGTTCCTCTTTTATACATGGCAAGCCTACTATCAAGTTTTAATATTAAGAACAAAATTAAGACTCACCAGAGTTTATCGAGGACTCCAAAGTAGACTACAGGCTGCGCTTACTTGGCAATACGGCTGCTCTGGGAGACAGAGGACTTTGTTTTGTTCCCTGCTGTGTCCCAGGCAGCCCGGGGATGCTTGGTGCACCTATAGCGGGTGATCGATAATGAGGATGGACTGAACTATTCGCAGAGACGGTGGCTCCTCCCTCACACGGGCGTAGGCCGCAAGTTTTATTTCCCACCATCTTGGGGGAAGGATATGTTGTTATTAGCACATCCACAGTTTGTTGTGATTTCCAGTTGTTGCTGATCTTGCTTTAGAATTATAAATTGCTGTTAGTTTGGCTTCCTCACTACTAATTTTAGTATGATGTGGGTTGTTTGGCTAACCCTACAATGTGTAGCTCTGCACATTCGTATCAACATTATTTGGGTCTATAATTTTCCAATAACTAGATTTTAAGACATGCCTGCAGTGAGTTCAATAATGAATCATCTATATATCTAGAGATAAAACACATACGGGCATCATTTGCCAAACTGCTGCCTTCGCTAGTTACGTGTTGTCTCTCCGTTTGCGCTATTGAAATAAAATGCACTATCAAATGTAACAGAAGTACTAGATTATTTTTAACTTTGTGTCATTGTTTTATAACAGAAAACTGTAGTAGGCTTATAATTAGTTTCTGAATTTTGCTCATCAACTTCTTTCATCATTCACTGAGTTCCTGTCCCCTGAAAGTTAGGAACAGGTGGGGAAGGAGGGTATCTGTCCTACTATATGGCCTCTGATGTCTCCTGGCCCACAGAACTGCCTGTGTTCACCAAAAACTGAACATCGCTATTTCAGAGCCCAGTGCCTTTGTATGTAGACTCTGGCATAAAGCACTGTCTAAAAAGGTACCAAAGAAGCCCAATGTCTTCAGAGAATCCCTCTGAGCTCACCTCCCTCCTAAATCAATCCTCCTTTTATTAGTTTCCTCAGGCTGCTGTAACAAATCCTCACAGACGAGCTGGCTTAAAACATCAGAAATTAATTTCCTTATAGTTCTGGCCAGAAGTCTGAAATCAAGGTGTTAGCAGAATTGGTTCCTCCACGCCCTTCTCCTGGCTACTGATGGCTGCTGGCCGACCTCGGTGTTCCTCAGCTTAGAGACACATCACTCCAGTCTCTGCCTCTGCATCCATGTGGTGTTCTCGCCTGTATGTCTGTGTCTCTGTGTCCAAATTTTTCTCTCCTTATAAGGATACTATTCATTGATGTTCTTTTTTTAATTATTTTTTTTAAAGATTTACTTATTTTTGAGAGAAAGAGGGAGAGAGAGAGAGCTTGAGTAGGCAGAGGGACAGAAGGAGAGGGACTCCTTGTTGAACATGGAGCCCTATGGGGCTCCGCATGGGGCTCGAGGTTGGGCTCAATCCCAGGACCCTGAGATCATGACCTGAGCTGAAATCAAGAATCGGCTGCTTAACCAACTGAACCACCCACGTGCCCCTCATTGATATTCTTTTGATGACACCGGACATTGTATTAGGGCAGGCTCTAATCCAATATGATTTCATCTTGATTACATCTGCAAAGACCTTATTTTCAAATAAGGGCCCATTTGCAAGCAGTGGAGATTAGGACTTGAACGTATCTCTCTGGGGGACACATTTCAACCCACAGCATCCTTATTTATTGATTTTTTTTTTCCTGGTGATTATTCTCTTGGCTCTATATCTTGTCTTCCTCTCCTTAATTAACCTTACCCTTTGGTACTTGAAGGCACCTCGGGACCTTCGGCTTGACCCCCATTCAACATCCTGCAGCCCACACACCTAAGATGGAAGTATGTTTGCACAAAGTAGGCCCTTGATGAATATCCGCTGGCATGACTTCATGGTTCCTAAAGTCTCCAAATGATAACTCTCTTATTTGAAAGAACCAATACTCCAGAATGTCCCCCAAATGATCACTAATCACAAAAACGATAAGGATTTAAAATATGCTTTAATTTTTTTTTCACTGAAAACAACAATTTTCTAATGGTCACTGGAGAAGACAAAGCCTGTATTATTGGTCCACTAATACTCTTCTCCATGGCTTGATGCCTCATAAGTTCCCTAAGGCAGACCTAACGACCTAGTCATATGCCATTATCTTACTGCATCTTTTTGCTTAATTATGCTTCAAACAAACTGAGTTAAAGCACATACACTGCTTTTTGAAGAGTGACTTGAAGAGCATTTTTATTTCTTATGTTCACTGGTATTTTTTTAAGGACGTCTAAGTTAATTTAAATGAAGCTGTTGAGAATGCAGAGAGTGGCTGCACAGTGGAGATTGGACCCTCTGTAGCTAATTGCCTTCCCTAAGATCATCAGTGTGCATAGAACCTGGATGTCATTCTTGCAGAAAGCACTGGGATTCTTCCCCAGGTCTTGTAGAGCCACATTTAGAGCGTGACCTCAGCAGGAGAGCTTATCAAGTGCATACCATTATCCTAAGAATTGCCCTTTTTTTTAAAAAAGACCTTTTTTTTTTTAGATTTTATTTATTTATTTAACAGAGAGAGAGAGAGAGATCACAAGTAGGCAGAGAGGCAGGCAGAGAGAGAGGGGGAAGCAGAGAGCCCGATGTGGGGCTCGATCTCAGGACCCTGAGATCATAACCTGAGCCGAAGGCAGAGGCTTTAACCCACTGAGCCACCCAAGCATCCCAGGAGTTGCCCTTTATACAGCAATTATCTGCTAATAATAGTCAACACAATAGTTTTGGAGGTATTTTAGGAAAAGAAATCATGTCTTCTTTAATTTTGTATTATTGGTAGAGTGGTGTGTGAGTAAGTGAATAAATGTGGAAGTAAGTTCAACTACTTTCAAATGTATTATTACTCTAGATGAAACAGAGCAAGGCATCATCCAGAGGCAAAGTGGCCCTCCAAATGATATTTTGTCTAAAGAAGACAAGATCAAAGAATAATGATTAAAGAAGACGTTGAAGGTAAAGCCATGAAAAAAGTATACCAGATAAATACTAAGTCAAAGAAAGTTGAGTACAGTACAATACCAGAAACATAGATTTAGTAGAAGCAGTAGTCATATTGAATTTAATTAAGGTAGATTCTTAGAATAACACAATTTATAAGCTTTATGTAATAAACAAGTACGAATTCAGAAATTCACATTTTTTCAAGCATATGTGGGATATTTAAAAAAAATAACATTTTTAAATTTAAAATTTACATTTAAAATTTTAACAAATACCCAAGAATCAAAATAATTAAGACCATTTTTTTACTAGAATGGAATTTTATTAGAAATTAAAAATAAGAAATAAAAATGCAGCCAAAAGAAGGCCATATATTTGGAAACTAAAAAACACACTTCTAAATAATGCACAGATTAAAGAAAAAATCATTATGGAAATAAAGTAAGTATGTAGAAGGAAAATAATAAAACTACCAACATCAAGACTTGTAGGACCAAGCTAAATTAGTGGTTGAGGGTTATTTATAGTTTTAAATGTCTACTGAAGAAAATCAGAAAAATTGACAATTACAAGTTAAGCTTTCAACTCAGGAAATTAGAAAAAGGGTGTCACAGTCACTCCAAAGAAAATAGAAAGAAGGAAATATAAATGAGCATAAATTAAAGAAATAAAAAAATTTTAAAACAATGGAAAAGATTGACAAAATAAAGCTGATTTCTTTGAAAAGACTAATAACAGTAAGAAACTTCTAGTAAAATCAATCAAGGAAGTAAGTAGAAAATAACAAAAAAGTAGAAAAACAGCAATGTTAGATATCTAAAAATGAAAAAGAAATAAAATAGAAGTGGAAAACACAAAAGAATGATTTATGCCAATAAATCTGAAATCAATAAAATGATTTCATAAAAATTATAACAATTGCCAGAGTGAACTCAGGAAATACTGGAAAATGTGAATACACTAAGGAGTTTATATCAATAATCAAAAACCCACCATGAAAAAATACCAGAGGCATGATTTTATAGGTGAGTTTTCTTCAAAAGAATAAATAGCTTATATCTTATATAAATTGTTTCTGTAAACAATAAAGCTGGGAACTCTTTTTATGATGTTTGTATAACATCAACACCTTAATACCAAATCCAGACACTACAAAGAAGGAAATTTATAAACTAACCTCATATACAATGACAAAAGTAATAACCTATATTCAAATCAAATGTTTAATATGAAATGAACATTTTATGTGTATTGTCTCATTAATACTAGCAACAACCTTAAGAAGTGGGTAGTGGGTGTTATTTTTGACTCTAATTTCCAGCTAAGAAAACTGAAGCATATGTTGTCAGAACTCGGCTTTTAATGCCAAAGTCATAATTTAAAGGAATCAAATCAAGTGTGTGTGTGTGTGTGTGTGTGTAGATATACACTATATACAGATACATATATATATACACTATATATATAGATAGATAGATATGTCTATATATAGATACACACACGTATATATAATCTACAACATGAAGTGACTAAAGATGGAAAAACAACTACATTCATGTTGAAAATGAAATATGACACCAGTTATTATCATTAGTATATGGATCAACATTATACTAGAATTTTTTCCCAACATGATAAAATAAGGAAGAGGAATGAAATACATATGAACTAGAATAAAAGAAATAAAAATTGTTCACATTTGATATGATGGCCTACACAGAAAAACTAAGAGGATCTATAAACTATTAAAACTATTAAGTATAAAAAAGTATTAAAAAAAGTATAAAAAACCAGTAAGAGTCCAGCAATGATGCCAGGTATATAAACTATAAGTAAAAATCAATGTGTGTCCCTATAACCGGGAATACTAGGTCAAAAAGCATTATTAAAAAAAGAAAAACATACCTATTAAAAGTCATGATTATAAAGAGTGTTTAATGACATAGGGCAATGGAAAGATAATCATGATGTCACGTTGAGTGAAAAAAGCCACACAAATTATATTTATCCCTACATCATCATTTTCTTTACAGTACATTAGAATACCCTATCTTGCACAGGTTTTAGTTGTGATTCCCTAATATATGGAAATGAAGTCCAGTAACATGTCAAATGAATCATGGTTATTGGAATGATATTTTTTCTTCCAATTTCCTGCATCTTTCAAGTGTTTATAATCAGCTATGTTTTGAAAATGAGTAAAAACCTTATGAAAAAGTCTTAACTGAATGTGCTGAATAGAATCTGAAGAAAAGTCTTGGATAAATATTTTTGGTGAAGATGATAATGGGTTCTTGAAGGGAAAGAAGAAGACTCAACTGGGATGCCCTTATAAAAGCTACAGTTCCAGTGTCAAATCAAGGCCATGGCCTTGGGGAAAGGAGATTCATTGGTACCCTAATTCCTTGAAACCATTCATTTCCCAACACCTTCTAATGTCTGCTAAATGACTCCGTGCCCTGACCAAAGACTGCGTTGGAAAAAGAAGGAAATGGATCTAATAGTCAAGGCAATTGATAAATCTGTTGTTGGTTGTGATTTAAATTAAGTATAGGACGGAAGCAACAGCACCAAATCTATACAGAGCTTTCCCTTTGCCAGTCAAAGCTGCAGGTCTTCTAATGGTGGTGTGATTCTCCGGTAGGCACCTGGGCGCAAAAATAAATTTATGAAAAACTATTTTTAAGTATTTTAAAATATTAAATGAAACACAACTTTATAGGAACTCCAACCCAGTATTTTGTCAGGGAGATTTTACATTCAGTCCTCTTACATTGCTGATGTCAGCATGTGGGGCTGGGGTTAGTGAAGAGATCCATGGGGCCCTCAGTTTAAAACGTGTCAGGTGTGGGATGGTGGAAGGCTTTCATGGCAGTAGGGTTCAGTGGACGGGGGACCCTGCTTCAGAATGCCTTGAGTCTCGTTCTGCCACTTACCAGCTATGCGACTCTGGGCAAGGCACTTCCAGTTTCCAAGCCCCAGTTATCTATCTGACTAATAAAACGGAGATAATGAGAACACCTATGTTGCAGAATTGTTGTGACTATTTGACTAAGGAACATAAAGAACTTAGTGTGACCTTAATAGGTTAACTGTTGTTACATAAGCTAAGTACAAATTTCCAACCTTTGTCTGATAATCAGTTGTCATAGATAGGTCAGTTCACAAAAAAATCTGTCAGTCTAGCACCTGAGTGGCTCAGTCGGTTGGGCTGCCGACTCTTGATTTCGGCTCAGTACGTCATCTCAGGGTCCTGGGATTGGGATCCAGGCTCACTGGGATCTGCTTGAGGACCTTTTTCTCTCCCCCTCCCCTTATTCACAACCACCCCCCCCCACTCTCTTTCTCTCTCTAAAATAAATTAAAAACTTTTAAAAAATATCTGCCAGCTTCATCGTCCTTTCCAGACACTCCAAACTTCAACAAATTCCTTCTCCCTGAATTTATATGTTGTAATAACACTCATAGATAAAGCCCAGATTTCCTTATTCTTGAAGAAAATTAGCAAATTCTGAAGTCTATGTGAACTATATAGTCTTGTTCCCTAATTTAAGTTGAGAGCAGTCTTTAGGAAAACACTCAGAAACAGGGAAAGTCCAGAAGGTGCACACAAGCCAAGTATTGATGAGTTGGAAATGAGGCAAACTGACTAAGCTCAGCTTGAGTACATCCCCAGAATAGGGAAACGAAGCCAAAGGGTTGGGAGCCAGGCGGCTTCTGGAAACAATCTGGGAGAAAAGCTAGAGGTTCTAAATAAAACTGAGGATACTTGGCTGGCTGGTTGATGGTTGGCCCCAACTTTAAGGTGAATCTGCCTCTTTTCAGGTCTCAGAAGAGGGTGGGCAATGTATTTTTCTAATAGCTGTCGACTCTGAAATTGTTTTTGAAAGAAAAAGAAAATCAGTGGCTATCACAGCAATCCAGAAACCAGATCACGAAATCTTTTATCCTCTGCTTATACGCTGCTGTGGCCCTCATGGTAATAAGTATGGAATGCTTAGAAGGCGGAATTTGGGGCAGTCAGACTCTGAAGGAGAGAAGTGAAATCAATGGAATTATGCAGGACACATTCACAGAGCTCTTATTTTGTTCATCTCTGACTAATCTGGAAGTTGCTTTTTTTCCTGACAAACGGCATTGGCTTTGTACGCCCCTCCTCTTGGATAGTTGAGCAAGACACCTTTGACCCTAAGAGAAGCCAGAACATCAAAAAACAGAGTGGGAGGAGGAACCATTCCTGGGGTATTAACTACTTAGCTGCAGGCATTTGAGGAGCGTATTAGAATAAATACGGTTTCTTGTCTTTGGTTGTATTAGAATTTAGACTCAGGCAGAAATGAGGAATTTTAAGTGTCTTAGTGATAAAAGTTTTTAAGAAAAAGACTAAATTTATCAGCATAGCCACCCCTCCCCCCCCAAAAGGTCTAAAACACAAAACACGGTAAGGATCTAGAAGACTAGAGAAGAAAAGTCTAACGAGTAATGGCAATTTTGTACCACTAACAAATGAGAATATTGAGTGAAAACCGGGACTGCTGTGTTTGCGGTCGCCATTTCCTGTGTCTGTGTCCACACAGACTGCTTTTCCACCTCTTGAACCAGAACGACAGAGAAGTATTCTTGCGCCTTCCTCAGATCAGTGTATAAAGAACTAAAAAAATAACGGCTAGAGTCCATGTTTACCTTGGATGAATGCCCTGGTTTTTTTGGTGCCCCTTTAAAGCAAACATCTGAGAAGACTTGTCTGTATTCTGTTTTCTCTCCTATCGTCTGTAGCCCAATCAGATTTTGTTCCCACAGCTTCAGTTAGGACCCTCATCTCACCAAATCCAGCAGTCTGCTCCCTCCTGAGTGTTAGCTGGCAAATCAGCAGCTCAGACTGGACTGCAGGGACTCCCCTTTCTTTTTTGGAACATAATCTTCTCTGGAATCCTGAGACATCACTCGTCTTCTCATCCTTCCTCTTCCTCCGGACATGACATGGTGGACGTCTCCAGGGCTTGATTCACAGCCCCAGCCACTGTTCTGTCTACCTTCTCGTTGTAGAGAATGTATTTCATTGAATCCCCCGGTTTTAAGCATCACATAACAAGAAGCAATCCCAGTTTATGCTTCTACCCTTACCTTTTCTTGGGGCACTAGACTCATGTAACCGATTGCTGGCTTAATAACCTCACTTTAAGTTCTCATACGTATTTCAAAGTAAACAACTCCATAATGGGACTCCTGGTCCTTTCATCTTGATTTTTCCCCGATTTTTTTTAACTAAATTAGTCTCACTATCATCAAACCATTCTCTCAAGCCCAAATCCAGGACTCATTCTTTCTTTCTCTTTTTCTTGTACTCTCCCATCCAATCAAGCAGCAAAGTGGATTGCCCAGCCCCCCTCCCCCCAAAACCTTATTTGGAAAAATATATTCTTATCGCTTCTACCACCGTTGGGGTGGGAGCATCTCTGACCCAAGCCATGGCACGATCCCAGCGGCTGGTCGCTGGGGTTCCATTCCTGCTCTTGTAGTCTGTTTGACATACAGCTGACTGACTCTTGAAAGGCATCTCAGATCATGTCATTTTCCTGCTCAAAACTCACTGCTTCTCATTTTGTTTTAAATAAAACTTGAAATCCTTCCTCAGACTCACAAGGTCCTCTGCAAATTTGTCCCTGCCTATTTCTCTGCTCTTGTTTCCTACCACTTTCGCCAGTGCTTAGGACCCTTCTGTCCATGTTAGGTTTCCTGTTGGGAGGACAAAGTGCCCTCATTTCCCCTCTGCTGGTCTCTCTTCCCTCTGCCCCTGGGCCTTTGCACAGCTGGCAGCACTCACATCTTTGCTTCAGTGTCACCTCCTAAGAGACTTCCCAGGCCACCCTAGGGAAAGTCGCGGCACTCCCTCTCCTATCGTCCTCTGCGCTTTGATTGCTCATAGCACTGTCCCTAGCCCAGTTCATCTTTTTCACTCACTTACTTGTCTGCTTCTCTACCTGGAATATAAACTCCATGAGGACAGGGGGGATCATCTTTTTTTTCCTGTTGGAGCCCCTGCATCTTGAAGAATGTCTGGCACAGAGCAGTAGCACCGATAACTCATGGTGGGTATAAGCAAGAGGAATGCCTCTTTACGCACCGACAGCCAACTTTCTCTTTTGTAGGATAGAAATCTTTTTGCAGTGTTTAGTGTGAATCTCTGTCTCATCTCCGGAAAAAACAATGGATTAACATCACGCAGAATGAAAGACCGTTTTGTTTTCCCGTCACTGCATGAATTAAAGCTAACAGGTAGATGAGCAACAGACAGCCAACTTCCAAGGCGGAGGAAAAAACTCGTGACTCGTTTGCAAGTCATTAACCAAGTGCACCCATGTTTCCTTGTCCGGTGGCGGTTCCCTCACCACCGCTTCCTTTCTTTCCCTGGTGCTCCTGCCCCCCACTGCAGCTCGTTTGGAAGTTACAAGCCCACAGACACGGGTGGCAGGTGGCAGGGGCTGAAAACAGCAGGTATTTTGCTCCAGGGCACCCCGTAATTTCATGTACGGTAGAACCTGTCTCCTGATTCATAGATCGATGGATCACAAGGACTGCCTGCGTAGCTATTGGGGAGGCAACATCAGAATTCCCAAGGCTGGTGGTCCAAAGCACGAACCAATACCGTTTAATTAATGAAACTGGAAGTCTGGGTGCTTCTTTGCCCTCAAAACCGGAACCAAAACAACCCCACAGTCTTTAACCACCAAAGGTTTGCAGAGCTGAATAAGATCAGGTAACTTTTTGTCTAAATCGCTCTATGTGTAGAGAAGGAGTCTAAGGAAGAAAAGTTATGAAATTTGCCCAGAGTCACGCCCCAACCCAGACCACCCCCTACGTGTTGCATCACGTACGAATCGCTGGTTACCATGGTCTCCGTCTAATGACTGGCTTCCACCAAAATATGTTTCCATTGGAACAATACGCCCCTGAACTGTTATTCCTCAATCCACACTCACCCCAATATTTATGTCGTGTTAACTGTATCAAATACCTTGACTTTGGGTTTCTTTAATATAGACTCATGAGACCTGAAAGAAATTGTTTGCTCTGGCCCTCATTTCTACAGAACTCTAGTAACATCATCTTTCCCAAGAGGGTTGTATCTAAAATCCTTCCTCATGGTGACCTTGTGTGGTATTTCCTTCACATTCATAAGCAAAAATAGCTCTATGGAATTCATCTTTCTAAACGATGTCAAGCCATCCTCCGTTTCCCTCTGACTAGCTAAGAGCCAGGACTGCGGGATGGTGGGACCACACACCCTGCAGTGACATCTCAGGCCCTATGCACATTTGACTGTCAGCATTCACTCGCTTTGCTATCTTAGGAAAGGTACTTAATCTTTCTCTGTGCCAGTTTTCATGTTTAAAATATAAACATATATCCGTATAAAATAAGGATAAAAATCATATTTACTCATAGGCTTTACAAGGGCTAAGTGACTTAACGAACATAAAACATTTAGAACACAGTCTGGCACACATTTTGGGTTACATAATGTTACCCAAAAAGGGACAATGCTTAGATGATAAAATACTTTCCAGAGAGTCTTCATCTTACAGAGCTTTGATGTTTACTACAAGGAAGGTGGCACACTATACTTAGATTGACTTTCCCAAGACACAGCAGTAAACCTCACAATTACCGTTTGTAAGTTTGTAACGAAGTTTGGGATGAAGAAATTCAATTATAAAATTATCCTGCTTTTTGCTCCATTACCAAAACTAGAAAGGCAAACATAAGGCAAAAAGCAGCAGTTGAGGCAATGCACTCATTCTTTCAACACTTAGGCACTTTCTTTGAACAATTTGGAAGTTGAATCCTGTGTAAGATTTTGGCAACAACTAAAAAAGGGATAATAATGGATGTTTGCCAAATCATCCTATTTGCTTTAGTAAAGGAATAACTTAATATCCGACAAAAGTTGTGGTGATGTTTAAATTTTCTCCAAGTAAGAGTTTAGTAAATTAATACATGTAGAATTTATTTACAAAATTCTTTGCTTAGTTTGTGAAAACAAGCAGCAAGGAAGCCCCATTTTACAGAGAGAGTTTAAGAGGGAGACAGAGTAAGCTTTCTTACTTTCTTAAGTAAGCTTTTTTAAGCAGAAAGGGAGCTTTTCTAAACTCTTAACATTTGTGAAATAATCAGATCTGAGACTCTGAAAGTCAAGTCTGTTTCTCAGAGATGATAAGCAGACTCTGGTACTAAAATTCCTGCCTTCAAATCCTAGCTGTGTGACTTTAAACAAGTTACTTAACTTCTCTGCCTCAATTTCCTTTCCTTATAAAATGAAGATAATAACAGTACCTACATTTAAAGTTGTTGGGAGGATTGAATGAGTTAATACATGCAAAGCACTTAGAACAATAGTTAACGAGCGAGTGTTCCATAAATCTTAGCTCTCATAAATTTATCAATTTCTATGTCAGAAGTTTATTTGTCAAAGGAATTAGGATGAGAAACTGCAAAGTAGAGAGGGAAGGGGTAGAGAGGAAGGAAGGGGAAAAAGAAGGAGAAGAAGAAAAAGAAGGAAGAAAGGAAAGAAGGAGGGGAGGAAGGTGGGAGAGAGGCAGACAGGTGGGACTGCAGGCTGGTGGTGGGAAGCCCAGCACATTCCAGAGTTTCAGAGGTGGTTGGGTTCCCCCAGCAGCAGACCCTGTGCCAGTAACTTAAGAATGTGCTCCCAGGAGAGACTGCAAAGAAGAGAGAGGAAGATGAATGAAAGTATGAGTCCAGCCAAAGTCCAGTGTGGACCTGACCCCACAGGGGAGCTGTGAAGTCTAAATGGCACTTTGGAGTTTGTCCCAGCTCGGGCAAGAGCTTTCATACCCCTCCACCTGTCAGTCCTCCACTGGCCCGCTTCTGGGACACATAACCTCAGGCACTGTTTAAAGCCCTTCGTGCAAACAGAAGGGTCCTGTAGCTCAGGACAGGTCTCCAAACTCTCCATCTTAGGTGGGGCGTTTAGAAGGCATAGCCAAAGAGGAAGCACAACAAGGTTGACCTGGCTCTGAGTGCCTCAGGTGGGACACGAGAGGGGCTACTGCACAGGGTTGTCTTCAGTCTCCCACTTTTTAATAGGCCCAGTGAGGGAGGGGTGTTAATTTTGTCTTGTGTGTGGCACGTACGACATTTCACGGGGCGATCTGTCACACTTCTCACCCTCTACATCGTAACGGAACTCATGCAGACTGCATGTTTTGGTATTTAGGAAGTGGCATCTATATTGGCATATTACTATGTATATGCAAATACATAAGTGTATAGATGTAAATATACGTGCATCTACATACTTCTTATTTGCATACACATCCACAGACATGTGGAGAGACGGGTCACAGACCAGAGTGCAACTCAGGATGAACTTTCTGGATTTGGCTTCTGGTGATCAAGCTGCCAATCAGACTTATAGATGCGTAAAGATGCACAATAACAGATTGCAGGTGCTCTGCCTTCTGACATTCTTTACCTAACCTAGACATTCCACTGGCAAATTAGAAGAGCAATTAGTATTTTCCTTTATTAAAAAATATATATTTTCCTTTTGGCCAAGAGTTTCTGGCAAGCTCCAAAAAGTCAAGTCATGAACAAGATAAGACAATCCGGTTTCAACTTAAACTTTTTGCCGTCACCATGAAGATGAGATTAAGTTGTGCTTCAGTGACATCAGGCGAAGATACTTATGTAAATAAGTATCTTATTTACCATTTATATCGCCATCAGGGAATAAATATGTGATTAACTGTCCCAAACATGGTTATAAATATAATAGAGTAGAAGCAGAAGACCTAGGTTGGAATCCCAGCCCTGACGCCTACTACAGACGAGACTAGGGTCACATCTATTTCCAGAGCTTCATCTGTAAAGGGTCAGTAGCAATAGAAGATAGTGGTTAGAATTAAATGAGATGGTATATGACATGGCACTTCATGAACTGTCAAGTGCGACATGGTTGTAAATTTCAGGATCATAGCAGCCATAGTCATAATCAAGGTCAAAGTGATCATGGGGACAGAAGATACCCAACTCCTGATTTTAACTTACTTATATTCTTCAATATTGTTAGATCCATTTGTTCTATCTGAACAGAGACAACACTGCCGATCTAAGAAAATCACAATGAAAGGAAATATCATTAAAAACTTGAGTTACGGGGCGCCTGAGTGGCTCAGTGGGTTAAACCCTCAGCCTTTGGCTCGGGTCATGATCTCAGGGTCCTGGGATTGAGCCCCACATCGGGCTCTCTGCTCAGCCGGGAGCCTGCTTCCACCTCTCCCTCTGCCTGCCTCTCTGCCTACTTGTGATCTCTCTCTCTGTCAAATAAATAAAATCTTTAAAAAAAAAAAACAAAACTTGAGTTACTTGTAGCATTTTCTTGCATTTTATGTCTTGTTATTTCCAGAGATCTTGGTAAAGGCAGTACTTGTGTCTTTTTTTTTTTTTTTCCCCTAACTAGTAAGAACCTTCTGGAGGAGTTATAAGTTCGGTATAAGCTTAACTAATTTATCTTGATGTATGCAAATACTCTCCTACTGGCTGGAATCTGACTCAGAGAGCAGGAGAGTTGGGTGATAGTTACCCAGTATTTGGGGGCTGTGGGAGTTTTAGAAGTGGACATGAACAATCGCACAAGGTTCCAGCACCCAGGATGCAAGGCCCTTCGGTATTTTTTCTGAACTTCTGTGAACTCCTCAGCCCCCACCATCTTGCCCTGCTGATTTTCTCAGCCGGAACGCAGTGTGGTGTCAGAAACGCGGTATCTGTGTACACCTGGCCAGACCAGTCGGCTCCTTAACTCTCAGTTCCCTTGCCTGTGACTGTGAGACAATAAATACGCACCCAGCAGGGTTATATGTGATAAATGAAAGGATTATCTTGGACCTAGGCATTTAATAAATGTTTCCTCTCTTTCTTCTTCCTCCTCCCATGTTGTGCCCTCCTCTTTCTCATTTTTTTCCCCTTTCATTAGGATTAGTCTTCCGTATACTCACCCTTCACCCTGTGTTTGCTCATTTATTTTAAACCCGGTATTTAAATCTGTCACATCTGAAAATCAGAAATACTCTAGAATACTCTGGTTTCTAGATGTTCCCTAGCTAAAGGGTCAGGAACACTCTAGGTGTTCCCTAGCTAAAGGGTCAGGAAGACCCTGCACTTATTCTTAGAAGAAAGCAACAATGAATGCTACCCTCAAAGGTTGAGGGCAGATAGAGTGATGCATCAGAGAATACTTCTCTTTATATGCCCAGGGTCCTTGAGAATGGGACAATGTTAATAGCAGATTATGAGAAAGCTGTTTGACAATACCGGGGACCATTCCATCCTTCTATCTCGTGTCAGCCATCACCAGTCACTGGTCGGGTGTTGATGTCAGGTTTAACCTTGAAGCCTATCCTACTCAGGTGGAAACAATGGAAGGCACTGAGATGAATAAATGAATATAATCATCATCAGGTAGGAAGGAGAAAAGTTTAGAAGACTGTTCTCTGCTTCCTAAAATGTCAGTCAAGAAGAAATTCTTTGTGTTGCGGATGGGATGTCCTTCCAAAGTGTTTTATATGATTTGGACAACTAGTTCCTAGTTCCTCAGAACAAGGAGGAAATGCATTATTTTTGTGATTCCTCCCCTGATTTTCAATAGGTCTGCCTTGGTTTGTTTGGCTTTGGTCCTGTGATTAATGCTATAATAATATTCAGAGAACCACAAAATCTAAGTATTGAAGGGACTTTTGAGGTCACTTAGTCCACTTAGTTTAAGACATTTTTTTCTAAAGCATTTCTGGAAAATGGCCCTGCGGCTAGCCCCCTATGCTCCCATAATCATATTCTCCACTGTATCAGTCCATGATTTGCATCTCGTTCAAGAATGGTTCCACATCCTTGACTTTTAGACGAGAAAGAAACCTTAGAGATGATGTGTGTCTGCACATTTCAATCTTTTTACTATAAGGATCATCCTTCTTTGTCTCCTCCGCCTGCTTCCCCTCCCGAACGTACTTTTCTTGAACCACGTTCTCTGGTTCAGGTGGTGGTACCAGCCATTGGCCAAGTCAGAAATTTGGCAGGCGCCTTCAGGTCCTCTCATTTGCTTTTCACACCTAACCAGTATATATGGACAGAACTCTGGAAAATCTTGATACATATCTGGCAAATAACATTTCAGGACTTTAAGTATGAAAAGGAACCTAAAATGGAGAGTGGGAAAGAATGGTCGGAGAGGATGTGAGCTCAGGAACAATAGGCCATACAAGGCAAAAGCAGAGAGAGTGGTTAGCAGTGTAAAATACTGCAAGAAATTCATTTTTGATGAGGGCTACATGGTGTCTGTTAAATTTTGTATTTTATTTTATTTGTTTGTTTATTTTTTAGATTTTGTGTTTTAGAAGTCATGAGTGACCATTACCGAAATCATTGCTGTGGAAGTGTCCAGTCAGATGTTAGTTCAAAGGAGCCAAAGAGTGAGGAAATAGAGACACAGAAAAAGCTTTGATTTTTTTCACAAGAGCTTGGCTAAAAAGAGAAGTAGAGAGATAGTGTGGTACTCAAATCAAGATATACATAGATACCTGATGTATGCTTATATTTATAATTAAGATGTGTGCATTTTATGGAAATTAAGTGATATATGTGTAAATCAAATACAAATATATAAATATGCACATGTTTTTAGATAAGATGAACTCATGTCCATTTATAGACTCAAGGGAATGGTTTCAAATGAGGAACAGTTTAAGAAGAGAAAATAAAGTATTTGAGGATAATCGTGAAAGTAAATAGTAGCTAAGAGGGTTGACAGGAGTGAGGTTCCCTACTAGCGTGAGCTTGGAGGGAAGGAATAAAAGATAGGTAGAGATTTGGATTATTTGGCCTTTAGCTGAATAAAAAAAGAGAAATAAATAAGTAAATTTTCTATTAATTATAGAAAAGTTTCATAATTCACACCAGAAGAATTAAACTCTCAAAAAGAAAATGCCTCGATGGCCTGTTGGTATGAAAAAGATAGAAGTCTACCACAGCATGTGGTTCTCAAAACTTGGGTCCCAGGATCCCTTTACATACTTAAAAAATTGATGAAGACTCCAAAGAGTTTTTCTTTATATGGGTTGTAAGTGTATGTGTTTAGCAAATTGAAATTGAAACAGAAATTTAAGAAATATGTATTTTTAAAATTTATTTAAAGATAACAATAAACCAAATGTTAACAAAATGACATACTTTTGTGAAAAACATTTCAAAAACATTAGCGAGGGGTGTTTTGCATTTTTGCAAATCTCTGTAGAGTCTCTCCTAATGGAAGACAGCTGGATTCCTATACCTAACTCTGCATTAGTCTATTGCAATATCTCCTGTCATGCAGCTTCTAGAAAACTCAATATATGCTATTTAAAAGATAACAGTGAGAATGGCAAATAGTTTCTTAATTATGTTATGAAAATAGTTTTTCCCTTACAGACCCCTTAAAAAGGTCATAGTGATCCCACATGTCCCCAGACACACTTTGAGAACTGGTATTCCATGATTAAACCAAGTTAGAGTGGATGTACTCTGCATCATATATAGAGAGAAGGAGGAATGCAGAGTTTCTGGAAGAGGCATTTCTGGAGAGGAGAGTTAGAAAAATATACCAAGGAGGGCTGGTGCTCAGGATCTGAGGAGGTGTTTGGGAGAAAACCCTGAGAAAATGGCATTGAACTGGGTGGTTGGGGGGTTCGTGGTCAGTAGGAAATTCCAGGACAGAAGGAATGGCCACTGAGTGTTTAGGTTAGTAATGCCTAACATTCAATTTTAAGAATAGCTCCTATTATTCTGGTTCCTAAATTCATGAGTACATGTTTGTTTTACAGCAAAGAATGGTAACCGTGGGTGTGAGAATAAGGTTTTTGCAATAGAAAGAAAGTTTCCGTGTGAACAATTTCTTTCTTTTTTTTTAAGATTTTATTTATTTATTTTAACAGAGAGAGAACACAAGCAGGCAGAGAGGCAGGCAGAGGCAGAGAGAGGAGCAGGCTCCCTGCCGGGCAAAGAGCCCGATGTGGGTTCTTTGATCCCAGGATTCGATCCCAGGATGCTGGGATCACGACCCGAGCTGAAGGCAGCTGCTCAACCAACTGAGCCACCCAGGCGCCCCCCATGTGAACAATTTCAAGGGATACATAAGCCATTGCCACCTTGGTAAACTACTTTGGTATTCATCACAGATGTATAATTATGGTTAAGATATTAATGTCAAAGAAAGATCTTACCTGGGTACGAGGTAATCAGAAACAGGATGTAGGATAGTTGAATCAGGTGAGGCTAGATTGCCAAAACTTTCTGGGAGCACCAAACGAGGTATCCTGAAAGTGAGAGAGTTGGTGACTAAGAAAGTAGTTGAGGCCAATAACGGATTTTTTTAATAGTTGCTGACTGATATATTAGTCAGTATGTTCTAGAGGAACAGCTCTCTCTCTCTCTCTCTCTCTCTCTCTCTCTTTCTCATAGAGAGAGTTCTTGCATAGAGATTGAGAGAGAGAGAGAGAGAGAGAGTTTTACATTAAGAAATTGGCTCAGGCAATTGTGGGGAATGATGTGTCCAAAATCTCCAGGGCAGATTGGCAGGCTGGAGATGAGTGGGGGAGTTGACATTGCAGTCTTAGGTCTGAAGGCAGTCTGGAGGCAGTATTTCTTCTTCTCTGGGAGATCTCAGATGAAGCCTACCCACATTCTGGAGGATAATCTGCTTTACTCAAAGCCTACTAATTAAACAGTTAATTACATCTAAAAAATACATTTTTAGACTGGTGTTTAAATACCTAGACTGGTGTTTGACCATTGACTAACCAAGCTGACAAGTTGATAATATCAACTATTACAAGGGTATTGATAGGTTGGACCAGAGACCAAGAACAAATAAAGGAATGTCAGATAATAATAAGGGCCCAGATGAGGCTGGAAGCCAGTTTCTTTGTCATTACTCCATATGGTTGCTGGGATTTTTCTCAACTTAATACATGTGCTAGAAACATATTGGCTTGGAGCTACAGAGGTGATTGTGACAGAACTTATTTGTGCCTTCATGGTGCTTAGGATTTAGGAACATTCTTAATTTCTTGGTTACAGTCAAGTACAGCATGCACAAAGGGGAAGCATGAAAACCTCGAAAAGGTATCAGTGACAATGCCATGTGAGTTCAGGGCAGGTGGCTGTGGGCAGGGGATCTCCCAATTTCACAACTCCATTTGTCTCTTTCAAGCAACATTATTTATCGCCTTACCTCTCAACCTTATCTTGTGTATCTTCTCTGATATGTCCCAGCAAAACCATGACACTGGGCACATGGCCCTATTCCATTCAGGGCAAGGCTAACTGTCAGGACAGCAGGTGTCGGTGGGCTGAAATCATGGTTCTAGGATTAAGGGGAGCTCTCCAGAGAACAGAATGGACCCCGATCTCGTTAGTCAACATGCTTCTAGGTGAACTGGCAAAAAAGAAAGGAACTGTCAGCATTCAGGATGAATATGGGAGAAAACAACATGGCGTGTGTTGGGCCACTTGATGTATAAACAGAGGGATTTAAACAGCATCCCTCAGGCAGTTCATCTGGTGAAGGAACACGAGCCTCAAGTCCCATGAGAACTGAATGATCAACACTGCTCCGTTGATTCTTCTCCCTTCTCCACTTTCCTTTCCCTTTTCTCCTTCTACTCAACTTTTGAAGATCTTACCTCTTTCTTCTTTGTCCCATAGAAAGAAATACTTGTAAGTCTGACCAACGCTTCGGTCTTTCCGAGCCGGACCAGCACGGCCTGTCCAGTCTCCTTCCCCCAGCCCAAAAGGAATGCTAGGCCCAGAGCAAGTGGAAATTCATTCCATGAGACTCTTAAAGGATAATCTTAACACTCTTTTCTGTGTGCCCTTCATCAGGATTCTATTGTCAGCCATGTGAGTTCAGCTGTTAACTGCTCACTTAAAAAAAAATGATCTCTCTCCACCCTCATTTTCCCTAGTAAGAGCCTGGCAAGCACGCAGCACCTGCCATTGCTCACAGAGACAAATACAAGAAAATGGAAAACTAAAGGCGCGAAGCATGAGAATCCCACTAATGCTCGATGACTGATCTTGTTAGCACGCATAGTGCGTCCTCAGATTTTTCCAGAACCTTAGATCTCTCTACTGAACAACCACAAACGCACACAAAAGCACTTTGGAGCAGGCTGCACAGCACCCCCCCCCCACCCCCACCCTCTGCCTGGAGCTTGATTGTCAGCCTCATACACAAACCCAGACAATGCTCTCAATAGGCGTCTTTGGGGGAGACAATCTCGGAAAGCATGATAACGGGATTTGTCACCCTGATGTGGCTGCTGTTTCAGCAAGCATTTCAATAATGAAAGAAAGTTTTACTAATTGTAAATGTGAATGAATTTCAGCTGTCTCTTAAAAAAATTCTTTTGGAAGAAAGCCAATTAAGATCATCTGTCTAATGCATCTATTCACCCCCACTGCAACAATATGTCAGTTATAATAGATGTCTCATAAACTCAGACTTCTCAGGACAGGCTGCTGAGCCTGCCGAAACAAGGGAGGGGTGAGAGCCTCTACCTGCAAGATGTTTGGAGGTAACTGATGAAACTTTTCTCGGTGAAATGTTAGTCCACTGGGAGGTAGAGCTAGGGGGCATCCGTAAGAGGCCAACACACCAAGATGGAGTGGGTTTCAAAACAATGATGTGTAGGAGCCAGAGCCGGTCTCTCTCCTCCTGGCAGCCTGGTGTGCGAACTGTCATCCCGCCAGGGAACTGGGGAAGCTAGCTGTCAGATCGCGGGCCTGGCTACGGCATGCCTACTGTCTTACAGGCAGAAGGGAAGCATTTATGCTCAGAAGAATGCACGAGGGCCTCCAGACATTGAAGTAGAGGCTACCATGCTGACAAATTCTCTTGGGAGAAAGAACTTCACCCACAAGGATGGGACCTCCTCTCTCACTATCTCAGCTACTCCCCTAGGCTGCCCCACTAGCTGCCATGACTTTTTGAAGGCCAAGCCAGAGTTAGTCCAGTGAGGACACAGGTCTGGTCTCTTCTTTGGGGTCATGCTCTCTGCACTGCGATGTGCTGTGTGTGTGATGAACGGCACCTGCTTCACTAATGTCCCCAGTCTTGTCATTCCGCTCACGGAACCCTACCATTGCCTTTGCCAACGTCGATGTCACCTCCACCAGCACCGTTTGTACAAACACCATGGAACTTGTCAACGCCCACAATAACATCATCGCCGTCCTGGTCACCAGCGCCAACAGAACCATGAACATGCATGTGGTAAACTCCATAATGGCCCCCAATGATATCCAGGTTTTGATCCCTGGAACCTGTGAATACTACTTTCTATAGCAAAGGGCACTTGGAAGATGTGATCGGTGATCTTGCGATGGGGAGGTTACCCTGGGTTATTCAGGGCTTCCAATCTAATCACAAGGGAGAGAGAGTTTCTGTTTCCCAAATGACACTGACATTGTTCTCTACCAGCGGAAGGAGGAAGTTAAGATTAGCAGCCTAGATATTTGCGCAGAGGTCCTAGATAGCAGTGCCCCTTCTCTTGTCAATCCCAGATTGTTCTAGGAGTTTGGTACAGAATTGATTCCAAGTTTACACAAGGCATGTGTTCTGGAAGCAAAGCGTAAATAGGTCCTGGCCTATGTATTTTCCTGCCTCAATAGTTCAAAACTCAAACAGGAGTTTAAATCTCCTTTTTTATCCAATTTCCCTTGACCTCTGGTCTCAGCCACACATGGCGTATGTATTTTGAGAATATTCAGTTGTGGATGGGTTGCAAGTATAAAAATCAATAGCTATAGGAAGGCTTTCTCAGTCTGTTTTTCTTGAAAAGAAACCTTGAGGAAATTATCATATGATGCTTCGTATTCCCACACATAAAAAGAAAGCCGCTAAGATAGGAAGAAAATCATCGATTCTGTTTATTACCATTGGCAGGATTTACTAACCATCTATTTGCACATGGCTGGCTCCTGGGCAGGGTGGCCTTCCTTTTTTAGAGCTACAGTGAGCCTGAATAATTTAGATTAGGTGACTACACTAATTGAATTTACCACGTAATTAGCTCACGGTTTTTATTTCACTTTGCCATGCAAATCCTTTCTGAAAATTCTAATTTAACTCTTATAAATACTTTAAATCAGAGCTTGGTCAACCAATTTACATATTTATATAAAGACTATATCTCTTCTGAATTATTTTTTGAAGATTAAGTTGTAGTGTTGATGTGATAACTTATCTTTTCCTTCCTAAAAGTCATAGGGTTACATTATAAACAATTTGGAGAATTGGCAAAAAATATATTATCTTATGCCTCGGACATAGCCATTTGTAGCAATTTGACATTTTTTCATTCATGTATTTTCCCCCACTTATAGTCGTCACATAGTTAAAATTAGAGTATAAGAGAGGTAGAAGTTAAAACACTTTAAGTAAAATATTTTTAAATGTTTGCATTAGTTTTCATTAAAATTATGGATAACCATTATAGCCTATATGCATATTTACCTATTACATAACAGAAATATTAAAAAAATAATATTTAAAAATGTAACAGAACTTTTTTTTACCAATAGTATTCTAAAAAACAATTTTAGAAAGTTGAAGTTACATCACACATGACTTAATTTGTCTCTTCCTATTTGGCATACTAAGTTTATTTATTAACTATAAGCCATGTATAACCATCATCATTGGTTAGGTGTAATGGAGTCATGTCTGGGTGAACTCGAACCCTCACACCGTCAGTAAATAACCTGTGAATAGAGATTGTATTTGGTAAACATCAGAGCAACCTGAGAAATATAATTCTTATACTTGAACCTATGAGCATTACTGTCAGGTTTTATATGATATTTAAATATTTACTACTGAACCATACTACAAACTAAGCCTAGACATCTGTAAAGTGGTTTGATATTTTGTACGGGAATCAACGTTGTTAAAAATTAAGAATATTATTTGTGGGCATGTAGGCCAATACTTACTCTTGTCCTTTAAGATACTCAGTTAATATAAATGGCCAAAATTATTCCCATTTCTTGGCCGGAATGGTAGAGCTTTACAATGTCTTCTACATAAAGCAGATACAGAATTCACTGCAAAGGCTTCTTTCTTTATGTTACTGCTTCTCCGTCAATAAAATGGAAACATCTACTTAATACTTATATAAAAATTACAGTTGAAAAGAGTGATCAATAAGGCATTTGGAATTATAAGATTTTCTTAAGAAGCAAAACAAAAGCAATGAAATTCAAATTCATATGAAGAAAAGTAGCAAACATATTATCAAAATGAAAAATACAGATAATATCATTAATACTCATTTCTATAGTGTCTTGGAGGTCGAGGAGAACCCTGGAAGGGACACGGAGTTTGGAACTAGCTGCTTGGATTTATTTGGTTTTAAATTCTGTCTCTGTACTCACTTGGTGGTTCTTTAACCACTTGGAACTTGATTTTCTTCATCAGCGAAGCAAAACAACATGATTGTTACACAGAGGTTTACAAAAATATCTGATCTTTGCAGTGGACATTGTTCTAGAGTGTGCTGTCCAATGTGGCAGCTGCTAGCCACATGTGACTGTTTAAATTTAAATTTCTTAAAATTAAGTACAGTAAAAATTCATTTACTCAGTTTGTTACATGTCAAGCTTTCTCTATGTGGTGAATAGTGACTATATTAGACAGAGATACAGAAAACGTTTCCAGCATCACAGAAAGTTCTACTGCAAAGCACTGGTCAGAGCATACCTGTTATGTAAAAAATAAACTTGTGCATCAAAACTGTCAGAAGCAGTGAGTTAAAAAAATTGAAATATGTTTCTTTTTTTAAAAAAATATTTTATTTATTTATTTGAAAGAGAGAGAGAGTGAGAGCATGAGAGGGGAGAAGGTCAGAGGGAGAAGTGGACTCCCTGTGGAGCTGGGAGCCCAATGCAGGACTCGATCCCAGGACTCTGGGATCATGACCTGGGCCAAAGACAGTTGCTTAACCAACTGAGCCACCCAGGCGCCCTTGAAATATATTTCTGTCCTGCAGAACATCTCAGAGCCTTTGATATACATAACTCGGAGCATCCCATAGAGTGACACTCTGGCAGAAACGGGGCTCCCTGTTTGCTAAAACTCCTGTTCCCCATCCTTTTTTTTTTTTTTTTTTGAAAACATGACCCAGATTTTGTTATTTGGGATTCTGTTTTCTCAGTATATCAAAAATTGTTTGTGGGGTGCCTGGGTGGCTCCGTTGATAAGTGTCTGCCTTCGACTCAGGTCATGATCCCAGGGTCCTGGGATCCACATCTGGCTCCCTGCGCAGCAGGAAGCCTTCTTCTCCCTCTCCCACTCCCCCTGCTTGTGTTCCCTCTCTCGCTGTATCTCTTTCTGTCAAATAGATAAATACAATCTTAAAAAAAATTGTTTGTAATGTGAATATATTACAAATATGAGAAAAAAATAAATTATTTATTTGGAAGAGATTCTTTAATCTCAGAGAAGGTGGGTCCAGGTCTTGGGCTGAGAGCATCTTTGAGATTCAGTTCTGAAATGCTATGAGAAATCTGGTACATTTCTGGAAGAATTTTCATTCCTGATAGAAGAGATGGACCTGCTGTCAATACCTGATATAAGCTATAATAATTATTTTTAATTGCCATTGATAATATATAGAAATACTCCTGGGCACGCTCAGTATTCCATGTGACCTTTCCACTCTGGCTGCCCAGAACCCTAACATCTCCCATTCTTGGGGGAGCTCTGGCCATGACACCACTTATGGTTTCCCCAGTGCTTGCTTTTTTCTCATAGCTGTTCACCGCCTGGCCTCTTGAACTCTCACCTTGAGATTGTGCAGAGGGACGTTTCGCCAAAGACTCAAAGGGATTCCTGTGCAGATCTCTGGAAACTTCCCTCTTCTTTGCTTTTCTGTCCACCAAACTTGAGCCATCATAGCTTCCTCGTGCCAGTACCCCTGCTCCCACGCCTCCGTGGGACTTCTGTCCTGGATTCGGCTCCCCCTTTCTGAACCACAATTCAGAAAGGGCCTCCACGCAGAGCTTGCAGGGGCTGGAGGTTCGCCTGTCTGCTCCCCCTCTCTCAGAGATCACAGTCCCGCACCGCCTGCTGTCTGATGTCAACAACGTTGTTTCATGTGTTTTATTCAGTCTCCTTGTTTGTGTATTAGCCGGAAGCACAATCACTGGTCGACTTTTACGTTGTAGGCCGTATTGGCTAAGGGGACATGTGCTAGATGTTTCTCTAGTTGTTGATGCTTCACGAGGAAACTGTTAGCGGCCTTATCAGCTGTGTGATAATAAAGCATTGTTTTTAGTATTTTGCATTCTAACAGAATAGTTTTTACTTCTTTATAAGTGCTTTACTATTTTTTAGTGAACACGGGGGAACCCGTTTGGGTTTTCAGACCAAGATAAAATGCATTACAATTTTTTCCTACTTAAAATAGTGGGAAATCATTTCCGTGGCCAAAAATCATGTCCAAGATCTGAATTTCAGAAATGACTACTTTAACTGGGAGGTGCCTTGATGTGAATAAGGCATTGGCTGTTCCTGTACACATCTTCTCTCTGTCGTTTTCACAACTATATCCTAAGGACCTAGATAGGTAGGTGCCTAGGTGGGGGACCATGAATATTTGTTAAGTGAATGATAGGTGCTCAAGATGGAGTCTTCTATGATGATGATGACGATTATAAGTATGATTATTACACAGTTTCTTTTGGATATCAGTTGCTATTTTAATTAAATGAATCACATTAAACCACTTCACATGCCCTAACTTAGGGAGCCATGCTCCTTCTCCATGAGACATTAGAAATCGAGAAAGGGTAATACCCAGGCCATAAGCACATTTAGCAGGACTTCGTAAAATACCAGTCAGGTTCGGTGGGGTTATTAATTTTAACATTTAACTACATATTTAGGGGAATGTCTAAACTACAGTCAGCTCTATCAGTGTCAACCTTCTCAAAGTGTGGAAGTACACTAAACCAATGCTAGTGTAGAGATAAGCTCTCATTTTCTCAGAGTCCGTGAATTTTTGGCCCTGTCTCACCCCTAACATTTGTGTAGCTGGGGTAGGAATACAAACGGAGGCCCACATAGCACAGGTCCAAATGAAGGTTTTAAATCAGTTACTAAACAGTTCAATAAAATATGTCCTGTCCTGTTGGAAAACCAAATTTGAATTTAGAATCTTCAGCCCCCTCAGTGTTTATATCCCAAGGTAGTGGGTCAATGTATTCCCACACTATAGCCTGTCCCCTGCTCTTCCCCAACCTGGGCTCTGTCCTGCCCTGTGAGGATTGGTGGATACACATGTGGAAACACCCTATGTGTTTAAGCTCTGGCCACACTCTATGCAAATGACGGTCCCTTGGTCACCCTGTCTGGCATACGGGCTTTCCCACCAGTGATGACCTAAGGCTTCAGAGGCACTGACCCAAGGACTCCTTAGTCATTCGGGCAGATAATTCCTTGGCCTAAGCATCAGGGACATGATCTGGCAAGGGTGGGACTATGGCCTCCATGTACACATCTCCCTTTGGTCCAGCACAGTCTTTTCCCTTAGAGAGAAGCATGGCCCTGGAGAGCCAGAGTGGACTCTCTAAAGTCACAGGGCTAGGCCCCCTCTTGGCTGGACCTAAGACATTGGGATTGTAAATATATGGGAAAAGGTAGAAGTTGAGAAGTTAAGCAATTCACAGAGTGATTTCAATGGCAGGCACTTCTAGCCATCTGCCCAATATCTACATACCCCTCTTTCTTATAAATAGAACTCCGATTTTGTTTAGGCAGCAATACCCCTAGCTAAGAAGCTATATAGCCAACATGCTCTTGCAATTACAAATGTTCATATACTATGGCTCTGGCCAGGGAAGCTAAGCAAATTTTTTTCTGGGGATTTCTATGACGGTCTTGTTCTCTTTGAGATAGTCTCTGCCCTTCCCTTCTTGGTGCTTTCTTTTTCTTGTCTGGAACACATATATGGACTTGAAGGTGGAATGGCATCTTTATAATCATGAGATGAACTCTAAAGATGAAAGACATATGGTAAAGCTGACACAGCAGGAACATGAAAGAATCCTGGAATGTCGGTGACATTCAGCAGCCTTCTTTGTTAACATAAACCTGTATTTGCTGAGCCATTAGAAGCAGGTCTCATAGAGTCCAAAGCAACTACTAATAAAATACAATCAATTGTTTTTATAGAATTCCTACGCTTCAACAAATGTGTGTATTTGTATGTTGCTTGTTAACTTACACCAATAATGGGGAGAAATGATCAAAGTTATGAATTAAATTTATGAATTATCTTTTTGTCTGTCTACTAGATTTTAAGCTCCTTGAACGTTGAGGCTGAGTTTTATTTATTAGTTTACCCAGTGCTTTCCAATAATCTGAAATACAATCACATCAATGACACAAAGGTAAAGAAGTGTTAAAAGTTTAAATAAAAAAATATTAACTTCTGTAATCTAAGTTCTTTCCATTATTTAGGATTTTATTAAATATCTTACCAATTGTATTACCAAGACAAATACCAATTGTCTTTGGTCATAAAGAGGCCCTCAATATTTAGAATTATAAGCCACACATATTTGGATAAAATGAGTATTCTGGATATGATTTTCTACAGAAAAAATATAAGACCTTATTGAAAAAGCAGCATACACAATGGCAGAATTTGGAATCTGATAAAGGAGATTTACCAAGAAATATAACTTTCTTTTCCTTAATTCATTGTATCTTTTATCTTTTTTTTAGAAAAGAAAGTCTCTAATCTTTGATTTTGCATTGAAGTCTTATTATATATACAAACACAGAAAGTACGTCTGTAAGATATACCTATGGTTTCACTCAAAGTTTCCTTTGTGTCTACTTAAAGATCCAAATCATCTTTTGGAAAAATAAGCAAGATTATTTCCCCTAGTTTAGAAAGTCTTAGCTGGTAGCTTAGCAAAGATACTAGGTTACAAGTTGGTCAGACTTAGCATTTAGATTTTCTTAGCCAGGGTACTTGAATATGAAATCACCAATCCTTTGTGGAAAGAAAGGTTTTCTTTTTCCATCTTGCTTTTCTTTGAATGGAGGACAGTTGATCCATCGAATTCTGGTTCCTTTAAATGTACTTTGTGAACAGCTGTCCTAAAACTCCAATATATTCAGCATCGTACAGTCAAGAGGATACCAACTTGGTACAGTATTCTGCTTCCACTGACATCCACAAGTTTCTTCTTCCTTTTTCCTCTTCCAAATTAAAGGTCTAAGAAACAGTGTCAAGTATCATTTATTACTTATTTCCTCAGAGGCTCTGAACAGAAACTATTATCTCCTTCCAATCTTTTGTGCTATCTTTATTGAAAATTTTCAGGGAGAACTGAACCAATGTACTTACTGCTGACCTCAGAGCTATGGTAGCACAATTTTTGTGCTAGAAAAGTATAAAAAATAAAAGAGCTAGAAAGATACACATTCAGGATTACAAAAGAGAAAAAGCCTACGCTATGTTCTGAGTAACGAGAATTCAATATACTGTACCGTCTGAGGTACAAATAGTTTAAAAAAAACACTGAATGAATGATGTAATTTCATATTTGAGTCACTATAACCTGTGGTATGATGTAAGAATGTTTTCAAAGAAGAAAAATGAGATTAAAAATAGGCTGTTTTCTGGGTCACTTGGGTGGCTCAGTGGGTTAAAGCCTCTGCCTTCAGCTCAGGTCATGATCTCCGGGTCCTGGGATCGAGCCCCACATCAAGCTCTTTGCTCAGCGGGGAGCCTGCTTCCCCCTCTCTTTCTGCCTGCCTCTCTGCCTACTTGTGATCTCTCTCTCTCTCCCTCTGTGTCAAATAAATAAATAAATAAATAATCTTTTAAAAAAATAGATTGTTTTCCTATAGGCTTAAACATATTAACTTTCATAGAAAATTAAGACTAAAGATGGGTCAAATCTTGTGGTAAATATCAGTCTTCGTTCTTAAGCTTGTATTAGTTAACTGAGCATTAATTCTGCATCACCCTGTACTGGCAGAGGGAAAACTTAGTTGTTTCCTCCTGCTACGACTGATTGTTCATTTATTTACGTGCTCATTCATTAAGTGTTTTTTCAGTGCCTCTCCCTGAGGAAGGTCCTACAAATAAATGCAAAGCCCTGATCTGTGAAATAATATAGGTATGTGCAACAGGGTCTCGGTTTGCTTTGAAGAAGCAAAAGATGATTCTTGAACTGAGGCCTGGGTCAGGAGCTTTCAAAATTGAGCTAGAGAGGATGCCTGGCCAGAGTGGAGGCATTGAAGATGAGAGGTGTGAAGAGAGTAGAAAAAATAAGGAGTCAATCATCGATTTGCTGTTAGGGGTGAGGGAGAGAGAGATTTCTGGTACCAGCAACCTGGTGAGTGGTGTTGCTGTTGGTTGAGAGGCAACAGTCTGAGAGAGTAGAGGATGAGCTTTGTTGAGTTCTAATTGCCTAGGACACATCTGAGAGGAGATTCCACTAGGCAGTTGGGTCCACAGGTCTAGAGCTCATGAGAGATGGCGCCGGAGCTCGAAGCCTTTAGCAAACAGGCCATCTCTGAAGCCTTGAGTGATGAGCTGCCCTAAGGAGAGTGAGGGGAGGAGGAGAGACGTGAAGACTGGGGTGGCCCGGATGGCTATAAGATTGGAGCCTAGTGTGGATAAGGAGAGCGGACTGAGGGGCTGGAGTCGGCAGGTCATTGAATGGCAGGCTGAAGGAACTGGGTTTTGTCCTCTAGGTTGTGTGGAACAGTTGGAGGTTTTTATATGGTTCAGTGGCTTGGTTAAACTTGGTTTCAAAGGATTAATCTGTAGTGAAAATAGGCTAATGCCAGATGACCCAATTTGGAAGCACCAGCTGAGGCAAGGTACTGAAGATCTGAGCAGAGATCTGGAGAAGGTGTGGGGTCAGACACATTCCAGAGGTAGCTTCTGTGGGGCTGGGCAACCGATAGGATATGGGGGAAGAGCTGTCTGATTGGGAAGACATTAAGCACCATTGAAAGGAAAGAAAGCTGAGCTTGAGAAGATTGTAGGATGGATATGGATTAAGGTTTCACATTTAAACCAGCTGTGTTGGAGGGGAGAGGAGACTCCGCACAGGTTTGGACAACTGACCACAGCTCTGACAGAGAATGCTGTCAAGGAGGGACCGGCAGAATAGGGAATCATCTGAGGAGAAGCTGTAGATAGCTGACTCTGTGAGAATGTTGCCAGAGAAAGGCTGCCCATATTGAGGGGTGTGGAATGAAAGAAGATACATTTAAAAGAGACTCTGAGGAGACAGGAAGTGGTTTGTGTTTCAGTTGTCACAGGGATACCCGGTCTGTAAAAAGTATCAGGAGGATGAGCGACTTTTTTGGATTGATTGGTAACAATGTTAAACCAAAGACCAATCCTGAACTTTGTATTGTTTCCTCTGGCCGTGCTCTGAGGATAATTATTTGAAAAAAAATAATTTTCTTGAGTTGTTTTGTTTTGGTTTTGTTTAATATAATGTTTAACTCAGGTTGGGCATTCCAAACAGATTTCCTGGTAACACTGTTGCTGAGGACAGACTCATCCAAAAAGCTGGAGCTGTCTCCTAGCCAAGGCAGGTCAAGGCTACCGGCTTCCCACTATCACTTGGGTAATGCGTGCACAATGCCTAATGTATTATTAACTACTCAAAGTGTTCCCTGGTTCCTGCAGGTTCCGAAGGAACAAGTATGGCAGCCTGCATTGTTTTGCAAAACACCTTTCAAAACTGGCTCAGGGTTTTGCCTTACCTGCTGACATTTAAAAATAACTGAGTTGTTTACTCTGTTTTCATTTCTTGGAGCAAACAAAAGTAAAAAAAAAAAAAAAGATACTGTTAGCATTTGGGTCCTGGAGGCACAGTCGAAGATGCGGTTTTTTTTCCCCCTTGCTTCTTTAATGTATTTTTTTTTTAATGAAAGGTTGTTATTTTTGTTGATTGGCCAATTAGAGGAGCTGGTGGCTGCTACCTACTTCTAAGACTTGATTCTATTATAAAACCTCAGAGGCTAATGCTGCTTCAGTCTTGCCCTAAAGAGACATAAAAGGATACACTTGCAGTTAAGTCTCCTGGCAGATGAAGGAGCATAAACCATTGATCACAATGCGAAATGCTGAAAACTGAAAAGGAATCCAATTTATTTTAAATAAAACTACTCTGTTCTCCAGTGACAGATTCCAGAATCAGACAACAGAAAGGAACTGACAGCAGATGTTTTAGAGCCAAGACACAGAGAGACTGAGTAATAGTATAGAAAAGAAATTGCTTTGAACTTCACCCCTGCTTTAAATACTTCAAATCAATAGGGTCACAGAGCTCTTTAATAGAGTGATGAGGTCTTGCCCTAGCAGATCTGCACAGTGACAAGCTGATGTGCGTCCCAGCAGTAGGGTCATAAAAATGGCAGGCTTCTCCCTGAAAGGGGGCTTTGTGTGAGCGGGGTGCATTTGGAGTGACTCCCCTGTATGGCCACTCTCGAGAGCCAGCCCCTAATAGTCTCCATCTAAATGGGACTGACCTCATGAATTACCTCAGGAAACTTAATCTATAAACTGGCTTCTTCTGATGCAGACTGATGAATTCTTGTTTATTCCTAAATGGCTGTCACAAGACCTATTCATCAAACTCTTAAGGGGGGAAAGGAGGCTCGCAAAAGCCAGCCTCAAGTGCAGAACCGTTAAATAATCATTAGGCTTCACGGCTGGTCTGGAGACCCACTCCAAATCCCACAAAGCGGGCTTCTTTTTTATTTTTTAAACTATTCATCAGAACTGCATTTAGATGAGATTCTGACCTGATAAAGGAAAAAAAAAAAAGAGTGCTTTTCGTCGCTATCAGTTTCATGGCTGTGTTCTTTCTCTTTCGAGAGTTGTTTTTTTTTTAAACAAAAGTAAAAGAAAATAAAGGCAGATGGCCAACTCTTTTCAATATCCGTTTGCTTTATTTGAGCAGTTTAATGTAGTGAAACAGAGTGAAATGTTGCTACTTGCTAAATGGTAAACAACACCATTACCCAGAATTCTGCTGTAGATTGGTACAAAACAGGGTGCTGGTGATTAATTAAACTGTTGTTGTAATTGTAATGCATGATACATAATAGATAGTGTGCCCGTGTATTTTAAAAGCAGCAAATTAGCAAATAATAACTTTCCTACATAGCACATCTCCATTGCTTGCCGCTAATGCATAAATAATCAAAAATAAAAGGCTATTATGTAACTACCTAATAAAACGAATGTTTCTGATGTTCACCAATCTGTAAACATGTGCTAGTCAAGCTACACACCATGGTTGCTGTGGGTCAGATGCCCCTGGAGGCAAGAGGAAGAATTTTCTCCCCAGTGGACTTCCCGGTACCCACTGAATGAAATGTCCCCTATCCTATTAACAGTCAGACATGTGGTGATCTGCTAGCCATATATTATGCTTTGCTGGGACACCAGCTTGGTTTATGGAAATGGCCGCACAAATACTTTCTATACAGAAAATATAAAATGATAAAAAAGAGCTATTTTATCATATTTTGTTCATATTTTGTCTAGTTTTACTGTCATAATTTTTTTAAATGAGAATATCAAACCAATATTTATTCTTCCTGATTTTTTCTACCTGAAGTTCTCTCACATTCAGTACGCAAAGAAAGAGACCCAAGAGAAGGTAATTTAGGCAAACAAGTGCAAGCTGGCCACTCATTTGGGGAGGACTTGATAAAAATGTGTGATGGAAAGCAGGGGCTATGTGATTCCTATGAACACAAGAAACCTTCAGCTCATGGTCTTTTCTCCTTCCCCCTGTCTTACTTAGGCTGAATGATCAACCTTTGATTTCTGTCTAACGGCTTCATTGAGATATAATTTAAATGCTGTAAAATTCACCCATTTTAACAGTACATTTCAGTGTTCCTTAGTAAACTAACAGGGTTGTGCAATCATTGCCACCATTTAATTTTAGAGCATTTCTATTGACTTCAAGATTCCATGCACCCATTTGTGGTCAAGCCCTGTTCCCACCCCCAGCTTTAGGCAGTCACTCATCTGGTCTCTGTCTGTCTCTAGAGATTTGTTTTTTCTGGAACTTTCATGTAAAGAATCATGCAATATGCAGTCTTTATTGTCTGGCTTCTTTTATGCAGCACAATATTTGTGATGTTTACCTATGCTGTAGCATCTATCAGCATTACTTTCCTATTTATGGCTGAATAGTATTCCATCACATAGATATCATGTCGTTTTTCTCTGGTCACAGATTGATGGACATTTGAACATAGTTTTTCATTACTTTTGAATAGATTCCTAACAGTGGAGTTGTTGGGTCATATGGTAGATTTTTTCAACCTGGAATTTTAGAATGATCTCTATTTGGAAAATGATATTGAATTCTAAGACTGAAGAGCTCTCAGTCATTGTAGCCTGGTGGGACTGGGAGATTCCGGGTCTCCTTGTCTGTCTGCCATTTGCACCTGCGGGACCACAGCCACAGTCATATAGCTCACTCTGTGGTTCCCTGCAGTGTGGTTCCCTTGAATTCCCGAAGGGAAGAGAGAACTGAAAACAACCACGCAGGCTTGGTTAGCATTGTTGTTTGGGTGATGTAGACAAGCAGATTTTCATGGACAGTAGTTTGGCAAACAGCGAGGCAGTACCCCCATGTCTGGAAACCAGGAAAGGCTGGAACAGATGAGTGTCCTCCTTTGACCTCAGGCTGTTCCATGAGGACCCGTGTGTGAACTGCACTAGCACAGGGTCGACACAGGAGCTCCCTTAGGTGATGCTGTTTGAATGGGCTTTTTCCTCTCAGTTGCATAAATAGATTCCCAGCAGGCCTGGGGCTGCATGTTTCCCACCTCACTCGATCCTTTATTCCTGGTGATTAAGGAGGCCTCTGCCTGGTCCAATGGCTGGGGATCATTTTAGGACCCACGGCCACCTCTGTGCTTTCTCCTACCAGCCTTTGGCTTAGAGTGTTGATGCACTGCACTCCATTCTACCGACACTCCCTGTAAGTAAACACAGAAGATAATTACCCTAAGTGTAGTCTAGTAAAACTCTGATCAATGCTATAAAGCAAAATGCAGTTGATTGCTGCCTGGCATATAAGTAATGCATTTCAATACTCACACTCTTCCTTTAATAGTGTAGGTAGCATTTAGTCGATAAGAACTTGGGGTGTGTGCATGCATTCGTGTGTGTGTGTGTGTTTATTCTTCCTTTCCTTCCCAGACATAAGATTCTGCTTTCTGCCCCACAGGGGGATTCAGTAGAGCTCAAAAAATTAGCCAAGTGAAACAAGGACATCCCGAGAGCTGAAAGCAGTGTAAATCCCGCAGAGTGAGTTCCCCCAACTTCTGCAGGATTCAGAAGTTTCATGGAGCATGGACACTTCCTGGTGGGAGCTGAAAACATTATGTACACAAGTAACTGTTTGCACAGGGTGTGTGCCATGCAAGGTTCTGCCTGCTGTATTTGTTTCTTCCCTGTGACAGCATGATTTTTAGAATAGCGTAAGGGCAGAGCGATGCTTTTACTTACTGAAGACTGTCCATGCTGGGACTGTCCATGCTGGACTGTGGCCCAGAGTGGCCTGGGGTGCTGGTGGGGGGAGGGAGACACACACGCACACAGAATAGTGCCATCAGACGCCGGGCAGGGGTAGCTCGGTCACGGTAATGTCAGGTTTGCAGCATGTCCCTTTCACGTGTCTTTCTATTGTGGCCTCGGCAATGTAGCCAAGGACGAGGATGTACTTGGGGTGAAAATCGTACCAAAAAGTGAATTAATTTGATTCTTTGGGTCGGCTGGATCTGAGACTCACATTAGCTACTCTTAAACAAACATGACTTATTTTAAGAATAAATGTGATGGGAATTGGAAGTGAAGGACCATTCAGAACCCAGAAAATGCTAAGGATGTGTTATTTAGGGACAACACAGTATCTCGGTCTTCCAGAATGTTGATCATCAGTCTTTCTGCGTGCCACGCCCATTCTCCACCCATTGCTGATTGGTCAGCTCGTGTGTCTGCTGCGGGACAAGGAGGACAGAACTTACCTGATTGGCCACGTGAAAAACATCACCCCTACTGGGTTGACTGCTTTGCTCCAGGTCACCTCATAGATTGCTTGCCAAACTGTGGATGACTCTTGAGCTCCTTTCATCCCTATACAGTCATTGGACATTTCTGTGCAAAGGCTGGGCAAGCACTACCTTGGAGAATTTGGAATTAAAGCTGTTCTTTGGAGAAGGGGGAATAGAATAGGGTGTGGAAGTGGACTAATCAGCTCGGTGTAGAAAGCAAACAAAAGGGGATGGTTCATGGTCTTGCGGCAAACAAGTAAACCAAAGAAAAAACAAGAAAGGATTTGGATTTGTGGCAACTGTTTAAGAATAAATTCAGGGGCACCTGGGTGGCTCAGTTGGTTAAGCCTTCGACTTCTGATTTTGGCTCAGGTCATGATCTCAGGGTTATGAGATCAAGCCCCGCATGGGGGAGGGGGGGTGGGATTCCTGCTCTCTGTTGGGAGTGGAGACTGCTTAAGAATTTTCTCTCTCTCCCTCTTTCTTTGCTGTTCTCCACCTTGCTCCACCACTTGCTTGTGCTCTGAAGAAGAAGAAGAAGAAGGAGGAGGAGGAGGAGGAAGAGGAAGAGGAGGAAATTCAGTAAATGTGAACTGAGTTCTAACTTGTATAAAACACTGTGTAGGTCCTAACTATGAAGAAACATAGTTGAACATTAGTTGAGTACCCAGGAGTACTAAGAATGATTTGTTCATCTATAAACTAAAAGCCTGAGAGTCAGCGCAATTGAGACTTGCTCAAAGCCAAATAGCTGCAACCATTGGTAACTGAAGTCGAACCTATGTTTCTAGGGCTCCAAAGTCCATGCTCTCTACTGCCTTCCAAAGATGGCTATGGCTGGCCTTTGCCATCTAGGAGCTTAAATAAGATTAGAAAAATAAAAGGTAACTTTCAGAGAGGAAGATTAGTTAGCTCTCCTGAGAATGCAAATGTCCAAAATATTTCTATATATGAATTTTTACTTTTCACTTTATAAGTACAGGAAGCCCAAATGCTCAGTAGAGAATGTAGAGATTATTTGTTTAGTATTTATGTAGTTTTTGAATTTGTTTTCTTGATGTAGCTGTGGGTGAGTAGAACATTTAACACAGATGTCATCAACCTTGGGATGGCCTCCATCTAATGTGCATGGATTCCACGACTCCACAAAGCTCTGAGAATTTATTATTACATTTTTTATTTGCTTAAGAGTCACTTCATTTAACAATAACCATCAATGGCTTTTACATTATCTGAATAAGACAAAATTCTATTGCCACTCCTTATTAACTCAGCTAATGAGACAGTTTCTAGATGAGAAAATAATTCAAAGCCCACTAAACTGAAATGACTTTTTAGTTGTTTTTTTTTTCCCTCTTAAAAACAAGAGCTGTTTTAGTTGATATGCAAAACTCAATTTTTCTGAGATAATTCAAAGAAGTTGCCTTTAGATTTAAGGTAACTTGTAAAACAAACAAAACCTCTTAATATGAAAAAATGTAAAGAAGAAGAAAAAAACCTGAAAACAACGGATGTGAACCCTTAGCGGTGTGACCCCCACATCCGGGTACCCAGATCAGCCTCCCAACAGGAGCACCAGGGGCAGCTCCTGACTCCTCCATTTCTGCGCCTCCAGAAGTCTGGTTTCGTTTCTCATCGTTCTTTTCTGGCTGGGCTCATCTTGATTTTCTGCTTTTTGAGAGGACTCTGCTCACCGTGGATGTGATGACCTGGGTCCCCTCTTCGCCAAGTAAATAACTCACTAATGACTTAGGGCTTTTCTTTCAGTACCCTTGATCTATTTTCTATTTTCTCTAAGACTATCCTTCCCTGTGGGCGGAAGGTGTGATTCCCTTGTCTTCTCCTTCCTCCTGTGCTGAATGCAGTGGCTCTGTCTGGAAGAATGTTGGAAAGAATTAGGTGCTTTCTTTACATGCTTACATAATCGGTGAACTAATAATGATCAGTTTGCCCAAAAAGAAATAAAATCTTTTTTTCCTTATCTAGAAGAAGCTGTGCAGAATGTAAGGAGCCTGTCGCACACCTATTTTTCCACAATTCCCAGTCTGCAATAGTCAGTCTTCATTATCTTCTTTTCCAGTTATGATCTATCAGAATGTGAGAGTGCCCTAAAGTAGTTTATGCATAGAGAAACTGTAGGATGCTACTAGAAAACTATTAACCAACTTGCTTTGTTCATGTGTGTGGAGTTGGTTGATCTCAAGTCTGGTTCTCTCTCTCAGAACTTTCTGCCCCAACACTGCTAACTTGTATTAACTTATTTTACAATATTTTATTGGGTTTGTTAATGTCACTTTGATTTATTTTTTAAGAATTTTATGACACTCCGGGGTATTATAAAACTGCAAAAAATATTTTTTTAAAGATTTTATTTATTTATTTATTAGGAAAGAGAGAGAGTGAGAGAGAGCAGGTCAGAGTGAGAAGCGGACTCCCCATGGAGCTGGGAGCCCGATGTGGGACTCGATCCCAGGACTCCGGGACAATGACCTGAGCCGAAGGCAGTCGCTCAACCAACTGCGCCACCCAAGGGCCCGCAAAAAATATTTTATTTGAATCATTTCTTCTCGTAAACTGTGAAAAGTAGAATGAAAGTAAAAATGAGCGTGGAATGGAAATAGTCTGCTTCCCTTGGAAGCCAGGTTCTCCTAATAACTGTTAGCTGAGGATAATGTCCTGTATTCACAAACTTGTTAATGGAACCTCTCTATATCTTCCTTAGCATTTTATTAATTAGTAGAAATTCAATTTAAATTGTATTGCTTCCACCAATGAAGAATTTTACAGGCACGGTTTCTATACTACTTTCACTGATCTTGGCTATCATCACTTTGATTGCAACTATTAAGCATTATAAGAAACTACTTCTTCCTGAAATTTCTCTAACTTCAAGTTTTAAATTTATTTAGAAAATACAAAAATTATTCTTCACATTAGTTCATTATGGTTTACAAAGCTGTTTCAAATTCAATATGGTATCTGATCCTCAAACCAGTCATTTGCAAGAAGTAGATGGAGCTTCTGACTTGAAATCCGTTAGCGTAAGTCTTGAAGCTGAGATGAAAACTCAGATCTCCATTCTCTGACTTTCATACTCCCCTTTTCTAAGAGTCAATACCATGAAAAATAGCATCTCGGAGGCAGCGAGTAACTTAACAGCTCCCACACAGTCTCAGTCAAGAACCCAGTGTATAGGGAAAGTTATATATACCAGACAGTCTGGGGAGTTATCAAGGGAATAACAGCTTGTGTTCCCATTACTTGTGTGCAAACTCATCATTTTTGGTCAAAGTTGTAATCCCAGCATGATTTCCCCTGGACACTCTGGCTCATCTCTCTTTGGTCCCAAATGATCAGTGTTCAAACACCAAGTAATAAGAATAAGCCAAATAGAGTTAGGAAAAGAAATTTGCTGGGAAGAAATGTAAAAACCTGTGCCACAGAGGTCCTTGTCCAGCGCGTTGGCTGTATTGACAGGATTGATCATACTTTTATTGGTTTCTGCTCCCCTTAAAAACGTATGAAATTCATCTCATGGGACATCAGTCTTCCCTATTCACAATGATTCAAGCATAGGTTAATAAAGACTTGTTTTCATGGGGAAGATGGCTAGGAGGGGTACTCGTAAAATTCTGTACTCTTGTCATGATGGAGTCTTTATAGTCAGGGACACCAGGTTTAGGCTGAACAGACAGGGCCTGATGGAGACCCCCCTGTATCTCACCAAAGCAACCCACCAAACTTTTAGTTCCTCATATTTAATTACAAATAAGGATAATAAGATTGAACTAAAATGCAAATTTCCACATAATGAATTTTGACCTGTTAAACAATGGAGAGTCATTGTAGTATAGCCAAGTAGGACTCTGGAATGTTCATTCATGTATATGCTTGGAGTTCACCAGGACCCCTTGGCTTTTGAGGTTCCGAATCTTAAGTCTCAAGCAAATAGGAAGGATCTGTATACTTTAACATAATTATGGAGGAATGTATGGTGGGGGGAAGTAAGATTTGCCATGCACTCTTCTTCCCAACTTCCAGATTCTTCCCAACTTCCAGACTAGAATCCAGTTATCCCAGATTGGGGGGGAGGAGAGCGGTGGGGAGGAGAACATAAAGGGGAAATAAAAAATGAGGATATATTGTTGATCCCTGAGAAAGGAGGCCTCTCAGCCTGGTTCCTCTACCTCCTGAAAGCAGTATTATAGAAAGATTAAATATGGCAGCTATGAGAGGGAAGATTTAGTGGGAAATGAAACTGAAAACTTACTTCTATAAAGCACAGGAACCCTTGAGAAGCTTATAACAACCAATACCATAAGAATAAACAACTGTTGTTGAAAATAGACCTGGAATTTGCTGAGCTCACTACGTGGACCAACACTCTGTAGATTAGATCAGGATGAAGGGTGCGGTATTTGGAAAGGATGATGATGTCTTTAATTGTATTAATCTGGATATAACTCTTTTTTACTTCCTAGGTCAATGATCAATTATGGTACTACAGGGCAGCTACTAGACATTAGGGTTCCCCCTCTATATTCTTCAACCCCAAACTAACCAAAAAGTAAGAAATTTTGATCAGTTGGAGTTTTTTGATGCCAGCAGCAAGAAGCAGAATTTGGCTAATTAAAACAGAAAAGGCAATTTCTTGCAAGATTATGGGAAAATTTCAAGACCAAAGACGAGGCTGAAAATAAGACAGGGAGAGGGTGGGAGCCAGGTAGCTTCAAGGGACTCAGGATCATCACTAGTGGAAGGAATCACATGACAGTCTTTTCCAGGCACTGTGGCAGGAATGAGTCACACCCAAACATATTCATTCTGTCATTCAGCTCATGATTTGTATTTTAAAGAACTTGGGTCCCACGCTTGCCACTTGGATAGGAGAAGAATGAATTTCCCTGACTGACAGTACCGCTAAGCTGTATTCAATGCTATGGAGGGAAATGCCCCTCAAAGGAAGGCAGATCCAGTAACGAAACAAGAAGGAATTGGCGCCACAAAGCCAACCAGCAACAAACGTTCCCTGTAAGCTGCACGCCATTTTGATACTAGCGAATAAACACAAGAGATACCTCTGATAGCCATGCAACAGTTCCGTGTGTTTCTGTGCTTTCTGGCTGGCAGATTCCATTTGCACAAAAGATGTCAGAAGTGCTCTCAAGTGCCAATTGCCTTTCAGAAGAAGGAGCAACTTAACAGATCCTGAGATGCTAAGACTGGGTCTGAGCCAGAGAGGCTAAGTGCCGAGCATGAATATTTGGCCAGTGACCATGAGGTCTCTGAGATGAAGTCATATATCTCCTCTTAAAAGAGAGAGTGTCCTTCCCAATCAACTTGAAAAACAACCCCAACACATCCATTATTTAGTGTGCTTTTGTAAATATCTTCTGCTGACAGAATGCTCTTCTGTCGTAAGGGAAACTGCTACTCCTTCGTTCATCGCTGGGATCATGACTAGGAACCTAAATATTTGGAACATCTCAATCCTCACAACTCACAGTGAAGTTAACCTGACATCTAAAGCAAATGATATATTTTATTTATCAAGCTGAGCAATCACCCGCATTCATGATCAAAGGGTAAAAGATGTGCACTTTTCATTACAGTCTAAAATTTTCAGTCTGGAATGATGACCTCCTGACTTAAATTATGCTTAGCAGTCTGCTGGATTTGGGTCTTTCAGCTGCACTAAAGAACTACCCACTGCTTTCTATATCGATGCATTAATTACTCACTTATTTATATCACTTATTAGAAACCAATTATTAGAGAATACTCAAAACTCACTTAGGGACCAATTCATTTAAAAAAATCAATTACACAGTTAGGTTGTATAATGTACCAATTAGCCTAAATGATTTTAGGCTTTTGGAAACTATTTGTAATTTACCAACATATCTCACTAAGTTAACAGAAACGATACATAAATAATTCAGCAACCTGTATTTTTATCCACATAATTTATTGTGACAGCACTAGCCATAGACACTGGGTATGAGGGTGTGGAAGATACAACTCACCAACTTCGCTGCAAAGAGTACTTGGGGTAGGTGGTAGAAATAGCACCTGCTACGGGCTCCTTCCATCGAGTACTCTCCTCTGGAGACATAAAACTAGAACATGTGATTTCAGGCCCAGCTAGAACTCAGACACAACATACAGACATATACAGACACACCTTCAAATGGACACATAATATACACACACCAGTAGACTCGTAGACTCGCAGAGAGCGTCAGGGATCTCATTACACCAGGCCGAAGGAGGCGACTCCTGATTCTCTGTAAGGACAGGCCAGTAAAACACAAATGATAACGCAGTTCTCCGTTCCACTTCCCCGTTTGTATTCCTTCCATGGTATTCTCCACTGCACCCAGCACACTGCTTTCAGAATGGTTGTTCAGCTGTGTGTGTGTGTTTAAATAAAAATATCTGAAAGAAAACCCACTCAGTTTAATAATGTCACTTAAGAGTAGTTTCTACTGTGCCCAATTCTTCTCTTTTTGAAAGAAACATAGAAGAATTCATGGTTTTTTTTTCAGTTTTGCCCCCCCCCCACCTTATTCCATCTAGTAAGAGTGTTAATGAGAAATTTCTAACTTCAGAGCAGGTGCTCGAGCAGCAAGGTGAAAGTCCAAAACCATTCACAAACTGAGTCATCAGCTACTGGGCCCTGAGGAGTAAGTCCTCTCCTGAGGGAATATCTGAGTCCTGCAACGTCCCACACGGTTTTTCCTCCTCTAAGAGGAATCTGAAGTGAAATATAAGCCACAGCCAATTTGTAGGAGAAAATAACACCAGATTTATTCAGTGTATGATAAAAACCACATGTATGTCGAAGACAAATTTCATGCTCAGAATCCATGACATTCCTGGTATTTTGCTCAGATAGTCCTGTAAAATTTCTGGAATCTTGAATATTTTAACCACTTTAGGGCAGAAGCTACTGTCAGCCACACGGGCCTTGAATCAAAGAGGTGTAGTAACTCTACACCTTTACGTTTGCGGTGCCCCAAGAACTCCAAGGAAACATTTAAATGGATTGCCGGCAATCAGAAAATTGAAATACTGACAAAGTAATCCCATACACTACTCTAGTTCCAAAGTAAAAACTTGGATTGTTTCAAAATATATCATTTTCTCAACTTTATAACATCGACAGCAGCGATGTTTCATTTTGAAACAGTAAAAGTGGATGAGGACAAAACAAAACCTAGAGGCAAATGTTTGTATGTGCACACACACATTTTTAGAATCATTATTGTTCGTCACAAACAGTTGGAGAGCCTTTTATAAAATTCAGTCCAGCATTATTTTTCGACTTAAGTGGGTATTTATTTTCAGAATTTCAAGGTTTTTTTTTTTTTTTTTTTTTTTTTTTTGCCAATTTTGTAAGGCCAGTTTTTTTTCTTACTTTTTTTCTTTCTTCTAAAATAACTAACCAGCAGGAATGACATTGGATTTCCCATCTCCTGGAGATACCACAGCTATGGTGGAGTCATCCGGTCCTAAAGAGATTTGTCTCATAGGGTGTTCCTTCTAGAACATGGTTTCATGAAATGAAAGTTGCTTCATTTTCAATGGGATAAATTTAAAAGGATGATGGATATGGTTCAGAGGATAGACATTATGACTGGGAAAAGAAGCCACCATGAGCTCATACCAAATAATTGGTCACCTTTAGGAATTAAGTAAATAATGTGCTTTTAAATTTTTTTTTAAAAAAAAAGAAAGAAAGGAAGATACTTCCTGGCAAATTAAGAAATATGGGTTGTCAGGTCTTTTTCCTTGTCCCTCTTAAATGTTTCTAAGGAACACTGGGTCTAGAAGTTCCTTCCATTCCAAGAGGAACTTGTCACTGTGACTCCCAGAACAGGGTCACAATATCCCCATTAAGCATACTGAATGTTGTGAATGGAGGACCACTGGGGAGAATGGGGAGCGGCAGGGAGAGGAAAGAAAAAAAAATGAGTCCTGGTCCTCAACCTGCCGGTACTGGAGCCCCTGGAAATAAGCAGCTGATTCTTTTTTCAACACTGTTCAACATGTCTGAGCTCCCCAAATCCTACGAGGGTGCTGAGGTGACAGCGGCAGTCAACCGAGACTGGGTCAGGGACTAGCACTAGGTTCCTAAGATTCATGTTTCAAAGAAGTTTGTTCAGATGGAACACCAGAAATAATAATCAGCTGAGTAATTCAGGTGCAGACGGTTTTGCTCGAACCACAGATGTATGGATGAATCTGCCCATGGCAAAGAATAGCCATTCCTAGAGGCGGGGAAGTTGGCTTGGTTCTCTAAAGTTCCTTTCCAGTTCAAGGATCCTGTGGCTTCCTGCAGAAGACCAGACAGATGGGAATACCACAGGATAATAAATGGTTATCAGGATTTTTTGGTTGTTGTTATCAAGATTTTGAGTGGACACATTATGTGCATCATAACTAGTGCCAATTCCTTGTTTGCTTTTGCCGGATCCATGAAGTCAATAAAATTAGTTATTGCATATAGAATAGGGTTTAAAGGATTCTTTTCTAAATTCTTGTTTGATGTGTATAGGAGAGAAATGTATAAAGAACGTAGTTATTTTTTAATTAAGTTATTTTATGTATTTTAAATGACTATGATCCAGACTTAAAATAAAATTTCTAGGGGCACCCACGTGGCTCAGTCAGTGAAGCTGCCGACTCTTGATTTTGGCTTGGATCATGATCTCAGGGGGGTGAGACTGAGCCCCTCATTGTGCTCCACACTGGATGTGGAGCCTACTTGGGATTCTTTCTCTCTCTCTTCCTCTGTCTCTTCCCCTTCTCACTCTCTCTCTCAAAATAACAATAATAATAATAGCAATAATAATAATAATAAAATTTCTAATTTTTAAGTTGGTCACGTTTACTTGAGCAGCAGTTCTGATTTTCAAAAGAATAACAGAAACATTCCTTTCCTTCCTCCCTACCTGGTTCTGGGTTCAGATCTGTCCTTCCTTAGTACCTCAAAAGATGGAAGAAATGTGTTGCAGCCTTTGCGTTATCTGATTTAGTAAATAAAAATACAGAATGTTCAGTTTAATTTAGATTTTATATTGAAAAACGCATATGTTTTAGGATAAGTATGTCCCATGCCATATTTGGGACATACTTATACTAAATTTTTGTTTGTGTGTCTGAGATTCAAATGTCATTGGGTGTTCTGTATTTTATCTGGCAATTCTGCCTGGACTCTGCCTGTATTCTGTTTCTGTGAGTGTCTGATTTGACAGACAATGTTCTCTGTGGTGCTTATCTGAGAGAGCTGGTCAGAAAGCTAGTGCTTCTCAGACCTTTACCCGCATCCAAGCTCCCCAAGCTCCTACAACCTCGGGCTTCACTCAGACAGTGAAGTTTGTGCTTCTGGTGACAGATCATAAAAACAAGAGGAGGGGTGGCTGGGTGGTTCAGTGGGTTAAACGTCTGACTTTGGCTCAGATCATGATCTCGGGGTTCCAGGATCGAGCCCCGCATCAGGCTCCCTGCTCAGTGGGGAGTCTGCTTCTCTGTCTCCCTCTGCTTCTGCCCCCCACTCATGCTTGCCCTCTCTCTCTCAAATGAATAAATAAAATCTTTAAAACAACACCAACAAAAAACAAAAACAGGAGTTGAAGATTCCAACAATAAACATAAAAGAACCTGTTGCACTGATTTCTTTATAAAATTCTCATTGTTCAGAACTTTAGAAACCCGGGAAGGAAAAAGAAAGCTCATGTCTACCGAATCCTTCTCACTAACGCTTGGCCGCGGAGTTCAGAAAGCCTTGGGTTTGAGTCCCAAGTCTGCCACCTACAAGCTGTGTGAGTAGAAGACAGCTATTGAACTCTGAGGCTCAGCATCCTCGCTCGCAAGTTGGGGATAATGACAGATGATAGGATTAGCCACCTCGAGAGGAGGAGTAAATGAGACGAAACATATAAAGTACGAGGCACAGTCCTAGGACCTGCTATTTCCATTAGGACTTTTACCATCACTGTCTTGACAACTATTCCTAGCACCAACGTGATGTGCAAGGCCTTGTGGCAGACAATATGAAGCAATTGGTAAAGAGCTCGCCGGCTCTTCTGGAAGTAGATCGGCTCTTAAAGAAACAAGGAACAATACAAGCCAGGAGTTCTTAAGGGCCAAATGAGGGTCACAGATGGATAAACTACAGGAGCTCAGAGGAGGAAGGGACATTGGCCACATCCCTGGAAGCAAAGGAGGATCGAATGGTTTATGTCCTACCATTTTCCCCTGGGAACTTTCCTCTTAATGGACACCTCCAAATGCAGATAACTGATTACTTGTTAGAGCTCTCCCAGCTGCCTCTCTCTCCTCCTACATCACCTACAAAGCCTCCGGTCTCACCGGCAAACACAAGTGTTCTCCCTAGAATCACCAATAACTTTCTCCAGGTTAAATTCGAAGGCTGTTATTTCTTTCCATATCCTTCCAAAAAATTGTTTGACCATATGTTGATCGTGCATCATTCTTAAGATTCTTTTTAAAATATACTATATGCATTTGCTTGCTTGGCTCTCTCTTCTCTGCCCTTTGCTTTGAATGTCAGTTCTGTGACTTCTCTTTTGACTCTTTCCTACACGTTTTACCTTTTAGTTTATTTATGTGAAAGGTTACTGTCGCTCATTTTACAGGAATATTTTGTCCTTCCTAAAACAACCCCTTCCCATTAATCACTAAAACAGTTCAGTTTCTATTGTCTAAACTCATCATAATTGCATAGGATTGAAAGGAGTATATCCTGGTAATGTGGTACACTTATGAGACTATTGGAAAGACTTATATTTGAAAGTCTTATACCAATGATGAATTCATAAAATTGGAATTGACATAAAATTAACATTGTACAGAACTGAATAATGCTGACACATGTCCACTCAACTAAATTAATATTTCCAATGTAATTGAATCATATAGCAAGTTTCCTGGGCTGACTCAGTCCCGCCCCAAGGAGTGTATTATTTGGTTGTCACTTCAATAAACATCGAGAAATAGTAAGCTTTCTGTTTTTCTGTTTTCTTGTTTTTTTGTTTTTGTTTTTGTTTTTACAGTGACATCCATTGACCTGCTGCTATCGTTCTGTGAAACAGGCAGGCACCAGGGACCACAAGAGTAGAACAATAGAAGGAGGTCATTGTTAGAGGTGGTGGAGACTCTGAGAAGGAAGGTTGTGGGGAAGTTTTCTAATTTATCAACATTGGAGTCCTAGAACATTTTTTTTAAAAGGATTTTACTTATTTGCTTGAGAGATCACATGCACAAGTAGGGGGAGGGGCAGAGGGAGAAGCAAGCTCCCCGATGAGCAGGGACCCTCCCCTAATCCTTGGCTCCATTTCAGGACCTTGAGATCATGACCTGAGCTGAAGGCAGACACTTAACTGACTGAGCCACCCAGGTGTCCCTGGGACATTTTTTTTTTTTAATAAAATAAATCGTGCAGCCTTAACAGTACTATAGAAAATAAGATGTTCAGCTATTGAAGGCCAAAGCCTTTCCATAGCACCCATTATGTGATTGGTTCTCATGGTTCAAAAATAACTATAATGCAGGTCATGACCTTCATCCAAGGTCTCACATGTAGCATGAGAGGATCTTAATGACGTTGGGCTAACCGGCCTATCTGAGCAAGACATTGTTTGTTTTACAAAACTAACACATCAACAGAACTGGGTGATTTAGGCAACCCACTCTAGAAAAAATTATTAAAGACCACCATGAGAAAAGTGAAGTACATGGCTCCGCCTGGGGACTAAAGAAGATTTAGATGTTTATGAACAATAAAGTAAACTCAGCTACCAATCAATTGATAACTTATCTTTTAGAATTGAGGCTCTACTCAAAGACCGAGTTGATGAACCACTTCCCTCAGTCATTTTCATATAGGAGGATTTTTTTTCTTAATAGGAGTAAAAAATGTCCATAATTCATATAAAGCTTTGTCATTTGTGAAGAGCTTCCTTACATACATTCTGAAGGGGACAGGCATATGAGCACAAGGAATTAACACCTCGAGTACCCAAATTAATATAAAAATAATTGTCACTATTATAATGAAGTATACTAGTTTTGGAGCAAAAAAACAAATGGTTTCCTCACATTTGTCTGTCATTCGAGAATGCCTATCAGTGTAAATAAGGGATTTAGCTTATCAATAAATCACATACATACATGTGAACATCTTGAACAGAGCACTCAACAAAAATTTGCTAACAGATTGTAAGATGACACAGATGAATATCGAGATAAAAACTTCACCAAGTAACTCTGAAGTTTTTACGTGAAAAATATAAAAACAAAAGGCTCTCTCTAGCATTGTGTCTGGATTACATGCCCATTGTGATAGGGCATATACTGTGCTGATACACCCCAGAATAGGCCTGTCATTTAAGGTCAACATCTATTATCATTGGCTGATGTTTATGCCATTGGTGATAAATATTTTTAATTTCACCCTTGTTTATAGTTATACAAAGATGTTTTCAAAATTGCAAAAATGGTTGATATCCAATTCAATCTCACCAGACTTCATCATTAAAGAGATTCACTATTATTTGCTATTTAATTACCTCATGGGAAAGATCTGTGCTGTTATTTTGCCCATTTCTTAAACAACGCGCATAATAAACTTACACAGAACATCTGTAGTTGTGGTAAGTATTCCCGTCCCACGAAACTTTTTTGTATCTTAAATGCTCTTGCTGGTTACATCCACATGGTACTAAACATCTAGATAAAAATTTAAAAGATATTAAATTAAAAATTATTTGGGTACTTGGAAACATGTTCTATATTTCTACCTTTCTTTATTGGTATTCTTTGTATGTGTTTTGGGAATGTTTTGAATAATAAATTAATTTCCAAAAAAAAAAAGAAAAAAAGAAATTAATTTCCATCCTCTGTTGGCAAATATTTGTTGATGCCCAAATGTTTGTGGTGTGTTGATTGATTAGCAAATGTCCAAGCAGGTAGTTGTTCATATTGATGATTGGAAGTCACCAGAGGATCACTATTACTGATTTTTCCTTTTGCCTCAGGCTCCAGTATGGCTCACCGCAGCACTGTTGCTGATCCTATGACATTTGCAATTTGGATATTTTGTTTGTCATGGATTATTTTAAAATTCATTTGGACTGTGTAGCATTGATGGAAGAGTAGATAATAGGTCAATGAAACAGAATAGCAAACCCAGAAATAGACGCACATAAATATCTTCAATTGATTTTTGACAAAGGTGCAAGAGTAATTCAAGGGAGGAAGGACAGCCTTTTTAATAAATAATGCTAGAGCAATGAAACATTAATTAGGCAAATAATAAAAAAAAACAATAATAAAGGCAAAACCAAATGAACCTCAACTTAAGTCTTATATCTATTGGAAAAATTAATTCAAAATGGAATTTAAATATAAAGTATAAAACTACAAAACTTTTCTTTCTACAAAACTTATTTAGAAAAAATCAGGAGAAATCTCTGGAGTCTGGGGTTAGACAGAGTTCTTAGACTTGACACCAAAAGCACAATCCAAAAATGAAAAAAAAATGACAAATTGGACTTTATCACAATTTACAACTTTTGCTTTTTTAAGACCCCGTGGAGAAAAAAAAAAAAAAGAAAGAAAGAAAGAAAAAAAAAAAGACCCCGTGGAGTCTTTTTATATAAAAAGATAAGTTGAAGACTGGGGGGAAATAGGTGCAAAACACATACTGAACAAAGTACTAGTATCTAGAATATATCAAGAACTTTCAAACTCAACAGTTAAATAAAAGAACCCAATCTGATTAGGAAATGGGCAAAAGACATGACAAAGTTTTCTGAAGAGGATATACAAAGAGGATATATAGATGGCAAATAAGCAATGAAAGGATGTTAGCCATTAGGGAAATGCAAATTAAAACCCCAAAAGAGATACTACTGCACACCTATCAGAAAGGCTAAAAACAAAAAACAGCAGCAAAGCCAAATACTGGAGAAGATGGAGAAAATGGATCCCTCATACATTGCTGATGGGAACCTATAATGGTACAGCCACTCTGGAAAACAGTTCGGCCATTTCTCAAAGACCTAAACATGCAATCAGCATATGACCTAGTCATCGCATTCCTGGGCATTTATCTCTCCAACATGAAAGCTATGCTCACACAAAAACCTTTACACACATGTTTTAGAGGAGCTTACTCTGTAATAGTCTCAACGGGAAACCTACCAGGTGTCCTTCAGTGAGTGAGGGGACAAACTGTGGCACATCCATCCCACAGAATATTCCTCAGCAATGAGGAACAAACTTGAGGTACACCACAGCCAGGATGCATCTTCCGGAGAACAACATTCAGTGAAAGAAACAAAACAAAAGTTAAAAGGTTATTGTGGTGTCTCTTCCGATTGGATGGGGGCTCCCAAGTGCGGGGCGACTATTGGATGGAAGCCGGTGGTGAAAGGATTCATGTGAGGCAGAACGAAGGAGCTAGAAGTTTACTGAATCCACCACAGGGAGCGGTGGGCGGGAGAGCAGAAGAGAGGCTGCTGCCATGAGGCGGTGGGTGGGGGCTGCTTTTAAAGGAAGAACTTGGGGTGCCTGGGTGGCTCAGTGGGTTAATGCATCTGCCTTCGGCTCAGGTCATGATCTCAGGGTCCTGGGATTGAGCCCCGCATCGGGCTCTCAGCGGGGAGCCTGCTTCTCCCTCTCTCTCTCTCTGCCTGCCTCTCTGCCTATTTGTGATCACTCTCTCTCTGTCAAATAAATAAGTAAAATCTTTTTTAAAAAAATAAATAAAGTAAAAAAATAAAGGAGGAACTTGAGGGGATATGGAGACCTGTGGAATTTCCCCATTTTTGGTAACTGTGTCTGGTTGCAAGTGGCCCATTGGTCAGTTAGGTCTTATGGCTCTTTTGAGGTGTTTCGCCTGCTGGGCCTATCTTCAGTCGGGGGTTGGGGTCACTGTGGGCCCTTTGAATCGGTCAACTTTCCATTGCTCAAGCCTGTCCTCCAAAAGTGGCCTCTACCATTCATAAAGGTGTGATTCTATTGATAAAACATTTTCAAAATGACAAAACGATTGCAATGAAGAGAGGATTGCCTAGGACTAAGAGCGGGGTGGGGGTGGGAAGGAAGTGAGGGTGACTATAAAGGGCCAACATGAGGGACCCTCGTTCTGATGGAAATGTTCTGTATTTTGACTGAATCAATGGCCATGTCCTGGCTGGGATCTTATACTACAGTTCTGCAAGATGATAGCTACTGGTGGAAGCTGGGTAGAGGGCAGTGGTGGGGATGTTTCTTTCTCTTATTTCTTGTAACTGATCTCAACGTTGAAAAAAATAATCGAAAACAAACGTTAACAATATCTGGTATTGAAATACTATTTATCTTGGTCACAGAGTTTTTTGGTGTCCCCTCCAAGTTTGCATCTGAGAGGACTGCCTTTCTTGCCACATTCCAGGGGCAGTTCTGGAAAGTGAGAGCTCCTGAGGGTGAAAGTGACAAGGAGTGACAAGGACCAGGAGTGACAAGGACCAGTCTGAAGTTCCTACCGAGCACACGCTTGCTTATTCTGATAGCGTGCTTTAAAATCTTAGGGAAAATTAGGCGAGAAAGAGAGACAGTGGAGAGAACTAGAAACCATGCACGGTTCAGGAAAAGTTTACAGGCACAGAGCTTGGAAAGAGAATCTTCCTCACAGCCCTTACAGGCGAGCACAAAGAGAAAGGGATATTATGCAAACACGGATATTTAGAGGAATAAAACAAAACAAGGTTTTTGTTGTTGTTGCTCGCCTTCCATCACTCCCTCCCTCCTGCTGTGAATCTTGCCAGGAGGAATCTTCGAATGCTAATGTCTTGGTATTTGACACAGCGAGTGATAATTGCACAGTGGCCAATTGATTTCCGACTCACCCCTTGCAGATCTGCCCTGCGACTTTGCATTCATTCCCAGCCTCAAGGAGTTGAGCACCGCCAACAGCAGAGCCCACCTTCACCCGTCAGATAATAAAGTTTAGTCATGCAGCTTAAAATAAAATAAGCAAGAAGCAGATGGCAAGAGGACGGAATGCAGTGTATTTAATCTGTCCATGTTTGTAAGGAAGCAATTGTCTTCTTAGGCCCAGAAAACAGAGCAAGACAAACAGGAAAGCGTCTCTTTCCTGGGCACATATGACAAGTGTTTATAGAGGTGATCCGGACTTTAGGATAATTTGACCCCCATCTTGTTGAATTCTGTTTCTCGGAACCAGGAAAGTGAGCTGGTCCACTTCTCCTGGTAGGCAATCAATGTGGGGGGCGGCAGCCTACTGTAGCTGAGTAGGCTGAGTAGCGGCAGCCTACTCCGTAAACAACACTGAGCAAAATGATCAAAAGCCAGATGAAACCAATATTGGGTCAAGTGAACCTCTCAAGACACGAGCTGGTCATCCATCATAAAGGAGCAGTCAGAGCAAATGGGCAAGTGTTAAATAGTTTGGTTAAGGATTAGGCTGCCGCCACTAAGAAAACACAAGTGGTGAGGCAGCATCACGGAGATACTATTCCAATTTGGCTGGTTCAGAATCACTGCAAAGCTGGAGAAAGGCTCTGGAAAACATGACTTTGCCTCCTCCACACAGAAATCTGGAAGGCTGGGTTGCGCCCTTGGCCTGCAATTTATTCTTATTCCAGCATTGATGGTGTCTGAGTGCATTTCAGTGCACGCCCTGGTGCACTTCATGTGTCCATGAAGTGCCATTGCTGACTGCTAGAGTGGAAGCGTCGGTAGACATCTGTGTACACAAATGAGCTAGAGCTGGACTGCATAAGCCAATGCAGAAATGGAAAGAAGGATGAAAGAAAAATGAAACAAAAGGAGGTCCAGGCTACTTATGCTTTCCATTACGCTTAATCATATGACAGGGAAACATTTACAAAATCTGCATGCTTTTACAAAGGATCTAGTCAAATGGAAGGAATTTAGGAATGATCGTGAGGGGAACGGGCTGCTGTAGGTCGGACTTTCTCCAATTGTTTAGCATCTACATCCTTGGAGAGCGTGAGATCCAAAGAGGGGAAAATGCTATGTGACCTACCAGTAGGGGAAAGCCATTCCCCTTATCCACACAAGCTGGCTTTGTGCTTTGTCTTCTAGTCCCAAGCTTTGTGATCTATCCCTAGGTCAGGAGCTGAAAGAGGAAAGACAATGAAGAAGCTCTCATTATGTATCTATTCTCAGCTATTCCAAATCTTTGCCAAGTCCAATACATTTCAGTGAACTTCCTTCTCTGGATTTCTATCCCACAGAGCGATAGCACACATCTCGACACTGAGCTTTCTCAAGTTTTCATTGTCATTTACCTCATTCATTCATCCACTTGGCCAACTGGGTCTGAGCACTATGGGGGCAACATGGCGGGCTTAATAGCCATGGATGCCAATTTCACAGAATATACCATTGGGCAGATTGTAAACCAAGTTCCTTCAAAGCAAGGATCTTCCCTGCATTCCCTGCACTATTTCTCAGAGATCATGGAGCGTGTTTAAGTGGTTTCATCTGAAGATTAGTAATCTCAGGAATGCACTGAGCTCATCAGCATAGGTGGCTCCTGAAGCAGGCTTTTGTTATAAAGTTACAGATGTGGGGTGCATATTCTGATTATTTTCTGAGAGCAAAGAATGAGACTTTTTAAAATGAGCTTATTGTAAACTCGAGTTACGTCACAAGCAATACGAAATGAAATGGCACACGTAGTAACAAAATTAGAGATTGAGACCTGCCACTGACTGTGGTTCTAACCATGCAGACAGAGCAAAGGGAGAAAGCTGGTCAAGGGAGAAAGCCCAGGGAGCGGATGAAGTGGACACTCAGAGGAGCGTGGCGACGAGGGAGGGTGACCAGCTGTCCCAGTGCGTCTGTGCTGAGGGACTTCCCAAGGCACTGACTGGACTTCCAGAGCTAAAATCAGGAACATTCCAGGCAAACTGAATGTGGGTCATTCTATTAGGAATTTCTGGACCCCAGCTTTATTCCTGCACTTGATTCTATGAGAAATTCCCCTCTTTGTTTACACTTCTCTGATTTGGATTTCTGTCACTTGCAAACTAGAATCTTACTGAAAAATAAGTAGGTTGTATTTTTCGCTTTATGAAGAATTTTTGAAACTCTTTAAGATGAAGTACATGACATCCTCATTGTAGTGTGGAGAGAATGAACTTGGAATCCTGGGAACATTTATTGTGATCACACGGCTAATGGGTAGGGAGCAAAGCTGGGTCCTCTGTCTCCTATCAGGGGAGGTTTGTACTTCTAGGAAGGCTCCTTCACAGTGTCGAGGGGTTTTAGCTTCCTAAGAGTGGACTCTGCAATCCGTGGGCAATCCCTCAGTCACAACCTGCCCTCTTAAAGAGACACCTACCCACAGACATCTCGACTTCGCTAGGTCTGGCGGCTGAGTACATTCTCTGTACCCTCCATTGTCATAAACTCTAGTGCTGTGACCCTTTTCCTATCCCTGGACTTCACTGCAGCTTCCTTGCATGAAAAAGCATGAAAGCAAGAATAACCAAACTCAGAAGATTACCTCTCTTTGGGGCTTTACATACATTATCTAACTTAATCGTCAAGACAGTTGTGTAACATAGGTTTTACTATTTCTTTTTACAGGTAAAGAATCTGAAACTCAGAGATTAGTAAGTGGCTTGTTCAAGGTCACATAGCTATTACCCAGTGGAACTGTGATTCAGATCCAAAGCTTCTGACTCCAAAACCCATTCTTTTTTACCATACCTCCCCCCACCCGCACATAATGCAACTTCTAGGTATGTAAGTTGCACTATTTTGGAGCATACGCTTTGCTTCAAAGGAGGAGAAGTAAGGAGAGTCTTTGCAAACTTTTGGGATGGAGAAAGGCCAGTGAGAATGTCAGGTGACTCTGGATGCCCAGTTTGCGGGATATACTATATAGACATAGTACAATTCTAGAGGTGAGGCCCCAAGATGCATGTCAGTTTCTTTCTTTTTTTTTTTTTTTTAGATTTTAATTCATTTATTTGACAAGGAGAGAGATCACAAGCAGGCAGAGAGGGAGAGAGGAGGAAGCAGGCTCCCCACCGAGCAGAGAGCCCGATGCGGGGCTCGATCCCAGGACCCCGAAATCATGACCTGAGCCGAAGGCAGAGGCTTTAACCCACTGAGCCACCCAGGTGCCCCTGCATGTCAGTTTCTATTCACAGTTCATTTATACTCACTCTGGAATTTTCCCCTGCATGTATTTGGAAGGTCTTCAGAATGAATGTTCCTACAAAGAAAATAAAACATTTCAAAATGAGGGAGAAAAAGAAATAGGTGTAATCTTTTGCTTAATGTGTATTATTTATTTCATAAATAATAGATGTTTATTATAAAATTACAATAATTCAAGTGAAAAATTATTAAAAATACAGATGAATAAAAGACATTGCAAAAATTCATCTCTAGGAAGACTTTGGTATTTATTCTTTCAGGTTAAACACACACACACACACACACACACACACACACACACACACACTTTTTAACCAAAAATAAAATCATATAAAACTGGTTTCATAGCCAGTTTATTTCTCTCTTAATCATAAATTATGAATATCTGTACATGTCAATGAGTAATAATTTTTATTGTTTTTTTTCTAGCCGCAAAGAGCATTCCCAGCTACCCAAATAGATGCCAATAGTTATGTTTTCGTATCTGTTCTTTCCTTTTCCCCTCCCCCATCGCCCAAATTCAGGCCCATCCATGAGTCATGCAGCGTCTGATGAGCTGAAGTATTTAGTAAGCTAATGTTCACTGTCCGCAGCAGGAGGCCCGCACAGCTTGGCTGATGAGAAATGAACTGCCTGAAGCGATCTTTTAATGGCAACTAATTTCCCATATTTGATTCTCAGCTTAGCCAACTAATATCTAGTTCAAGCGTGACAAGGCATTCGCAGTTCCTTTTAAAAGTTCTCTATCTGAGAAGCCGAACAATGTGTTCGGGGGACCATCGTGACCTTCTGAGATTGTGTCCTGGCTTTTCCAAACCAAACTTTGATCAGCCGAGGTCAGTGATCATGTAAAAAAAAAAAAAAAGTTTAAGGATGGGTGTCTTTATACTGAGTCCTTTGTCTTTTAAATTCTATTTTCAGAGACATTACTGATGAAAATTGCTAGGCGACAAAGTTTGTAAATATCCCTCAAGACCCTTCAGAGACACCATAATCTAACCCTTAAAAATACTGTCATTTTGTCCATTTCCTCCCAAAGGTTTGGTATCAATCGTCTTTTTTACTCTTAATGCATTTAAGATATCTAATGTGGATTAAGCTCCTCTATCCTTGCCTTAAACAAATCTTATTACTCTGTGAGTCTATCCCATTACACAGTGATTACTGAATAGGGCTCAACGTAATTGGATCCGATCGTGTCCTGGTACATAGAATTATCATCCAGGAAAGTTCGTATTTTTAGTTGTCACCAACATCTGTATTTACATTTAACTTTTCCCCCCAAGTCTACAGAAGGGTTCATTAGCATTTTTGTAAATGGCCACAAAAATTCTTAATGTTTTAATAGCGAGAGTATGACCAGATTTAGGGGAGACTGTATCCAAGGATCACTTGGCCACAGGTTTTATAGGAAGAGGGGGACGGACAGGGTAGCACAGTGAACACTGACAGAACTTAAGTGTAGGTGTGTGCAAGTGTACAAACATGCACACGTGTGTGTCACATACACAGGCTGAAACGTTTTGTATCATCCAAGGAAAATGCCACCTTCTACTCCTCCACCTCCTGCCCATGACCTCCATTTCACATCCTTTCTGGAAGCCAGAATTATGAATATTTGTATTTTGGACTAGATTACCATTTTTCAATTCTGAGACAGCCTTGCAACTTTATTTACACTTCAGCAAGAATGGCAATCTCAAATGGTACTGTAAATCATTTGCAAAAGCCCAGACTGCTGTAAGCAGCATTGCAAGCCTCCTAGGAGGGAAAAAAATCAGGAGGCTGATAGGGAGCATGAAGGGACGTGGGCCTCCCCCGAAACTGGTGAAGGCATGACTGTGTTCCTGTCGCTGAACGCTGCCCAAGCTGTTCGCTGCAGATAATTAACTTTGCCACAAAACTGGATGCAAGTGGCTTGTTCCATTTCAGCCCTTTAGGAAGAAGTGATACCACTGTTCGCCTTAGAGAAAGGTCAGTTCCGATACTTGTTTGTCCCCTTAAATTGCCCAGGAAGCATTGCCCCTATTCGCCGATTCACTGATACTAATCCATTTGCAGAATGGTCGTCCAGCATGAAAACTTCTTTGGTGAAACTATTCCATCATTTTCCTAGAATATCCTTACCTTGAGTGGTACAAAACCACAGCACAGAGTGGTCATGGAGGCAGACTCTGGAGTCTCATGGATCTGGCTTTGAACTTCAACTCTGCTGCATGGTCTTGCTGTGACCATGGACAAATTCCGTGGCCTTTTGGAGTCTCAGTTCTGCAGTCGGTGAGATGGGGAAAATAAGAACAATCATCTCATCAGGCTGTCATGAACAATAAATTACATAAAGTATGCAGAATTCTTAGGTGAGTGCCTGAGACATAATAAATGATTAACTGTTGTAGTTCCTGTATTATTATTACTATGTTTTAGTAATAAACTATGTTTATGTCTTCAAAGCCCTGTCAAGTTAGCAATAATTTTTAGGTTATAAGATTTTAGATACTTGCTTAGATCATAGACTCTGATTCCTTGATAGTTCATCTCAGTTAAAGGATCCTCTCATAACTAATGCCCACCAACATTCAGACTGCAGATATTAAAGACTTCGGAAAATCTCTGCCTATTTCCTTGTTTGCTTCTTTGGCTTCACCCTGCTTTTGGGTTGGGTTCTAATAATGAGTACCTTAACTACAGTCTTTAGTGTAGTTAAGAAACTGTGCTGTTTCTTAGCTTATTTTGATGACAAGGAAGAGACAGAAGAAATGGTTTAAAAGACTGCCATGGAAAGGGAGGATTGGCACTGACTCTTTGTAAAGGGTGGGAGCGAACGAATGCGGACAGTAGTTGATGTTCATGATCTACAATACCCAGTTATCACTTGATAAAATGTTTGGTTTTTCCCCTGCCTAATAGAGCAGTCTCTAATATACCATTAGTTTCACATGTCTCTTGAAACTTGAATTAAATTAAAATAAAAATTTTAAAAACTTACTCTCTGAGTTCTCACTAGCTGTAGTGAAGTGTTTAATAGTTATATGTAGCTAGTGGCTATGATGTTGGACAGTGAGAATTGTGGAACATTTATATCAACACAGAAAGTTCTACTGGATAGTGACCTTCTAGAACACTAGAGGAAAAGGCCAGTTTCTGAGTAGATGGAGGCTCATGGGCTGATCTTTTCTGTCCTGTGGTAATCACACTACCTGGGCTAAGTGCCTTGAAAATGTACCCCCTCCTCAATTTTAGAAGACCATCTATTTTTGACCCAACCATTGGAACTTGGACTAGCCTAGAAGGGAATTTGTTGGATTTGGAAAACGTCAGGGAAATGGACTTCAAGGGTGATTCTGTCCAGAATAACTTCAACTAAGTTGGGTCACCTATTACGTGGTGGTGGGAGAGGTGGGACCCAGGTTGTCAGCCTCACCAAATGAAAGTGGGGACAAGATACTGAATAAATCAACACTCACAGGTGAGCTAATCCTCCTGGGGTTCCCCTTGACAGAGCACCAGCATCCACACGATTTTTTTAATATCAGCATGATTTACTTCATATTAGTACTAGTAATACTAGACACAATGAATAATAATGATCGAATTCAGTTTCCACATGAACAAGAGTATTATCTCCATTTTGTGGAACTGTGATTTTGTGTTTTGTAAGTGACTTGCTCAAATTTGGATATCTGGAATTGACAGAGAAATTGTAATCCAAGTCTTCTGGTGACAAATCTTAGGTTTTTCCCCCTATAAACTAGGACACTTTGGAGTTTTAATAATGTAAAGTAACTGGTATCTTTGCCAGTGTGATCAGAGAAGTTATTTTCTCTTGGACTAGTCGCTTATCTTTTATTAGCTTGAACATCCCATCCACACATGGAGACACAATTCTAATAAGAATGTCACAGATGTAATACAACTATTATTTTATTTTTTCCAACTTGGGTGCTATGGGTACCAAGCCGAACTGTGTTTGTCCTATTATTTCTCAAAAGCTCACCTGGCATATGCCAATCAGGTAATTGCTTGTGCAAACGGATCATTAGATGCACAATTACCTCATTTGAAACACAAATTCAGGGCTGAGTGGAAGCAATCCCTGTATGTGCAATTTTGTGAGTGTACTCAGCATTACACCCATATATGGAAAAATTAGCCCTTAAATTCTTTTCCCACCTATGGCTTTCTGTTTCCTTCGCTGATGATATTCATTAAAATCAAACAAACATGATGTGTTTCCTGGACATAAACAATTAGTCACTTTCCATCACGGCTTCTTGAGTAAACATGTACATAAAACCAAGTTGTGTATGCAGACGTCACCTCGTTCTAGCCAAGCTGGGTAGTTCTCCCTTTACCCCAGGCTCCCGCTGACATTCTATTTCATAACTGTTTGCATGGAAATGATGAAGGCTTTATTTTATTTTATTTTATTTTTTCTTTCCAAATACATTTGGCAAAATCTTCCAAGCTGTCTCTTTTATGGCAGAATATTGTCCCTGGCCCATTTATATGCTAATTACTGAAGTGTTACCTTTTACTGACAAGTATTTACATGTTAATTAACTTGGGGAGGAGGGTTAGAAATACTAGTTTGCCCTGTTTAAAGTGATAAAGGGGCTGCTCTTTCCTTTCAAGAAGAGAACAAAGACAGTATCATAAAAGGAAATTATTTAATTACCTCCTCCTAAGAATTAGAAATATGTTTTCCAACCTTTCTTTCTGTAGAGGAATTCTCCAGATTGTGACCCGAGGTACAACAGGAGCAGGGAGTGAACATTCTTCCATTTAATCTGAGTTCCAGGTGAACACATCTGGTGTGCTGAATCTAGGTCAGTGATAGTGAAGAAGAAAAACAAAAGGGAAGAAAAAGAAAAGGAGGCTTGGAAATTGTTTACCTTTCATTGAAAAGACATGAGAATAAGCTGATTCCATGAAAATCTCTGCAAGTGAAGGAGAAACAGTCTCTGGAGCTCTTCCTTGATCTCCCTGGTGTGTGTCCAAGCCATCACCGGAGAAGGAGGAGGAGGTGAGTTGTGATAAAGATGTGAGGTGAAGATATTGGGGCCAGCTACAAGAGATGAGCAGTGTAGGAGTCCAAAATGGTAAAAGAACTAAAGCAAAGGGCTTTTGTTTTAATGTAACGAACAAAAGACATCTTTTCTGTAAAGTGCAGGTGATCAAATGGGAGCATTAAAAGATAAATTGAGGACTATTAAAATTTTTAAGTGTATATTTGAGCCAAAGTCCACAGGAATAGGGCAGTGCCAAACCCAAAGCAGTTAGGAGCATTCCCCTGTGAGCTCAGGGAGTCACTTTCATAGACAAGAGGAGGAAAAAAAGCAAGGAAATGATTTGATTGGTTATGGCTTAATGAGATGCATTATTTGGGATAGTCTAGTTGGCTGTTTATGACTGGTTGTCCTTAGGGCTTCAGTACAGGCTTAGGTTCTGGTTTGCTTTTGCCTACTGGTTCCCTTGTTTAATCTAGTAGGATCAAGAAGTTGAGAGCCACAGAAAGTCAACATGGGGAAGATCAGCTAGGGGAGAAATCATTTGGTAATGATCAGTACTTGTAGTCTCTAAGTCTTAAAAAACTCATAAACATCCATGTTTGCTGGACATTGATGGAATTTTTTGAAATGTTCAGTTTCAGCTGGAGCCCAGGATTGATGCAGAGAACAAAGGCAAAAGAAACACAGAAAATTAAACTTCCTTACAACTTACAGTCCATTGACAAGACAAGCAGGGTGACCTTCTTGGAACTCAACTGCCTCAATGTTAATGCTTTGCTAAAGGCAAAAGGTAACTTCAGCAGGACATGAGCCCAACCTCCAGGATCCTGTAGGTCTTCTTTAACGTATAAAAATCCCTTTGGAAACTTCCTTTATCTCTACCCTCCCACCCCCCTAAGATAAATGTGAACAATCATCCTCCAAACATATGGCCCACTGATACACATCTGAAGGGTCTTATGATTAAGGTTTACTAGACAGTAATAAATGACCCCTCAAGGTCTTGGAAACCTCGATTCCAAATTCCTTAGAGACTTACATTGTCCCTAACCCCCTCCCAACTTGAAAGTATATCATTAGCCCCTCCTCATGCCCCCCAGTGCAGCTCTTTCTGCCCATAGGTCCTAACCCCATGCTTTAATAAATCATCTTTTTTTTGCACTAAAGATGTCTCAAGAATTCTTTCTTGCTTTTTTTTGGCTCGTGGACCCCAAACAACATTTCATATCAGGATTACTTGTCTTTTTCATCTTCTGGATGGTAGCTCCAAACCCAGGCAGCAAATCCTAGAGATTTTACCTCCTCTTTGCCTTTAAAATACGTGTAGTCCCTGTTCTCCATCTCTGCTACCTTTTTAGATCCTCCTCACTTACTTCCTCAATATCCTTAACAAAGCTACCTGCTCTCCCCGGTTCCAGCTGGACCAGTCTCCAAATTCATCTTCCACATTTCAGAGTGATTCACTGATTCTTGGGTTCACTGATTTATGTATTTACCAACCATTTATTGGGAATTTTTCATATCACAAGCTCAGTGCTCTATATATTTTATGTGGCTTCTTCCCCTAAGATATTTGAATTGATTCGATGCATGAGTTACCTACCTCTTCACCTGCTAATTGGTAATCATTTCCATAAAGTATAATAAAATGTAAGAAAATACACTGTTAGCTATGAACTTTGGTTTTTAGTTACTTCATGTGTTTAATTCAGTGGAGAAGATGGAAATGTTTTTAGTTTCCTTTAAATCTAAGTATTAAAGTTTACACCATTCTTCTCTAATAGCATAGATCTGTCTTACTGTTAGAGGTTTCTTTAGTGAGACTACTGCTCAGGAGAAATGGAAAAATAGAAAGCTGCATACCCTCCTCTCCAACTTCTTTGGTGAATGATGTAAAAATGTTGAGGTAAATTTGGGGAGGGAAGTGGGAATTTGTGTACGTTAATGCATAGAGGAAGAGAAATAGGTGAAGTAAGCCAATGGTAAGCTTAAGGAATGGTGTTGGAGGGGAGGTGGATAGTAGAGGGAGAAACAAGGCAGGCTATAAAGAGAGAAAAAAGACAACAGAATTCTGATTTCGAAACAGAGAAGTAGTCCCTGATAAAGAACAAGATGAAATACAGAGTAAATGTTTTATATCTATTCAGCATGCTCAAAATTATGCTCTGGTAATAGAGATAACTTAGCAACTGAAGGTGATAGGTTCCCTTTGAAAGATTCTTAGCTATAATAAGGAAATTTGGTGAGCTAATAGGGTTTTAATTGTAAATCTAAGGAGAGTATTAAATCTGAAACTTCTGATCAAATGTAATCGAGTTTATATTAGTATTTGGTAGAAAGAAAGAAATTTTCTGATTATGTTCCACACAGAAGAGTATTATTGCCCTGTTGATTTTTTCTTTTTTAATTCCTTTCACATTCTGTTTGATCTTAAGCCAAAAGAGGAAATAGAGTCTGAGTGCCAAAACTTGGAAAGATAATTAGGGCCTTTCCTCCAACTGGCTGGCTCTGAGCAGACAGTGAGTGCTTTTTCTCTAGGAAGTAGCAATCTGTAAGAGAAAAAAGACCAAATGTTTTTTGTTTTTTGTTTTGTGCCAAGTGTAGCTCTAGTTCTAGCAGTATTTACACTTCAAAAGGGCTCTTGTCTAGACACAGGTATTCATGGTGAGATGATATAACCATCCTACCCAAGCCTGGTGGAAAGCCATGGGTAGAGAAAGATTAAACAGTAATTGGTCATGGTTGAAATTTAGTGAGAATGACATGTTGAAAAAATGTATTTCTATATTTATTTAGTAAATACTTGATGACATATTAGGTATTAGTGACATAGGACAGACCCCTTGGTGACATGAATGCATTGATGAACCAAATCATCCACCCTCATGGAGAAACAGGCTGTTGGAACTATAACTACTTGTTAGTTTGTTTTCAAAATCTTGCTTTATCAATGTATCTTTCAAATAGAAATTATTACTAGTTACTGGTTCTGTTGGGAACACAGTAATTGTTCCCATTTAATAAGAGGTAGAAAAGCTCTCTGGTCCCCAAAGCCCTGATGAAGCCACATCTCTCAGTATGCATTTGTTAGAAATATATTCTAATTACAGACGATATATCAAGGAGAAAATGAGTAAATTCATTTATATTCTGCTTAGGAACCCAAATTTAACAGGTAAGACTAAACAAAGGAACAGACTCTTAGGGAATGTTCTACATTAAAAAAGAATAAAATTTCTAGAACACCTGATATTTTGTGAACGTTCCCTCACAATCCACACAGACATAAATAGCACATTGGAATCTTCTCATTTACTGTTCATATTTGCTTGAAAAATTAAATATAAAGAGGTAAAAAATTGTTAACTTTTCCTGAACCTTCAGAGGCTTTTGAATACAAGGGACAGAAAACAGTGTGCGGTGTGTCTTGTCAACATCTACGGTAATTATTTGGTATGATAAAGATGCTGTAAGATGTGAAATAAACAAACAATTGTCCTAATTTTCAGTAAACATTATTATTTTGGGGTCTCTGTTTCTCAAGTCTTCTATTGTTCAAAATTTTATCCCTCTCTCCTTTTGAATACCAGAGCTAATGACTGAAGTGCTCATGACAGAATTTTCCTTTTATGTAGCCTTCTCAAACCCCACCGTTCACAACCACTTGAAACACACATAATTATAAAAGTTGAGAGCCCAATTATTATCTTCTCTCCACCCCCTATCCTCACAGGTGCCTGGCTACTTCAAGAGCGAGAACTAATCACAGGGAAGATTCATTCTCAGTTCAGCTGCCTCATTTGATCAACTTAAGACTGAGTCCGACAAAAGTGGTGTATCTAATGAAACTAATTTTCATTTTCTCTCCTTAGTTTATTAAAAAAACTAAGGATGTGAAAGGACAAAAGAAATAGTGAAGAATGTTAGTTAAAATATAATTTTCTCTGACCTTTATTTTCTTCTTTTACCTAGTTATTTTGCTTCCCCTCCCCCCCTTCTCATTCTCTGGAGCTTGTCTTCTCTTGCTTTTCTCCTTTATGAGGAGGGAATTAAAAAATTAAAAACCCCATGACCTGAGTGCTGAGATGACCTGATAGGGCTCCGGGTTTTCAGCTTTACCGGGGATCAGAATGCTCTGCTTTGGCAAGGAGGCTGACATTGGCACTGTCCTCCCAGAAATCCAGGGGAGCCTTTGCATAAGGACAAACGGAGGGAAGCAAAGTTAGAATATGTGTGCGTGTATAAAATTGTGTAATTGGATATTTTTGCTTCACATATAATAATTATACATTCCTGCCAATTTTTCCTCTTAAAGGCTGCTATTATGTTATTCAAAATGCACTGCCTAGTAAAGCTGCAATTCACCTTTCTAATTCACCTGTTTTGTTTACTGTAACACAAAAGAGAAGAAATTGAGTAAGCCTTTCTCCTTTAACACCAGAATCAAAATAAAGGGAATTTGGAAAGAAAACAAGGACCCTGTGCCAAATAGCTTTTAATTGCAAGTAACGGAAAATTTGAGTCCAGCTGACTTTTAAAGAAGCAGGAGCCAGGGTGAAGATGCGGGTGTCTTACAAAACTAGGGAGTCCTGAAATAGGTGAAGAGTAATCCCATGGATCAACAATGACCCCCAAAGAACACATTTTTTCCCTTCTCTCCTATCTTCTGTAATCATAAATCGTCTGCCCACAGCTAGTGGGAACTATTTGTTCTTTATTCACGTCCAGCAGGAAAATACAGCATCTAGCAGAAGTTCTCTTGGGGGGATCAAGCCAACTCGTTAACATAAAACCTTAGCAAATGTATCCAAATGCCTGATTGGTCCAACCGGTCACATCCTCTGAACCAATCACCATGGCCAGGATGATGAAACCTGAGTGCTGATTGGCTGAGCCAATCAGGACCCGCACACGGAGGTGAAGGTGGGCTCAATGCAGTGCTAGGAGGTTGAGATACCCGTGCCTGAATGTTGAAAAAGCCAAGCAGAAGGGTGAACGGACTCTGGGAGGTTCAAAATGGAACATACTCCTCTCAGAGCTGACAATCAGATGACTCGGGCAATTCTCAAAATGTCACTCATGAAGCGATGAATAATGATGCAGTAAGCATTAATTCAACAATACTAAAAAAATCTAGTAAAATGAGTTTTACATATGTAAGATGAATTTTTGCAGAAGGTGAGTTTTACATGTGCACAGTGAATGTATGATCTATATATTTTTGTATTCTGTGTATTATGGTGTTTTTTGAGATCTTAAAAAGACTTTCTGACTAGGGAGAGACTGGCCCTCCCTGGAACAGCCACTTCTCAGAAAAAGCAAAGCATGCCCTCCATTAGCTGACTGATAATTCTACAGCCACACCTCATCTGTTTGGCCCACACATCCTAGGAGGGGATAGTCCTCTGCCTTAATTATCCCAGGGCCAGGTACTGGCACCTAGGGACCACTCCTATAGTTTAGAGCTTGCTGAAATTATTCAAACTAGACAGTCTTCATCTGTTTCTCTGCCCTACTTTGCCTTTCCCTCAAAAAACCCAATAAAGGCTCTAGCTTCAGCTTTTGCTTTGCTTCTATCACCTGACCAAAACCTGGTGCTTCCCCTTTGAGCCTGCTGGGTCTGGAGGCACCCTTCTCCAGAACTGTGACTATAAATAACGTTGTTTTCCTTAGCCTCTCCTGTGTCTCCTCTCCTGGTTGCATTTGACTGACTATCTCATACGAAAACACAGAATAGTGAATTAAAAGGTTGGTTTTATATCTCAAAATGAATAGACATTCAGGTACATGAGAACTACATCTTACTCACTTACCCACAAATTATGTAATGACTAGTTATGCCATCCCTGTAATGAAGATTAGTTGGTGGGTATGAGGTGTCCAGGAGGGACTGAGGACAGCAAGCCCGGCAGGGCCTATTGCCCACGTTGTAACTCTCGAAGTATTCTAATATAGACCTACGACAGAGCTGATTTTAACACAACACAGGGTCCCCTTTCGACATCAGAGAGAAGGTTCTAGATATTGGAGATGTCAAAAGATTTACAGCTTAAACAATAATTTCTTCATTGTAGTAAGTAGAATGTGTGAATCTTACTCTACAAATCTGAAGATGGAAGAACAATCACATTCCTCTATTTCCCATGAAGTAAACTAAATCCTCTTTCTTTTGTGATAGCAGAGAATGTCCTCTTAGATATTAGAAGATTTTTCATTCTCATTTACTTCTCCTCCTGACCTTTCTTCTACCTTTACCTCTATCTCCTTTCCACAACCATAGTTCCTTCAAGTTGTTCAGTCTTCCAGAATTCATATCCCAGTAAATTCTTTTTTAAAGATTGTATTCATTTATTTGAGAGAGAAAGAGAGTGGATTAGAGAGAGAATGCACATGAACCGGGCAAGGGCAGAGAAGCAGGCTCCCCACTGAGCAGGGAGCCTGACTCGGGGCTCCATCCCAGGACCCTGGGACCACGACCTGAGCCGAAGGCAGATGCTTAACAACTGAGCCAACCAGGCGCCCCCAGTAAATTTTTATTATACTTTGAAATAAAAACTTTCAATGCAGTAATAGAGTATAAGGACCTAACTACCTCATTCAATACGAAAAGGAAAAATGCAATGAGAATAAAACAAATTAATAATTCAAATCATATCGCCACATATTACCTGGGGATATACTCTAAGAACAGTTACAAGTTTCAAGTTTCTTGTAATTTTATATTGTCCCTCTTTTTCTCCCCCATCCCCCCTTCCCATTAACCGCCTCCCCCCGCCCCCCAAGCACTAGCCTAGGTTGTCAAGGGAAAGTGTGCAAAATTCTTCCTTGGAGATTTTAATGATAAGCCTGACAACTTCCTGTCCTGGATAGTTTAAGAAGTGCCTTTCAGTTCCTCAAATTCTTCTGTTTCTGTCAGCTGTAGACCTTTATATACGCCCACCACACTCTTCGAGGAGTGCTTCCCCAGCTCCCTGTCCTGTCTTCATCTCATCAATGATCCCAGCACACTCTGTGCTTTTCCTTTTGCGTACATAGAGTTTGCAAATAGAATTTGTATAGTATGTCATTAATCGGTCCAGCCTCCCTGCTAGACAGATTCCTGTGGCCCACGACTATATTCTATCTCAAATTCCAGCACTGTGCCTGTTAGAAAATAAGTGTTACATAAATGTTTATCAAACAAATGAATGTCTCACCCAGTAGAAAGAGAATGGTTTATAAAGAAAGAAGGGAAAAATTTTTTTGGAGTGCCTAGCGCTATGCCATGTGTTTTATTCTCACGGTGAACTGAAAGGGGTAGATGACACCACCTCCATTTTGCAGGTGAGAAACCTGAACCGTCAGAGATTGCTTAACTTGCTTGAGCTCACAGTCAGTGGGTCCTGAGGATATCTGGCTTCAGCTCTTAGTATGTTCTTCTCTGGTTCCCGTGATTTGTGTGTTCTATCCACAACCTCTGGGGCAGTCAAAGTGAAGAACGGGGGATGTTATTTTTCCGTCTTAGAAGGAATAGACCGAAAAGAAATCATTCGAATAAAAAAAAAAATAGAGGAAGAGACACTTAAACGAGCACTGAAGATCTAGAGAGGTGTCTCTTTTCCCGCAGACCCGCTGTGTTGCTCCTGCTTTCTCCGTGGACCAGAAACCAGTGGTGAATCTAAATCTCTGCAAAGGACAAGCGTGTACGTAGCAGGGAGTTCAAGGTTCTTGGATGGCCGGTGCGCTTATTTCTGCAGTAGGAGGACCATTCCCTATGTGGACACTCCGAACTCAACCAGAGGTTTACTTTCAGTCCATGAAAGTCATTTTATTGGGTGGCTTTTCTCCACGCGTGCCCTATAGAAAGTAGAGTACTGAGCGAGGTTCACGGCCGCCGCTGGGCTTGCCAGCGTGAGGAGGGCGATTTCCAGCTCGTGGGCTCGTGGGCTCATGGGCTCATGGGCATTCACCGACCCCCGCAGCGCCGCTTCAGTGCTTGTGCGAAGTTCTCTGGCCCTGAGGTTGGCTTCAGCCTTTCCAGCAAACAAAAGGACCATTTTTAGCGGGTGCCCTTGTCAGCTGTTTCTCTAAGAATAGGGCCTTTGATAACATCCAGAAAAAAAGTAATTGTGCCACCGCCCCTGCTTCATTTACATAACTGAGATTGATGAGAAGGGAAGGAAAGTGTTTACAGTGCAGGAAGATAGGAATTTCAGGATTAAGTAGGAAGCAAACCGAAATGAGCTGTCTGGGGTAATTATGAAACACATACTTCATATGTTTTCATTAGATATTGCTATTATACTACACAAGGCAAAGGAGTTTGATTAAACTACAGTTCAGTATATAAATGTATGCATAAATTACAGGGAAAGCAGTTACTTCATTACATTTCAAGAACTCTTCAGGGACATTAAATAAGTAGACATTTAGTCATTAGGTATACTGCATCGGAAACACACCGTGGTCAGGTGAAGAGTGTGGAGGCACAAAACAGGTGATAAGGGTGCCCACAAGTCAGAGCCCCAAAAAACTTGATGATCATGGCTTAAAAAAATAAAAGCCAGGTGGCAATATGATACACAATATGAGAAACCATAAGAACTCTGTAGCTAGCGTTGACATCTATTGAGAAATAATATTCTTAAAATAATCCTTACCTAAATTATATAAAATACTTTACCAATACCCTCCTGTTGCATGTATGCTAGCTGTACTTTCTTAATGGCCCAAGACAAAAAATGGTTCTCCTTGTGCCAGGACATTTTTGAGAAAGCATCAGTGAGCTTTAAGAGTAGCTCTTATTCCTCAGGTAGCCAGAAGTGATGGCCATTGTTTCATGGTCCCTGGATGGTTCTTTGTCCATGAACCACACCCTCATTCTGTCCTTTCTGAGGCTCTGCCTGAGTCTTGTCTTGGAATAGAGTCGAAGGAAAATGGGTTTCTGCTGACCGCCGTCATGAGCTTCTCTCTCCTCCTCACACACTTATCGCTAAACATTTTCCTTAGTCGGCCTCTGTATCAAATTGAACTGATTTATTATATTCACTCAACAAATATTCCTTCTGCAAATATTTGCCTACTAAGTGAAAGACAGAGCGCTTTCCTTTCCTCAGGCTGCTGGAACAAATTATCACAGACTTCCTAGCTGAAGACAAAGTAATTTATTGTCTCAAAGTTCTGGAGGCCAGAAGTCCAAAATCAAGGTGTTGGCAGGTCGGTTCCTTTTGGAAGGTGTGAGGACGAAACATTACAGGTTTCTAAATGTGGCCCCAAATTAAGTGTGTTGTGGCTCGCTCATAGCTGCTGGTGGTTAATGACAGCCCTTGGCTTACAGACCGCTCTGCTTCTGTCTTTACAATGTTTTCTTCTTTATGTCCTTGTTCTTCTCCTTTTTCCATGCCTTAAAAAGATGCTCTCATTGGGTTTAGGGCCCAAAGTCTTGTCTTAATTATTTCTGCAGGGACCCTCCCTCCAAGTAACGTCATATTCTGAGGTTTTGGATGTACATGATTTTTTGGGAAACACCATTAAACCCACTACCCAGATTCATTTGGGGTTGACTTGAGAAATTATCAGAGCTTTAGAGATCACAGTTCAGAGCTTATTAATGTCCCACAGAGGTCTAACGTGTTAGCTATCACATGAAGGAAGTCCTGATTGATGCTCAAGAGGTTTGGCCAAATCCTCAGAGCAAGGTCTTCAGACTGTGTCCAGCGGCTTCTAGGTTTTGGATTGGGCATCTAGGGATAGAGGTAGGACAGTTCGGGAACCTGTATATGAATGATATTTTAGCAAGAGCAGCTGGACTGTTCCCTGTTTTGTATATTGTGGTTTCATGTAAGAATTTATTTGTAAAAGAGGATCCACTTCATCAAGGATTAAAAATCAGTGGCTAAGAATTCCATCGCCCCACGTATTTTTTTTCTTTTTTTTCCCAAAAGTGTGTTTTCAAGTAGGGAAGCACATTACAGGTTTCTAAATGTGGCCCCAAATTAACTCCGTCACCTCCTGAGTAGCTGAGGGATGGCTCACTGGCTGGTAAGTTTCAAGAAAAGAGAAGGCTGTCAGGTATGGTCTAGACCGTAAGGTGCTGCTTGGATGGGGGTTTTTTTCACCACTTTTTTGAAACCAGCAGCTTCAAATAGGTTTGTAGACTATATTCGGAGAACAGAGCAAAGCATTTCATAAAGGTTCCTCCCTCAATGCTTAGGGAGCAAATGTTCCCAGCTTAGAGTCAGGCTCATTCATTGCCCTCAGACTGGCAACTGGCTAGCAAGCATGAATAGTATTGGGTCGAGAGAAGTAGACTCACGTCGAGGTACGGTGGTAATTATTCAGGGAGTTGGGGAAAGCTTCTTTAACTCACATTCAGGCTTCTAAGCCCTTCAGCACCCCCAGAACAGTGAGATTGTTGAAATTACAGAGGCTTTCTGGACTCTCACATCTGTTTATGAATAACCCCAAACCCTAAGCTAAGCAAATCTATTTGACTCAATGTAATTATAAATATGAGCCTTTATTATTCAAATGACTTCTTCATATGCCAGGAAAACCACCTTGCAAAGCTTATTAGGAACCACAGAACAAAAATCTTTGTTCGCAGAAATGGCAGATGTCTTAAAGCAAAACAAAGCAAAATAATAATAAAATACCCAACCTCCCCCAAATGGCAGCTTTTTATGCTAGATGAAGAATAGATATTTGACCTCCAAACCAGTGAGATGTCTGGAAGGGAAATAATGGGTTGTTTGGCCACTTGCTGCTTCATCTTGATTAATAGGCTTCTACTTCTGTTGGTTTGGGATGCTCATTATGAAGCATTTCCTCTGAGATCATATGGAGTCAACTCTGAAGGTCCCTTGCCTCACTCCCTCCACCTCCCCACCCCACCATTACTACCAAATAAAGAGTAATTCTAAATTTTACATTCTCTGACATTACTTTGATCTTAAGGGCATACTGGATTCTCATTCTGTAGTTTCTAATTAGTTTTGTTGCCTCGATTTAAATTTGTTTCTTTGGAGATGGGACTGGAAAAGGAGGGGGGGTAAAGTGTATGTTTTCATCAAAGCATTCTCTGTTTAGAATGATTTCAACCACGGGCACGGGCAGCGTAGTCAAGGGGCTGTGTCTCAGCATGATGGTACAGAGATGTTTCAAAAAGTGGGGTGCTGGTCTTCCGAGAGAGTCCAGCTAACTGGTAAAAGGCACAGGTTCTAGGCAAATTCAGCCATCACTTAGTTGGTGACGTAGGTTCTCCGTTGTGAAAATTATACAGATCTACACCTGAGGTATTTGGACCCGCACCTGGCACTTTGTAAATGTTAGGTATGAAACAAGGCAGGCAAGGGCACTTTCTCACCATCTCCCTCAGCCAATCAATTGGTTAATTTGAGATGCTGGCATGAAATACCTAAGGAAGAGGAAAGGGGCAAAAACCCAGTTAGAGAAAAGAACTTGACATGAGTGGATTAGAAGGAAAGAGCGTAGTTGCTGGAGTACAGGCGGGAGGGCAGAGGGTAGGCGATTAGATCAGGGAGGCAGGTGGGCCCACATCATGAGGGGCCTTGCAGCCCATGTAAGGGAGTTAGATTCTCCCCAAATGTAATGAGCATCCACGGGAAATGACATTATGAGATTTATGCTTTAAAAAGATCCTTTGTTTATTGTGCAGATTATGAGCTCAAGAGAGACAGAAGCAGAAGCAGGAAGCCCAGTTAGGGGGTTAGTGTCGTGGGAAGAACACAGGGTTTACAACTGGAAAATCTATGTTCGACAGCAGTGTGGTCACGGGTAAGCTTTCCGAACGTGCTTTTCTCACTCACAGACACGGGAAACAGTCATAGCTACTTTGCAGGGCTCTTATGTGGATGAAAGGAGGTAACATATTTGGGAATGTTTGGTGAACTACAAACAGTTAACAAAAGCCAGTTCTTAAAAATATTTCTATGACTATTACCTAAAGCTGTATTTTTCAATATGGCTCTCAGATCATCTGCATCCAAATCACCCGAGACCCTGACTAAAAGCACAGGGGTTTTTGTTCAGTCTTCCGAATTTCTGCCCACTTTTTCTGCTCCCTGGTGCTATTGTGACTAAGACGTTACTGTGGAGCAATGAATAGTCTGCAGGCTGAGGCAGGACAGCCCGTTTTCAAATGCTGGTTCTGCCTGGGCAGTTTTCTTTACCTCTCTGTGCCTCAGTTGCATCATCTGTAAAATGGGAATGTTTAATCAGAGCACTTTTTTATTGGATTTTGAAAGGGCAAGTGAATTTGTGCTTATAAAGGGCTTAGAATAGAGATCACTTAGTGGTTAAATGATCTAAGTGATCACTTAGATCACTTTAGTGGTAACCACTAAGTGAACGTTAGCCATTGTTATTGTCCAGGAAGGGACTGATGGGGAGTAGATGTTAGTGTTGGACACAACCATTCAAGACTGAACTTTTGACGTGCAAAGACACAGTTTTTGTTTGTGGGGGGCTCACAGTCATACAAGCATATCGATATATGGTGATGTCATAATTGGCACAATAAACGTTCAAAGAAAAAACTGTAGATGATAGAAAATTCACGCTGGTGACTTTGTTGTTGTTTTTTTTTTTAAGATTTTATTTATTTATTTGTCAGAGAGAGAGAGAGCACAAGCAGGCAGAGTGGCAGGCAGAGACAGAGGGAGAAGCAGGCTCCCTGCCGAGCAAAGAGCCCAATGTGGGACTCGATCCCAGGATCCTGGGACCACGACCTGGGCTGAAGGCAGCAGCTTAACCAACTGAGCCACCCAGGCGTCCTGCGACTTTGGATTTTAAGGTGCATTCCACGCTGATCTCTTTTTCTTTTCTTTATTAGGCCTACTTTAGTATTTTTCTATCTTTAGAACTGTTAAACCTGGCTAGCTTAAATGCCAGTTAAAATACTATTTAAATATTTGGTTCTGAGAAATGAGCCTTGCAGAAGAAAAAGAATTGCAAAAGCTTTATTCCCTTTACTTTTTGCATAGGCTCCTCCTGGTTTGTGTTCCAGTAAACATTTATATTTATAGCTGACTGAATAAGCTTGCCTCAGCTTTTAAGAATTCAGTGCAGCCTGGCTTTGCACGTGGAAACACTGGGAGAGCTAAGAGCATGAGTATCAAGACGAGCATGAAATGAAGTCTTGGATAAAAGATCTTTGAGTTTTTACTTTGGGTGTGGACTTTTTAATTGGGTGTTGGCTTTTTGATGTATTCCATGAAATAATTTATTAAATACTCATATAAAACCTTATATGATTTCCAGGGGGCATGGTGTACACAAAAATACAATATATGTACCAAGTTGGCTATGGTGGGGCAAAGCCCATGAATACTGTAGACATGTAGGAAAAGAAAAGAGTCAGGAGCAGCTTCATGAAGGATGTGAGCTGGGCCTGGGAGGAAGTTTAAGAAAAGAACATATTTGATAAAGAAATACTCTAGTACTTGGCAAGTTTAGGGTACCTAACCAAAGAAAACTATTTTCCTTTATAAAATCCATTATGTAATGAGAGAACATTTTTGAAATTATATTTCTGGAACTGATTCTTTCATCTGGGACAAACCATATTATATGCTTATTATTACGTACTTTTTAAGTTTTACAGGGACGACACACATTGGCATCAGGAGTGTGGGCTCCTGCATATTGCTTGGGGATGAAATATGGGCTCTACTGTGTTAGTGTCACCTAGGTAGGTTAACTTTCTTCATTTTCATTTTTTTAACTTTCAAAATGAGAATAATAATAGCACTTACTTTATGGATTTTTTTTTTTTTACGGGTGAGTGTATTGATGGCATATTTAGACATTGGATTGGTAGAAGTTGTGTTCAAATCAATACAAATGTTTTTTTTGTATTTAAGAGCTCCACTCGTAGATTACATTTTTAAAAAATACCACCAACGTAAAATTGAATGTCAGGTAAGTAAATGCCTTCACAGATTTACCGCCAAGCCAGAAATAATATGAGAAGGGCGTCCCATTCTATAATGCCATCTTTTCCTTCCGAATGTAGTTCATGGCTAGCTAGATCATGTCCACCTCTTCACTGCCAATTAATCCTTGCTTAGTCTTGTTTCCATCCACATTTACTATGAAAGGCTCTTGGAGGTCAACAGTGCCCTTTGAAAAACCAAGTCCTTTTTGACCTTGTATCACACTTGACGTAATTGTTCATCTCTTCCCTGAAATGGTCTCTGATGTAGGCTTCCTAGATGTGGCACAATTGGCCTATGGACTTTTTCCGTCTTTTTTTTTTTTTTTTCCATTTCTGCAGTCTGTCTCACTGTAATTTAATCAATAACTTTAATGCTCACTTTTTAAAAACTGAACTAGATCAGTTTTTATTTAATTTAATAATTAATAATCAGGAAAAAACAATGCTAATACTATAGCAGAAAAACCAGTATCAATTGCCAGAAACAGAAGATGAATATTAAGATAAATAGGATTTGAACAAAGCAGATTCTTAAATTCTAGACACATTTCTGCTAAAAACTTTGATCCTGAAATCCTTCCTCTTTTTATTACAGAAGGATGCCAATGATTCTCGAAAAGGTGTTTCAACTCTTAGTGCTTAAAGGAAACCTTCTCCTTAATGTGATCCGAAGGATGGAAATAGTGTTCTCTCCATATGGCTAAATGTTACACAAAATCACATCTGTGTACTCTTTAAAATAATATGTTAACCACTAATCATCATGGCCTCACACTTCAGAAAACACAAGCATATAGAATGAAACACAAATTCCTCAGCCTGGTATGGAGGCCATAAGTAGCTCTCAATTCTTTCCTTGAGCATTGCTATTATCCTTCTGCATACACCCTGTCCTGGGGTGAAATTGAACCACTCCCCCTTCCTACACATATCTGGAACTTTCCATATCTTGCTCATACTTACATACTCAGCTTAAAATGTTACCTCAAATGTTCCATTCTCTCCCTATTCTCTTGAAGCCTTTCTTGATTTCTTAATTTGATGTATTTATTTTTTCAAAGATTCAAGAACTTATGCTTCCCTTGGGTTATCTCATTATTAAGCTTATCATTCAATATTGTAATTATCGTCTGCATTTTTCTCTGGCAAGGGAGGCTGCATTCCTTAAGGACTTCCTTATATTTATTCATCACCAGCAACTAGTAGCTGGACTAGTACACAACAGACACTTAGAAAATATCCGTAGAATTGCATAATTGGCTTGGATTTGGGCGAGTCTGGCATATAGTAATCAACTGTGTGTGGTATGATAGAAAGAAAAAGTTACCCGGGAATCAGGATATCTGAATATTCACTGTGAAACTGAGTGTCAATAGACAGTTTCTCTGACCATTCATGATAGTATCACATCTATCTCTGTTTAGATAGAAGAAGAAAAGTTTAGGCATTGGGTACTTGAAAGGACTGGAAAGAATGCCACTGAGGGAGGAATGAAGACTGTGTGGAGTTCCAAAGGTAAATCCTGCCCTAGGAGGCTGTTGGTCATGATTTGCCTTAAATACCCAAGGCTCTTTGTGACCAATACCTCTTTTATAAGAACAAGTGTATTATATACTCTCCCTTAAGAGACAAAACACTTGTACTCAGGACTCAATATAACTGCATTTCTCATTTTTAAACTTCCAGTTCCTCATCTATACCAAATGGGATGTTGTGTGAAAAATTTAATCAGTGTTGAGTAGTACATAGCAAGTGCTCAATAAAATATTAGTTTATGTGACTACACCAAAATAAAAAAAATTTTCACAGCAAAGGAAACCATTAGCAAAGCAAAAAGTTACCCTAGTGACAAGGAGATCATTTGTAAATGATGTAACCATTAAAGGGTTAATATCCAAAATATATAAAGAACTTACACAATATAAAACCAAAAACCAAATAATTCAATTAAAAATGGGCTGCAGATCTAAATAGACATTTCCCTGAAGAAGACATATAGATAGCCAACAGACACATAGAAAGATGCTCAACATCAAGAGTCATCAGGGAAATACAGACCAAACCACAACAAGGTATCACCCCACATCTGCCAAAATGACTAGAACCAAAAATACAAGAAATAAAAAGTGTCAATGAGGGCATGGAGAAAAAGAAACCCTCATGCACTGTTGGTGGGAATGCACATTGGTACAGCCACTGTGGAAAACAGTATAGAGTTTCCTCAAAGAATTGAAAATAAAAATACCATATGATCCAGTAGTTCTACTACAGGGTATTTACCCAAAGGAAATGAAAACACTAATTTTGAGAAGATACGTGCTTCCCTATGTTTGCTGCAGCATTATTTACAATAGTCAAGATAGGGAAGCAACACAAGTAGCCATCAATAGACGCATGGATAAAGCTATAGTATGTATACTATGGAATATTATTCAGCCATAAAAAAATGAGATCTTGCCATTTGTGACAATATGCATTGACCAAGAGGGTATTATGCTAAGTGAAATAAGTCAGACAAAGACAAGTAACCTTTCACTTGTTTTCATTGTTCATGAAATCATTTGATTGATTTCATTCAAATGATGCCTCAGTTGCATCATCTGTAAAATGGGAATGTAATGGGAAATGAAACAATGAAACAATGATCATTGAAATCATTGTTCCATTAATGATTTCACTTATAGATAAATCTAAAAAAACCCCAAACAAATGAAAGAACAAATGAAGAGGAAACAGACCCATAAAGACAGAGAACAAAATAATGGGTGCTGGGGGCAGGTGGAGAGCATGGGCAAATGAGTGAAGAGTGGGTGACGCTCACTTCCAGTTATGAAATGAAGACATGGGCATAAAAAGGACAGCAGAGGGAATATAATCAATGGTATTGTAATAGCATTGCATGGGGCAGAGGGCAGCTATACTTGTGAACATAGGATGACGTATAAACTTGTCAAATCACAATGTTGTGCACCTAAAACCAATGTACCATTGTGTGTCAACTATACTTCAGTAATAAAAAAAGAATAAAATGGTTCGAAAAATGAGTCTATTAACTCGTGAATATTAAACTGCATTTGAAAAACATACGAACAATTCAGATCAAGCCTGAGACGCATAACTCGAATTTTGCATACTTTCTTATAAAGAATGAAATTAATCTGGTTGGTAGAATTTGCTTTCGTCCCTGTTGGTGTAAATCTCTGCCTTGCCCGCTCCTCATCTACTAAACCGCATCTCTTTTCATGGTTTCTGATATCGGTGAACAGATGACCCCCAAGCACTTCTCACCTGCAATCAAAACATTACTTTCCTTCATAGATTTCCATGGAAACAAAGCCACAGGGAAAGGGGAAGGGGCGGCCGGGGAGGGAAAGGGAGCAGGGAGGATGGGAGGGATACAGGCTGGCACTGGTATTTCCTCTGGACCTTAGGCATCTTGCTTGCACCTCGATCGCTCTACTTCCTTGATCATTTTAACCTCACCCTTGACTCTATTTGCGCTTCTCTTCTAAACAAAACTAAGTATTAGAGATTTCCTTGGCCACCCAGCCTCCCGTACATATCAGGTGAATGAAAAGATACAGGACTCCTTATTATCTGTATTTGATTTCGCCACTATTCTCCCCTTAGAATTTTGCTTCTGTTGCTGGTCTCCTTTGTCTCCCCTTCCTGCTCCACCCACACCTCACTTTGCCCAGAACCATTCAGATTTCTTATCAGTTCCTTGCCTATTTGTTTGACTTGATCTTCAGTTTGTGGTCTATGCCGAAATCCAGGAGTCTTCTTCCTTTATCCCATCTGATTTCATTCCGTGATACCTTGCCCCCATTGGTGATTTCTCTGCTATCTCCTGTCTCATTTCCTTCAACGGCTTCAATAAATTATAGGGCTTCTTCTTCCATTTGCCTGAATCACTCTTGGGCAGTCATTATGCTTAAATATTTAGCCTCCATTGATTTTCACTTGCGCATCACTGTTTAGTTAAAACTGTGATGTCAAATATCCTTTATTGCTTTTTTATTCCTCTTTTTTCCTTGTCATGCTTCTTTGCTCCTGCATAGAATCTCCCCAGAAATTACCTTCGAGTGACTCTCTAAGATCTGCCTCTATTATATTTTTTTCCCTGCTTAGGCTGTAGGCTTTCCATTTCAGTGCTTAATATTTTTTCTTCTTCCTCTGCTATGTTAACTATCACTTCTCTCATTTCCCCCACCTCCTTTCACTCAGTAATGAGCATAATTGCTGATTCTTAATACAATCTTCGGATTTAAGGAAGCTGCTGAAATGGAGGACAGGGAGGTTTTCAAGAATCAGCTACTCTAAAATTTCTGCTGTGCAGCAGTAGCACTTAACAGAAAGCAGAAAACGTTAGTTAGGTAATATATGAAGGACCGATATGGTAAGAAAGCAAAATGTTAGTCTTATAAGCAGAAAGCCGGCCATGAGATTATTAAGGAAGAAAGGTGAATGCCGGGGTGTCTGAATTTGGGACGTGGTGCAGTAAAGAGCTTTACTACTCAAAGTGTGGCTTGTGGAACAGCAGCTTGACATCAACTAGAGGCTTGTTAGAAATGCAGGATCTTTGGTTCCATCTCAGATCTACACAATCAAATCTGCATTTTTAACAGAGATTTGAACATTACAGTTTGAAAGCACTGGCCCAGAGTAAACCATCCTTAAAATTCCAATCGAGTTCCGTTTAGCAATCCCTAGGCCAATTTGGAGTTAGTGACTTGACCTCTTTGAATTTCTGTTTCCTCACTCGTGAGCTGTGAGTAATAATACCTAACCTTTAAAGTTGTTGTAGGGGATAGAAATAATGTACAATTCTTGTAGCAGTCAATAAATCGTAACGGCTCTCCTTGTGGATTCCCCAGAAGACAGAACAGGGAGGGGATTTTAGTTTAGGGGATTTTAGGCTATGTAGTCTGACTGCATTTTAAGTTTAGAGTGATGAAAAGGAGAAAATACCTACTTCCAAAAACATTCTTATTTTTCTCTCTGCCATCTGAAACAAAACCCCACATTTCTCAAGCCATCGAGATTGAAGTTTAATTATTTTGTGAATTATAAAGGCATCAACGCATAAGCAAATGTTTAAAATGGTGTATACGAACCAGAAAAATGGATTAAATGTTCACTCTTTTTTTGTTTTCTTAAAGGTTTTATTTATTTATTTGACACAGAGAGAGGGATCACAAGTAGGCAGAGAGGCAAGCAGAGGGAGAGGGGGAAGCAGGCTCCCTGCTGAGCAGAAAGCCTGATGCAGGGCTCCATTCCAGGACCCTGAGATCATGACCTGAGCCGAAGGCAGAGGCTTTAACCCACTGAGCCACCCAGGTGCCCCTCATTCATTCACTCTTGATACCATGTCGGGAACTTCTCCTTTGTAACAAGAGTAATGATGAGACTTGGCTTGGAGTCTCAGTTCACTGACTTATTCTGTATGCTTGGCCAAGTCACAGACCTTTTGGGGGCCTCCATTTTTCTCATCTGTAATATGTAGGAAATAATAATTCAGAAGGGTGCTTTGAGAATCAAATACAAATAATGTGATAGATTTATTATGGGTGCAATGTCCCATTCATCCACCAATTCATTCAACCAAGGTACTAGCTGCCCCTTATGTTCTGGGCACTGGAAAGGCACCGGACATCTGAACGTGAAGCAGACATGGTCCTTCTCTTGACGAGCTCACTCTCTTCAAAAGAAGATACGCAAAACCTAGCTCTGACCAAGGAGCAGTGAACATGGAATAAATATCAGGCACCATGCTGGACACACAATGGTATTTACTTGTTCCTCAGGACAACGGAGGCTTCGAGAGGCTAAGTAACCTCTCAAGGGCACGCAATTAGGCAGCAGCAGACGTGCAATAGGATAAAGCCTCCTCGTATAAGCTGTAGAGCAAGCACTCTGCAAAAGGTAGCTGCTATGATCCTGGCACAGGGCAGAATTCAGAACGAGATGGCTTTATTGGAAACTCCCCTCCCCTGGGATTCCCTGTTCTGCGTCTTTTCCTGAATAAAGAACTCCTTCCACTGTGTGCTGTTTCCCTTGTACAGATGCATCCCAGCTGGAGCTGGGACTGAGATGTCACCTGCAGAATACCGAGTCTCACTCGCCTTCCCACCCCATTAAAAAAAAAAAAAAACCTGCGGTTCCATTTCATGCACCTTTTAACTCTCCAGCAGCCACTTGGTTTCTGCTGTTTCTGCTTTGTGGATACACTTATTTTATGTGTTATTTCCCCTTAAATTTTAAGGACATGTATCTTCATGAAAAGAACAAAGGAAGAAAAACAACTTGTAAATTATCACAAGAAAAACCCCCGCTAAAAACAATAAGTTTGCTGACAGATGGCAGAATCAGTAGAAAAGCGAGTACCATATTTACTAAGTCTAACCCATTTAGTAAGCCAAAAAAGTGTTATCTAATTCTATCCCCCGTGTATGTGTGTGTTTTGGAATAAACAGATGCCTAATGAGGAATGTGTCTAGTGTAGTTTTGAAGGAACCTGGATAAACCCAGGTTCTGATTTAGGGTTTCATTTTGACAAATACATAAGTGTACAAAGTCAAATCTATTGTAAATAAAGTTGTCAGAGCAAAAACAGCATTAAAATGCTGTCAAAGCAACATTATTTTTTAAAAACAACACACCCCAGAATTTACCGTACCACATAAATTTGCTTTTAGAAATCTCTCTATTATTTATACAGTTTTATAACAACTCCAAAGTACTTAAAAGGAGGACACAGACCCTGATGCATGCTAGGCCAGTGTAACAAATTTGAATATTATCAAGCTTTTAATAAAACTATATTAAACAAAATGGAAATAACTCATCGAGACATACATTTGTTTATGTTTTGTAGGACATGGCTGAGACACAGCCTTCCCGCCCTCCCTTTCTTCCCTCCAAAGCCCAGTTTTCTAAAAAAAAAACGAAATGCTAAGCCTACTATTGTCTTATGTTGGATTATGAGTTTTGAGACTATGTATTCAGATGATGTTTCAGGATCCAGTCTAAACCACGAAGAATAAGTAAAATCTGGGATACTGTGTACATAAGAAGAACTTAGAATAGAATAGACTCAAATTCTAAGGGAGCACATGCACCCGGATTTCTAGAAAGTGAACTCAAAGGTTATTATTTAATGCCTCTGTGAGTTTCTTCCGGCGAATCATGGAGAGCAGTGATTTGCACAGTCAGTGTGGTGTGGCTATCTACCTCCCTAGGTAGCCAACAACATGGAGAAAAAGCTAAAGGATTTCTTTTCTTTTTGGCCTTCTCTCTTTCAATAAAAAGCATGGAAACATTAAACGATTAATCAAGTAATATCACACAAAGTAAACTTTAAAACAAGGAGTATTGTTAGAGATAAAGAAAAACAGGTCACAATGATAACAAGGTCTACTCACCGAGAACATATAGTCCCTAAATGTGTATATATCTCAGAACTTCAAGGTACATGAAGCCCAAATGACCGAAATAAAAAGCCAAATAGAAAAGGCACCCAATCATAATTGATTATGTTGATGATCCCTTCTCGGTAATTGATAGAATGAGTAAACGGCAAAGCAGAAAAGATAGATACGAACAACTGTCAACAGGACCTCCTAAATGATTAGTAGAACCCTACATCCCATGATTGCGAAATATACATGGGTTTCAAGTGCCTATGGAACATGCGCTCTTACTGGGCTTTAACTTTTATCTTTGTAAGTAGTGAGCACAGACATACTTTTAAGTTTATTGGGTATTCGGCTATTGGTATAGATGCCATTGGTGCCCTGGACAGACCTTCTTCACTAGGACAGCGCAACTCTGCTTCAGCTGCTAAGAGTAGCTTAAAGTTGCCTCTTAGAGGATTGCCATTGGCTGATGGGAGACACCTCACCCTGTAGAAGCCACCTTGCTTGGAATTTCTAGAAAGATATGCTACCCTACCAGAGACAGCCCATAGCTAGTGACCAGCTGATGTGGGGGTATAATAGGTCAGCTACTTTGTATCTGGGTACAATTCAAATTCCAGAACTTTTTTTTTTAAGAGTTATTTATTTATTTATTTGACGAGAGAGACAGAGAGAGAGAGAGAGAGAGAGAGATCACAAGTAGGCAGAGAAGCAGGCAGAGGGGGGGGGGGGGAAGCAGGCTCCCCACTGAGCAGGGAACCCGATGTGGGGCTCGATTCCAGGACCCTGAGATCATGACCTGAGCCGAAGGCAGAGGCTTTAACCCACTGAGCCACCCAAGCCTCTCCAGAACTCTTTATAAAATCAGGCTGAGGCTAGACTTAAAAAAAAATGCACAATGCTTGGCTTTTCCTCTTTCCCATGCCTGCCAGGGATGGGAGCTGTGTGTGTGGAGGACGGCAGTAAGGCAGCGGGCATTGCCAACACTTCCATTTCAGTTCACCCAAGAGAAGCAGGGAAACAGACTCAAGTCTGTTCACTTTGGTCTTTGTTTCTTTAAGACGGAGATTGCCATTAGTAAAAGGAGAGAATCTGTTGGCTGCTTTATATCAAAATGATGTCACACTGTATTATAAAAACAGAGTAACTTTGACTTCCTTGATTTGAGTCCTAAAACCTTTTTAAATCCAACATTACCAATAGGGTTGAGTTACCTTCTCAAAGTAGGAAGAGCTAATCCTGTAAATCCTGTCAGTAACACACATTTTCCAGGTGGTATAGCGTTTTTCCCTTTCCTTCTAAAATACAAAAAAGTTCTAGTTCATGGAAAGGTCCCAGAGAAAATTCTTGACTCTCTTCTGGGTGGGTTGAACCAAGATTCAAGAACAGAGTTCCCTCTTTTTTTCTTTCCAGTAATTTGCTGAGCTGTGCTATGCTGGGCTGCTTGGCAAGCTACTTAACCTTTCTGAACCTGAATTTAGAAAACTCCAAAATATTTGACACATTTCTCCAGAGGCGCCAGTGGAAGTAGTGAATGATTCAGCAAATGTGTTTTATGATTCCTGGAAAAGTAAGCTCATGTTTTTTTATAAGTACTGAGTAATGTCAAATAAGTCTTATCACACAGTTTGCCCATCTAGCCTAATGTACTATTTTAAACGGACACTCTAGGTGTTCTTTATTTATGTGCTTATTTTATTTATGTCTTCCCTTTTTCTTGGAAGTCAACCTATATAGCCTTCCTTTAGAAGCAAAGTCTGGAAAAGCTAATCATTGAGTATACCATACCAGCTAGTTCTTTCTCACTTTTATTCTTCTGACTGAAAAACTAAAATATATTTGATTTAAAAAAAAAAAACTTCAAATATACAAATATATGACTTAGATCAGAGGACAGATTTGGCTTAACTGGAGTTGCCAACCTGTGATTTAGCTCATGGAAGAATCCCGTATTCACCCCACCCCATATACAAACTCTCTCTCATCCATTATTTGTGATTTGGTTTATATGCTTGAGGAGTTTTTTTTTTCTTCTTTTTCCTATATTATTAATCAGCAGAATAACCTCCCAGAGAAATGAGCTATATAGAACACTCAGCTGTAGGAGAATAATAATAGTATGAGAGGCAATTTCCTCCATCTGACTCCTCTAACCCACTGTTGTCTCCACCTTAACACAATAGAGCCTTCGGAGCTTTGCTTTCAAATTTAAAGTTTTATCTTTTGTTTCTATCCTACGTTTACCTTCTCTTTAACCCTGTTTTTGGAAGCTTTTATTTTCAAAAATTTCACACTCACAGGAAAATACAATGCATACCCCGTATAATAGTCACCTGAATTCACCAACTGTTAATGTTTTGCCACCTTTGCTTTATCTCTTTCAAACACAATTACTTTGCTGAAATATTTGAAAGGAACTTGCAGACAGGCGGATACCGTGGCTCTTGACTTCTTTATACCTCAGCACAAATCCTCTTAGAACAAGGACATTCTTTGACATAAACACAAAACCACAGTCACGCTTCCAAATTAACAGTGATAGAATAATATCATTTCGTATACAACCGTCCCCGGACATCTTTCAGCTGACCCTCTTCTACTTCCCAGCCTGAAATCAGAATCCAGTTTTAAGGATCACACTTGGCATTTGCTTGTCATGTGTCTTTAGTCTTCTTTAATATAATAAGGCTCCTTTGCCTTTTGTTTTTTATGACACTCTTTTTGAAGATTTTAAAAATTCCTTCCATGTTTATTAGCTGTTATTCTTATTTACCTTCTCTCTCACCCCTTTTCTTTAAATATTATTATGGTCTTATGGATTTTTTTTTATTCAACGTATTATAATCTTTCACACCATTATTCATTTTTGATGCTCAAATTGTAAGTAGTTTGACCAGTCAAGCCCATCAAGCTGACTTTTGTCTTTTAGACATACCTCCCTCATCCTTCGAGTACTTCAGGGCAGAATTTTCCAGGCTTACCTTGTATTTTCTCTGACTATATTTAGAATCAACCATGTCTCCAAGGAGTTTTGTTTTCTTTTAGAGAGAAAGTATGTAGAAACCAAAATTTTGGTACTAGGTGTCCTTATTGCTACTGGGATGTCATTTCTTCTAGTTTGTTTTGATGGACAGCTGGCATATATATCTTTAAAAACATCATGAGGTTCATATAGGTGCCCTCAATTTAAATATATCACCACAGAGTTCTTCATCTTCTCCCCACTCCATATTTATATTGTTTCTCCCCCATAGTGAGAACCCTGATTCCAAACTATATCATCCTATTTACCCATCATGTTCTACAGTATTAAAAAAAAATGAAGGTTATAAAAAAAAATGAAGGTTATTACTTAAACAATTCTATTAGCAGGAAACCCACTATGTAAGGTTTAAACTTCTTTGAGTTCTTTATTTTTTGGACTATACTAAGATTTTACAGTAAAGGTGCTAATTTAAAAATAACTTATTTTTTCCTGTGTGGTTGTGCTACCAATTTGATTAAAATTTTGGTTTGTTTCTGTTTGTATTTAATTTTAGGGTTAGATTTTAACATTTTTTTTATTTAATCATTTTAAGTAAAAATATATGGCTCAAACTGGGTGTGGTGCATGAACAATGAATCTTCTAACACTGAAAAAATAAAATAAAAAAAGAAAAAAGAAAAAAATTTAAAAAGAAAACATGTCTCAAATGTGAAAAGTATATTTGAAAATATAATTAGAGACATCTCATTCCTGTTTCATACCATCTACCACCTTCTTAACTACCTCTAGAGTAATAATTATCATTGTTGTATAGATTAGTTTTAGTTTTTTTGTAAAAATGAGCAACGTCTACCCATTCTCAATATATATTCCTATTTCTTCATCTTTCTATGTATAGAAAGATGCATCTTTCTTCCTTCACTTGATAGTGTATCCTTGAAATCACTTCCTATCACTTCACAGGATCAAGTTATAATTTTATACAGCTTATTCCCTTATGTTTTCCCGCAGTTTATTTAATCTGTCTTCCATTAGACATTTAGGGTATTTGCAATATTTTGCTGTTACACATATTTCTGCAATGATTAATCATGTGCGTGTGTATGTGTTGCCTTATATCTAAGAGGGACATTCTTATCTTGAAGACCTAGATTTCATTGTTCCTAGGAGATGATAAAGTTCTCTTTTGGGGATGAAGGGAGAGGAAAGGCTCAGTGGGCCTGAGTAAGAAGTGAATGATAAGGCCCTAAAGAGAAAGGTTGAATCCCATGAAACTGAAGAAGGGAAAAGGTGTTAGATTAAGTAGTTGGCACAGTCCTGTAGCCAATTCCACACAGTTCTTCAGAGATGGCAAAAACCATATAGGATAGACTTGTGGAAGGAATGGAAAGGAGCTAGAAGGCCCAGGTGTTGACAGCCTAACATATTTCCAATGGCCAAGCAGACTTGGAAGGAGTAGATTCTATGAGCTACAAAGCTACCCACTCTCCAAAACACCATCCAAGTTTGGGCAAGTTTCATCTCCTTGGTGGTCATGATGGAAGCAAGGACAGAGGCTATTTTATTCCCAAAGCTTCATGACTTGTAAGCTCCAGAACTCATGTATAATCTTGGGAAAAAAGAGAAACAAAATATTTTTGAGATTAAACTTTCTACCAGCCAGGAGAGACAGAGAAATAAAGATATAGGATGTTTCTTTGTCTCCACTGTTGTGAAACAAATCCATTCCTATTCCCCAAATGATTTATCGTGTCTGTGTGTGTGTGTGTGTGTGTGTGTGTGTGTGTGTGTGTACCTGTTTACAGAAATGGTATTGTAAGTATTTACTGAATTCTATAACATTTTCCTCTATGACTCATTTTTCTCATTTAACAAAATATATTGGACATCTCTCATTTTTCAACCCTTGTATGATATTTCACTATAAGGATATATACTACTTTGTTCTTGATAAAGTGCTATTGGGATAAATTAGTACTAAGATATTCAGAGAGTATTAGATATTTTAAAAGCAAAGTTTGGAGCTGATTATACTGCTCTAAGAAAGTTTTAGGTCTAAGAAAGTTTGCATTCATGTTTTTCATAAGGAAAATAATTATACAGTGTTCTTTGTATTTTTTCAACATTGACAGATGGTAAGTGAACAGCCTGGGAGGAGGAGAAATGACCCAACTTGCTTCTGTAGCATTAGAAAAGATATCAAAGCAAGAGGCAGACACTCCCAGTGCCAAAGACTTTGTTTTCTTTCTCACTCATCTTATTCAAACTGATCACAAATTGCTTTATTGCATTCTACTGTGTCAAAGTAATTCCTTTTTACTTTCACACTGAAGAAATGTCTTAGCCTACGATAAAATGATTTCCTCAGATCACTTGTGATTGGAAGTAATAGGTAATGAAAATTGTTCAGAAATCTGTCACAGTCATAACAATATGTGGAAACACATATCAATGTACTATTCAATATGAAAAGACAAAAGAAAACTTTCCAATGAGCACTGTCCTGTGGACTGCAAAAAATATACCAGCCTAAGTCAGGAAAATTTTTGATGTGATTCCCCCTGACCCACCCAAGTGTATACTAGAATTGTAATGTTTATACAATGCTAGATTTAAGTTGATGGTTGATTAAATAATAATATTGAGAACGTTCTGTATTACCAACGGAAGTCTTTTGTCCATTTTTTTTTCTTGGTTAGCACATTTGTGGAAACAGTTAACCTAATAGCCTCAAAGATAGAAATTCTGGCACCTAATTTGCATATATGCTTGAAGAAAAAAACTCTAAAGCATAGAAAACGGCTTATACATCATGCAGGAGTGGGGGCAATGAAGCTATACGGAGATAGCATATGAATGATAAATAATCCAAATACTTAACTTCTGTTTTCAGATATCTCAGATATCAAAATGAGAAGGGAAACATGGACAGTAACAGTGATTGAAATGTGTTATGTAATAGAGTACACAAATTAAAGTCAGAACATTTGAGCTTTAGTTCTAATTTTGTCATTAACTATGTGACTGTGGGCAAGTCACTTTCAGCAATGGTATTTGACAAAAAGGGTATGTGTGTGGGAGTACTGGATGGGATGAGTAAGTCCTAATGATTATTTTTGCTTCTCTTGGCAACAAGCTTTGCACAAAAGTAACGTGTTAAAATAACGTAGCATGATTTAGCAGTACAAAAACTTCTGTAATATTATGTAGTTGTTTTTCATTTACCGATGGCATATTATGGGTAATAGAGTATATTTATTTCCACAGTATAGATGATAAAACCAATAATATTCATAAACTTTCATTTTTCCTCAAAGATCAGTATGTATACTATGCATATATAACAATAATCCAGACTCTCTGAGTTTTGATTTTATTCACAAATATTTACTTAGTGCATTCTAGAAATGGACCAATATGTATTGAGTATTTACTATGCTAGGAAGTTTGAAAGCAAGGATTATGGAATCAGAAATGCCTGAAGTTTAATCCCAACCGCAATTTCTTTGCTGTGGCTTTGGACAATTTATATGACATTTGGATGGCAGAGAGAAGTTTGTGAGGAAATCTTTAATTTTCTGAAGGTGAAACATATCTACTTAAACACTTTCTGTGATTCCATTTCTGGAGCAAGTGTGCTATAAAATATTTATGAATCTGGATTATGATGAAAATTATTAAGTAAAATGTCATTTGTAATAATCAGACTATATATTAAGCTTATCTTATAAATTATCTAAGTTGATGGCAGAAAAGGTCATTAGCTAACATGATGAGTATACACTGTGGACCAAGATGGTCCTTAGAAGGGAAAAATATTTGAAACACTAAGTAAGAACCAATTCTCAAGGTAGGAAATCTTAAGCACTAAATGAGGGATTTGGAGGCTCTGCTAATAGATGATGGACAGGCAGGCCATTTAGCTCAAGATCCCACTGATAGAAGAGCCCGAGATACAGTATACTCATTTTAGCAAATGGAAACCTTGAACAGTCACCTAGAAAGATACTAGCTTCTAAAAGGCTCAGCTCCTGGAAATGCCACTGGAAGCATTCTGACTTAAAAGATCTGCCTAGGAATCCTGGATAGCTGTTCAGATTGTTTTCATTGGATGTATAGTCTATAAGGGCCTCTGTCTTCAAGCCAAGGATCAACAGAAAAAGCCAGGAACCTTTTCCCTCCATGTCTCTTTTTGTTTCCTCTGGATAAATAAAAATGGGACAAATAATCTTTTAAAACTAAACCTGTGGGGCACCTGGGTGGCTCAGTCATTAAATGTCTGCTTTCAGCTCAGGTCATGGTCCCAGGGTCCTGGAATCAAGCCCCACATGGGCTCCCTGCTCAGTAGGGAGTCTGCTTCTCCCTCTCCCACTCCTTCTGCTTGTGTTCCTTCTCTCTCTGTCAAATGAATAAATAAAATCTTAAAAAAAATAAAAAAATAAAAATAAACCTGTGGTTTTTATTTTTAGTTCCTGCATAGTTTTAAGGGAAAAAAATAATGTCTTGGTTATTGGAAATTTAAATCCAACAATTTAATTTTATATTGAAATGTGAAATAGCAATAATATAGGATCTCCTACATGATTAGTTCCATGGATTAAATGAAATAATAGATGAGTAACTAAGATATAACGTAGTTACCTTGAGACTGGTCTCCACTTTGTCATACATTCAAAAGGAAAATAAATATGAATCCACATGAAATCTTTGAAAATTATGAATATATTCTCTGAGAGTCTCTTTTTTTTTTTTAAGATTTTTATTTATTTATTAGAGAGAGAGTGAGAATGAGAGGGGAGAAGGTCAGAGGGAGAAGCAGACTTCCCGCAGAGCCGGGAGTCCGATATGGGACTCGATCCCGGGACTCCGGGATCATGACCTGAGCCAAAGGCAGTCGCTCAACCAACTGAGCCACCCAGGCGCCCTTTCTGAGAGTCTCTTGAAAGCACTTTGGAGGAGGTTAGACAGAAAACAATCATCTTTCTCATTCTTCTCAAAGTCAAAAACCCCACAAAGCAGCTGCCCCAATCTTTTGTAATTTTCCTTCAACACCCTTCTTTAAACTACTCTTTCTTTCCTTTGCCTTGATTATTTCTCTTTTTCCCCCTCAGCTACTGTGGCCCACTCATTATCCCATAAAGCAATCTGGTCTTAGTTTCCTTCAACTGAAATCCAATTGAATAGTTTTTTTCCCTAGTGATTTCCTCCAATCCCATGACCTTATATACCATTATATAGCATATGTATATATGCTAATGACCACCAAATTACCATATGCAACAAGTATCTACAGCATCTGATAATCTCTACAGACTCATATCCAACTACCAACTTAGATGTTATCTCTAATTAACATGCAACCCTTGATTCCTAATTGATCTCTAATTAAAATGTAACCCTTAATTCTTGTCATCCCAAATGTTTTTTTTCTCCCATTTTTCCCTATATCAACAAGCTGTACCATCATCCAATCATTTCTTAAAGGGAAGATTGACTTATCCTTTCTCTTAACCCATACATTGAATTTCTCAGGAAAGCCTTTTATTTCTAACTCAAAACATGTCACAAATCTATCCACTTCCATCATCCTAAATCCAGACGTAGTTACTTCTCAAATGATCTACCAAATAAATTACAAACTGGACTCATGATCATTGACACTTGACATGGCCTTTTAAAACAGAAGCCAGATTTGTTTGTTTGTTTGTTTTAATTTACATCATGGAGTTTTCTGCCTGAAACTCTCCAATGGCTTCCATTGCATTTAGAGCAAATCCCAAATTCCTGCAGCCCATAAAGCCTTACAAAACCTGGTTCCTGCTTCCTACCCTTTCAACCTCATTGCATAGCACTTCCCCGTCTTTCATTACCCCTCAGACATCTTAGCTTTCCTTTTGTCTGATGCTTCCAACAGGGACTTTGCACTTGCTCTGGACTCTTCTTCCTTATTCCAAGTGACTGTCTTCCTTTTTCATCCAGGATTTAGGTCAAATATCACCTCTAGTAAGAGCTTTCACTTACCATATTATCTTCCTTCAAATCTGATTGCCTATCTTATTTTATTAACATTAGTGATAATTCTCAGGAATAGTTTTGAAAATATTTATGCATGAATTTGAAAATATGTAGGTAGGTATGTATTTGTTCATTTTCTGTCTTCTTTTGGTTTTGCATATGTCTTATTTGAGGGTAAATGCCAGGAAGACAGGGACCATATTTTTCATATCTCCAGCTATAATTCCACAATCTAGAACACCTCATGGCAAAGTAGCTATTTAATGGTTGATAGTTGAGTGACTGACTGGATGAAGTACTTAAATTTTTTATATATATTATTTTTTTATTGTCACTCACTTCCCCAGTGAACTGTTGTGGCCTCTAAGGACACCCAGGATTTCCTCTAGAAAATCTTTTTTTTCTATCTCCTGCTGCAATGAGAAATCTTCAGATGCTGTTAGGCATAGTGTGGTCTTTCTTAACTGGGTTGTGCTCATCAAAGTTTCTTTTATCGTACCCTGAAGTCAAGGAATTAGAAAATGTTTTGGGAGCAAATCCAGCAGCTTCAGACTTGATATTCCCAGCATTCTTCATAGTCTATGCCTATAATGAGAGAAAGAAGATGGGTGCCCACTGAGTTCCTTTCCTTCTGTGTACACTGCTTGCCGCTAGTGAAATAATCACATGAGTGTCACCAACTCCCAAGCACTGGACTGCTCTGCACTTGTTAGTGAGTTGCATAATGCATCCCAAGATCTATACAGGAACCCCATTTGGGACCAAATCTGGCACAATGAAAGCAAAGAAGCCATCAAATCCACTCATTCTATTTCCTCCTGCATTACCTTTTTCATAGTACTGCCGTCCCTTCCCCAACTCCTGCAACAGTGTCGTACTTGGATTCCCTGCATCTGCTCTTGTCCCCCTCAACATCTCATACACCTTATGCGATAATCCTTTCAAGCCTAAAATGTGATCGTGTCTCTTGCTTGCTTAAACATTTTAAATATTTCCCATTGTTAGGAGTTAGGATAAAGACCAAAAATCCTGAATAAGGCCTTTGAGTAGGGTGATTACATGATTTCCTCAGCATACCGGAATGCATTTAGGAGTGAAATGCTATGTTATCATTAATTACATGGACAGCAGGCATCAACGGAGACTGTTTTAGGCTTATGGGGCATATGTTCTTCTACTCTCAGCCTCTGCATTTGTCTTCACCTTTCCCTCCAGCTTCATGTCTCATCTTATTCGCTCTTGCTTTTTACCCTTAGCCACTCTCACCTTCTCTAAATTTCAAATTCTGTGCCATTTTTAGCTGCAGAAGCACTTTTCCCTCTGCCTGGATTATTCTTGCATCTTCAGCCCTGCCCTTCTCTCTGCATAGTTAATTACTTTTGTCAAGTGAAACCCTACTCTAATATCATGTGTCAGTTAATGATCATTTCCTCAGCAAACTTTAGCCTGCTTGCCTCAGTTAGCTAGTTTCCCCATTCTGCACTCACGGTACCAGATACCTCACTGAAAATATACTTACAGTCCTCTAAAGTTTACATTTACTGATGTGGTTATTTCATCAATTCTGTCCCACCTGCCCCACCAACTACGGGAGCAACAAAAGGTGGTACTATTTTATCTCTGCATCTAGAAAAGTGCCTGACACATCATAATGCTTGCTTAATTATGAGTTGAGTAAATTAATTAACACTGCCCTTATACTCACAGAATTTACACAGGGGACCTAATATATATTTATACACACACACACACACACACACGTACAGTACACTGGTAGGAATGATCACTATTTGTAATTTTTTAGAGTGTATTTGTCTTTAAAAAAATGTTGAATTGAAGAAATCTTAGGTGCTTATCTACATCTCTTACAAAATCATTTAAATTTCTGTCTTTTCAAGAAAACCGAAGGAAAATGAATGCTTTGGTCTACATAAGATGAGGTAACCAGCATGGGAATTAAAGATTCATGGTTCAATGACTATATTCCACATTCATAAAATGAATAGTCTATACTATATTCAATATTTTAATTTCAGACACATTCACAATCAATACTGATCATCACAGTCTAATCAATTGTTCAGTGATCCGTGTCAATCATGATGACAGCTGAAATTCATTGATTGGGTATGTCCTACACAGGCAGAGTTGCTATTGGAAAAAGCATTTTCCAGGAAGTAAGACCAGGCCTCCACCAGTTTGTCAAATAGCTGGAAGTGATCTCATGAACCCCCAGGTGGTCTTGTACACTCAGACAATTCCTCCAGTTCAAATACCGAGTTCTCTAGATGTGGCCCCATCCTTACCAAAAGTTACTTTCTGACAATTATCATATATATGTGATACATGATAAATCATACACACACACGTGTGTGTGTGCGTGTGTGTGTGTGTGTATTAGAGAGAATTCTAACTTCAGCTATAAAATTTTCAGAATTTTAAGTATCATCTCTTAATATGCTAAAGGAATATTATGGGATTTGACATGGGACTTATGGGCCATCCTAAGCGCCTTAAAATAAAACCTATTGAGGGCTCTGATAAAGAATTAGTTTCACTCTCCAGGAAAGGTTACTGTACATTAGTAATTTCACAGTCAGATTTAGAATGCTGCTTCCATTCCTTCTTAAGATTTCAAGAATCTCTTAGTTTAAAAAAATTTTTTTTTCCGTGTGAGGAAGAATAGATAAGTGTAACATGAAATAGCATCAAATAGTAGCCAACCAATATTGTTTTTGGTGCTAAATCTTACAAAAGAAAATTTCAAGAAAATCTTCAGTTGACACAGAATCTGCTTTTAATAGTTTAATGATTACAGTTCCTGAATTATTCCCTCTTAGAATTGGTTACAGTCAAACAACATGGGGTCAATCATAGCATAAGTCATTTGATGAGACAGAGAAAGAGAAGGAGTCCAGATGAACTTTTTATCATCGTCTTCCTTTATCTTACAGTGTACACAGGCACATACACACACACACACACACACACACGCATATGCACACGCACGCGCACACAGAAGCACATGTACTCCCATCTCCTATTGCATTAAGAACAAGTCTGTCCTCCCTTGTAACTTAGACGGAAAAATAATGAGCTAGGTAAAGACAGGAAACAAATCACGAATATTCTATCATGCTTTGTCATAGCAAATAGCAGCTATCAGAAATGTCTAAAAACAAGAAAGATTTTATTGAGAAAATTTAATTTGTACATTTTAGATTTTTGAGATGCCTATCGAACCCCTACAGAGAATCTTTACTTTAATAGTCAGTGTGGTTTCTCATGGTAAGTATGTAAAGAACATAATAAATAGCATCAAAACCCTGCAATATTAGAATATGGTTTTGAAGAAGAGTAAAAGGAACATAATATGCTTCATCCTATGAAATACAATGAGAGTTCAAAGACAAAATCAGTAAAGCAGTCAAATGAGATGAGAAAGAGATTGAAAAAGCAAGAAAACAAATTGAAAGCCAATATACAAAACTAAAGGGAAAACAAAGACATGGGGTGCCTGAGTGGCTTCAGCTCAGGTTGTGGTCCCAGGGTCCTAGGATCAAGCCCTGCAATGGGCTTCCTGCTCAGTGGGAAGCCTGCTTCCTTCTCTCATTCCCCCTGCTTGTGTTCCCTCTCTTGCTTCTCTCTCTTTGTCAAGTAAATAGATAAAAATTAAAAAAAAAAGCAAAGACACGAAGGAAGGAAGGAAGGAAGGAAGGAAGGAAGGAAGGAAGGAAGGAAAGAAGGAAGGAAGGAAGGAAAACGAAAACAAAGAGAAAGAAAGGGAAAGGTAAACTGATTCATTACAAAAAATTCAATTTGCTAACAAATCTTAGGATCATCACAGTGAATACAAAGGAAAAAGGCAAAGGGAATAAAGCAATGTCAGTAGATTTGAAAGATATGATGAGAAAAGAGAATTCAACATAATATATCATTGATATCTTCAGAATAAATAACCCAATAGAGCATAAAAAGCATACAAAGTTAGAATGAAAGATAACTCCCCGTAATGAAGAGGTATGTTAAATCTACACAGTGAGAACTCCTTTACATATCAGGAAAACTCTGAAAAAAAACCCACATGGAACTACATCCTGGTTATTTAAAATGAATGGCAAAAATAGGGAAGTGATGTTGCAAGCACCCATAAAAATTCTTTAACTAAATGAAGTGGGGGAGATCGCCCTGATTTTGGATTTCTACACAAACAGTCACTGTTAGAATGTGAGGGAGCAATGTTCAAACAGTTTGAGGAAAACTAGTGTGACCAAAAAATATTCACCAAGATGTAATTTAAGTATTAAGGCAATAGACAGATGTTCTGCAATATACAATGCAATATGGCCTCAGAAAAAGAGAAATGATGAACTCCTCTTGGAAAAAAAAAAAGGGGGAAAACCCATATATATTTAAACCACATTAAAAAAATTCATAAATGTTAAAACTGGTAAAAGAACTGTAACTGTTCATAATTATTAGAGACTCAAGTAAAAATTATTAAAATAATTCCTAAATAATTATTTATAACAATATAATATAAATTATTAAAGTTATTAAAGTATAAATTTATTAGTATAAAAATAATAATCCAACTATCCCAAATGAGGAAGTGGGGAAGTGGGGAAAAAGTGTTGGGGTTAGCTTCACATATATCATAAAAGCAGCAAAATGTAAAAGGTAAAAAGAATTATCCCAACAGCTTGATGACTTTCATAATCTTTATTTTGAAAGCCTCTAAGGACTTTTGAAAAGTAGTTTCCCTTGTGATTAAAATTTTTATTTAAATTTAAGCATTACCTTAATAGTCACATTAATTTCATTTTTTCTATTAAATCATGTAAAATTAATTTTCATAGTTTTTAATTTAAAGGTAGCATGTATAATTTATCTCATCTTACACAAATATTTTTTTCTAATTCCCCATTATTCCTTTGGTCCCTGTGATCATCTAGTGTTAACAATCATTATTTCTGGGTAGTGTTTTTTTGTGTAATTCTTTTCAATTTGTAGTTAACAAGTTGTGGTTTAGAGTGCTGACCGATTTGAATTTTAATAGTAAACATACATTTTTTAAAAAGTACAATCAAGTTATTAATCTAGAATAATAAAAAAGCAAGTTAAAATGTCTCAGTAATATCAGTTGGCGTACTTTTATTTTTAGGAGGTCAGAGTACATTTTTCTACTTCTCCATTTTTTCACTTTTTTAACTTGTGCCCTGATGTTCATGGATGAAGAAGTCTGTTGAAATTCTTTGCCAAAGATTAGTCTAATATTCGGTTAATTCTTATATTCATATTGTTTCTCATATTTACATGGAGTTTGGTTACCCATAATTCTTATTTCCATTTGTTTTTTGTTGCTTTATTGGCACAAAATTGGTCAGTCCATGGCCCCAAGAACTAGAAGCAACAATGTTCAAATGGACAGGAGTCATCCACCCACTTTGAATAGCTCTAAGTCTTCTCCCTAGTTTGCACCAAACATTGTAAGTAACACGAATATTCATTGACAGTGTATTGAATAAAACAATTATGATCTACTTATACAATGGATCCTATACATCAAATAGAATAAACTATTGTTAGTTACTATAGCATAAATAAATCTTTCCAACACAATATTGAAAAAAAGAAGTCGGTCACTCTATATATAACTAAAATGGGATTCCATTTTTATGACGTTCAAAATTAGGCAAGACAAACCTGTAGTTTTGGAAGTCAGATTAGTGGTCACACTTTAAGAGAATTAGTGACTGGAGATGAGGGGGACTACCCCGGGCTGGTAATATTTTTGTTTCTTGGTTGCAAGTCTACACATGTGTTACGTAGGTGTGGTTACAAGGGTGTGGTTACACTGGTGCGTATTCACTTTGTGAATTCACTTGCTGATTTGTTTGCTTTTCTGGATGTATGTTATACTTGAATAAAAAGCTTGCTAGAAATGTTTTTTGCTCCAAAATCACTTATTGCATACCTCATCATTTCCACACTAATATTGCGTTGTCAGCTCCAGAGAGAGAGGGAGTCAGCTATGGCTGGCTGCAAACAGCCCCGGAGGAATAGTTGCCCGGAGGGCCCCCCTCCTGAGGGGAGCCTGCCTCACCCTGAAAGCTGGCTCCTGCCTCCGCATCCTGCTAGTACCATCGGGAGCGCAGGCCCATGTCTCATCTTATGAATTGCAGCTTCTCTTTTTCTCCTTCTGTTTCCTGACCCGTGAAGACTATTTGCTCAACACTGGACTTGGACGTCCTGAGTCTGAATCCACACTTGCCTCTTGCCAGCTTATTCGAGCTAGAACTAACCTTCTTTAACCCTCAGCTTTCTCACTGGTAATTTGAGGATTACTAGTTTCTTACTGAAAGAATTATTGTGAGAATTAGTTAGATAGTATACATAAAGCACTTAGCACTATGCCTGGTACACAGTAAACAGATAAAAATTAGATACGGTGATGATGATGATGATGAACCTTCCACCTTCCTTGGTTTCTTTTTACATTCCCTTTCTCCCTAGACTGGAGCATCATCTACTCAGATTCTTATCTCTCCACTTTCCTGGTTCTCACCCTCCTTCCACCATGCTACAGACCAAAGTAGATGGTGGCAGAGTGCCCAGGTACTTTTACGATCTCCAAGAGTGCTCTCAAAAGCCATCACACAAATTGAACAGAAGCAATAGCTTGATGAAATGAGAAAGAAAGTCTTGTGTTCTCACATAATAGAGCGAAAGCCTCAAAACTTCTCTAGTACCCAGCACAGCATTCCGTAATTAGACTGGCGTTTAGTAAAATATTTTTGACAAGGATGGTGAGAAGAGCCCACCCACTTCACATATGAGCATGGGGGGTAGGGGGGGCATACAGTGTGGTTACAGATACCCTCCCACAGGTGCCCGCAGACACGGACGGCTCTGTGAGACCCGTGGTAGCAAGAGTCATTTATCAGCTGAGTTATTTACTCTCTAGTCTTTAGCTTGTGAAATTTCTTCAGTTACGAAGCCTCATGATTAAATAGAAAGAGCTTTTGTGTGTGTGTGTGTGTGGTAGGGGTACCCATTCACAAGTTGTTCTTTATTTGCAAGTGATGCTAATTTATTTATTGAGTACGATCTGCTTATTGAGTTATTTACATTCACTCGCACCTGTAAATGGGTATACCAACATGTTATTAAGTTATTAGAAAGAGTATAAAGTTCCTGCTACAAAGTAGTTGCTGAAAAATGGTGGATACTTCTCAGGTCAGATTAGTGTTTACCTGGAGGTATATACTGTGCAGTGAGAACAGGAAGGAAAGAACAGTCTGAATTCACTTCTTCACTGCTCAGAATACTCTACCTCCTTTCTCTTTCAGAGCTGGAGAATGGCCTCAAGCTGGCGGTGGGAAAAACCGGAACGTGGTTTTATGCCAGGCTGTGAACTATACAAACTACTTCACCAGGAAGCCTTTTCCGAGTCACATTGTGTTGGTAATTAATGCTGTATTAGTGACACTTCTGTAAGTGGGTTACAGATTGTTGCTGTGGTGTGTAAAAGCTTATTGGATAAATGTCTTTAGGAAAGGGAAAGGCATTAGTTTCTTGGTGATCAATAGGATAATAAATTGCGTTTTGTTTCTCTACCTGGATTTAATGTTTACCTTTCAAATAAATGCTAGCTTGCTCATTGCTTCTCTGGTTTTCAAGGCTCATAGTATCTTGAAACACTTACAGTCACTCTCTCCACAGTCAGCAAATCCCTAGCTTCTCTGTGGGACAAACAGTCACACGAGTGAAAAGAACAGAAAATTAAAGCAACTAAAAGTAAAAACAGATGACTTAGGGGCTAAGTATGGAGTAGAGCTTTGATAATCTACTCAGTAAGCAGCATGTGAATTCCAAATAGAACCAGATTTTCAAATGGAAGCATTCTCTTCCACCCATCAAAAACACACCCAAGTTTCCCCCTCTAATGTGCTAAGGCCTTTATGACATTCTTTTGGAGAAATTTTCCCTTTATCACATTGTCAATAATTTATGACATATTTCTGCCTACCGAGCACTTAAGAGTGAATACAATAATGTTTTAAATTAACAGCAACTTAACTATTCTATTCAGCTTTCCCCAATTCAAATATGATTAGGACTTAAGATTCTGCAAGAGCCAATGTGGAAATGCCCGTCATTGGCAATAGGATTAAAGGAAAGCAGGAGAGTTTTGTTGGTGTAGTTTCTATGCCTCTTTGCCTTCTTTTATCTGAGTTGCTCCTACAGAGGCAGTTTCCTAATGTCCAAAAAGGTCATGATTCAGGCACAAAGAAGGAGAATAGAAGGAATGTAAAAAAAAAAGGAGTCACAGTTTCTTTCCTTCATTTTACTCCCAAATGACCCATTCTGCAAAAGAGAAGTAATTTATCATATTCCTTAACCCAGTTGAGTATGGGCACCTGGCAGAAACGGAGGAGATTATCTCCTCTCCTCCTTCTCCCCCTTCCAAACAACTTCTGTCCCGTATTGGTTGCATACACAGCTAATCAATGACAGATTCTCTGTAATCACCATTACAATTCAACACCCGTAACCAGTAGCCCTTCCAGACAAGTATGTATCATGGAGGCAAGAAATTATTCACAAGAATCAGTGGTCTTCCTACTATGTGCTGGGCACTCTGCTAGGATCTAGAATCGGAATGTAGCTATTGAGAAGGAATGAACAATTTAAAACCAGGGAGGAAGCCAGACTGCAGAATGATTTTATTTTCCTTACCAATGCTATAAAGAATATATCGTTTTACCACCTCCCATACTATTGGGTGTGTTGATGCATGAGTGTAGATAAAATGTGTGTGGCTTGCAATAGGTCGCATTTATATGCCTTGTTATTCCGACATAAATATGCCCAGCCCAGCTTTTGTTAATTGCTATTTAGAGTGATGGTGATTAAAGTAAATACAGGAGTACGAATAGGAATGCTTTAAAATGATGGTGTAATCATTACTAATTCATTTTATATTTATTGTGGTATTAATTCTAATGAACCTCCTTGATATTAATGTGGGTGTTATAAGTACTCAGATTGAATTTTTCACTGTGAGTCAGTATTAATTAAATGAATGGTTATTATTACCTGTGTAATGGGCCTAGAAGGGATATTATTTTGGTGTTTATAAAAATCAATAGTAATGCTTTAATAGTAAAAGCTTGTTTTTATTCTTTCATGTTGATTATGGGTGCTGCCTGATTAATGCATGCTTATTGTACAATAATACAGTTAAGTAGATTCAAAGCTCATGACCCTAAGTTCCTGTTAGATGATCTTCTTTACCCACTGAAGAAAGAGCAAATCCTATTAGAGGTTATGTTTTTTCTAATTCCTTGAAATTGAGAGCTGGTGTATGGTTTGTATAGAATGCTCCCAATTAATCAGATTGCTAGAACAATTAATATAATTTTCCAACAGTAATTTAAATGAGGTGATAAGAAAGGGCTTGAAAACTATAAATTATTATTTTCTTAACCACGCACCGGTAGAATATTTTATGGTATGCAAAGACCTTTCATGACTGTTTCCGTACTCTAATTATTATTCTCATCAACAAAATTTTTAATAAGAAAATGTATTTAGTTGAGTGCTGTGAATAGTTATAAAAATAATTTAGCAAGACAGAGAAAATCTTGCTTCTGGGCTTGAAGCCTAGTTCCAGTGCTTACTAACCACGCACCCTTCTAAGGCTTTGTGTTATCCTTTACAGCAGAGGAGTAACACGCACACTCACCTCATAGATTTAGGAAGAACCGCACTCAGTAACCGGCACAGCATAAATTCCCCATTTGTGTTAACTACTACAGTAGTAATAGATAATTCTGCAGGGGACGGAGGAAGCTGGAGCAGGTTTAGAGCCACCTAAAGTTGAAGAAGAGGCATTTAGGTAAACATTTTTGTTAGCACCACGAAAGGGACATGAAGAAAGAAATAGGGGAGGAGGAAGGGGGCAAGGAACAGAGTCTAGGGTAAGAAAGAGGGTTTTGAGGCTGGGTGCTGAAACAGCTCCAGCTGTTGGAGGGCAAACCCTGGCATGTTCATAGGACTTCACTTAGAATGAGAAGAGCAGGAAGTAAGCGCACCATTGAATGGGTTGAAGGAGTCAGAAACAAGTCCGGGACACTGAGAAACCTGACCACATAGTCTACATATTCTACATATTACGAGGAGGAAACATTGAAAATGAACCAAACTTTCCAAAGCTTATGTCACCCTTGGGAATTTACTGCCAAAAGTGAAACTGACTTTTACCAAATTTTATACACCTGAGTTCACTGACAATTTGATTTACTTCATGAGTTGATAGGAAATCCTGGAAGCAAAAAAGTAGTCATCCTTTCAATTGTTCCTCCCTCAAATTGTGTCTTGCATTAGACAGGATTAAGATGGTTGTCAAAATGTATAAGATATATAATTTTAATGATATGTTCAGAATAAAAATTATAATCTATATCAGTTTTATATCCATGTGGCATATGTATGTTCATATATATACTGAAAGATGTACTATCGTAAAATATTAGAGATTAGTTTTTACTTAATGTGAAATGACACATCTGTTATGTAGAAGTTTTAAATGTAGAAAATGTGTCCATTAAAAAGCAAAACACAAATTTTGATAATTACTTAATAGTATACAAAATACATTTATAACCTCATTAGTTGTAATAGAATTGCTTTTGTATTAAAACATAAATTAAAAATTTACCATATTTTGAAAAATTAACCTTAATGCATAAAGCATTGTTAAAACCTCAATACATGTATTAAATAATGACTGTTAATTTATGTTCCCAATGGTCAATACATAGTGGCTTATAGTATAATTTGAATCATGGTGTAAACTGAAGTACTCTTAATATCTAAGCACAAAGAATCAAGAGAAAATGTGGAAAATTTCAAATGGAGAGAAAACTGGTGAAAATATATAGCTTAGGCCATCATCGGTCACAGAACACTGCCTGGAATGCTGAACGCTCCCTAAATCTGCCAAAATATAGCTTATGCTTTTATTTTTTATTTTACTTTATTTTAAATAGCATATATTTTTAAAATACTGGTATAAGATGTACCTGATACTCTGCTGAGTTCTAGTATTTTCTTCCTCTCTCTCTTCCCCCCCCACCTGCTTACTGCCCTGTATCCTTGGGGAAAAATAATTCCAGGGGAAAAAGTCATTAGGTTCTTTCTCTCACAAGAATGTTTACTTCGTAAATAAAGTCAGTATTTTATTTTATATTTTAAAGACTTTATTTATTTATTTATTTGAGAGAGAGAGAGAACGGGAGGAGGAGCAGAGGGAAAGGGACAAGCTGACTCTGCACTGGGGACCGGTTCCTGGGTCTCAATCCCTCCATGAAACCACCTGAGATGAAGAGCGCTAATCAAGGGTGAGATGCCTAAGGACTGAGCCACCCAGGCGCCCCACTCAGTATCTTAAATATAGATAAATTATGTGTATTGGTTTGCTCATTACAAAGAAGGATGGATGGTAGAAAAAGAGAGGGAAGGGGGAAAGGCAAAAAGGAGAGGGATAGAAATATACGAGATACACTGAGAGGGATACTAAGTGGTGAGTAACAGTGCCTAATGCAGGGGAAGGAAGGAGAGGAAATGAGAAATGTAGAGAAAGAGTGGTTCAATAAATGATAGGGGAATAACGCCGAGAGTTCACTGCAGGCTTCAGAAATTAAAAATCCAGCGTTTCAGAACGCTGTCATAATGATGAGCTGTGCGATCTAATCTGTATAGTTTTCCTCCACCGTTCTTCATCACACCCTACTGATTGGAGTGCAGGAAATTATGCAGCAGGATTACAGATCACAGAACACTGTGGAACTGATGGGACAGACAGAAAAAAACAAAAACAAAATAAAAACCGGGACAGAGTGAAGCTTTCGGACTCATACAAGGCCCAGCAGTATTTAAGTATACTTCAAGTATTGGTACCATTTGCAACTTATAATAGTGTTCTCCTGCCGCGGAGGAAAAAGGAAAATGGAAGAACAGAACGAAACAAAACACCAGGGCCTCTCTTCAATTATTTAAAACAGCGGTGGCGAGGCACCAGGGTGGCTCAGTGGGTTGGGCATCTGCCTTTGGCTCAGGTCATCATCTCAGGGTCCTGGGATGGAGCCCCCATCAGGCTCCCTGCTGGGCGAGGAGGAGTCTGCTTCTCCCTCTCCCTCGGCTGCTCCCCCTGCTTGTGCTCTCTCTCTCTCTTTCTCGCTCACTCTTTCTCAAATGAATAGGTAAAATCTCTTAAAAATAAATAAATAAATAAAACAGCGGTGGTATCTTTGCATATCTTCCAGGTAAGACTAAGATAAAGTGATTCTGGTTTCACTCTATATCTTGAATTGTTAAGATCTCTCTTAGGCTGTCAGGAAACCAGTCCTACCTTTCTTTTTTGATCCTCCCATCCCTCTTTTGAAGTCCAACATGGCCAAGAGAGAACCTAAATGTCCATGTAATCAAAGTAGCTGTGGCTGTTTAAAAATAATTGCTTCTGGGGCTCCTGGGTGGCTCAGTCGTTAAGCGACTACCTTCCGCTCAGGTCATGATCTCAGGGTCCTGGGATCGAGCCCCGCATCCGGTTCCCTGCTCTGTGGGAAGCCTGCTTCTCCCTCTCCCACTCTCCCTGCTCTTGTTCCCTCTCTTGCTGTGTGTGTGTCTCTCTCTCTGTAAAATAAACAATAAATAAAATCTTAAAAAAATAATTGCTTCCCAGGGATATATGGTTCAGTATTTATCTGCACTAAGTTTTGGATTAGATATTTGCTTCTTGGATAGAGTGGATATTTGATATTTAAGAAGCCTGGATATTGCTATTGATAAACAAAATGAGGTCTGATGGGATTTGGCAGTGACAAACCAAAAGCAGTTAAAAGGATTCAGCACCCAGAAGTTAGGGAAAAGGCTGTATGCAGGAGAGGAGGAAGCCAAGCGAGGAAAGTTTTCTGTTTGGTTATAGCTTAAGTGGTTGCCTTATTTGGGAAAGCCTAACTGGCCATTTGAAGTTGGTTGTTCTTAAATTTAGTTCTTTTTTGGCTATCAGTGCATTTACAGAAATTAACTCTGGCTTGGGTTTTGGTTTGCTTATATGGGCTGCCAAGGCGTTAGAACCACTTCAGTGTAACGGTCTCCTTGTTTACCTACTTTAACATATTATTTTGTTTTGTGAATAATCCTTTCTTTTTCTTTTCTCACCAAGTGGCAAACTGGAGGGAACATGTCATGTATAAGGCAGGTCAAGCAGTTTATCCACAGGCAGAATTCACTGGCCATTGTTTTACTAATTCTCTTAAATATAGAGTAATGGAGAGATAGAATTTTAGGGTGAGAGGGGGATTGAAAGCCTAATCTACTCTGTTGATCCAATGATTAACTCTCCTTCCGTGAACTCACGCCAAGTAGTAGTCCGGCCAGCATTATGCTATTCCTGAAGCAACCAACACTCCCCTCCAATAACCCCACTCCAATTGCTCACCAAGAGTTGACCAATACGACTTGAGCAATCATCAGGGATAAAATAGTATTTTATTCATCCCCGAAAAACATTTCCCATAGCTCTCAATTTAAAAATTTATGATGGCGGGGCGCCTGGGTGGCTCAGTGGGTTAAAGCCTCTGTCTTCGGCTCGGGTCATGATCTCAGGGTCCTAGGATCGAGTCCCACATCAGGCTCTCTGCTCGGCAGGGAGCCTGCTTCCCCCTCTCTCTCTGCCTGCCTCTCTGCCTACTTGTGATCTCTCTTCTTTCTGTCAAATAAATAAATAAAATCTTTAAAAAAAAAAATCATGATGGCACCAAAAAGATGAAACCTCCTAACACTAAGAAACTGAAGCCAGCAATTTATTAAAATCTAAGAGGAATTTTCTTTAGTTAACAGAATTAATTAGTTTCCTTTCACTTTTTGAAAAGCTGGTTTGAGCTGATTTGATGAACATCCATGTCCCATGGACATTGTACTGTCTAAAAATAAAACCATGTAGCTGAACAGAGACCATGAAAGGAGGGGCTTCTCCTCACTGCCTGACCCTGCCTTGGACTCATAGGATATACACAAATTGCAAAATGCTGTACTTGCTCAGCGGTGTTCAGAAATGGTCAGATTTGGTACTTCCTTTTTTACAAACGTTCGAAGATCACAACTCTTAATAGATGCTATGTGGGAGGTACTGAAGGCAGAGAGACACACACAGAGCAGGGAGGAAAATGAAGACTCAACACTGTTCTCTGTGTTCTGCAGGGGCTGTTCCCTCTGCATGAAGTGTTAGAGTAGCAAACAGGGTAGAAAGTTAATATGGAGCTGCTTTTTGTCTTTCTGAGAATTCTGGAGATCTTGGAGAATTAATCAACATAGAGATCAGCAGAGTCAGATCATGGAGACATGGGTTACTTGCCTGGAGCCTGATCTGGCCTGGACTTCTCAATTCCTTGAATCAATCACTGCCTTTTTATTGAAGGCTCTTTGCTAGAAACCTGATGACAAACCAAATACTCCTGATTGATACATCATCTCGCTCAGCTCAGCTGAAGCATCGCTTCCTCAGGTGAGCCTTCCATGATACAACTGCAGCCATAACCACTTCCTTCCTCTGCCTTCTACGTGGCTGGTCTGGTTTCTTTGTTCTATGTTCTATGCTCTCATGGAATGGTTTATCTCACTGTAGCATTTGACATGTGTGCATGAGATGACGATTAACATAAGTCTTTCCTCTAATAACGATGATGGTGGTGGTGAAATTGTAATTTTGAATTGAAATTTTGAGATCTGACCATGTGGCAGCCATTGCTGCAATCATACTGAACATAAATTCTCATACTTGAAAACTGAGGAGCAGACATGTAGATATTCCTACCTTGGACCAACAGATAAATGGTAATGGGGAGTGGAAATTGGGTTGGGGGATGGGGAAATCAATCAGTAATTCATCAATTCCTCCATAATATGAAATCTGAGATTGGGACCAGGAATCTACAAGCATTCAAATGGACATCAGGAGCAGGGCCAAAGGCAAGTAAGAGAAATATATGAGTTTTATATATGTAGATTCATCCTCAATCAAGAGTAAATTAAAAAAAATACAAATCAAAAACGTGGGGCCTTTGGGGGAAAAAGTCCTTGGCATAAGAAAAATAGAGTGTTGCATGAAAGACTCAGGAAATCACACAACTGCAAATGGCTTAGTACAGGAAATAAAAAAATGGACTTCTTATTTTCAATAAGAGAGGCAAAATCATGGTCTGCATAGAAAAAATAACAACAAAGCATCATAAGGAGAGAGCAGAATAAGGCTGTAAAAGTTAGGTTGACGTACAAAATGAAATAAAAATAAAAACAGATGCTTGTCATGCCAAAAAAATTACAGTAATAAAATCAAAATTAAAAAATCATGGAAACCAAAAAGAAAAATCACAGAACTAAAATCTGCATTGGAAACACAAAATAATAGAATTAGTTCTGGAAAACTAGCTTAGCTACATAAAGGACCAGTGTGAAAACCTCTGCCAGGATGAAAAGAGAGAGCATGAGGACACTTGGGTCAGGCACTCCTGGTGGTTGGCCAACCCCAAACACACCCCCTTTCCCAGTACCTACCTGCTGACAGTGGCATGTGACCACATCTGGCCAATAGGCAAAGAGATAGTCCTGGACTATATTCATTCCAAAGAAAAAGACAGAAACTCACTGGGAGAAAGCCTCCTTTGCCTTCTTGCTCTTGCCTCCCTGTTTCCTCTTCAGAATGCAGTTATGACTGTAGTTGCAGTGACCACATTAAAACTAAGAGGCAAAAAGCCCACACACTAAGGGTGGAGGAACAAAGAGAATGAGCCTAATGCACTGATATTATTTTATAACCATTGCACTAGCTATGTCCCGCCTAACTCTGGCCCTTTTGTTATATAAAACAAACCACTCTGCTTGGTCCATCCACAGTTTGCTAAGTTTTCCATGATTCACACCCAAACATATTCCTAAGCCATAAAGGCTAAAAAATTACAATGGTGAATATAGAAAACAGAAAGAGAGTCAATTTAATAATACCAGAAGTTTTCCTACTAAAAACCAGAGAAAATGAAATAAAAGTAACAAAACAAAATTTAAATAGAAGATATTTGCCTGACAAAAGGTATCTGAGCCAGCTGGTCTAAACGTGCCATTACGTATCGGGCCAAATCAATAAAGGCTGACTCACTTTAAGACATAGATGAGGAAGGAACTTCTTTTTAATTAAGAGGATATATATAAGAAAAGCTCTGCATGAATCAAGTTAGAAAAAGCAGATCATGTAAGAAATAATAAACATTAGGAACAATCTCCAGCATTTCATCTCTCCAGAACCAAATTCCACCAAAAAAAAAAAAAAAGCCATATTAAGAGTTCTGATTCAAATTCAAAACCCAGGAAAAATTTTGTGTGTGAAGACTACAGAAAGATGTTCAGATATGTAAGAGCTATTTGACAGAGAGACACAGAGAAAGAGGGAATACAAACAGGGGGAGTAGGAGAGGAAGAAGCAGGCTTCCAGCTGAGCTGGGAGGCCCACGCAGGGCTCCATCCTAGGATCATGCCCTGAGCCAAAGGCAGACGCTTAATGACTGAGCCACCCAGGCACCCTTTAACTTCATATAGTTAACATACAGTGTATTATTAGTTTCAGGGTAGAATTTAGTGATTGGTCAGTTGCATATAACATCCAGTACTCATTATATCAAGTGCCCTCCTTAATGCCCATCAACCAGTTACCCCATTCCCCCACCCACCCTACTCCAGCAAGCCTCAGTTTGTTCCTTATAGTGAAGAGCATCTTATAATTTGCCTCTCTCTCTCTGTTTTTATCTTATTTTATTTTTCCTTTCCTTAAAGGGAAAAAATTTTTGTAAGTTTTTTACAAAAAATTTTGTAAATTTTGTAAGATAAAGAAAACTAAATGAAAAGTAAAAAATAGAAAGAAAGAAATTGAGAAACTGAGGAGTGCCTGTGTGGCTCAGTGGGTTAAAGCCTCTGCCTTCAGCTCCGGTCATGATCTCAGGGTTCTGGGATCGAGCCCCGCATCGGGCTTTCTGCTCAGTGGAGACCCTGCTTCCCCCTCTCTCCCACCTGCCTCTCTGCCTACTTGTGATCTCTCTCACTCTCTTTCAAATAAGTAGATAAAATCTTTAGAAAAGAAAAGAAAAGAAATTGGGAAACTGGAATAACTCCAAATCAATAAATACATAAAGGTTGGAAAGTTGTGAGAACACATCTGATTTAAAATAAACAACCCCAGTAATTTTGAGAATTACCGTTCCAAATGCAGTTTCTCAAGCAGAACCCTACATCCCTTGAGAGTGGTTGGCTATGTTTCTGTCATTCCGGTTGTTTTTCCTCCATCTGGGGAGAGGGACAAAGGTTTATGCCCCTGGTGCTGCTGTGGTTTTTTCTGGCTAACACGGGTTCACCATCAAGCTTTCCAATATGGTGGCATCTAAATACTAGCTTTTTTCCTGGTGTTCAGGCATGGGCGCCTACGGTGGTGCGCATGTCTTTTACTTTCTGTATCTTGATGCTTTCATACTTGGGATTTTGCTGACCTTGGAGGGGTCAGCTAATTCCTTGAGTGAAAAACTTGCCCAGAAGCACACGTTTCAGATACAAACTAACCGATCCAGAGCCCATAATCCCACCCCTCCTGCTCTTAACACTCCTGCCCTAATTGCTCCAAGACCAGGTACCAGTCAACTAAGGACAACTTCTATGCCCCCCAGACTGCTGAAAATATTCAAACTAGTCCATCCTAAATCTGCTTTGCCTCCTTTACGTGGTCTTTCCCATGGTAACCACAACAAAGGCTCTTGCTCACATTTTTCCCCTCACTCCCTCTGCCTTCTGACTGACCCTGGTGTGTCCCCACGTATGACATGCTTCCCTGTTTCTACGGATCTGTCAGTCTAATACACTTCTTTCTTCATAACAGTCATTTCTGGGACTGCATGTCTCACCGTACCTGTTTAAACCAAATCCCGATACCCTTAAAACACACAGGGACCTCATCATAGAGTTCTCTGATGTGAATGGTGCACTCTCTGGCGGACCTTTGGAATCCCCCACTTCTCAACCTCTTACTGCTGGCATCTGCTAATCTCTCCTGGCCTCTCTTTTGGGCAGGGTCCAATCATGAGGGCTTGAGCCAATGCGACAGACACACTCCACCAAGCCAACTGGCAGAAGTGCAGGATTCTCCCTACCGCAGCCTTTGCTTTCATGCGTAGCTTCCGGCGATCTCAGGCCTTGTGTGTGAACTCACCAGGTGGAACACAAACACCAATCTCTGTCCTCCAGGGACACATGTCACTCACAATACTTATTTCCTGGCTCATGGTGGCAACTACAGGGCCCAGCCAGGCACAGTTTCCTCTGTCGCCGTGTGCAGACCTTCCTAAGGCAGTTCTCCTAACCCTTGCTCCTTGGCTAAGATAAAAAGGAAACGTGACAGCTGTTAGGTCCATAAAGCTCAAACTCAAGGGCTCTTTTCATTTCCTTTGGAAATGGAGGTGGGTGATGGGAATAATGGGCAATGAGTTCTGATAAGTTTTTAGTAAATATTCAATGGGGATGCCTGCTACTTCTATTTAGAGTATAGAAACACTTCTGCTTGATTTCCTCAGCTTTGCGGGCCTAAGCTAAAATTCCAATACATCAAGAAAAACTTCACCGTGTATCTTGCATTCTAGCACTAGAAGAAGAATCTCCATTGTGGGAAATTTAATACAGTGAGCTTCAGAGCTACTGAAATCTTAAGCAAGTAGTTTCTGCTTTAATCGTTTCCCCAGCACCAGTGAAATTTGAGGGAATTTCATTTAAAGATCCCAGGGTATTTTATTCTAAACCGGGAGAATATAGCCATACCAAATAATTTACTTCTCCATGATCACATTAAAATGCATTGCACAATTCTTTAATTACCATCTCAATCTAATTCTCTAAGAAGTTTGTCCTAATTACATTGTTGCTATGCATGGATGCAAATAAGATGTTAGTTATTTCCCTTGGAGCAAACGACTGTTTCCAATACGGACCGGTCTATTCTCTTGAAAAGGTCGGCTTGGTTCTATTGAACCCCTGAAAGTTGTCGCCCAATCACAAATGATAATAGCTAAACCCAGAAACTGAAGAGCACATTGCTCCCCACCAAGCCCACCCCTCCAACACATACACCCACACATAGCAAAGAAATGTCCACAAATAAAGCAACGAGAAGCAGAACATTCCCTGAAGACTGGCAAGATGCAAGTGCAAATTGGACATTTGTGGAGTGGCACTAGCCAGAAGGTGTGTGAAACAAACAACCCTCAGCTGCTAAGCTTTGCTTTTGCAAAAAGATTTTAAGGTTGGTTCATAAACACAGGTGGGAGAAAGAAGAGACAGAGGAGAAGAGGGAGAGGATGATATACGGGCAACTGGCAACCACAAACAGCCTCGATGCTCTTTTAGGGATGGGAAGTAGATGCCTTGGTATGGGAGGGGGCCATCTGCCTCACTCCCCTTAGCCTTTCCTATTGGTTCCTGGAAAGCACACTGCAGTTTGAGTAGGCAGATGCTGGGGGAAGGTTCAGGGGTGGCTCAGATGGGGGTCGGATGCTCGGTTAAAATTCTTTTTTCTTTTCAAATCAGCTAAACAGAAGATTTGTCATCTGTAAAATTACGTCCCCTTAAAATCACATTTATATTCCTATAGGAAATAAGTAAGAATAAATATTTCTCTATATGAATTTTTATATATGCACACATATGGGCACTTATTTTAGTTTATTTCACTTGGCATATTTTGTCCCTCTGCAAAAAGCCTTTGTTATGGAACACCTTATGCAAGTGTACTATAGTCGTAAAACTCGGAAATCTGTATTTTTCCAATCTTGATGTGGGCTTGGAATTTAATTTTGTAGACTGGATTATGCAAATAGACTAAACGAAATTTTAAGTTTTTTAAATCAGTGGTGAGATCTGGAGTCAAGAGATCATAATGATCAAATTGTCCTCTCACTTGTGCTTGAGGGAGCTCTGGGTGGTGACGCTTAACTTATATTTACTTGATTCTTTGTACATCAGTGAATTATTTCTCTAGTTAAATGGCCGATTTGGGATTGATATGTTTTTTTTCACTGAGAGCTCCTGGAACATTCAGGTTTATGAAAACAAAGTCCTTTATTTTAACATTCAGAGAAGAAGAAAGTGACTTTGGAGGTGAGTGAATCTCTTTGGCAAATTTTGGAATAAGTCATGTTCTCCCCAAATGCTTTAAATATTAGGATTGCAAATTTGGCATATTGTCAGCATGACATTAGTTTATCCCTTGACTATACTGAAGAGGTTTCTTAATACCTTGGATGGTACTTTCAGAAGGACGAAGATAAACTGGTTTCTTCTCTAGCCTACTCTTCACAGATATTTAAATTTTTCCTGCTGAGCACCTATTCCTCCGTCTGTAATAGCTTTCCTGTTTTCCTTGATAGAAGCACCCTGTTTCGGATTGCCAGTTAAAATACAGGACTCTCTGTTAAATCTGAGAAACAACAAATTTCAGAGAAACAACAAATAACATGACAGTATGAACATGTCTCAAATATTGCAAAAGACACACTAACCCAATATTCATTGTTTATCTGAAATTCAAATTTAATTGGGCATCTTGTATGTTCATTTGCTAAATCTGGCAACTCTAACACTCTTTTACTCTCAGTGCCTTTGGTCAGGTGTGGCTGATCCCACCACTCAGCTTCAGGGGCAGACATGTGACCATACTCTGCCAATCAGAGTATGGCCATACTGATTGATTTGGGAATTAGGTCTGTCATTATGTCAGGTCAATAAGAACACTTCTTGGCCCTTTTCCTGGAACTTCTGGGGGGAAAGAGGGCTTCTTTTCCATTGAGATTATTCAGGAAGCAAACCTAGAACTGCTGGAGAATGATATGTACAAAAAGCCTGACTAAGAAATCTCTGTTAACACAGAGAACAAGGGACACAGAAAGAGACTGAATCTTGACATCATTTGAGCTCCTTGATAAGGCTGTGTCTGAAGCTCAAAACCTTATTTGAACCAATAATTTCCTTTTTTATTTAAGCCTATTTGAATTTTGTAGGCATTCTGAAGTCTGCCATTGTAGTCCTCTGTTTTTAATTTGTATATTCTTGTTCCTCTTTCATGAAACATAAATGAGAGAAATTCCTTTATGATGATTTGGGCACAGTGAAGCACACATTTCTTTATTTGTAAAATTAGTTCTCGGTCAAAACCTTTTCTCAAATTGTTGGGAAATATCACACCTTGGGGACTCTTCTTATCCTTCCCTGGACAGGAAAAGAACTAGAGAGGATAAGGAATAACATTCCATTATATGGATATACCATATTCTGTGTAACCACTTATCAGGTGATAGACATTTGGTTTGTTTCTACTTTTTGGCTATCATGTATGGTGCCTCTATGAAGATTCATGTACAAGTTTTTGTGTGAACGTATGTTTCACTTATCTGACATTGCTTCTTGCTATCACTTGGTGTCCCCATTAGGCAGGGTCTTTTCCTAGGCCTGGGGCTCTAAACATGACAAGGAAAGTCATTCCTGCTCATTTTTCTTTTCTAATTTCTTCCGTCTCAAATTTATCCATCCCTTTCAGGAAGACCTTTGCAATTACTTTACTATGTCAAACAATGGTTCAAAACTTCTCATAGCTTGCCATTACTCTCAAAATAGAGCCCCAAAATGTAATTTAACTTTTAAGATTTTCATTAATAATGGGCTTTCGACTCCAAATAATATTTATTTGCTCCTTCTGGACATGACAAATCTCTGGATGATCTTCCTAGATTGTCAAGATCTTTCCTAGTCCCATAGCCAACCAGGCTCATTTCTCTTATTGAACTTAGCTCTATATTCACTTTCATCTACCCATCTTCACTTAGATGGCCTCCTTCTCTTCTGTGAATTTTTCTACATCTTATACATCCTCTCTGTTATATAAATCTATCACAGAGTACTTTACCTATCATTGATTTCCAAAGCATTTAATGTCTACACCACTCATGTTTGTATTTAATCACTAATTGTCTTATTTTGTTCTGTAACTGCGTAATGGGTATGTGTGATATCTCTCTCACCATATGAAAGGTCCATAATGGCAGGCATTGTGTCTAAAAGGAGGCATATGTAAAAAGATTAAGAAGTCCAATGATGGCAGAATTCTGATTCCAGTAATAGATGGTCAGGTAATTCAAAGCAACCTTTCCAAAAAGGATTACTTGAAAAACTGGGCAAAAATATTTTAAAAGTCTGATTTAATCGCTGAACTAAGACACCTGAGTTTGTGTAAAAAGGTAGCACTGCAGGCTTTTAAATATATCCTGAGACATTTGGATATTTATTGGAACCCAGACTTGACACGATAGGCAACAAGATAGAAACCCTAGATGGATTTAAGATCTGAATGTGAAAGACTAAAAAATAAAACTTCTAGGAGATAATTTAGAAAATCTCTTAATGGTCTCAGGATACAGAAGTACTTCTTAAATAGTACATAGAACATACTTAGCATAAAGGAAAAGATTAATAAAACTAATAATTTCTGTTTATCACCATTAGAAGAGTAAAAAGGGAATCACGGAATAAGGTATTTCTCATACATAACCAACAGCTGACAACAAGAGCATTAAAAAAAAAAACAAACCTCCTATAAATCAGTAAGAAAAAGACACCCGAATGGAAAAATGGGCAAGCAGCTGGAATAGGCACTTCAAAAAAGAGATATACAAATGGGTTGGCATTTTCTACCAAATCATAGAAATGTGGCACACATTTAAATATGTTCACAGCAGTGTTATTGGAAATAGCTGAAAAATGCAAACAATTCAAATATCCATCATAATGGAATGGATATGTAAATTGTGATACCTTCATATACTATACCCACCACCATATAGTATACAACAAGGAAAACGTACACAATGTAGCTACACCTAAAGATGGATAAAGCATAGTTTGAGTGAAAAATGTTGAACTCTAACTATATATGTGTGTGTGTGTATATGTATATATATGTTTGTTTATAGGCTTATATGTTTGTTTATATGCATGCACACATACACACACATATACAGATTCTATTTATATACAATACAAACAGTCATAGTCTTTAGAGATGAATGCGTGGGTGGTAAAAATGGAAAGTAAAGGAGGCAGTGCCATAGCTTTAAAGATAATCGTTACTTTTTATGGGGAGTGAGGGGATAACAATTTACAGATGACACTAAATGAGCCTCTGGGGCTCTGGTAATGTTTTATTTCTTGACTTCAGTGATGGTTATGACTGTAAGCTTCTTAAACTTTACCCTAAAAATAATATAAAAGAAGGAAGATGAAGAGGAGGAGGAGAAAGTGTGAGTGACTCCCCCTTCCATTCACTTTCTTGCTGAATTTAGACAAATGGCAATATCCCTTTGAAATTTATTTGCTCATCTATAAAATGGGAATCATGTTACTTTATTCACAGAACTTTCATTCAAATTATGAGATCCTGCATGTAATGGCAATTGATAAAGATATAAAGCACTTTATAGATTTGGAGAAAAAGAATAGTATTATATTAATATCTAATGCCATTCTGGAACTGTAATAGTCATAACAATAGTCAGGTTTAAATAAGTCATCAAAGATTATTCTGTATATGCATCCGAAACCTCAGAATAGAATTGAATTAGGAGGAAACATTAAAATGAAATTATTTGTAATAAAGTTGATTTCATTTAACTTATAAATTTTTAAATTTATTCTGTACCCTGAATAATGGTGTTTCTTCCAGAGTGAAACTGAGAATTCCTGAGTTGCTCGGGAAACAACAATGCTCCCCCAGATCCTTGAGTAAATATTCCCTGAATTTTTGCAAGTCTTAGACTAATTTCCAGAGATGTTAAAAAACTGCTTTTGAGGGGCACCTGGGTGGCTCAAGTTGGTTGGGCGACTGCCTTCGGCTCAGGTCATGATCCCGGAATCCCGGGATCGAGTCCCATGTCGGACTCCTGGCTCTGCGGGAAGTCTGCTTCTCCCTCTGACCTTCTCCCCTCTCATTCTCAGTCTCTCTCTCTCTAATAAATAAATAAAAAATCTTAAAAAAAAAAAAAAACCGCTTTTGACAATTTTTATCCATGCTCCTATTGCTTTTATGGAGAAGTGGGTTTTCAGGCCCTTGATCTACCTCTCTTGCTAATGTCCTTCTAATGTCGTCAATCCTGACTTAGTTGCCAACCTGATGACTTGCCACTTAGGGATCTTCCACACAAAGAACTTGTGTTACAAGTTCTGCAGGAGCTGCCCCATTAAAATAGACAGCTGATGGCCCCTTTCTGTCAGTGCCACTCACTGCTTTGGAGATGATAGCTCTTGCCTATGTTTCTTTCTGCTCTCCTGATCACATTTTCTGTTTCTTTGACATCAAACTCCAAAAGATCAGACTATTCCCATAAGACTGAATTCCTCAGTCACTCTTATTAGCCCTATTTTGTTTAAATTTAGCAACCATACTAATGATTTATAAATCATACCATACTAATGGTATGCTGCCTCAACCATACTAATGATTTATAAATCTCTCCAAGCCTTCCCTGATCTAAACTCAAGTCATATATCTCTCAATGTCTTTAAGACATTTCCACTTTGATGTGTCTCCATTAACCCTAACACAGCAGCCTAAATGGAACTCCTATGAAACTGGCACATCTGTTGGCACATTCAAAAATAATTTTGACATCTTCAAGAATTTTAACAGTAAGATAGCAGTTAGTATAAAGAAATCAAAAGAAATTTTCCTTAATAACAAACAGCAAAAAAAAAAAATTAGCCCTTCTTCAACATTATTTTCTGAATCTTTTGAAATCATATCATGGCAGCTAGCCAGATAACTCTCCCTCTCATTCTTGAAACTTCCCTAAACTCTCCCTCAAGCGCAGCATATGCTGGTTATTGCTCATCTTGTTACCATTCCCTTCACCCCCTGTCTCACGGTCTTATCTATAAATAACTCTCTGTCCCTTCCAGTATGAATCAATCAGATCAGGCTTCTTTATTCTCCCTCTCATGCATTACCCCAATTCTACACAGTAAAGCCTTAGAAATTAACCTGGCAAAGATGGAGTTCTTCTTAGAGCTTAAGGGAGGAAAAGATAATGTGAACAATCCATATTAATATTATTTTTTCCTATTATATCATGATATTCCAAACAAATTAGCCTTTCTATTTCCTTCCTCAAATGACACTCAAGCACTTGTCTCCTTGGTGATTATCATGACATAATCTTTAGGTTTTAAGTGGCTCCTTAAGACTTCATGCATGAACTTAGAAACAGTTTTGAAGAAAAAGTGCTATTATGAATTGTACTGATGCTTTGATTTAAAAAATGAATTATATTATTATAATGAGACAGAATAACCAAAATACCCAGCCATAAAGAAAATAGTGTCATAACTATGGCCAGACCAAAGAATAAGGATGCCTACTTGTATTCAGATTATTCAATAGATAACTAAAATATTTACCATGCATTTAATAGTTGCAAGGATGATTCTTTGAATCGGCAGTGAAGGAAGACTTCAGCAAAGGCTTTGAAGAAAAATGGGCTTTGAAATTGTCTAGGAGGTTACACAAAGCTACACGAGTAACCTCTACGTATGCCCAGCATCAAGTATGTGCATTGAACACAGTGAATACTATTTGCTATAGACTTGGACACCTGAGTAGGAGGACAATATCTAGCACCCATTTATTCATCAGGAAACATTTCAAAGAATTAATGGGATTTTAAAAAAATAATTAATGGGATAGTATAAAATACAGAAGGAATGAGAAATTAAGGCCATCCAGTTGATCATTCTGGGACGCTTACACATTTTGGGGAAGCTATAAATAGTAAATATTTTTTAAAGACAATGCTTCCATTTTATATGATAAGAACATCTTCATAAATTAAAATCTGAAAAATAGTGGGATATAGTGAGGACAAGTGCTCCTATCGGTGTGTAGTTTTTACAATTACTTACGTCTTCAACTTCTTGTTAGGCAAAATATTAATCACATTAACACGGATTTACATACAAAAAGAATAAGTGACAGAAAATGCCTATTTTATCATTTCAGAGAAAATAAAAAATGAATTAGTTAATAAAATGTGAGCAAAATAGTTACTGCTCTTAGTTAATACTCACTCATATAGGTTCCTTTCCTTCTCACCTTTTTGTTTCTTTTCCCCCTTTCATTCATAAATCCTGATTATTTTTCCTTTGAAATACCTTTTGTAGAATTTCCATTATGTGTATGGCTGCAGAATTCAGCCTCTTCTTCCTGAAATATCTAGAAATCAAACAGGCACAATAACTGGAAGTTAGCAATAACAACAAAACCAAAAATAAAAATAAAACAAAGGAACCCATTTAATAATCTAGAAGTAGAGCTGATCTTCAAACACCATCATGGGATAAAGGTGCCCAAACAGCTAGGGTGGAATCCGACCTGTGTGAGTATGGGCAGCAAAGAAAAGAAATGCAGAAGGTAGAGCATAGACTCAGTGCATCAGATCTCAGAACACATCTTTATAAACATAATCCCAGAGAGTGAGGGCCCTCACCACTCTAAAACAAAAAATTAGAATTTTATTTTCAAGAATGAGTCCAGAACTGGGGTAGGCTTCTCCTTTTACCCATAAATACTACATTTCTAGCTCATCTCCAAACTAACCAATTTCCTTTTTTTCCCCCTATCTGAATTGTACCTATCTTTCCAAAATTTACTCTTATCCAATCTCTTCCAGGAAGACCTGAATTCTTTACTTATATGTTCTCCTTGTTGCATTTAGTAATTCATTAGTTACATATAAGTATCATGGTTCTAAAACATAAATTTCTTGGAAAAAAGTACATTCCTTCTCTGTTGCTTATGCTCTTTGGTCAAATATTAAACATATTTGTGGTGGGAAATGAAGAAATAGCTGATAGATTGGCTAATCTATTTATGTACATTGTATTAAACGTGCAATCTACATATAATGTCGATTAATGAAATGGCATTTAATTAACTTCTGCATCAATCCAAACTAGGTATCTTCCTGACACTTTTGAGGCGTTACCTGTTTTGGAATCGTTGTCTATTAAATTATGAAATAGCACCTCACTTTCCGGGAGAAATGATATAGCATACCGTCGTAATAGTTGACATTGAGTGTTTACTAGGGAAAAGATTTCTCAGGCATCAGATATAAATGTGTATCTTTCCAATATCAGTTTCTGTTGCACACTCTGAGTTGGAGATCATCATTTAGGAAATCTATTAGGAATGTTTTTGGGACCAATCAACATCCTTGAAAGGAATAAGAACAAGCAGGATTGGCCCAGGGAGGTGTCAGTCAAGGTTGGGGGAAGTGGAGAGCTCTGAGGCCTTAAAACTTTTAAACTAAAGTTGGGCTTAGGGGCCAGTCTTGATACCCTGTATAAATCCATCAGTCACTGAATGCAGACTGTCCCCAGGAACAGGCATGCTCTTAGGGGAATCTGCTTTATTTAACCGAGGTGGCGATCCTGCTACCGGGAGAAAGGTGTCCATCATATTTGAAGAGGAATCTGGTTGGCCCATCACACAGTCCTTACAGTTAGCATTTATGTTGTTCCTGCTATTGTTATTTCTTGTGATTTATTGTTCGTGGAGATTTCTCCTCCCTCATTAGACTGCTTCATGGCTTCAAACCATGTCTTCCATATCGCGGTCTCTCTAAAACTTGGCACAATGCCTATTCATCATGGGTATTTATATGTGGCTGATAGTCATATATGAAAAGCAAGCTTTATTGTAAATTCTGGTATTTCTTTAAAACCAGTTCATTAGATCTTAAAATGAAAACAGGCTTTTGAATCAACTGCCTGACAGAATTTCATTCAGAGGAGTGTTTGGATCTGAATTTGGCAGAAAGGAAGGATGGTGGAGGTGTGCTCAGTGTGGATTTGATATGGGGCAATTACAGGCCGTGATGGCAGCCATCGGATTGCAAGGAAGGACTTCAGGAGGTCCTGACCACTGCTGTGTGATGACTCACAGAAGAGTGCTTTCATGGGGGGCTCTTTCAGATTCACTGAGTTCCCAGTGCTTCCAGCGATGCTGACAAAGATCAAAGCTGCAAACCACCCGCTTATGTTATTAGCTGAGGCATTTCTCATTCGTTTGGACCCATAGTTTATTCATCCAGTGTAATAACAGGGCAACTGGAATTATATTTTTTTCAAGTAAGTTCTATGCCCAATGTGGGGCTTGAACTCATGACCCCTGAGATCAAGAGTTGCATGCTCTACTGATTGAGCCAGTCAGGGGCCTAGAATTTTGGTGACCAGAACACGAAGCAAAATTAACAGGAGGAAAGAGATCTGAACTTAATTCCTTGTGGATATTTGGCTTCAAGGTGGTTAAGGAGATGGCATGGAGTGACTTTGGAGTCACAAAGAGCTGGATTACATAGGGCAGGGCATCAGGGTTATCCTTTAATTGTGATGCTGTATTCCTGTCTGACCCGCCTTTGCTACCTGACTCCTGTCTATTTATCTGACGCCTGTTCTTATCCTTTAATTGTGATGCTGTATTTCTGTCTGACCCGCCTTTGCTACCTGACTCCTGTCTATTTATCTGACGCCTGTTCTGGTAGGATGCATTTTGGCTCCAAGCTCCGCTGCCTGACCTCAACAACCAGCTGGGCCTCTCAGGCTCTACATTTTGATCCGATTCAAAGTATTAGCTCTTCTAAATATAAACTTTTCTTTCTATATCCAAACCCCAAATGAAAAAAGATTGTGGAAACCCTGAAGAGTTCTGCCTTCTTCACTTGCCTTTGTGTGGCCATCACACCATGTGCCACAGATGACGTACCACCTCCACGTCCAAAAAACCCTATAAATGTATATAAAATGGACCTTAAATTAAACAAGCATTCTCCTAAGACCCAAATCTTAGAGAGAGCCCCTCATTTGAAATTCTTTGTTTAATTTCACTTTAAGAGGGAAAAAAAAGATCCCAGGGCTGTTAAATTCAAGAATAATATAAAATGTAGAAGGAAGAAATTCTACATTCTACCTTTGATGTTAAGATGTGAGAAAGCATCACAAAAAAATCATGAACCAAGTTCTGACCCTGATTTGAGAATAAAGAAGTCCCAAAAATTTTGCTGTGTAACACCAAACTAAAGATTGTGAGGGTGGGCAAAGATCACCCATCAGTCTGCGAGTCAGAGCAAGGCTGTGTCCCAAATGCATATCTGGTGGCAAGAACTTGAAAGTCCAAGGTAGGGGTGGGATGGGTATCTGGGTCCAGCAGTGTCTCTTCTGTAGTCCCAGGGGGATTCTGGGTTATTTAAGTGCTTGGGATAGAAAACTTCTTCCCACACTCCTCACACTGATTTTAAAATCCTCCCTGGTCAGCTGCAGAAGTTCCAGCCTCAAAGGGAGAGCATTCTTTTCCTCTCACAGGCAACGTACCTCCTTAATAGCAAGAGGGAGAACAGTCGATCCTTTTTTGTGATGCCTTCTTGGGTTCTCCCCTCAGGCTTTCCAAAGCATCTCAACACCCTTCTTAACAGTGGGGCATCGACCACATCTGACTGCATTCATCACTAGCTACAACGTGTGAAACAGATCTTTCACTTTCATTGCCTTTTATTTTAAAAAATAAGAATGGGATTTACATATGATAGAAAATCCACTAGCTACAAGAGCGTAGAGAAACAAGCAGGTGTTAATAAATTTCCAAGAAACATTAATCTGTTTCTGCAAATACATCCTGCTGTTCATTTAAATGAAATGATACTCTATAAATTTACCACTTCAGTCACTCTCTGAGCTATCAAAATGTAATATATAACACCTTCGGTGATCAAAGTGGAAGTAAGTTTAGAAATCCAATTTGGTTTTTTCACCATTTACACTCTTTATTTAACTTTTGTATTCCAATCCTCATTTTAATCAGGCTTTAATTCTGTTTATGCACATTTTAGGTACACTTCGAAAGTTGTCATGAAGTGTTGCAGTTGCCAAAAATAAAGTTCCATTCTAAACCAAATATATCTATAAATGAGAAAAAAATTCCCTGTTTCTGTCACACTTAAAGATTTAAAATAACTTACCATTGAGCTATTCATAATTCATAATTTGGTCATTAGGAGCTCTTGAATCCAGATCTCACTGAGGGAACCAGAGGGAGTGTGTTCCTCATTGGAGGAACTGTGAGTAGGTGTGTATCTTTCTTGGAAAGATACCAAAGGTTCCCCTTTGCCTGTGGGATAAAGTCTAAACCTGTCCAAATGGCACAACAAGCCTGTCACCGTATGATTTTTCTCAAGTCCAAGTTCATTTCTGACCACCTCTCCCCCTGCACTTACATTCTGACATTCAGCACTGTTGGCGGTTCACAGCATCATAGGGATTAATGGACACAAAAAAGAGATGAATTTGATGTGAGGATTGTATTGCTAAGGTCAAGTCAGGGGGAAGAAAAGGTGGAGCAAAGACAGGTATGACAATCGTCCTTGTGATAGGAGCTGTAGCTCGGTGGACATATCAGAGATCCACGCATTTGTTCTGCTGGCACTCAGATTGGGAACTGTGTGTGCGCAGAGGTTACAGGTATGTTAATTGCTGGTCAGAGGAAGTCTTTTGAAATAGCATCTTTAGTACAAGATGATCCAGTTTGGAGAATTCCAATGTATCTGAAAGTTTCTTAAAAAATTTTTTATTGTATTCGCTGTTGTGAGCGGGCACATGAGCCAAGATGACCACAGCCCTGAGATAGTGGCAAGCTGTGATAAAATCAATTCAGACTTTCTTCTAGGGACAACAGTGGAACAAGGTGAAAGAATAAATAGATTTGGGCTTTTTATAGGGGTTCTTATTTCTTACAAAGGCACTGCAAATAATCTCTCCTGTTATCTTGGGAGAGGATTTGGGTTCTTCCCAATCTTGGTGAGCCTGATTGGTGTTGTGATTACCCTCACTGCTCTTGCTGATAATAGAAGTATCTGTGTAGCCAACATCTACCAACAGAAAAATATAAAGAGAAGTGTCTTCCCATCCAGATGGCACTAGAAAGGGCTTCTTCTGTACTGAGAGTTGCATTTTCTTGGAATGATCAGTGGAGGATCAATTAATAAATGGTTGTTTTCTTGTGAGTGGTAGATACCCTGAAGGGCCAGAACTTGACTCCCGAAATTCTTTGAAAACACCAGAATACGGATATGTAGTCATAGAATCAGCAATCTTCATCCACACTTTTGAGAACCAATCTCTAGGCATGTGACTGAAAACATTCTAGAAGAAAAAGATAAGATATGGCCTACCTGGTTTACACTGGCTGCTATTGCCCTTCCCAGATATGTCCATTTGGTGACACAATCTTCTTCAAAGTGTCCATTCCTGGCCATAACATAGTATATATATTGTCCCCACCATCTGAATTATTTACTTTTGGAGAAAAACTTCAAGGTTTGAAATCCTATTTCTATAGGATGCAATGGAAGTGTTGGTCTTAGGGGCTTCAAATTTCAAGGCTTGAAATCCTATTTCTATAGGATGCAATGGAAGTGTAGGTCTTAGGGGGTGGTCCTCTAGTTCAGTCTGAGAAGCCATCCAACACAATGCTAGATGCCAACATGTCACAGATTAGGACCGCCACATCCTCCTGAAATAGATGTCAGAGCATGATTTAATTTTGTCCAATGTCTTAGATGAGAAGGGAAGAATTTATAGGTTAGTAATATGTGTTTCACATTGGAATGATGAGTGAATACCATGGAAGGCCAGTGACTTCTTATTATTAGTTAGCACATGCCTACTGGAATGCCTGAAGAATGTTCAAATTCCCCTTGAAGGAGACTCTACCTCCTGCAATACCCAGCCCCTCACTGGTCTTGTGTGTCTGAGTATGAGTAGAGCTGCTATCTAGGATGGTGTCAGTAATGAACTGATCGACTACAATGGACACCAGTCAAACTGCAGCACAAGTCCTGGCGCCTGTTGAAGCTGTACATTAAACAGCCTGCAAGGCTACATGCAGTGACCTTATAAACTTTCTTTGATTCCTGTCTGTGGACTTCTGAACCCCTTGGGCCTGCATGAAGGTCATTAACAGAAAATAGAAAAAACAGGTTTTTATCTACTGTTTCAGGTGCTCATAGCGGCCAGAATTACATTCTCCCTAATAGTACTGTCCTTCTGTCGGAAAGGAGAAGCTCTTTGTTGTGAGAAGAGAAAAAGGGTCTATATAATGGGAGCAAGGCCAAGTCCGATTAGAGCGTTCTGGGAAGAAAATGAAATTAGGGTCCTGTTAAATTAGAAATGAGAATACAAAAGCAGGTAATAAACTCAACTAAGAGGTGTATCAGGGAGCCTTGGGTGAAGATCAGTTCCAAGGGATAAAATGAAAGTAGTAAGGGGTTGAATCAGAAGCAGCAAAAGCTTTTATTCCAGAAGGCTGAGATCAGGAAGCAAGTATTGGATAAAGTTTGAGGAAAATGGGACCTCTGATGGGTCGGTCAGTCACTCAGATAAGTCATTTCTTTCCCTAGGTCTCTTTTTTATGTTGTATTTTGAAAGCATTTTCAGGTGGCTGACATTCCCTAGTTTTCTGCCTTTTCTTACCCAGTTTGATTATGCTGCCTGGTTTACAATCCACATGACTGTCTACTCTGCTTTGTGTGTACAGACCTGACACCAGGGCATCTGTGCATTCCTGTCCCCAGGCATTTTCATTTTCATGACTCAATTTGCAAATGGAGCCATTGTTCACATGGGACAGAAGAGAAGGGCAATCTTGGGATGTTCAAAGGTCTCAGTGGCTCCTAATCCAGTTCTAATGCTTGGTGTTTGATGCAGTTTCCAAGGAGAGCTGTGACACAGGGCATTAATCTACCTTGTGACAGCATGGGGTTTTAATGCATTTTCTGTATCTGAAGAAAGAGCCTCCTATGGAGGTGGTGAAAGGAGTTATGGTGAAATCAATATCTTCATTTCACTGGGGCACTGACAATTTGTAGCAATGATACAAGGGATCACTGCACAGGGAAAGTCTGTTGGACAGAATCTAATGTACAGCACATATACTTTTGAAAATTGACACAAAGACTTGCTTCAAACATTAAAAAACAAAGGTGTGTGGGCTCCACAGAGACATTATCTTTGTAGAAATATGTAGATAACTTATAATGCCAATGACATGATTTTGGAGCAATGAGGTTTTCATAATAACTCTGTTTTGTGGAAGGCATGTTATCTCAGAAGATCAATTCCATAAAGCATGTTTAGGGGTCTGTGGAAAATATCCTGACTATATGCTGAGATACCCAAATAAGAAATATGATGCCTGATAGTCTACTAAAGGCACAGACCAACCTAGGAAACCATACACTAAAATGCCGAAAATCAGGCCATTCAGTCTTGTTATTGATATTGATGGAGGAGGAAAGTCAGACTACTTTCAAAGGTATTATGGGATGGGAGATGAGTCAGTGTACTAACTAGACCAGACTCTCCAAGTCTTTCTCAACCACAGATATTAGAGTTGATGTTAATACCAGTGCTACTAGAAAATGAAATTTAATGGCCAACCACTGATGTACTTTGGTTCTTTTATCTTTTCCTGGGTACCATTGTTCAATTTACCCTGATTTCTGAGACACAGTCCAGTGTTATATCTATACTGCTGTAATTAGCAGTGATACTTATGTATATAGATACTTATGTATCTATCTGATATCTCCCAAATCAACAGATAAGGAGGATGGATAAATGAATATTTTTAAAGATAATTATTCATTGTTTTGGTATCTTCATAGCCTCCACAAGCTTGAAATATATACAGGGAAAGCTTCTTTATACCTTACATGGGTATAAATCTTGTTATCCAAAGGACTCACTTATCTCATTCTATATGCACAAAAAAATAAAATAGGAGTGCTTAATTTTTCTGTACTTCCTATGACATTTATTGTTTCTTATTTTTAATTTTTCCTGACAACCAATGTTAAAGAATAAGAAGGCCCTAATATTAGGGTGTTTTTAAGATTCTTTTTTTTCCTGAGTGATAAAAAAATTTTTTTTTACCGTGTCTTTCAGATATGGTGGCTATTTCTAAAGTAGGGTAAAGACAGAATACATTCAAGATGCAGATATTCAAGAAAATACAGTCTGCTGCAAAATTCCCCAAACTTGTATTCTGTGGAAAACTAGTCTCAAAAGAGTTCCATCATCAAATAAGTTTGGAAGATGCTGCATCGTATCTCCCTTCTTGGAGATTTACAGCAGACTTGAGAATATTTAAAGCTTTGGTGAATTCTGCAGAAAAGAAACTGGTTTAACAAAGCCCAGCATTTCTTAAACTTACTTGACAATGAAGCTCATGTTTAAAAATTCACGAAATATCCATTAACATCCTGGCTAATTGTGACGAACTTGCAGAATTATCCCTTACCTATAGGCAGGATATCCTGTACATAAACTCTTGAACTTTCACATAGATGGTCATTACTGGGTAATGTCCTTGGTGGATGAAGGTAGAAGCAACAATGTGAATCCCTCCATCCTCCTCCACCTTCCTTAATGACTTCATCCCTTTTCATTACCTTCTCCATTATTTCATAAAATTACTGTGAAAAATAACCAACTAAATGGTCATTTGGCTTGTCAAATTAAATGCCGTATGAATGTTCTAATAATAGCGACCATTAATTGAGCACCCACTGCATGGAAGACAATGAAGCATTAGGTCAGATACTTGATATAAACGTTCTCTGTTTCACACAACCACCGGTAGCAGAAGAGACACTGCGTCCTCACATACAGTGTGAGGAAACCATCTTGGAGAGGTCAGTTATCTTGCCCAAATTCACTTGCTGCGACAAAATGAAGCCAACATTACATAATGATCTGTTTTGTCTCCCCAGTCCCCGCACTTTCACTATATCATACTGTCTCTCTAAATAACATGAATTCAACCAATCCCAATGAGATAATAAAATATGAAGTGATAAGAATAATGATGCCAATAATGGTAATTAATAACAATGAGAAAGGTATTAAAACTCTACATGTTGTCGCTGGGTAAAATTTATGGTGGTGCAATGTTTTAATAGTATAGAGCCTACTCTCCTTTCTGCCACCCCCACATCCAATTAATCACAAACTCTGGTTGATTCTTTTATCTCTGCAATCCATCCACTACCACCGACTGCTGCTCAAGTCACCGTCTCGTCTCCTCTGCATTTTTACTACAACCAACACCTACCTAGTCTCCTGGCCTTCCTCCAGTTCACTCTGTGCACTTGCAATTACAATGATCTTTCTGTAATACAGACCTGATTATCTGACTACTCACTCTTCAGTCTGAAACCTCTCTAGGACTTTCCACTGATGATAGGTTAAAGGCTGAACTTATAGGTTTCCAGGACCCGTCATCTTCTGGCCCCCGTCAACTTTCCAGCTTCAAACTTCATACTCTCCTACCTCCTTCCAGGCCTTAGGATATCAAAATCACAGTCTCACTGGTTCTAAAATGCACTTTTGTTTCATTTCATAACTTTACACCCCTGAAATAAAGATATGTCTTACAGTCAGTGGTTCATTGACGTAAGTGACAGCATTTTCCCTTCCTTGGTGGTATAGGAATGTGAAGGGTTCCCTGATAATTGCTAACTTTGTGGATTTAGTGGGATGCTGCACTTTGGTTTTCCTAATGCCTGGCACTTTATTATTCGAAGGGATGGTTCCCTGGTTCTTCCTTCTGCCTGGGGTGCTATTTGAACTCTCCTCCACCACCATGCCCTGTCTCAGCTTTCCTGCTTCCGCACTTTTAGGATTTTCCAAGCCTGGTTTAAGGATGCCATGTGCTGCTGCCATAGCTTTACTTCATCACATGTGGGGACTGTGCTTTGAAAAGATGTCCATCATTCTTTGATGCTCCTTCCTTTTCCACATGAAGCCTACTTGCCTTCCCCTTGAGTGTGGACTGTGCTTAGTGACCGGCTTCTACAGAGTAGAACTTAGTAGAAATTACTGTGTGCCATTACCCAGACTAGGTCATAAAAGGACATTGTGTTTTCCTCTTTGGTCTCTCTTGGATTGCTCTTTCTGGGGAGGCTGGGTGCCATGTTATGAAGTCACTCCAGCACTTCTTTGGCCTCTATGAAGTAGCCTCATGACAAGGAACTGAGGCCTCCAGCCAAGAGTTGTGCCAGGGTTCCATCGTGGAAGCAGATTCTTAAACTCCAAACAAGCTTTCGCATAACTGCAACCCTGGCCAACATCTTGCCTGCAATCTAATGAGAGATCCCAAGCCAGAACCACCTGCCTCAGCTGCTGCCAAATTCCTGACCCACTGAAATTGTGAGACCATAAATGTTGGCTGACTGGAGCCTGGATATTGCAAGCGAATTGTAACACAGCATTAAATATCTACTATAACACTGAACAGGAGTTGTTTCTTTTCTTGTCTTGCTGTCCCCTAGGACTGAAGCATCCTGGAAGGCAGGGTCTGCACTCTGTTGTGTTACTTCTCCAGTGCCCAACATACTACTTGACCTGTACTATTAGCTCAAAAAAATTGTGTTGAAGGAATGTTTACATATAAAAGAATTCTGTCCTGGCCAGTGCTTTATTTTAGGCAACAAATCTTTCCCCTTGTCACCAGCAAATATATGCAAAACTTGATATACATCAATATTTATTTGTTTATTTATTTATGGTGCAAGGAAGGAAGGAGTAAGTAATTTAAATTTTTTTTCTTTTTCCTTTTCGATGCTTATGCTTTATTTTCCCTACTATAGCTTGAGTGACCATTTGACACTGTTATGCTCTCCACTCAGAAAACATTTGGTGGCTTCCCACTGAATTAAATTCCACTCTCTTCTTAGAGACTACAAAGTCTCCATGATTCAGCCCCTGCCTCTGACCTCACCTCCCACCATTCTCCAGAGACTCTAGTCTTCCTGTTCCTCAAAGACACCAAGCTATTTCCTCTTTGAAACCTTTTTTCACACTCTTCCCTTTGCCTAAAGTCTTCTGCCTCTATTATTTTGCAAGGGTAGGTCTATTTTATATAAATCAAATTTATAGATTATGCCAATTCTTCAAAAAAATCACCCATCTAAATTTGTCCTCCACCTAATGAGTGACTATTTTCCCCAATATACTGATGTATTTTTTTCCCTCTCTGTCAGAAATTATTCTGTTTGTTCATTTGTTTCCTTTCTCATTCCTTAACTAGAAGTAAGCCCAGTGAGGGGACAGACTTTGACTCTCCTGTTGACCTCTGTGCCTCCAAACACCCAACATAACTTCTTACGTGCGGTACATAATAAATAAACACCTGTTGGATGAGTGGGTAGATGGAAGGGTGGGTGAATAAATGATAGATAAGTAGTGCGTGGGAGAGACAGAGAAGTGCAAGGGATGTCCAGAACATGCTGCCTGCCTGTATGCCCCCTTCTACGTTATTAGGGCTGCTATTAAGAAAGAGGTCAGGGGACACCTGGGTGGCTCAGTTGGTTAAGCAACTGCCTTCGGCTCAGGTCATGATCCCGGAGTCCCGAGATCGAGTCCCACATCGGGCTCCCAGCTCCATGGGGAGTCCGCTTCTCACTCTGACCTTCTCTGACTCTCACTCTGACCTTCTCCCTTCTCATGCTCTCTCTCAGTCTCTCTCTTTCCTAATAAACAAATAAATAAAATCTTTAAAAAAAAAAAGAAAGAGGTCAGGATTAGGAGAGGAAATTTGTTTTTGAAACATTTTATGAGAGTTGGCTCCATCTGAGCTGCTTCATGGCCTAGGTGACCTGCTGTCATGAGAGACAGGGAGGGCCGTTGAGTCACCTCAGCATGGGTGAGGGACCTCAGCATGGCTCTACAATTTCAGTGAGGGGCAAAGCTTTGGAAACATCAGAGAGAACGTCTTTGGAAAGAACACCAGCCTTCTGAGGCTGGGCCTTGCCAATAGAGTCAGCAGGGAGAGTCTTCAGGTTCCTTGGAGGACAGTAGAAATTGATGGGAGTCGGGGATGAGGAGGAACAGCAGGGAAAGTTGAATAGAGCAGGTAAGTCATGGCGAGTCTGGTTGGTAAACCTTTGTGAGTACATGTGAGCCTGTCTTTCAAGGATCCCCAGGTATGTTCTGTAAGGGTGTGGGGGAGGGAAACTTCTTAGGGAAGAGACTGGAGGTTCTATTTTAGGAAAAAAAATAAAGAACAGAAACACGTGTCTTCAGGTTTATCCACAGGCTAACAAAATTGGAAGTGACTGTTGTAGAGTACTGAATCTGGAGTCAGAAAAATCTGTGTTTTAGTTCTAGCTCTTTCACATTCTAGCTGTGTGGTTTGAGGCAAGTACCATAGTCTTTCCAAATCCTACTTCTTCATGGAAGTACAGGAATAATGGTATCTACTGGAGAGCATTGTGAGGATCAAATGAGGCTAAATTGGGACGCCTGGATGGCTCAGTTGGTTGAGCAGCTGCCTTCGGCTCAGGTCATGATCCCAGAGTCCTGGGATCAAGTTCCGCATTGGGCTCCTTGCTCAGCAGGGAGCCTGCTCCTCTCTCTGCCTCTGCCTGCCTCTGTGCCTGCTTGTGTTCTCTCTCTGCCAAATAAATAAATAAAATCTTTTAAAAAAATGAGGCTAAATTAAAAAAATATATGTGAAAACATTTTTGTAAAATATAAAGTATTATTAAAAATTCATTATTTGTCATAGTCCCTTTGGAAAGATCTGCCTGTCTTACACTGAATTCCTCCAACCCTTAGCAATAACCCTAATTATTGACATAACTAGACACTTCAGGAGTCATATTTGTTCTTCTGGATACCGCCCCTTGGCCAGGGTTTGATAGACTAAGAGTGGACATCTGACCTAAGCTTGCCCAGTCAGATTTGTCTTCCGGGAACTTTAGAATTAGACCAAATTACTCTAGTTCAGTCTATGTTTATCTTTTGAATGACAAAGACCTAAACTCAGAAGCTATGCCATGTCATTGTAGATACCCATGTTTCTGCAAAGCCAAGAAAGGCAATCAACAGAGAGAAATGATAAGCAGATTTGTAAAGAGAAGCTACCTGGATTCCAGGTGGAATTTCAATCCCTCAGTCCAGTCTGAATGGATACCTCTGTGTCTTAACTATAACTTCTGTCTTAAGTATAAATGGCCCTTTGAAGTTAAATACAGTTAGCTCTTATTCCGTTACAACAAAGAATCCTAATGCATTTCCACATATCTACACAAATGGAGATGTCTAGCTCTGCAACAGAGTGGTAGTTCTTGTTAAAGAAAAGGGGTGCGTTGCATCCTTGAACACATGGAGCTCATTTCATAAGCATGTGGTGTATCTGCTTTGTGGAGTTGTTGTGGAGATTAATATCTGTATGGTGATTTAAAGTTTGCCAATAGAAGCATTATATGAAGTTAAGGTGATAACTATAATAACACCAATAATAGTAATAACAGTACTTAGTAAAAATGAAAATGGTTTAAAAACTCTATAAATGGCTGTTGTGAAATGTTCAGCAGCAGATTATTATAATATGGGTCATCATAGCGGACTTACTTGGCTGTTAGGCATATGATCTAGACAGTACTTTCATATGGTAATATCAGGAGCCATTGCTCCTCTGTCTGCACTCCTCTTACCTTTCTTATTTAAATGAATTCCATCTGTTTGGAAACACTTTTCCTTTCAGAAGCTTGCAGTATGCATGTTAGTAATCAGACAAAGAAGTCTTTTAGTAAAAGACAATAATAATGTTTACTCTTATTATTTTGTCCAGTTATCTTCTGGAATGTTTACAAATGTCCATACTGATCTTTGACTACTATAAAAACTTTCAAGCGGGTTATGGCTTCAATATTTCAAAAATCCATGTGTTAATGAATTCCTAGGAACACATGTTACCAATGCTATATCTAATTTCCATCTTGCTGCACGTAAATCTACTGCACAAATATTGCTCATACAACTGAAGCTTGCTGTCTTGGAATGCCTATTGTTTTAGGAATAATTGAAAGCCAACAATATTTTGTAAAAGAAACTCATATATAACATATGAGCCCCCAAATATGGACACACTGGGTTCTGAGGGGAAAAAAACACATCAAATCAAGACTGTGTTGAAGGATCTGAAACCTATGTTGATGTAGCATGTACACAAAACTGAGCTTTATGATTTGTAGGGTCAGCATGAATATACATATATATTGTGTGTATGTGTTTATGAATACAGATAAAGGGCACTACATTTTATAAGGGCCCTAAAAAGTGTACAATTCAGTTGTTCCTCAAATATTTTACAGTGGTACAATTACCTCCTAAAGCCTATTTTGATTAAGAACGTCTTTGATTAAAAATGTTTGCACACCTGAGTAGGCTGAGCCTAGCTTCACTGGTGACTGAATTAAGAAATCAAGTATGTATTACAACCTCACAAATTTGTAGGACGATATGTATGAATTAATGAAAAAGTATGAATTATCTCATTTTGTGTAATAAATTACGGTAATTTATTAAATCAGCATTCTTTTCAAGTTTGCTTCAATGAGTTACAAATTTAACTGTTAAAAAGCCAATTCATTGCCAATGTGAATATGCTAAGATACTTTAAAATACTTCCTCTCTGAAGTAGATGTTTTATAGAAATTGTTAGGTTCATTTTTAAAATGACATCCTTGGTTATATGGTATAAAGGCAAGCAACTCGGTCTAGGGCGTCCCTCCCCCCCCAAAAAAATGGGTGTTTCCCATAAAACACTGGGTTTATTTCTATCATTTTACATAACACATTTTATTTATCAGTTTGCATGTCCTTTTCTCCCTTGTGGGCTACAAACTTCCTGAGGTTAGGAACGGGTCTTGTTCTTTTAATCAGTAGTGCATTGCACAGTGCTTTGCATGGAATATCTGCAACAATAATCATTAACTGAATGAAAGACTGAATGAATCAGTGTGTTTGGCTTTCAACTTATAATTTTCACGGATTTTTTTCTCAGTGGAGTAAAAGATTATTATTATACACTCTATAGGGCTCAGAGGAGTTAAGATTCTACTGGATAACGAATCATATAAAATGACTATCAACATGGATTGTTTGAAATTTGCCTTCAAACAATTGGTTTTCTTTTTTTTTTAATTTAAATTCTAGTTAGTTAATATACAGTGTAATATTAGTTTCAGGTGTACAATATAGTGATTCAACACTTCCATACATCACCTGGTGTTCATCATAAGTGCCCTCCTTAATTCCTATCACCTACTTCACCCATCCTTCCCCACCCACCTCTCCTCTGGCAACCATCAGTTTGTTCTCTATTGTTAAGAGTCTGTTTCAATTTATGTTTATGGGTCTAGGACCCAGAAAGTTTTGTCCCACGAAGAATGCTAGGGAAACTTAATCAAAAACCAGGAAGAAAGATAAATTTTGGAAGCTGAAGCAAGACCTCTTAACCATTCTGTGCTCTCAGGATTTCCACTCCAGAGAGCCCTTACAGCATTCTCAAGTTGAGTTTTTTGGTTTTAACAGTAGTATTTTGATGGATGACACATTGCAAAGGATGGGTCTTTAGTGAGCCTGTCCACGAAGCCTCATGTTGCTGTTCTTTGTTGTTCAAAAGGTTGGGAGTACATGACACAACTTACAAACTTGATTTTCAGTAGTTGTTAGTTTTGCAAGAATAGGCTCCTTTTCTGCCTGAGAGCACTTACATTTATTCACAACTTTAAGGGCAACCACAGGCGGTTTCCTATAATGACTTTGCACCACCACTTTTTCCAAGCTTTTTTTTTTTTTATGCTATTAAGTATCTGGAATTAGAAAAGATTGGTTCAATGTGAACAAACCAATTTGCAGCATTTGTTGAACTTCCACAGGCCTGTATCCATCCATCGTTGTGTCTATACAATGTTAATTTCTCATCGGATTTGGTGACTTGGCATCACCATCAGCATAAGCAGAGGGCAGTTGGAGCAAATGACTGATTCCAGAGGAGGTCTGTATATGTGTTGAATCTGTTGGCTGCAGTCTCTCTTTCTACATGTAGCATCCACTTGTTCATAGGCCTAATAACATCCCAAATAATTGCACCACTGTCAATCTCTACTCCCTTAAAACAAAGAGGTAGAAGGTTCCAGAGCTTTACCCTGGAAGTTGCTGGAAGTTGAGGTTTTTACTTGGCATTGGAAAAAAGTGACCTGTGTGTTCCAGGTCAAGCTTGATTCTCCAGATCACTTTGTGTCTTCAAAAAATAGCTCTTGAGTTTCAGCTTGAATCTCTTCACAAGATGACCCAAGTTTCTTTATTGTAGGTTCCTTGGGGATTTTGCCTTTGTAGCTCTTTGAGAGCACTTATCTGCTAGCAGTGAATAAGATAGCAAATCTCCTCAATTCCTCTCTGCCCTTCTAAGGCAGCTAATGAGATCAGAGCTGCTCGGTGTCTTTATCTACCCTTCTAAGTATCACAGTAGATAAGATATCAGGGCTTCCCCCAAAGCAAACCAAAAGGAAGCACAAAGAAACACTGAAGGATGAGAAGACAATACCCGGCAGGATAACCCAGGCCTGTAGCTTACCTGTTAATTAATCAGAGCCACGATCCAATCATATGTCATGAATAGGAGCAGGAAGCAAATGAATTATAGTCACTTCAAATTAGCTCACTCAACAGGCCAGGAGCAAGTTAATTCTTAAGCATTGAATTCAGTCAATTGGCACTCAAACGAGGAGAGGCAGAAACAAATGGTATAGTCTTTGTAAGGTTGTTAACCTGACCTAAGCTCGAAGAGTAAATTAAAATTTTCAGTCTTCTCCAATTCTCCAGCTTGGAATAGATACACATTTTCAAATGGAACTTCACCGTCTTACTCTATGGGCTAGTCTCAGATCCGCCACCACTTCCTTGGACCACTTACATGAACTTTCTGTGCCTGAGTTTTCTTTTCTGTAAGATGAGGATAATAGTAGCATTCTAGCATTCTTTATAAGGATGAAGGATAATAACACATTTAATGCATTTATTAAGTACTCAATTGATATTGGCTGTCATTATTTCTGTATATTCACGTTTGAGACACTGACAAATAGGAGCTTTCCAAATTTTTACATCATTCTTTGCAGAGGTTGGTCTTCAGTCAGGGATGGGCATTCTCCTGTCCACATTTAACACACAGCAATACAATTTCATGAGTTAACATCAGCATCAATTTATATGGCATTTATTATTTTTTTTACTATATTAAATTAGATGTTTGTTATTATTTTATAATCTCTTCCTCCTTTTCCTTTATATAATTGATACCGGTATTTTACCCTCTTGGTAAGGAAAAAAAAATGTTGATCCTTGCATTTCTGCACTTTGGTAATTCCTCTGAGAGCGATGGCCCTGATTTCCCTTCCGCAAAGTGCCATCTGTGTGCAGGGGATCTTTTGTCGGCTTGTCCTGTGATTCACTGTGACTCCTTATTATTGCAACTGGGATGGCCTTTTTTTTCTCTCTTTCTCTCTTTCCTAATAAGGAACAGAACCAACACAACTGGGATCACTTTGAATACTGGCATTTCTTCTGAATACAGTTCTAACTAGATTTGTATTTTTATGCTGTGGGTGGAAATGCCAGATAAGAAGAAACAGATGAAGACAGATGAAAGGAAGAGATGGAATGAGGAGGTCAGTTATTTGGATTTCCTTAGGTGGGACATTTGTTGCAGAAATGGCAACCAGCTCTTAAAAGAAAATACATTGGAGTTCAGTACCATTAACAATAGATAAAGAAAGGAGGCAAGTAGCTCCGTGGCGTTAATCTCACCCCTCACAAATAATGGCACCAGTGACATTTGACCATGTGACAGATGAGTGAGTGGAGAGCCCTGGGACTGTGATAGTGACAGTTTTCTTTTTCTACCCTTGTAAATTATTCAGCATTGGCACAGCACTGGGAAAACACAAACCTGAGAAAGGGTAAGAGAGAAAAGGAATTCTATTGCAAATGAGAATGGCTGCTGACAAGTCCATTAAAAAACAACAACCCAACATTCAAGCTGTGTCTGCTGCCTTCCAAATGTCCTTCAAAGGTTCGGTTCACTAACCTCTTTTAGATATGTAAGAAGGAGGCAGAGAAGAGAGGACAGCCCCTGTTAAAAGCATCCCACATTGGTGTCTCTTTCTGAGTGTGTCTGTGTCATTATCAAAGATTGGATGGTACATCTCCTAAGATCACGTGGGTTATTAAAGCCTGATGTCCTAGCCACACATTTCCATCCCAGTAATTGCATTCTGTTGACTAGTTGCTCCCTGTTGTTTTTGGTTAGTTGTGATTACCTTCCATCCCTTTCTCTCTGCTGTGTTAAAGCTGCCACCCCAGTAGAGGTTGTTTTTCTGAATGTGGTTATAAAATTTCACAGACAAGTTATAAAAATGCCACGGGAAAAAAAAATGCCACAGCACAATTTAAAAAAAAAAAAGTTGAAATATATTATTGTTTTCCAAGGAACTTAATTATTTCTCTTTTCTCCACTTGGGAAGGAGGCAGGGCATCCTTCCCATATAAGTACCCCCAGCCAAAATGGGGACCCAGTGAGAGCTCTTGAAATGAGACAGGGAATGAGAATTCTAGCACTGAGCCAGACCAGTTGCTCTGCCTCAACCTTCTCTCCCAGGAACATCTGCTGTGCAGCTGGAAGGCTGAGGAACTGATGTTTTTACATCGACTGTCCAGCAAGGGGGGCTAGAAACTACAATTCCATTCCTGTTGGAGGCTATTCCCCTCTGATACGTCCTGCCAGAGAAAAATCACTGGTAACATCTTGTATTTCTATAATAGATTTTATGTGACATTTTCAAAATATTTTACATTAATGTATGAAGCTTCCCTTGGTAAGGTATAATAAGGGAGCACTTCATCTCCATTTTCTGGAAGGGTAAAATGATACAACAGCAGGCTCAGTGAGTAATGAATCTGCTGCAGCATTGTGGATGGCCCCCAGATGTTCTTTCCTCTGCCCCCTCCTCCCCACAGCTCGAATACCGCTTGTCCATAGTTTTCTCTCTACAACAACGGTATGATTTTCAAAGCATGTCCTTCACCAGCCCTTTGCTGCCAGGAAATGATGCTAGAGTGTAGTAGGAACATCACAGGAGATCACATGGTTTCATTTATGGGGTCGTGGCGATTAAATGGTGGCCTTTCCACCCTTCTTGAGTGGCCCACATCTTATTTTAGGCTAAAGTGTCTCTCTTGAGTCCTACTAGAGGTGCATATCACTAATCAGGTATAGCAGGGGTCTGAAATGTAAACTCCCCCCCCCACCCCCCCACCCCCCCTCAGCTTTCAATCTTTCACATTTCATTTGCATTACCTACTTCCCACTTCCTCCCCACTCACCCCTGCATGCTCACACTCTCCAACTTTGCCCCTAAACAGCCTAAACAGATTCCACTTAGATCTACAGAAACACGTCATTATTATTGCCTTAATGCTAGAACAGGTTGAGCAAGCAGATGTGAAGTTTCTTTTCTGATAAGCTAGGTCTATCCAAAGGCGAGCTGCTGGACCAAATGATCTGGAAAGAGAGGCAATGCAGCCTCAAATCTTAATTTACATGTTCGTGTTCACGATTGGGGGCCTTCAAGTGAGGTATTTTCTTTAGGTCTATATGAAAAAATATCTCTGCCCAGATCAACTCCAATAAAGCTGACCTTATAATTTTTATCCTCTTACTCTTTTATCCTCTTACTCTAGATTTCTTTGTGGTTCCTAGATGATTCTTGTTTGCCAAGCTTGCTATCTAGTGATCTTGGAAGACAGAGTAGGGTTATAGGAGAACTGTGTCTGCTTTTTGTAGCATGCCAGGTATGACTTAGGAACATCAGTAGCTGATATGCCTGTAGTCATTACCTATTAGAAATGAAAAGCTTTGTTCATTGAGGGTTTATACTTCAGTTGAAAATTAAATGCTCTACGAGATAACAAGGGTTAATTACAGTTTCTCTGTCAGAAACTGTGTTGAACTTTGGAAATCTCTCAGTGACTAGGCTAATGGACTTAATCTAGACCTCTTGCTCCACTTTGGAAACTCACCTATTTATTTTTGTGCCTACAGATCAAGAAAATGGAGGATCTTACTTTAATTGATTAGCATAGAAGTACTAAAATATATGATAAAAAATAAATAAGTACATAAATACAGAGAGATAATTAGGCCACAATGGCAAGTTGCCTGTCCATAATCTTACACTTGCTCATTCTATTTGAGCAACCATTGTCGACCAGATGATGCATTAGTTTCACTGAGGGTGAAACCATACTCTTGCTTTTCCAATCAAAAGTGAGAGAAAGGACGTGTTTTAGAGAATATCAGTTGTATAACTTCTTTATAAAGAAAAAAGAAAGAAAGGTATGATCTCATTTGACAAATTACATGACTGGCGTTTATCCTTTTAAATTAGCAAACTGATTTTGAATCTTTCATTATCTAGAAACTGCTGAACAAATCAAATTAAAAAACAAATTCTCCCATTCTGCAAGCACCGTTGACTATTTCCTAAATTGAATAATAAACTGTTCGTGTGGCTGTCAGTCCTGACACTGCTGAGAGCCTCACCTTTGTTCAGGAAGGAACTTGGTTGTTGGGGAAAGTGATACAGAAAGTACTTTTCCCTAAAATATAAATAAAAAAAAAAGTTTTTTTTATAGACATATAGATCCAAAATGAACTTCTGTTTTCATACTAGATTATACCTGTGCGGGGAGGGCGGGGGGAAACAGTTCTTCAAGGTGATTCATGGCAAATGGAACTTAAAGATAAATACAAAGTGAAGATGCAGCTAAAGCTTTAGAAACCAGCAGGAAGAGTTCAGTATCTGATCTGCTTGTACAGGTTCCATTTTCTACCAACTTTATATTTTTATGAGGTTTGAGAATTGGGAGACTGTTCCTAGGCTGAATGGGTGGTGACCCTCATCAGAGGTTGTATTCAAGAGGAGACAGTCAAAATGGCAGTGGAAGTGGTGTTCTAGCTCCCTGATGTTGTGTAGGGCAGAAGGTGTTTTGGTGATGAGGAAATAATGTGTATGTGTGTGTGTGTGTGTGTGTGTGTGTTGAGGGTGGGAATTAAGATTGAGAAAGAGAAAGAGAAATCCTGAAACTTATCAGTAATTCTGTCATCATTTTTCTATTGGGGTTATATTTTTGGAATGAATATATGGCTCCATAAAACACCCGAGTTTAACCCAACGTTACTTTTTTTAAATTTAGCTCTGAAGATTTGCCTTAGATGATATGGAACTCCCAAGTTTTAATCTAATGTCTTGATTGGCACTCAGGTCCTTGTGCTATATTAGGGGCTTAACCAAGTCCTCCTGCTACCAGAACTTTGAGGAAGGAATAGATTTAGAACTTCTCAGACATGGCTTAGAGCCTGGGAGTAGGATGGGTAGTTAAAGGCTAGTTCTGAGTTGTCTGGGATTCCAAAAATTGAGAGGCATTGCTAATAGGAGAAGGACTTGGCTGCTGAGGATTCTGGGACAAATGGTTGCTTCCAGTGCCAGGAGGGCAATGTCCAGGAATTATTGACAGATTAAGTGCTAACTCCCTCAAGAACATTTCAGAGGCCACACAGGGAGTGTTCACTTATTGAGGCTTAAATAGTATCTGCCTAGAACTAGGCCTCTGCACTTCTCTGACATGCCAATAGGTCACCCTTGACCTTCCAGTACAGATATTTGCTTCTAACTATATCCTCATTGAAAAGAAAGAGTAATCATTTCACCATAAAAAAAAAAAAAATTCAGAGCAAGACTTAGAAGTCTACATCCCACCAATTACATCTGATTCTCAACTGGAACCCCAAGGTCAAGAAAAACTAGATTCAGAATTATGTAAGAAATAATATTTTTTGAACTATATTTTTAAAGTCATTAGGTGTGCACCAAGTCAAGCTGTGAAATGTAACTGTCAGCTACATGTCGTTTGAGCCCTTCTGATGACTCCAGAGCTGATCTTGAATCTCTTTATATGCAAGTTCAAGAGCTTCAGCTTCACCCCTTGATTCTCAGCCCTTCATCCTAGTCTTGTCAATGTCAGGGTCAATGCAATGTTCCAATTTTGATATTTAGGCTGTATCTCAGAATCAGCCTCGCCAATACTCATTCAGTTAACTAGATCCCTGCTTTGGGCTAGTGTTAGTGACCTGCTCCAAGTGCCTGAACTGACACCCTGTGTCCTCAATTTACATCTTCTTTCTTGTCTTTAAGTTTTGTGTTTCTAAAATCCTGTGTGAATTTTGGAATATTAACTGTTCCTAGTTCCTCTTTTGATGAGTGTTGCCCAATTACACAGATGCCTCATATGTTTTTCTGCTTTTTGGAAATAAAATGAACACAGACAACCCACTTCAGTATATATCTAATCAAAGTTCTTGGAGTTGACATCTGTGGTGTTTCTGTTTTTTTGTTTGTTTGTCACTCGGAGAACATTTCCCCTTCTTCTAAAAATGGTAGCTTCATCTTCTTCTGGGAGACTGTCGCAATCCAGCTGTTCATTCTGTGTGTGTTTGGGTGATGTTGAGACTGTCTTTGCTTCCACAATGAGCAGGTGACCCAATTCAATGAACATATCCAATATCCTGGCCAAAATGGTTGGTTTCGGTTCGGGAAAGTGACCCAATTTTGGCCAATGAGGGAAGAGTCAGAACTTTTGTTCAAGGTTTGATCTTTTGTTCAAAATATTGCTGAAGGTAGGTGAAGGAGAACTCTTTTTCCCTGGACTTGGCACTGGGAGGATGTAGGGCGGGAGATTTGGCAGACATCTTGCCTCAAGTGGTTTAGGGAGCTTGTCCAAGAATGGATCAAACAAAGGTATATAGGACAAGGAATATAGAGATTCTGAGGCCTGTTGACATCATTTGGGTGCCTACATTCCAACCATGACAGAACTATATTACCTCTATTTCTTTTTTCCAGCTCATTAACTATTTTTGTCCTTCTCAATTTGCATTGGGTTTTCAGACACCTAAAGATCATTGACTATTTCAGGACTATTTTCCTTATGACTGATGATCTTCTTAACTATAAGAAGAGACTGATGAAAGTCTCTTCTTATAGTTAGTATACAGGGCTTGGACTTACTATCCGGTCACATCAAAGCTATAGACATAGGATGGAAATGTAAGTCATGGACTGGCCATAATCATTGCAAGATTAATTATCCCAGGGAGTAATGTTCCAGACAGTCTGCGAGAGTAAAACTGGGCAGAGAATCTTTTTTCCTTTGTGTGTTGAGAAACCAGAGCCACTCCTTATCCTACTTCTACTTCCCATAAGTGGTATGTCTGGAATAATGGATAGGGGAAGGTAGAAAATGTAAGACACAGGCCTGCTTTCTCCATTAGACCATAAAAGCTCCTTTAGGAAAAGTGCTCTATCTAGTTTCCTATTGTTTCCCTAGAAATTAGACTAGTACCTGGCACAAGGCTGGTATTCAATAGGTGTTGGCTGACTGAATAAGTAGAAAATGTGTAAAATAGCCCTGCTTATAGACATAAATTGCTCCTTCTCCTCACTCCCCATTAATTTTGTAGAAAAGGCCTTACTACTATCAGAGTTGCCCCAGCACCTGGGTGGTATTTGTATGACATGCTCATCAGTCAAAACGCACAACTGCAAGCTGTTCAGAGGACCCAGGACAGCAAGAATCCAACAAGGTCCAAGATCCACAGAAATGAACTTTCTAAGCCACCCGTTTTCACAGGATCCTGTGTGCTGTTGATCTGGGAGGTATTATCCCTCACTGTATCAACACTGATATAATGAACAAATTTCAGAGGCACTGCATGAAGTTAAGTGATGTTTAACTTTCTGTTGTCTATCTGGCAATAAGGGTCTGAAGGTTTCTTTTCAGGTCTTGGAACACTCTCAGATATGGCACTTGCTCCAAATTTAGCCAGCTGCAGGCCATGGGGGCTTAGCATAAAGGAAAAAAAGATGAGGACTGATTATATTTTGTGGAGCAAAGAAGCTCAAGGCTTCTGCAAGAGGGATTACCGTGCAGGCACAAGAAGTGTGAAATGAAGTGCAGAAAGACCATAGCTGGGACTCAGCCTCCAGCTGGAGCTGTGGCTGGCTCCTCGGCGATCAAGCTTCCAAGGCAGATCATCCATTAACTTTGTCAAACCAATCATGATGCTCCCTGGGTTATCCACACTGGGAGTGAGGCAGAACTAATGAGGCAAACACAATCTCCAGGCATCCTGAAGACCACAGACCCTGTAGGGCCCCTTAGTTCTATCTTATCCCAGCTACTCTCTCTAGTTTGGATGGTTGTATTGGAATAGAGGACAGCAGAAGTCAGGATGTGTGCAGCTGAGAGGTGTGCCGGGGCTGGGACTGGACCCAGAACTCTTGGGGCTGGGTTCGGGTGTTCAGCCAGAAGCCCTTCTAGATGGGAGGTCAGATGGAATGAAAAGCCAGCTTGAGTTGCTCAGTAAGGAGTGCTGGGAATTTTTGTGATTGGAGGTCAAGTTGAATGAAAGCAAAATCTTCCCCCTTGGTCCTTTCTTCTTCTGAGTCTTGGCAGTGAGCATCTAACTAGGGAAAACTTTAGATTATTAGTAACAACCTAAACAATGGCATCCCTCCAAATCAGGATGAAACCCTTGGGAATCTTCAAAACGTACATCTTTTCTAGGACTTCAAGTAGTTCCTTAGGGCTGAAAAAAGTGCACTTATCCAGCAGCCCTGTTCTTTCTAGTTTACAGGAACTCTCCTTGAAAGTGAGGGTGATCATGGGAGTTTTGTTGACACCTCACTATGCAAACACATGTGACCAAAGGGTCTGCTTGGGATGTCACAGAGCCTGTGCTGGTTCCACTTGGCATACAGCTGCGACAGGCTGCAGGCCAGGCATGTGAGGGTAGAGGTGGGCAGCGGATGCAATTACCCTCCTCTGTCAACTCAGTCTGCCACCATGCTACTTGCCATAGAATTTAAAACACTAATAAGAAAAGAAAATAAAAAATACCCTTTAATATTTAATGTGCAAACAGAATGTAAAACTTAGAGAGAGAGAGAGAGAGAGAGAGAGAGAGAGAGAGATGGGGGAATGAGAGAGAGAATATTTTTTAAGAATGGTTCTAGAAAACCCCAATGTCAAGGCTGAAATACTCTGGATATACTATTTCCTCACATGAGCAAATAAAAAAACACAAATTGTGAAGGTAAGAGGACAAAAGTCAATGGGGGCACCCTTGACCTTGAACTGCATTGTTCAAATCACTTGGATTCTCTGCAGCAATTGTGTTATGAACTATTGTTTCAATGGCTGCCACGACACATGGCTTCTCTTGTGTCTTTGAATACTCTTTCTTAATCTCATTCTTTAAGTTTCTCTTCTAGTCCATTTGGTTTCAGTCCCTGGCCTCTGTTCTTTTCTTAGATTCTTTCCCTTGGTGAACATATCCATGCACTCATATTTAACTATCTACACTTTTATCTGTTAGTTTTATTTGTCTCTAATCTTGTTTTCAAATTACTACTTTTTATCTTTCTAACTGCTTAATGGACATCTCTACCTGAATATTTTGCTATCATTTTAAAATCAACATACCTATGATTAACTTATCATCCTCCTTGTAATAGTCCTGGCTTTTTCTCTGATACCTTTTTTTTTTTTTGTAAAGATTTTATATATTTATTTGAGAGAGAGCAGGATACTGCATGAATGAGGGGTGTGGGTGGGGGGTCCCTACAGGCAGAGGAAGAGGGAGAAGCAGACTCCCTGCTGAACAGGAAGGATGTGGGGTTCTATCCTAGGACCTCGGGTTCATGACCTGAGCCAAAGGCAGATGCTTAACCTACTGAGCCACCCAGGCTCCCTTTCTTCTCTGACTTCTATTAATCATTTTGTAATATTCCTAGGTACCCAGGCTCATAACAAAGAAAAACTTTGATTTGGTCCTCTTTATCTCTCATTGTAAATCATTATTTCTTATTAGTTCTTCTTTGTGTCTTTCCTTATTTCCATTTCTTGATACCCTTCTTTAACTGCCATCCCACCATTCATCTGAGTTATTCATTCAATTGACCTATTAAGTTGAACCACATGAAATTGCCATTCTCTTCCGTCAACACAGTGAAATAGTGGTAATTTCAAATGGTTCATTCTAATATAGTAGCGATTCAGAGCTGTCTTCCCAGATTTATGAGAAATTTATGAAATTTAGACTCTGGTCCTTTTGGAAACATCTCAACCTTGTTTTAACTCTCAATATTTGAAGCATTTCCTGGTGTGTTCTGGAGTGCATAGAAAGATCTTGGCTTTCTAGTTGTGCCTGCATAGTTTAGGGATTCTTGTAGTCATGTTTCTTACCCCCCAGCCCTCAGATTTGGAGCAGGAGACCCTGATAATATATTTCTGTGACACCACTTTAAATCCTCTTTGGAAGTAGTAATGGAATAAATTTTTAATCAGTCAACCAGGGCTTTAATGCCTATACTTCACTTAATTTGCTTCTTCCAGAAAGAAAAGAACTTTCAGGGAAGGCGTATGACTCTGTTTGTTTTGCCCTCTGCTTTGACACAGTCAGCTGACCTTCAGGGCACAGCTCAAGGCCCATCTGTTCGATCAGGCTTTTGCCTGATTGACATAGGAGAATCATCCAGGTGAGGGGGTCCCGTAGATTACCTTCTCTTTGCACATGCACCTAGAGACCCTGGTGCGCAACCCCTTCCAAATGACCTAAATGGCGAATGCATAAACCATTTTTGTAGCAATTATATCTGTTTCAAAAACTTCTTTCTCAAATCCTTTGTGGAAGAAGTCAGCCTATAAATATATACATAAATAATAAATTTAAAATATTCCCATTGGTATCCTTAAAAAATTCTCTCTGCTTTGAAAACAAGACATTTTATATGTAAAACAAGCCTTTCTGTTCTCTTTACATCTGAAAAGATGAATCTGACTTTTTTTCTGCCTATCTGTTAAGTTTTTATTACCCAATATATACAATATACTGTACTATATTGAGACTACTATAATGAACCCCTATAGACCCACCATCTAGCTTCTACAGTTATCAATACTTGGACAATAAAGTTTCATCTACCCTTCCCCCACATTTTTTCTTGGAAATCCAAAGCACACTAGTTCACTTAGCTTTAAATATTTCAGTATGCATATCGAACTGATAAAAGCATATAAAAACCTAGTCACCATACCATTTTCACACCTAAAAGTTTAAAAGCAATTACTCAAGCAATGCCTCGTCCACGTTCAATGCAAATAATGTCTCCCAAGCCCCTTTTGTTAACAGTAACCCTCCCCCGCTCTTTTTCTAAGCCATTGATTTGTCATTTGTCCAGCAGCACTTCCTACTCTCTGAATTTGACCGATGACTTTAGATGGTGGTGTTGACCTTATTACTCCATCCCTCATATTTTCTGTAAACTGGTAGTTAGATCTAGAAGACATTTTATACTCAGGTTCAATTTTTTAAGCAAGAATGTTTGTAGATGATTTCTGTAGATTTCCTATTTCCTCCTATCAGGAGGCATAGGATACCTGGTTGTCTTACTTAGTGTTGCTAAGATTAATCAGGGGAAACATTTCTCATACATTGCAAAGAAAACTTGAAGTGTATACATGATGATCCACACTTCCCCAGTCAACAGATATTTCCACAAAATGAATTCCGGGGTCCTGTGTTCAGTACTCAAGGACAAATGAGAAGTCCAAGAAGTCTAACACAGAGCATTTGTCTTTTAGAGATTCATACCCCCATGAGAGAGGTAGATGGACAAAGATACGCATGAGATGTGAGTGCGCAAGTAGCAATGTAAGCTTAAAAAAAAAAACCCAGTACAAATAAGGTTCCACATGATTAATAACCAGAAGAGTTTTACAGACGCTATTTGGTGTAGGAAAACAAAAACGGAGAAAGGAATGTGGTCAGGCAGTTTTCGGGCAGTTTTCCCTGAAGTGGCTCTGAGCTAGATTTGAAGGATTTGCAGGATTTATCAGCAGAAAGAAGGAACGCGATGCGGGTACATAAAATGCCCTAGCTAAAGACCAGTGGGAGACAAACGCACAGGGGGTTCTGGGCATAGTACTTGAGTAGAGTTTGTTCCATTAACACCATTTCCTCATTAACTCTGTACCTGAATAAGTAACTGTGTAAAAGGGGACTCAGCAGGCATTCAAAATTACTGTCGCTGTCTGAGTCAAGAGTGGTTGGTGTCAGGGTCACATGTTTTGGAGGATGGGTTGAGAAGGGACTTCATTAAAGGCAGTGGTTTCAAATGTAGTAAGCTTATTAAAAGTAGAGATCCCTAGCCTGACACCCAGGGATTCTGGTGTTTGGAGTTGCAATCCAGGAATCTGCACTTTTTACAAGCACCCTAAGAGACTCTCAGGCAGGTAGTCCAAGAGCTGCATGTTAGAAACACTATCTGGGAGAATGAATGCCTAGGGTAACAGCAGACAGTCTGCTTCAGGGGATCATGGAAATTTTCTGAGCCTGCTTTAGAGATGATGATGATACTGAGCATTTATGTGTCAGGAGCCATGCTAAACTTTTCTTGGGCTTTTTCATATTGAATTCCTACAAACCATCAAAAGAGATAGGTACTGTTTATCTCCTCATTTTCTTTATTTATTTTTAAGGATTTTCTTTGTGAGAGAGACAGAAAGAGCACAAGCAGAGGCAGGGACAGATGGACAAGGACAAGCAGACTGACTTCCTGTTGAACAGGGAGCCTGATGGATGTGGGGCTCCATCTCAGAACCTTGAGATCATGACCTGAGCCAAAGTCGGATGTTTAATCAACTGAGCCACCCAGGTGCCCCTATATTCCTATTTTAACAATGAGATATCTAAGCTTAAAGGAGCTAAGATCACACAGCAACAGGGGAAATGAAAATTTAAATGTAGGTGTATTTGATTTCAAAAGGGACTTCTCACCTACAGTTCTAGCTTGCTATTTAAATATACAAATAGTGATAATGTTTCTCTTGTCCAGTAGCCACGTGAATTCTATGCCACATTTTAAAGGGAGGGGCCAAGTCTCCTATTGCCACAGGGCTTGCTGTCACCTCTGACAAAGGATCGTGGGTTAGGTTACATGTTTGCATATTAAAATAAAAGAAGACTCTATTCTATGACAGAAGTGTAAATTCTCAGGTGAGAGGTGTAAAATGAAACGAAGTATGAGCCTGCTGTTTGTTTACAGGCAAAGAACTCCCCCAATTGCTCCATTTACTCCTCCTCCCTAGTATATGTGTATTCTACCCTCCAATCTACTTGCAACAGGATTCGCAATGATTTCTGTAGGGGTTCAGTTGATAGCCCAAAATAGAGTATTTCCAAATATTAAACTTGCTTTTCTCACACATGGCTTTAGTTAAAGAGATGGAGCTGGGGTTAATAACTGTATCTATTTCAGGAAATGAAATACAATTTCATATTTTCATGGTGTCTGTAAAATACTTTATAACATCCCAATATTTATATGTGTGTGTTTATGTGTATATATACACTTTATAAATATACAATATTTACACACTTATAAATATACATATATACATTTAAATATACATACATATACACATATATACGCACATATATATATATTTAAGATCCTTTGAAATTTGTGCTATACTTTCTTTGGTAAAATGCTACAAAAAGGAAAACAATCCTGTACCTTTGCAAACATCTCAGTTCCAAATAAGTGTTTGATAAGATTCTGTGGAATGTAGAAATCTGGGAGGTCGTAGGGCATGAGGGTGGGGGTGGGGGGGTTGTTGGATCACTTACAACAACTTTGACCAGTAATTGGTTTTAAAACATCTATAAAAATGTTTGGAGAGAAAAGAACTATATAGATTTGCTGGGTTCCTTACCTTGAATGAAACACTACCAGATTTACTTAAAGCAAGTCATTACTTTATATATTTACTATTTACTCTTGGTTATCTAGTGCAGTAAATAAGAGTTTGGGGGAAGTCATTGATTTCACAAGATGGGTTGGATTTGCTTTTTATATAAAATAGGAAGATGCCTTGAACTGCCCAGTTCTGGCATCCCCATGCAGAGAAATACACTTTAACTACAAAACAGCATGTTCTGAGTCTGTGTTTTCTCTGGATAGTAGTAGCAGGAACACAGTGTTCATTTAAATTAAACCAGTTCCTTGGATAATAACAAAGTAATTAAAGAAACCACCAAGGAAAAAGAGCCAATTTATTTGAATCCTGTTCATAAAAACTACATCAAGAGCCTGAAGGTACAAAATAATGTGGATAAGATGGCAGATTGATGATTTTTTAAAATTCTGCGTGGGATGCATCTTGATATTAATTCAAATGAGTATCTCTCATCTGAAAATAATACAAGAGGCAAATTTTTTATCCTTCTTAAGAGAAAGGAAATTCTATTAAAACAGCCAGATAAGAAATTGCTGCATAGCTTGAAGTCCACTTGACCTCTAGTAACACCTTAACATCAGAACATTATGATTTATTCATATTTTCTACATTCCCATTGGAATAGAGGGGCCTTTGTCTTTAATGCATTCAAGAGTTAGAAATTCATACTGATTTATCGGAGATGATATTACCTGAATGGTAAGGAGATATTTTAGGGCATCAATGAGTTTCCTATTTTGGTCAGTAACAAAAATCTAAATGGAGTTGAAAATGTGTATTATGTTTTCACATTACCATTAGACAATGAAAGTTATTTTAAAGGAAAAACATGCCGGTAAAACACCTCTCACTTTTATACTCCCATCAGTGCAACAGTGAGAAATTAAATCTAGATTCCCCAAGCAAAATTTCACAACTGCTCTTTGTGCATTTTAGCAGAATGACTGCTCCTTTTGCAGAAACAGTATTCTTGCCATGCTCTGCTTCTCCCTCTGAAATATGGGTCCACTTGGATTGCCTCCATGTCAATGAAGGAAGTGAAGAAAAGCAGATATATTAGAGGGTCTGTTGACTGAGGGTGGCAACGCTGTTCTTGAAGAACAACCTATAGACAATTGTCACTTTTGAAGAACTTAAAATGAACTAACTCTTTTAGAAGGAAAGATACACATAAAATGTGTAAAAAAGGTTCCTGGACCCAATTCCACCAACAAAGGTATGTTCACCCCACATTAACAAACAATTCTGATACTTTCTACTCTAGCCCACCTCAGACAGGTGTCAAGTGCAAGTCCAGATTGTTAACTGTACTTATAACCAATGTCTATAAATCAGAAGTTCCATTAATTTGCTAGAGCAGCTCACAGAACTCAGGGGAACATTTTACATACTAGATTACTGGTTTATTATAAAAGGACATAACTCAGGAACAGAGGGATGGAAGGGATGCATAGGGTAAAGTTTGGGGAAAGGATGTGGAGCTTCCATGCCTTCTCCCAGCACATCACTCTTCAAATCCTTACTTGGTCACTAACCCAGAAGCTCTCTGAACCCAATCTTTTCAGGTTTTAATGGAGGCTTCATTGCATAGACAAGGTTGACTAAATCATTGGCCATTGGTGATTGATTTGATTCCTCTTCCTTAGAAGTCAGGAGGGTAGAGCTAGAAGTTCCATGGCAAGGTTGGTTCCATATGCAACAGCCCCCTTTCCCCTTTAGGTATTTCCAAAAGTCACCTCATTCACAAAACAAAGGACACTTTTATCACTCTCAACACTCAGAAAATTCCAAGGGTTTGGAAAGCTTGGAAATTCCAAAGGGTTTGGCCAGGGATTGTGGACAAACACTAAATACACATTTTTAATCTGATTGACCAAATATATGCTATTTATAAATCACAGAATCACAATGTCCAATTTGACCATTAACAGAATGAAAAGTAAAGAACATAAAACTTTATTCCATCAACATAAAGTAACAAAAATATACTTTAGCTCCTTACTACGGCCAGTCCCATGGGAAGAAAGAAGCAAATAGGAAAAAAAAAATTGTACATGGCAATGAAGTAGAGAAAGAGAAAAGGCGAAAAGAAGGGAGTGGATTGAAAGGTAGAACAAAAGAAGAAAAACAGTAAGACTTAAATTGGGCAAGAAAATCTAGGAGGAGAGTGTCATGGAGCAGGAAGAATTTAGTGGGCTTTCACCATCCTTATCCTGCTCTCGGCCATTCCATCTTTTGAATCTGGTTTGTCATCTTTTAAGTCATCAATGGATTCCCTTTGAGACATCAGGCTCTCCATTTTCAGAGTCTTTAATGCCCAAGGGTTTGCTCAATCTTAACCTACACTCAGCCAGTTGGGAGGGATTTCTTCAAGTAAAGTGTGGACAGGAGGAAGACTTGCAGATATTTGACCTAAACTTATTTAGGGAGCTTTCCCTTTCTAGCTGGTCACACATGTTGTTTTTGTTGATCTCAAATCAAGAATAGTTAAGACAATTACTTAAAGAAAATTTACGCTGGTTCACATAAAATTCAGCTAAGTGCAGGATTTAGTATGATTGCCTACTCATTCACTTGCACTTTCTATACATTTTAAGGGTTTCAATGTTATAGCTATTTTGCTGAAAATAAGTTATATACTAGATATCTCTGTTGATTCCCTATAAGTAATTTTTGTTGATTCGTAAGTATTTGTAAGAAAGCTTATATTTTAGAGGACCATTTCTATGGTCATTTCTGGTTCAATATCCTGGTGTTTCTTTGTTTTTCTGAATGCTAGGGCTGTGGCTACATCTATTATGAATTGCATTTCTTCCTAGTTCGTTTATTGCTCTTTTAAAAACAAAGTGAATAAGCTGCTGTGTCCTAAAAGATTCTGATGAAACAACACTAAACTACGCAGACATGCTAACATTCTCTTGTTGGTTAGAAAGAAAATTTGCCGAAGTAGGTTTGCCAAAACTCAGAGTGTCTGTTGAGAGAGTCATAGAGTTGTATCTTAAAAACCAATGGAAGAAATCTCAGAGCCTTCAAAAGAGGCTCTTTAGCAATGAAATGTCCATGAGATATTTTTCTGGCTTATAGTCAGTCAATGAACATTTAATTAACTTCTACTAAGTTCAGTGAACAGCATTAGATTCTGGGGATTTAAAATTGAATTTAAATATAATTCTTAACATGAAGGATCTTAAAATCAAGTGAAGAATTAATTAAAAACTCACTCTAATTCTTCTAACCTATATTGTTTTTTGTTTCTTTTTAATGTTCGTGATATTCTAACTCAGATTTGTCTGCAACCTAATTTTGTCCACACTAACTTTTGCTTCAATAACTGAGCATCTAGTCCACTACTTGGCTTGAATTAGGACTTTGCTAAATCATTGTTGATATGACAGCTTGTAGCAAACATTCTGTAGGATATGGGCAAGATAGAACCTTGATTGTGTCCCTTATTTTTCTGCATGGTTGTAGATACACCATTTCTGGTATAACAATTAAGAACAAGAGTGACTGTCAGCAGTAAGAGAGTTTCAGAGAGATGATTGTGACAGAATGTGGGGAACCTTAATAAGAGCAACTAATCTGTATGCTATACAAATAGGTTGTGGTTGATTGATCATTCCTGATTTTTAAAAAAAATGTTAGCAAAATGGATCAAATGTCATGTATTAGAGGTTAATATATGACAGGTTAAGATGTCACTTCTAGAGCTCTGCCATCTATTAGCTGTATAATCCTGGGCCAAGTCATTAAACCTAATGTGGGTTATATAAGGGGAATGATATTTAGAATCAAGTAGATGAATGCCAGTAAAGTATTATGTGCCATAGAGTCAGGCACTATGAACATTATTTTTTCCCTACTCTCTGATTCTTATTGTATTTAACTGCCTTGATCCTAGAGTAAATAATGTTCATTTGCATTATCCCTGGGATGGGTTAAGATTATTGTATGTGCATTGTATTTGTTTCCTATTGCTGCCATAATAAATTACCACGAACTTTGTAACTTGAAACAATACACGTATATTATTTACAGTTCTAGAGGTCAGAAATAGGAAATGGATCTCATTGAGCTAAAATCAAGGTGTTGACAGGCTGTGTTCCTTCTAAAGGCTCTGGGAAAGAATTAATTTCTTTGCCTATTCTGGTTTCTTGGGGCTGCCTGCATTCCTTGACTTGTGGCTCTGTTTTCATCCTCAAAGCTGTAGGTATAGCATCTTTAAATTTCTGTCTGACTCTGGCTCTCCAGCCTCCCTCTTTCACGTAGAAGGACATTTGGGATTAGTTGGATAATCTGGGATAATCTCATCTCAAAATCTTTAACTTAATCACATTTAATCTTTATTACCATGTAAGGAAACATATTTATTTGTAGGTTCCAGGGATTAGGACATGGACATCTTTGGGGACCATTACTCTGCTTGCCATATATACATAAGAAAATGTCTACGATAAACCCCCTACCCCCCACAAACTGATAAACATTGCAACTACTGCTTCCATAGCATGGAAAGAGAGTATTCTTTTGAATTTGTACTATTTTAGCATTTTTTATGTGCATACATTACTGTCATTCTTTCACTCATTCATTCAATAAACTCCTGCCTAACAATTTGACCTCTTTAATTAACAAAGTCAGTTTCTTCTCAATTATACCGCAGAATCTATAAAGTAAGAATCCATGTCAGACTATTATAATAACTCAGACTTAGTCCTTGTCAAAACATTTCAAGAGTTTGAGTATGGTCCTTGTATGTTGTGCAGGTCTATTGCTAATAAATGAACTCAAGCTAAAGAAATTTGAGCCAATCATCATCAGACCCACTGATTAAAAATATATATAGAGAGAAATAGTTTTCTTGAGATGTAGAAGGAGCAGAAATTCAACTTTATTTGTTTAATGGGTGAGAAGGTCTTCACTTGGTATTTCCAAATCAACCAAGTATTACTACCTCAGGGAAGGAACAGCCCGGCTAACTTATGTACTTGCATTTGGGGGAAATTAGGATGGTGTTAACGTTGTTGAGAGAATGAAGTTGGGAAACCAGCTGTCATTATACTGGTCTCAGGAGGCTGACTTCCTTGTTACAGGTTGGGTTTGGTTTGTATCAGGTTAATCTTTAGTAACTGCTAAACAGCTTTTGTTTCAAAGAGAATGTAGTGGTGATTTCTACCAGGTTGCCACCTTAAGTTGCCTGGTGCTTTAAGAATGTAGATGCCTGAAAATATAATTTCAATATCTGAATTAATTTGAATAGGAAGAACAGTTAAATATGGATCGTTCACAGATTATTTCAAAATGCAAGACCTTATTATTGCTAGCCCACATGTCACTAGCTGCTGAGTGACACTGCACATCACATTTCATGGAAATAAAAGGAGAGCTCCTTTGTTGTAAATTCATTCATATACTCTTGGGAAATTAGGACACACAACAGATGTAAATCAGCCTTTAATCCAAGTCCCAGTGTGGACAGAGCAGAAGAGAGAAGTGGCAGGAGTCAGGGGGAAAGAGAACTATAATGGTGTAAAGAATAGAAGAGAACATCCTGTTTCTTTGGTCAGGCTGGACCATTTATTTATATGTACGCTCAGAGACTAGTTTATCTCTACATTGTTGAATCCTCTCCTTTCTTACAAGAGTTGGAGTGGAGGCTGACCCTGGTTAGAGAAATCCCCAGCAGGACCTTCCTGGCTTAAAACACTAGGGTTTCATCTTGCAGAGGGCACTTCTAAGCTGTTCCTCCTAGAGGCTCTGTCTAATAGGCACAGGATTCCTGCAGAGCAATACACTAGGCAGGTTGTTGAAGAATTATTCATAGATTCCCTTAAAAGTCCCTCTGGGTATTGCACATTGAAAGTAATTCCCAACAGACTCAGGACCCTTTAGGGGTTGGGTCTTGAAGTGTGCACCCTTTTCCTATATACCTTGGGAATCCTCTATCCCCCCTCTTTAGCTGCTTCCTCACACGCTTGTTTCTGCATGAACCTCTCTTGGGCCAGGTAAGGTGGAGATAGTGATGCTTTACTGCTTCTGTTCAGCTGCTTGCAAGATAGTGAGTCTCCAAAGCAATGCCTACAGATTTCCAATGCCATTCTATTAGCCTAATCACAGTATAATTCTACTTGGATACAAAATTAGCAGCAGAATCATATTTTACTTCTAGCTGCTAATTGGCAACAGTCACATGCTTTTATTAAACTATTCCAATCAAGTCTTCCCAGCATCATACATTCTGCTTATCACTGGGCCCACCTGCAGCCCGCTCTCTTCTTTGCTTCTTATCAGCAAAGCCAATTACTTTCTCTGGTGCATGCTTTGTGGTTTTACTTATAGACTCCACCACACCTCCACAACTAAGCCCGCGAGGGTATTAGGTAAATTCTATTCCTGATCCTCCGCCGCCACCTTACAGGAGTTACTACTACCTTGAGGTGGTCTGTGAGTTCTGGTCTGACTTCCTTTTTACCAAGAAGTGTTCACAGCCTTACTTTCATTTACGTGTTTTCTTGCTTTTCTGGGTCTGTTTGGGTTTCCCCTCTTTTCCTTCATTGCTTTCTCCTTTTATTCTTTCTTCCCTTCTCTTTAATCAAGTTGCCAAAGTCTTTTCTCACTCTCAATGAAGAATGATTTAAAAAAAAATGCAATAATTACTTACAAATTCCTGTCCTAAACAACTTCATTTTTTTATTAATTGCTCTGTTTGTCTACATAGATGATATTAATTAATGAGAAAAGGCACTGAATAGAGTTGGGCCCCTCCTTCATCACATGGAGAAGTTTATGCTCTCTTTAGCCACTGTGCTCTCTGTTTCTTCACCTCCCCAGTGGGATGGTTATGCCTCCGTGCAAGGATGTGAGCATAGCCTGAGCTATGCCACGGGGTCACTGAGACCTGTGAGCATCGACTGTGTTAGTTTTCTTCCTCTTGAAGATTTAGTAAATTGTCTGTTTTTAAAGCAGTCATGTAGATTGGACTAAGAAACTTTGGAGGAATGCAAAGATGAAGAAAATGATGTGTCACTTGGAAGAGTTTGTAATCAAGTGAGTTAGACCAGAGGAAGCAAAGTCAAAACCAGATCTAAATAAAAATAGAACGCTACAAACCAGGCACTTAGTTGACTTAAGTCTCAAATACATTGTAACCAGAAGTATATTGCCTGCTAGTAATAAAATCATACAACTAATCTATTTGCTCCAATTTGTCCTCTTCTTTTTACCTGGGATCTACCCCTCAAGAAACCATACAATTAACAGCAATAATATCAACAGTAACATAATTAATATCAGTGAAGCACTCTGAGGCAATAAAGTGGCATAGGAAATCAAAATGGTATCTATGTAATATTCATATTAAATTTAATAACTATTTAAATATTTATAAATTATCTGGCATTTTATATTCACAAAATGCTTCACAACCACTTTTTATTAATTATTAGATACCACTTATCCCTTGGCACTCGAGTTTCCAGAGGCAGGAGTGCTGATTTTTTTCTTCTTATTATTAATCTTAAAGAAACATTTAGCTTTATCAACCACTAAGTTCTCATATCTAAAGTATGGAAAAAGAAAAGAAATCACAACAGAGATAGACATTATCTTTGCAGCGTCCGACACCATCATTTTAGAGCTCAGCGAAGTGAAATGACTCAGCCAAAGTCACAGAGCTAGTCCTATTCATGCTTGGGCGTTTAAATGTCCTGGGCTAGCTTCATCTCTGGAGTTTCTCTCCTGTACATATGGAAGTCAGAAAATCGTGGCTGTGCTAAGTGGATTAGTTAGAACTGTGATTTAGAGACCATGTCTGAGTGTTGTGCTTGCATTTCCCCAGGGTCTGTATAACTCTGCCCTGTTTGACTAGAGTGGCGCCCAGAAGTGCTGAAGTCCAGATTCACCTAAAGCCATGAACGTGTTCCTACTAAATGCACTTCCCAGGTCGTGATGCCTCAAGATGAGTCTCATTTATGACTTTTTCCCTTACTGTCTCTGATCTCTAAAGCCTTTGCTCTTGCTCTATTAGAATGTGTGTTACATGATAAGAAGTTTGTTTCATGTTTGTCTCCCTATACTAGATAATAAACTCACTGAAAAACACACTTGTCTTACTATCCTGTATGTTTTCCTTCCACCCGTATGTGGCAATGCCCAGCACACGGAAGGCGTGCAACTGTTTCTCACTTCGCTATTGCTAGATGATGAAACCTAGGAGGGCAGGGGTATTGTTTGACTCATCCTTGCCTTTAGGGTAGTGCCTAGTACAGTGTCTTATCCACAGTAAGGGTTTGATCAATATTTGCTTTACGAAAGAAAAGAAATATATGCAGACATTTATTTGTTATGATACTTACAAATATCAGTTTTATAATATCATCTGATGAAAATCAAGAAAACAATGATGAGTAATATCTAGCTAAGTGCACTTTCCAGCATGTGAGGTCAAGCGGGGAGCCATCAACAGCTATCAGAAGCAGGTTTCAATTTGCTTTTTATGCATCTGAATGTCACATAATGTTTATTCAAAAATTATTTCTTTATTGTGGTAAAATACACATCACCTAAAATTTACCAATTTATCCATCTTGAAGTGTATGATTCAGTGGCATTAATTACATTCACAAGGTTGTACAACCATCATCAATTTGTAGTTTCAGAAAAGCACGATATTTTTGTGGTTTGTAACACAGCTGTCTTAACTACATTTGGCGGGTGGGAAATCAAATGTGCAATAAATACAGTTGAGATCTCAGGAAATAAATAGGAACTAATCAAGCCACAGAATCCATCACTAAATTTCACCTTACCTTATATTAAATTGCAGCCTGATGAGACCTATTGACTTAGAATAATATAGGGAGACATAACACTGGTCAGGACACCATTCTTTCAGGATGCTGGTGACTTATCCTGTCTGCTTGAGCCTCAGGTACCAGAAAACAGCTATCAACTGGGATCTAGCTGTATCTTCACCAAGAACATTAAAAGGGGTCTCTAACCATGGACTTCAGGAAGGTGATTGTGGGTTCCCATTACCCACCCTAGAATAAGAACTCTATACAATTTAGTAGACAATTAACCTCAGCATAATTACATATACTTGCCGTGTGGCAAATATAATGGCTCTGGCATTAACTGCCAAGCTTCATTCTTATGAACAGGTGGAAATTTTGCCCAGGTCTGCTCAAGGGAACTAATTGTATAGTGACATGCCACTGTAATTGTCTGTGTCCCCTACAGGTGATGAAAGAGTGATAGTTTTCATGCATCTTTAACATTAAACTAAGAGCATCCAGGATTTGCTCAAAGACCCAAGTTCAGTGGGAAGTATCTTCCTCCATGAACTATTCCTAAGACAGTTATATTTCAATACGCTGCAAAAATCTAGTTCTAGTCTTTCTGAGTGGTGAGTTAGCTCTGTCGTTGTATTTCTTTGGATTTTCTCCTGAACTTTATGCATCCATCAATGGGAATAAGCTTTGGATGAGAAAGAACTCTTTTAGATTGAATCTGTTATTAAAAACAACAACCCTGGGGCACCTGGGTGGCTCAGTGGGTTAAAGCCTCTGCCTTCTGTTCAGGTTATGATCTCAGGGTCCTGGGACTGAGCCAGCGGGGAAGCCTGCTTCCCCTGCCTGCCTCTCTGCCTACTTGTGATCTCTCTGTGTCAAATAAATAAATAAAATCTTAAAAACAAAAACAAAAACAAAAAAAACTCTCTTCCACTGTTCCAGTGAGAGAAGTTATAACGCTTTCTGCAAAGCAATATTAAACTTTCCTTCCTTACAGCAGCTGTTCAGGTTTTTACTGTGTGATAATTTCATTGTCACTTTTGTGCAGACCAATAGTTCTCAAATTTTGACTGACATAAGAATCACCCAGGAAACTCAGTGACAAATGCAGATTCTTAAGCATTACTCCTAGAGCTTCTGCTCTAGTAAATCTGGGACAGAACCTTTAGAACCTGTATGTTCCTAATTCTGCCAGATAATTGTTTTTTTTTTTTTTTTAAAGATTTTATTTATTTATTTGACAGAAAGAAATCACAAGTAGGCAGACAGGCAGGCAGAGGGGGTAGGGGGAAGCAGGCTCCCTGCTGAGCAGGGAGCCCGATGCGGGGCTTGATCCCAGGACCCTGAGATCATGACCCGAGCCGAAGGCAGAGGCCTTAACCCACTGAGCCACCCAGGGGCCCCACTGCCAGATAATTGTAATGCGAGTGGTCTCAGGACCAGAATTTGAGAAGCAACCTATGGATTTGTTGCCAAAAGTGCCAGCAATTCCAATGCTCTCTCAAATTTAGGTAGTAGAGTTATAAGAGAGCTCACCTGTGAATGTTTGTGTCTTTATTCCTAGCAGCTTAGAAGTTTCACACATTAATAGCTTAGGTTAATTAAACCTTTATCCTGTAAAACCCAGGGTTCTTATTAAGACACAACTGGATAATTTGGGCAGAGAGATCAGTAAAGTGCCTAACATTCTGTAAGCATCCAATAAATAGTTTTAAATTGCTTTTCCTTAAAAATGTCTTATTACCATCATCATTAACAGCAATAGTGTATCAGCATGGAATCACCAAAATGGCTTTAGGAGACTGATTGTCCCCATCTAGACTTTCCATTCTCTTTATCTTCATGAGGAGTTAAGGTTATCTGAGTTCAAATTAAAGGTCATTAATCCCGGCTTCCACCCCATAAATGACATGCCATTTGATTCTGTGAAAATTACTCCGGGACCTCTGATTTCTTACAGCCAAGACATAGAGGAGATGTGACCTAAATATTTAAGAAGAATGAATTAAGAAATGTGATCTTAGTCGTAGGACAGTCTAGTGAGATTGCTCAGTGTGGCCTTTGGGAATCGAGAAACATTGTTCTTAGATGTTATTGAGTCAACAAACCCTAGAGTCTGATTCCAGACTTGCCTGTTAATTTTTATTATGCTACACAGTTATTGATAGCTTCTCGGTGACTTTTTCCCCCTTAATGTAATTTATGTTATTTTATGGGGAGCATCTCAGTACAAAGGCCGATGTTAACCTTCCATGATTGTGATCACCCTTCCTATGGGGTCCCTTGGAGATGCCTTGATATTCCTCTTGTAGAGGCCACTTGTTATCAGTGAGAAGAAGGTAGTACTAAAGAGAGACAAAGATATTGATGGGAAAGAAGTCTTCTATTTGCATGTTCTCAGGCTTTCTAAATGTTATCACATATATTAATCTTTTCTGAAGGGAACTGAAATTTAATATTCTGATGCGTGAATGTGCTTTGATTCTACCTTGTTGCCATAAACCTGTAGTGGATAGAGAGGCCACAGATTTTCCGTGTGTGTGTGTGTGTTTTAAAGATTTTATTTATTTGAGAGAGAGAGAGAGCATGAGCTTGGGGGGAAGGGAGAACACAGACTACCTACCGAGCAGGGAGCCTGATGCAGGACTTGATTCCAGAACCCTGAAATCATGACCTGAGACAAAGGCAGATGCTTAACCCACTGGGCCACCCAGGCGCCCCTCCATAAGTGTTTTTTTTTTTTTTTTTAAAGATTTTATTTATTTATTTGAGAGACAGAGAAAGTGAGAGAGAGCATGAGAGAAGGTTATAGGAAGAAGCAGACTCCCCGTGGAGCTGGGAGCCCAATGTGGGACTCGATCCCAGAACTCAAGGATCATGACCTGAGCTGAAGGCAGTTGCTCAACCAACTGAGTCACCCAGGCGCCCCATAAGTGGTTTTATAAGAAGGTAAAACTGTTTGGATCTAAGCTTTGAGCCTCATGACCTTGCAACAACCCCAAATAAGTCCTTCCTTCTCACTTGGAAAAATGTACTGAACACAAATGTTCAGCTCTAAGATTTATGTCAGTGCAAATACCCAGTAAAGGAATAATTTAGGAAAATAATTAGAACATTTTCAGCACCCCAAACACCCACCCCATACCTCACATGGCTCTTCTCAATCACCATCCTCTCATTTCCTCCCTGATGCAGGGGACCACTGTCCTGACTGTTGGAGTAACTATGTTTTTGCTTTTCTTTATGGTTTTAACACCTAAGCAGATGTCCTTCCCACTCTCTCAATGAAAAATATTAGTTTTCCTGATTTTTGAATTTTGCATATATGGAATCATAAATATATAATATTTTGTGTCTGGCTTTTTTCACTCAATATTAAGTTTTTGAGATGTAGCTGTAGTGTTTTATGAAGCTGAAGTCGATTCATTTTTATTGCTTTATAGTATTTCATTATTTGGAAAAAAAGCTTTTTCATTTCTACTTTTTTTTAAAAAAAAGATTAATTTATTTTAGAGAAAGAGTGGGGGGAGGGGCAGAGGGAGGGACTCTTTAAGCAGACTCCCTGCTGAGCGTGGAGCCTGAGGGTAGGGCTGATCTCACCACCTATGAGATCATATTCTGAGCTGAAAACCAAGAGTTAAAGGCTGAACCAACTGAGCCACCCAGGCACACCTCTCAATTCTCAACTGATAAACATTTCCTTTCTGTACTTTTTCATGTTCATTTATTGTTTGGATATCCTGTTTTGTGAAGTGCTTGTACTAAGAATAAAGGAAAAAAAAAACTTGGTTTTTCCATATGCTTTGTTGTTAAGTTACTCATGGTTGGCCACTGTTTCTGTTGACCTCAGAAGCGGGTCTGCTATCATTAGTTCTAGTTATCTAGGATGTTACTTAAAAATTCCTGCAACTAATGGGCACCTCAAAAAGTCCAATCCCTTAAAATGTGCAATGGAAAGAAAAGTTCATGACCAACCTCCTTGGGAAATATCATATAAAGTACTCACTTTGTGGACATTTACCATGAGCATTTATAATAATGAAAATTCTAAAAAGGATTGGAATGAAGGAAACTTGGCAACATTATTTAATCCAACTTTTCTGAGACATATTTGAATTCAGAACACCTAATACAATCTTGTGGAATAAATGTTTTATCAAGCACATTTTGGGAAAACCTGGTTTATAAGAGTCCCCTCTTGTTGGATTTTAAAATCATAGGTCAGCAAGTGTAGAATTATGATAAAAAAGCTTCAAAGAGGATACAATTATCTCAGAAATAAATTTACAAAGGATTGAAAATGGAAAAATGGTTCATTTAGATTAGTTTTCTGTAGTTTCTTTAAATATTTGAGTGATTAAAAAAACTAATAACTAATACTAAAGAATTTGATATAGAAATGATTACAAAGGTCAGATTTGCACATCAGAAAGCAGACAAATGCAATTATATTTCCAAAATCTATTACTGGCTCAATTAGTTCACAGATCAGATAATTAGGTGTTGTTCATTAATGTTTAAAGGCAATGACTTAGGATGAAGTAGAGTTGAGTGTACATTTTCTTTTAACGCTTCTTTTGTGAATTGTTCGGTTTGGATATACACAGTATTTCAGTTTTCCCAAAGTTCTCACTTGTAAATAACAACATTTTCTGAAGGGCAAAGGTTAACATTCAACTAAAAAAAAATCCTCAGGTTCTTCTTTACCCTTAAGAAAAAAAAAAGTTTAGAAAGATTAAGTGCCTAGAAATATTATTAAAGCAAACTGTCAAAAAAAAAATGGATGGAGGCCCTTTCTTCATAATCACTAATGTACTCTTATTAGGAAGAAACTTGCCACTCTATTAATAAGGTAGATTACTTATTACTGTTAGGTTATTTGTTGCTATTTTGAAAAAACAGCAAAATAAATGGGGTAACTAAATTTGCCATTACCTTATAGCCTCTGTGTCCCTAAAATGTATCTACTATGTTCTGATTACTCTTCTGTGCCAATTACACACACCCATTGGCCCCTGATATAAAAAACATTAGAATAAAGCCAGAAAAAATCCTCTCTGGCTGAGAGTGTGCAGGGAGATCACATTCTTTTATCTCTTTTAGCCTCAAGGCTCTTGGCTTTCTTTGCCCATCACTCAGGGCAATGGTTAGTTGCTGTCAGAACACAGCTATAATTGGGAAAGGCACTCGCTACACACAGAAGTTTGAAGGAGGTGAGATTTCATATCCAGCCTGGAAGTCTGGGAAGTTTTCCAATCCTCCATTGCTGTACTAAAGCACAAAAGTAAATTGAATTTTATTACTTAGGTGACATCAAACCGTATTTATACATAGAAGCTCATTGACAACATCCTTCTTAAGAAATTCAGAGCAATGAAACTTTTTTTTCCCCCAAGTTGGTCTTAAAGTTTGCATTCATTTTGGAATCCCTTCCATTTAAATCCTTACTTTTTTTAATAGAAAATTATAACAAAATAATAAGCCCATATAATTATTAAGATGAAAACTTTTGTGATATAAATATTCTACAACCATCTGGAAAAATAAATGCAAAATTGGAAAGTGTAACTAAACTAAACCTTGTTAATGATGTTAGTTACTAAAATTGTTGAGCCTATCTATACTCTCAGATTTGAAAACGTTCTTTTTCTTGCCAAAATGGGGGGATATTTTGAACTTTAGAGGCTAGGATTTATGATTAAAACTTAATCATGGACTGCTATCATCAGTACTCTCCAAGCCACTGACTAATTTATATAGGATGGTTCTGGGCATTTTTTTCCTAGCTGTATAGAAAATGAAATCAAGGCATTCTTTACTGATGAAGGAGCAGAAGGCTAGCTGAGGATAAAGCAGAAGATGTACCCTGCAACCTCCCCCCACCCCCCAGTTCTGGGTGGAACACGTGTGACATTCTTCCCTGAATCTCCCAACTATCTTAATGTTAATACCTTGCTAGAGGGGAAAAAACAACATTAACTTGACAAAGGCAAGGCCTCCGGTATCTCTGAGGTCTTCCTTAGCTTATGAAAGTTCTTTTGAAACCTTCCTTTTCCTTACCTCCCCCAACCCCAAAGTATATAATCAGCCACCCCTCAAAACCCTGGGGCAGCAACTCTTTCTGCCCACGGGTCCTGTCCTTGTGGTTTAATAAAATCACCTTTTTGCAACAAAGACGTCTCAAGAATTCTTTCTTGCCTTGGGCTTCGGATCCTAACGTCTTTCCTACATCACTACTTCCTTTATCAAGGATATTTATTACTTCCAGATAAAAGACTTGTAAAAGTTACCTTAGATCCAATTATTTTTTTCTCTTCAAAATATTTTGCATCAGGACTCTTTGCAATTTGGGGGTTATGAATTGTATGTGCTCCTCCTCTTTCTTCAGGCAATTTAATCCCTCTCTTCTTTTCTGTGGTACATTTTTATGATTATTTCCTATAATCCCCTTTAGGAAATTAATTGGAATTTTCTTATTATTTTTAACACAAGACCCTATTTTTCCTATACATTTTGTTATTTTTCTCTTCTTCCTGTTTTCATCTTCTTGTAATTATACATCCTTTTATGTAAATAACCCCGCCTCAACTTCTTCTGTTGTGCTGCTGTTACCACCCATGGTAGGCTGAATAATGGACCCTAAGGATATTCAAGTTCTTATCGCCAGAACCTGTAAATATTACCTTATATAGGACATTACAAATGTGATTGAATTTAAGACTTTGAGAGAAAAACATCCTTCTAGATTATCAGGGTAGGTCCTAAATGTAATGACAAGTGTCCTTACAAGAGTGAGGCAGAGGGAGATTTGACATAGAAGAAAGCAGTGTAACCAGTGAAAAAAGAGGCTGTGCTTCTGGCTTTGAGGAGGATGAGTCAAGAAATACAAGGAATGCTGGTCTAGAAAGTGGGAAGTCAAGGAAATGGATTCACCATTCCAGTTTCTGGAAGGACCCGAGCCCTATCGACACCTTGATTATGGCCCCTTGAGACTTATTTTAGACTTCTGACTTCAGAACTGTAAGGGAATAAATGTGTGTTGCCACTAAGTTTGTGGTCATGTGTTGCAGTAGCCGCAGAAAACTAACACACCAGTCAAGAATTTATTGAATACCATCTTTGCTCAAAACCTATTTTTAGCACTATAGAAAGAAACATAAACTACGACTCCGCTCTTCAGACTGCCTTTATAGACTTAATTGAAGACACAACACTAGCAGAATTTTGCTATTTTAGGGTAGGATGTACACTAAATACCACTAACCATGTCATAGATGTACAGAAGAGAAATGCTACCATGGTTGGACATGTAAAGATGCTTTAGAGCGACAACAGCTTGGTTCTCAGAGGTGGAAGCAAGGCGTAGAGGTGGAATGAGGGAAGAGCAGTCTGCATGCTGGTCTGATTGTGGTAAGTGTGAAGAAGTGCTAAATGAGATTGATCAGGGAAAATGGAATCATAATGTGAAAGCCTTAAGAGCCAGCAAAGGCATGGAGCTTGATATAGTGGATAAAACAGTAACTTATTGTAGGTTCCTCCAAAGTAGGAGTAAGTGAGTACCAGCTATTTTAAAGCTGCTTATGTTGAAGGTGTCTGGAATGTAGAAAGTTTAGCATGATATTTGTGGTCTAATTCATAAGAGAACAACATTCATCCACTTATCCCAAGTAGAAATATATCCTGAGAAATATAGAAAGGCAGATTTCTAGAGTGAAATTCAGAAATTTGTGTATTATGAGTATATATCTCTTTTTGATTAATATTTGTGGTTCCCTGGTGCAGGTATTATTGATAGAACTACAAATCAACAGTGACTGGAACCTAGTGTAAATTAATTATCTCTTTCAACTATAAATTCTATAAATTATCTCTTCCAACTTTTTGTTTTAAGTTTCAAATATGTATAGCTATATATCATTTGTTTGAACAACTTCATTCTGCCAGGATTAAAATATGATTAAGGAAATGACTCCTTTTCATGTTTTAGAAAGCATATATAGTTAAGTCAGGCTTCAGAATGAAAATTTCAGATTTCTGCAGCAGGTAATAATTATAGCTTCCAACTTTAAGGGTTATTTACATGCTTTATTTTTATTTGCATAAAACCTGACGGGAAGAATGTGTTTCTTCAGTGCGCAGAAGATGCACTGAAGTTAGTCTCTTGGTACCATGGATCTCATTGTTTTGGATTAAATTTTTTTTGAATTATATATTTATAAAATCATACATATATACAATCATACATATACCCAGAAAATCATTTCATAGTTTATATTATAAACCATGAGTCATCATTATGAACATGATTTCTTTGAATAGTTTCTGGCAAGAAATGAAATCAGGTGTAATTAGAAAACTCCTGAAATACATCCACTAGATTACCCTAAAAGAATTACCCTAATAGAACTAGTACCTCAAGAATTGTTTTTACTCCATGGAAGGTAAAGTCGATATAAACTGACAACACTACCTTGGGTTAGAAAATGTATTATCATTGTTGTCATAGATAGGAAGACATCCTCCCAAGCAAGGGAAGTCGCAGCAGCCTGGGTCAAAGACTCTTCTCTTCTAACAATTTCCTAATTGCAGTCTCTGCTGTCTTGCTTTAGTTCCTTGCTATCTGAAAGATTATTGCCATCTTTTGGTCAGCATCCTCCCCTTCTGTGCTTCAAAGTAGTACAGAGAAATCTAAGTGAGGAAGAGGATAGCCACATGAAAAATAAAGCAGAAGAAAATGTTCAGGTTTCACATAAGATCAAACAACAAATGTTTAAGGGTATAAAGATAGAATCATGGCATGCAGCCATGATGGTGTTGCATATGGCCCATTATGAGGGATATCTTGCGTTCTTGGTCAAGCATATGCATTCAGTTCTTGTGAACTTTCCGAAGACAACGCTATGATAGAAAATTGGGTAGGGCAAAGACTTGGCTCATCAAGTCACAGTCTTAAATCTCTGTGATGACATTTCCAGTATCTGCAACTCTCTGAATGCATAATTCATTTGTGTAAATACTCAATAAACTTGCTAGTAGAGATTCCAATTTCCTAAGTTACTGAAGTTCTTTTCTTAGTCTATTAGAACTACTGTGTTCTTTTTGTGGGTAATTTCTTCACAACAAAAATCTTTTCTTTAATGTATGCCCGGTGGTACTGGGGCTTGGAAGTTGTAAATGGTTTTGATGATACCAGAATTTAACTGATGACAGATTTTGGGTCATGAGTAAGTACTTAACAGAAGTGGGATGGGGTGGAGTAGGGGATAGAAGTGGGTACGGGATTGGGGGAGGGGTCCATGTGAAAAGGGAGAGAAAGAGAGAGAGGGAGGGAGATTTTTCTAGCATATGAAACACTAAATATGAAATTCAATATAGATAACTGGAATTTGTTTTTAAAGTTTATTGGGAAAAAATGATGGAACTTTTTTTAAATTTTAAATTCATATCAGTCTAATGTACTGGATTGCCTGAAACTTCTATTTTTGGTTATTCCTTTTGGCCTGCAGTTTTCTTAAACTTATGAGTATCTCAAAAAGGAATATTACTTAAAAAATCCATTCAATGAAGTGATATCTACATTTCCTGGGAAATTCCACTGGCAAGAAGAGAGTTAAACTGTGACTGTGCTTCCCAAGCCAGCACAGAGGACACTGACCTCTCAGCCTCTCCCCACCAGGACCCACCCAAACCAACATGCCTGGCCACACAGCTTTTCCTTTGCTCCCATCTGCTCAGGGTGCAACACATTTAAGTCGCTGGAACTACGGAACACATGCCAATGTCATCATATATGTTCCTGAAAATTTCATAAATAGGTGATTTAATTGCGATTTGTTTTCTAAAAAAGCTACATGTAATAATAAGTGAAATAGGACGTTAATTAAAAAGATAGAGAGAGAAAATGAAAATCTTTCATTCTTATTGCTACACCACAGACCCGGAGCAGCAGGGAATGTGTAGACTGAAACATAAAGACAAGAAAGAAAAAATGTAAGAGTCAAACAGTGTTCCCAGCTGTCTGCAGCATGTCCCTGCCGTGCCAGCAGGTTTGAACCAACAATTATTTGGAAAGAATGGGAATTATTAACAGGAAGAAATCGATTTTCTTGGTCTTCTAGGATGGACATAATAATAAAAAAATAATTATCAGCTCCCTGAAACATCTTTCATCCATGGATCTCATAGTATTTTATCTAATATTACTTAATTAAAATTCTTACTACTTCTCTATTTGAGGGAGAGAGTTGCTGTATTTTGTAGATTGAAAACTGCTTTTCAGAAAAGTTGAGCATTTTGACCACACTTCAGTTACAGTTAGAAATTGAAATACACACCATTGCCTTTTTTCTGTTACTAATTAAGGCTTACCAAACTAAGAAATTAAAATATGAGGTGAAAAAAATATATATTTTTTCAATCTAAATGACACAAAATGACTGATGTTGTATTTGGGGAAGAAATTATTCACCCTCCTTCATTGAATAGACTAGGTACCTTAGTAATATTTTACACAGCATATACTTTCCATTTACGTTCAGTCTTTCTGAAGGCTGGAAATATAAGAAACCTCTCATTTCTGAGTTTGCTGAGTATGTATTCAATTTTTGCTGCATCGTGATCATTTTCCAATTCACTCATTGCCTACTCTGAGCCTCTCCACTGTTCTTTTTTGTTACCGTTTTTTAATGAAGTGCTATTAGAATAAAATGCTTCCAAACACAGAGATGCAGTGGGATTGATAGAAAAGAAAATTTAAAAGAAATAAAATCAACCTTTGAAGCATTAGTTTGTATTTGCTATAATTATTAGAAATTAATGACACCCTGTTTCATAAAAAAAGTTCAGTTTGTGCTTAGTGAAGTCAATTGGATTATTCACATGTAACCTATCCCTCATATTTTTCTTCTGCATATAAAAAGAGTGGAATATTAGTAATAGTAAACATGGTAACATCAACACCAGCAACAACAGGGACAATATTGGTAAATATAAGCCAACTTACAGTGTTTGTTTTGTGCCAAGCTCTGTGCTAAGGACTATCGGGTTTCCATCTTCTCCTTTTAGCCTCACCTAGGGGTCAGATATTACTGCTCTAAGTAATGGTAATTCTACCACTTACTAGCTTTCATACCCAGTGAGTAATGTTAACTTTAGATGCCTTTGATTCCTCTGCCACAAAATCATGGTGATAAAGGTTATTGTGAAGATTAAACAATTAATACAAAGGAGATCCTTAGAAGTGCGCCTGATACGTGGTAAAGGGCTCCATACACATTAACTTTGATTGCAAATGAGGGCACAGATTCAAGGATGTTAAGTCAGTTGCCACTGGCCACTGTATATTAAATAGAAGAGCCACCACTGAAAACCACTTCTTTCCAACTCCAAATTCTTAGCTACTATTCTAATAACACATTTAATTCAAATTGTCAGTAGCCCCTGATAAATTTTGAGTTTCTTAAGAATAAGGGCTATAACTATGCATCTTTATGTCCCCAGGCCTTACCACAGTGCAGAGCTCCTATGTTGTACTGCTTAGTTGAGATTTAAAATAAAAAGTAAGGCTATGTTTAATGAGAAAGGACATACTTTTTACCAAACGAGCATAGATTATACTTCTTGGCTATTCTTCCCATTTTCTGTTCTTCTGTCAATAAAAGCCATGGCTATTTACCTGGTGACTACTATTTTAAATGCAAGTAGAGAGATAGGAAGAGTTAATCCACTTCCATGCCATTAGTTGTACTTTATCTTAATGCAGTGCAGGAGAGGTTATACTGATAATTATTTGCTAATTCTTCCACACAGAGACCAATGTTATTTTCATATGATCCTGAAATCCTTTATCTTTTGCATGGATTATTTGAAAATAATATTGCTTGTTCATTCTTGATAGCCATCTCAACAACTTTCTTCTCTCATCTATAAAGTCTTTTAATACTGGACAAAGAAAACGAAGTTGGTAGGAGTTCATGACAACACTGAAAACGTTATTATTGAAAATATTGAAATACATGAAACATAATTCCATTCTGAGAGAAACCTCAAGAGATCAAGCTCTTATCTTCTACAAGACAAGATTGCATAAAAATCATCCTCAAGAGATGAGTGTGCAATTGATTAATGGAGAAACTTTCACAAACTCCCTCAGGCATTTGGTTCATCTCCAACTTCCAGAAAGTTTTATTTGGGTCAAAGTTATAATGTCCATTTTTATGTTCCAGGGAAGGAGAATGCTCCAAGAGAATTGCTTCAAAAATGTGTGGTAATAATTGACCTAAAATTACTTCTTTAAATTATGTGAGTTAAGTTGTCACTGCCATTTTGTTCATGCTAGAAATTAAGATTTTGTGTTATTTTCCAGTTGTATTACTCACTTTAAATGATTGTTTAAAAATTATTTTTTGACAAATATGTATTTATTTTTAGCATGCTTCTTTGGCTGGACATAGAAATAGGTGGCTTTCATAGTCAACCTTGGGTTTCTGAGATTGAGTATTGCAGTGGAAAAACCAAGGACATCTATGTTTTGCCTCTGGTTCTGACATCAATTAATGTTCTCAAATTTTTTTTGTTTTATTATAATTACTTTTTGGCTTTATTTTTATCTATAATACCATGGTGTTAGACTAGATAATGTTTTTGGTCTTTCTAAGGATATTATAATATGTACAGAGAGTAATTCACTTGTTCAACATTGTCCAACAAAACTTTTTTTTTCCTAGCTTCCAATTTGTTAATGTTCTTATGGTGAGCCACATTGCTACAAATGGATGATTCTTCATTCCTTGAATTTGTCTTCTACTTTACTTCTAAACATTTTTGTTCATGCTGTGCCTTCAACCTTAAAGGAAGTTTTCTCCATATTGCTGGAATTCATATTTCTTATTCAAGATAGAGGTCAAAGGTGTTCACTTTTAAATGCTAATATCTGAATGTTCTCCATTTAATGGACTATGAGTGATCCATTTCAAAACGATTTCTAAGGTATGCCTTGGTATTCCATACAAAAATCCAGAGGACTTTAGGACCTAGAGACCCAAACCATATAGGAAGTCGGCACATAACTAAAGCTTGCATAACCTGATTAAACAAAGGTCAGATGACTTGGGTTTCCAACAACTGATTTCTTTTGGTATCACAGTAGTCCCCAAAATGGAAGTCCGGGTCTAGCTATGGAAAATGATTCGTAAACACTCAGAATCTGCAAGCCTCCATTGGTCCTTTTATATATGAGATACTCCTTTACAATGAATGATGTTATTTGTGAGTAATTCAGTCTTCTCACTCTTGCTGTCACCCATTTCTGACTCTTAAACACTTTTTGTCACGCTGCTTTATACAGAAGTCTTTCTCATTATAGCAATCACCATTTCATGGGAATGAGATTTACATGGAGATTCAGAAGCACATTTGCATTATGGAGATGTTGCTGAAAGTAAAAGTTGATCTTCAAAAAGGAACCAGAGTCTTGAAAAAAAAAGATTATTAATCCATCATTGTGATTACTGTGTGAACTTGATCTGAAAAGATGCTGGAGTGAGCAAGGATTTGCATGGAGTCATGTAGGAGTTAAGGGAACAGTGTTAGCTTGTTTTTCCTTATTTTACTTAACTGAAATCATGAATCTCACTAATCTCAGCCATGCACAACTTTGAGTGTCTGAACTGTGCAAGGTGCCCTTATGCTATAGATGAAAATGTGTATGTCCCATGTCTCCTGCTAAATTCTATTAGCAGGAGATCATCTTCAAAGCAAGGACCATCTTGTTTCCTTGCTCTCTTGCATATGGAAGGATCTCAATAAGGACTTATTAAATAAGTCGATACTGGGGTCTTCCCCCTGTGTAATTGTAGAAGCCAAGGACTAGGTACTCAAATTTTCCCACTATTTTTGTCACAATTAAAGTATTTCTAATAATACTTGGAGTTCTATGAGCTAGTGAACTACCTTGTCGACATGTGAGAATTAACTGGAAAGCTTTAAAAACTACTGATGCCTGCATCTGAGCCCCAGAGATTCTGATTTAGCTGATCAGAGATTGTCATTTAGTTCAGACTGGGCATCTGTTTTTTTTGTGTGTATTTTTAAACATTTTCCAGATGACTCTAATGTTCAGCCAGGGTTGAGAACCAATATTGAAGAATAAGAATGGCAAATAGTTCCAGGGTAAATGAATAACAGAATTCAATACTATAAATCATTTATGGGCAAAACTCTGTGAAGAACACACAGGTAAGTAAGGCCTCAAAAAACTTATAATCTAGAGCATATATTGTATTATCACCATCATCATCAGAAGAAAGAATGACTAAGTGTCTACTATCACTGTATTAGGTCTTGAGTTAGATACAAAAACTTGGTCATTTTGGTTCTTTTAGTGATTATTTTAAGGCATTAGCTATTGTCCACTATAGCATAAGACAAAGTTTCTTCAAATAAATGGAGGTGAGAAAAACCAAAGTATTCACAGAATCCCCCACCAGTAAATTTATGTAAAAAGAGTCAGACAGCCACCTCTCAGACCCGAAATGTCAAGCTTGTAAAAATAGTATTCTTGGGAGTTATATTTGATCATTTGTTAAATATGGGGATATAAAATGTAGAAATCCATGTGTAATGCTTCAAATCCCTAATCTGGTTTAAAAGGTCAGTTGAAGCCTAAAAGGACTTGACATTTTACCTTTAAAAGTCTGACTTTTGGACTTAAGACTTAACAACATTTCAGCCTGAATGACCCCGAAGGATAAATACAAAGCTGGTTTCAATTGAACTATTTAGAAAGCAGGGGATCTTCTAATTTGTAAGATAGCATTCAGAGAGCTTTTTCCATTAAGAACTCAATCGACTGAAAAATGATTTCCTTGGGTATTCCACAATCTTTCAATGCTTGTGTAAATTTTACGCAGGAGGTGGGCGGTGTGTGAGGCTCAAGATATAAAACACCATGGTACAAAGGAAGAAAACCACCCTATGAGCCACAGAAAACTGGTGATCACCTGTAAGCAATGTGTATTGCCTCTGTTTACCAGTTTCTCCCTTAGGTGAAACACAATTCACATACCAGATATTCATTATAGTTTCATTTCTTGGAGCAAGTTCAATGGCTTTTTCAAATGATCATTATCATTAATTAATATTTATTGAGCACCCACTGGGTACATATTATAGAATGACTGGTAGGCTATTATACAACAAATGTCTCACTATAAATTATACTTTATGTGCTTTTATTATATTTTCATAGGACCAAGTGAATGTCTCTCCCATTTGTGTAGTTACTGCTAAAATGTCATTCATGTGAAAGCAACCAAGGATTAGAACTGGAATTCTAGAAATAATTTTATATGTTGTTTGCTTGTGTGTTGTGTGTGTGTGTGTGTGTGTGTGTGTAAAGCATAAAACATACAACTTAGGTCAAAATCTATTGGCATAATGTTAATGATGTCATATCATTTAAAAATAAACTATATAATTACCTCATTGGTAAGGTCAGTAAGCATTCTTTTAAAAGGTAAAAATGTTGGGAGAACGAGCCAAAATATAATGATGAACTACCTCATATCTTCTGAAAATTGCCTTTTACAACATAAAAATGCAGTTCCTCATAGAGTTAGAATTTCTCTTCTCTACAAAGACTATTTCAAATCTCAAATTGAGACTTTTGTGACACTATTTCCAAGGATTATCCAAATACGCATCAAACTTATTTACATGTTTATGTCTTATTCTGATACTCCTAGGTGAAATTCCCAAACTGAAGGAACATTTCATTCTTCTTACTTAGCATCATGTCCCTGTTGGAAGGAGAGTCTGAAGTGATCTGGATCCCATGTAGCTTGCTCAGATCTCATATAAAATAATAGAAATTTCATATTTTCGTGAATGTAATTTTTTTTAGTCTTTCATTTTTTTGAAAATATACTCTTATACAAGTCTCTAACTCTAGGATTGCAACCATAACTCAATACCTATCCTACCTTCAATATGATTTTCTAAATTACCATGCTTTATAATTTCCACATTATTTTAAAATTTTAAACTCTATTAAACTGGCAGCCCTTTATAAAATAATACTTGTAGACATCTGTAATATTTGCTGTTTCCAAGTGTGAAAACTGCTATTAATTTGTAACAAAGACAAATTATGGAGAACTGAGCAGGTCAATGTGAGACTGTCCCAACTTTTTATGTTTAAAATGTTAAATTTTCAGCTGTACACTACAGTAGGGGTAAAAATGAGGTTGAAGAGTATTGTGTTTTGTCTAGACTTCAGAGAGACAAACATGAATGGTGTCATGGTACTCTTTTTTTTTTTTTCTTAAGATTTTATTTATTTGAGAGAGAGAAAGTGCTTGTATATGGGGGAGGGGCTGAAGGAGAGGGAGAAGCAAGCTCCCTTCCCTGAGCAAGGATCCCGCCAACAATGAGGCCTGAGCCTAAGGCAGATGTTTAACTGACTGAGCCCCCAGGTGCCCCAGAACTCTTGATGTTTTCCAGGGCCTCATTCAATGGAATTGAGCTAAGCATCTAAGAGTAAAGGAAACACTTAGGCTGGTGTCCTTAATGGAAAGCACTTCTATTGTGGCCCTCCTCAGTGAAGCTTGGTAACATGCTTAGAAGGACAGTCAAGTTCAGATCCTGGGGTGGGGGAGGGGTGGGCACAGGAATAGTAACAGATGTATAGAGGTGCTCTGTTCTTACTTCATTCAAGTCTTTGAAGATGTGTGTCAAAGTGCTAAAGGGAAGCACAGGTTGGTAAATAAATCCATAAGAAATGAATTGGACCATAAGCACATCAAATTCCATTTCTAAAAATAGATATGTCAAAATCCGTCAATTGGTGTAACAGAAATAAAGTCATTTTCATAGAACATTATCACAGGATCAATGTCTCTCACTTTGAAAAAATAACCGTTTCCCCTTCACTTCTACACTTATTTTTGATAAATGCTTCAGCTTTGCCTCAGTATTAATTTCTCAGCCAGGTACTATTATGCTGTGACAACCTTCTATTCCATTGTCATTGTGTCAGATTATTGAAAAGGATAATGAGTAGATATATTTGCCTTTAGAATGTTAAGAAATAAATGGCATTCTTATTCCTTATTTATCTATAGTACTTAATTTCAGAGAATGATTCAAGTGATAATTACTGGATTTTTATATTGGTAGAAAACTGAAGTATATGTTAAAAGTAGCATAATTTGATATTTATGAATTGTTTTCTTCTACAAATATAGAAATTTAGTAATCATCATTAAAATTACTCTATTAAAATCTGAAAACAGCACATTATTGCTTTGAGTAATCTGGTGCATTATCTCTTAAGTAATATAGAGAGATGTTGGGAGCTTGTCCTATAGCCATACAGCTAACAGTCAATTTTTTTAAGTCTGTGGTCTATATGATAAATAGACCACATGATAAAACTCTCCCATTCTGTTTCAAACAGTTTCATAAAGAGCAGTATCAGGACAATATAAAACAACCCTCAAGATACTATTTAGTATCTGAAAGTTGTTAAAATCAAGTAAACAAAATAAGTTAGAGATGACACTGTTTTGAGCCACAAACAGTTTTTGGGGTATTTTTTTCTGTTACGCAATTGAGAAAAATAAGGAAGAACAGCACTGAACTATGCTATTGAAATCTACCTACCTTTTGAAACAACTTAAGCAACGAAGAAAAAACATCTCCTACTCATTAGATTTGCAAAATTTTTTGCCTAACACTAATAAATGAAGATGAAGACACGGGGAAATATAAACTCTAATATATCTTCACTTGGAACTTAAATTTGAGAAACATTTTGGAGAGTAATTTGGCAATGAATAATATAGCTGAAGATATGCATACTATTGAACATCCTGTAGAGGTTAAAATAAATTAACTAGATTTACACATATTAATGTTAATGTTAATAGATTTTAAAATAACATGTATAAAATGCATTGCAGAAAGATAACAGTAAAAATAGTATTTTATTTATTTATTTAAAAAGATTTATTTTTTATTTATTTGAGACAGAGAGAGAGAGAGCATGAGAGGGGAGAGGTCAGAGGGAGAAGCAGGCTCCCTGAAGAGCAGGGAGCCTGATGTTGGACTCAATCCCGGGACTCCAGGATCATGACCCGAGCCGAAGGCAGTTGCTCAATCAACTGAGCCACTCAGGCGCTCAGTAAAAGTAGTATTTAGTTAACTTTTTAAATCATGCAAACTAGTACTTTATATTTTTTGTGGATACATATTTTTTAAAATAGTTCAGAATGATGCATACTTGGAATGATACATTCTAATTTCAGAATAATGGCTAGTTCTCTAGAAGAAAAAAATAATATGATTGGTGAGGATAAAGGAATTTCACCATCATTTTAGTGTTTATTTCTTTAAGGAACATAGTTCTCAAGGAAATAAGATAGAATACTAATATTTGCAATCCTTTGTTGTAAGTATATGGGTGTTTGTAAATTTTCACATGCTCATTCTTTCATTAAACAAATGTTGACCTAACAACTGCAGTTCTCCAAGAACTGGGCTACATTCTAGCTATTCAAAATCAAATCAGATGCCTTCAGTGGCCTTACAGTTTAGTTAATGAACTACATAAAAACCCTTTAGCATTCCCCTATGCTCATCAGTAGTTGCTTCTCTTAGCAAATCCATTCTTCTACTAAAAATACTTTCCTTATCTTTGTGTATCTCTGCCAGTTTAATTTGTCGAACTAGAGCTTTGCTAATGACTAGAAGTTACACTTATACCAATTAGGTTCCTTTGTGTCAATAGGGTGCATTTAGGACACTCTGGCCACAAAGCCTGGAATCAGTGGTTCCTAGCCTTCTTTTTGGGGTTCATACATCAGAAAAAGCTTAAAGGAATGTGAGCCACTTAAAAGAGGGTGATTAACATATTTTGCTCTAATAATTATAACACCTACTAACACTGTCATTTCATAGAAAAAAATATTATAATATAAAAACCATGGGAGTATGGTCTTTTAAACTAAATACACCTCGCTTTTTGATAAATATGCTATCCTGTCCTTATTTTTTACATTTTACTGTGAGTCAGTAAAAGTTTTATCATGGACCAGCCTTTTGAGAACTACTCTCCTAAATGATCCTCATGCTTTTGACCTTGTGTAGCCATATGGAATATGTGAAATATCGGGAAATACACACATTTTTGAAAAACTTCTAGCTGGTTTGAAGGGGACTTCCTCTACTAACCACTAATAAAACTGCTATATTGCTTGCAAGTATGCTTATCAGGGAAGGGAGATGAATTTAAGGTGAAAAATTATTTCAAAAAAATATATGCTTCACTCAAAAATTAACATGGATGTTGATAATAACACTTGGAATTTTTACCAGGCTTTTATTGTTTTTAAGACAGCCATACATTATCTCTCTCTAACGCATAATGGTGATAATAAAGTCCAAGAGGAAAAGAGAACAAGTGGGAACCTCATTAAATGTGAGAGTCTATGTGCCCTTATATATGAGAAACCAGAAGAAACTTCCTTAAAGATGATTCCAATCTTTACTCACATCTGCTTAACCTCAATTAATTATATATTACACACTTCAAAGCCATAGCCACATTTCTCAAAATCTTCCCTTCCTCCTTAAGTCTGTGACATCACATAACTGCTCCTTATTCTCACTGGGCAATCTCTAGTCAGTTTCTCCTGAGTACTTTTGTTATGCCCAGATTTTGAGATCCCCAAATACCACCAGGGAGCCGAGTCCGATGCAAAAGCAAAAGAGCCCTTTATTCAAGCTAGCTTGAGCTCTCTCTCACACACTCACCAACACAGCGGCGTGGTGTAGAGAAAGAGAGCGAGTTTCAAAAAGCAAAACAGTTTTAGAGGGGTCAGTGGCCAATGAGTTTGTAAAACACAGAAAGTTGCTTAGTAACTGTTTGAACTAGCCTATCACCCTGGCCAGAATTGGCGCACAAGTTTGGCGGGCAAAAGGCGGGGTTTATATTCTTTCCCAGGCAGGGGTTCCGTGTTCCTATTGGCTAACCCAAACCCAACCCATAGGCTGTCTGGGCTAATTAGCCCAAGGGAGGGCTGAGCCACACTCAGACCCTCCCAGAGGCAGGTCCTGCGGGCGGGCCACACACAAGAAGGCGGGTGTAAGCAAAAGGAACCAGCCCTGCTCTGCTCTTCACTTTGGGGAGAAAAGGTCTAGGTCACCTTACCCTGGCTCTTTCATGTGAATCATTTAAGCCACCTGGAATTCTGTAACATATCTTCTCTACTTTCCAGGGATCCAGATCCTCCTCCTCAGTAGAAGAAAGTCTGGACCACACCAAGTACTCTAGAATGCTTACCCCCATTTTCCTCCCTGTTTCTGTTTCTTTCACCCCAGTCTCATGATTCAGCATTACAAAATACCCAAGGAACAGTCCAGCAAGTCCTAAACTCTCCTTAAAATAAGAAGCAAGTGGGTATATAGAGTAGCAGAAAATAACATTTTCTTGGCAGGGGGAAAATTGGGGAAGGCTGACATCAGGTTAGTAGAAGTTGCCCAGATCATGAAAGTGATGAGAGCAATAAAACAAAACAAAAGCAGTTGAAGGCTATGGTTATCAAGTCAGAACGTCAACCTGCCCTATCAGGAAGGTGATCCTGCTGCTTCTGGATGGATATGCCTCTGACACATATGGGCAGGAAGGTCTTCAAAGCCATAGTCTGGTAGATAAAGTTGTTCCCAGCAGAAACATTTGTCCTGTTGAGTTTAAAGGATGGAAAACCCCTTTTCCCCATTTAACTCAAACTCTCAGCTAGCAAAGTGACCGTGTTCTCTTTGACATATATCCTTTTGTTTCTTATTCCGCAGGTGATGAAAACTCCCATGGAAAGCTATAAGATGTGCGTAATTAATACTCAGAGCAACAGTGTAGGTAGACTCCTGCTTATTCTCAAGATTATTGGGGTCATGGGTCCATTTAAGGATCTGATGGATAGCTGTGGAATTTCAGGGGCATAATGGACCATAGATAGAGGATAAAAATTTGTTTCAAGTTATTTCCTAATTTGGCAGAAATAGCACATACTGCCAAGACTTTTATCCCTTCTGTTGCCTCATGCACAGATGAAGAGTGGAGCCGGTCCCTTCAAATACCAATGCCTAATGACCAGGAGCTTAACAGCTATTTTTTATTCTCTAAAATTAATAATTGTTTTTAACCACAAAGATGCAGATAAATGGATATAGCTCTAAAGCTAGTCATAATCCTGAGCGTAAATGATGCAAACAACGTTAAAGCAGAAGGGAAAAACGTAATCCCAAAACCTTCATCAAAAAAGTGATAGAAATATAATACAGGGGCACCTGGGTGGCACAGTCAGTTAAGTATCCAAGTCTTGGTTTCGGCTGCAGTGGTGATGGAATCGAACCCCGCATAGAGCTCCACTACTCAGAGTGGGGAGTCTGCTTCAGTTTCTCTCTGCCCCTCCCCACTGCACGCAAGCACTCTCTCTCTCTTTCAGAAATAAATAAATCTTAAAAAAAGAAATATAATATGTAACATCTTGTTGTTGTTGTTGTTGTTGTTTGTTTTTGCTAAATATCTTTGGAAAGGTCTTGCACTAAAGCAGCCTTGGTTTCTCCTGGATGTGGTAGGTCGGGATACTATCAGCCGCTTCATCCAGATGCATTGCATTTCAAGCACTTACTCTCAAGAACTTTTTGAAGTTCGCCTGGTACTACTTTACTCATTGACTCATGTTTAGATTAGAGTAACAAATGATCAAGCTGAGGCTCATTCTGAAACAAAATTCCTTTCCCCCACAATATAGTGCATAAACCGAGCTGCAGCCTTTGCATTTTTTGCCATCTGGCCCACAGTGTGAGATGATATTAGTAGCATGTCAGGGAATTTTCCCTCTCTTTTCAAAAAAAAAGAGGAAAAGAAAAAAATAATCCTAATCTATAGTATGAAGAGTATTAAATGAAACATCTGCCTCGCTGAATGAGTCGATGAACTTTGCAGTCTGCAAGCTGCTGGCGTTCGTCAAGTACATGTTTACATTGCTGACTGCTGTAAATTTTCAAGATGGTGACATGAAATTGACTTACCAAAATATCTTATTCAAATCTCTTAAAACACATGTTTCATTTTATTTTTTTTCTTTTTTTCTCCTTTAATGTCCTTATTCTTGATGAAAGGCTTTGCCGATTGAGACAGTGAGAGGTTGCTGAGAATCCAGTAAGCTGAAGCCATTGAGTAGTTAAAGAAAAATTACATAATAAAATCTGCCAAGAGTTAACATGAACTTTTTGTTAATGTAGAACTAGAATCCTAGATGCAAAATGATACCAACGAAAGAGTCACAGAATTTAGGCAAATCCTGTGAAAAGAGAGCCAAGATGATGCTTCAATTGTTTTAAAGGAAAGATACTTAACAAATAATATCTGCTTGATAGATTACCATAAACTCTACTAAATTCAGTCCTACTCGCTGACTAAAGATTAAAGGAAGAACATTTCTCAAAATCTGCCTAAAATAGATTGGATAAAAACCCCTTAGCCCAATTAGGGATTTGGCTTCACTGAGGAGAGATTTTAGTCTAACTTTCAAGTTTCTCTCTTTTTTTGAGTATAAATATCCCATTTTCTCTATCAATTCTACTGTCAGCACACACACACATACACACACACCCCAGAAACAAAGATTTTTTTTCCCCAACTTGTACAATATGCAGAACCGAGAAATGTTTATCAAATAATTCCTCCATAAAGTCCGGTAAACTTTTATTATTCTTGGGGGGAAAAGTACTATGTTGCAATATAAGGCCTAAAGAATAAATTTAAGGCAAAATTTTAATATCATAAATAGAGGTAAGTGCACATTCATTCCACTCTCTACCCTTGAATGTAGGGAAGGCTGACCTGTGAACTGAGCTCCAATGAAATATTGTTCTCTGCAGAATAGTGTCTTTTAATCAGATGTACATTCATCCAGGGCCTACTATGGCCATATTATTCCAGCATTGCCTTCTGGAAAAATAGAGTTGGGTCTAATTTCCACTGCCTTAATCTCTTTCCTTCCTTTTTTTCATTCCTTCCTGTCATCCTGGCTTCCCAAAACACGAAGGTAGTCTGATATAGATAAATAAGCAAACAAATATACTGCAGAGCAATATGAACGGCAGTGGGAATAATTATTGGGTACTGTGGGAGTCCATAGGGAGGATGTTTAATCTAGATGTGGGAGACAGAGAAGGCCTCTAGGAGCAAGCAACATCTAAACAGGCCCAAGCAATAGATTAGATAGGAAATGACTGGAGTAGAAGACCAAAAGTTCCAGGCAAAGGTATAATTCAAAGTAAAAGAGTCCAGAAAGAGCACGAATCATCAGGAGATCTGCAAGCAGTTCAGCACAGTTTTAGCATTTAGGGTAAGAGGAGGAATTGCAAGAGATGTTTAGAAAGCCACTTAGGGATGGGGTAAGAGACAAGATCAACTGTCCCATCCAGAGTTTGGGTTTTTCCTGAGGGCAATTAAAAGCCATTGGAAGTTAATCCGGAGCATGACATAATCAGACTTTCACTTCTGCAAATGCTCTTAAGTGGCTCTTCCCTGGGGAGAGTAGATGAGGAAATAAACAGCAAGACCTAGAAGTGGTGAGAACATCTACGGTGCTATTATAGTAATTTAAATGGGAAAGGGATGTGAACATAAACTTGGAAGTGGTATAGAGGAAGAGGGGGCAGATTTGAGCCATCTAAAAGGATATTTGTAGGAATCATTGAACGAAGATGAAGAAAAAGGAGGCAATAGGTATTCTGAGATACCTTCATCTTGTTGCTATTCCCATGTCACTGGTATTTACTTCTCCGTTGAGTGTTGAATGATCTCTTGTAGCTACTGAGCTTCACATGGGAAGCAAGATTTCCTTGCGCTGCAGTGAAAACCAAGACACTCCAAACTCACTCTGACCAAAAGGCCTCGTAAACTCTATCCCCTACGTACTCTTCCCATGTTCACTTGCTCTTCGGGTCCAGGGCTTTTGCCAGCCAGGATCCCACCATTTAGAACTGATCACCCTTTCAACTTCACATCTATAATGTCTGGCATGCATTTTGATGATATATTTCTATTTAATTTGGCTGTTGTGATATGTCTGCATTTCCCACAGACTGAGAAACTTCTAAGAGCAGACACTCTGTGTTTATCTCTTGTCCCTAGCAAGCTCCCAGCTCAGAGACTTAAACATAGTAGGTGCTCAGCAAATGTTTGCTGAATTGAATGTTTCATGTTCCCTCAGACTACATGTTCCCACAGCTGTTTTTAGAAGCAGCTTGCTCTTTGTCTTGTTTTTCCATCCAGGATGCTAATGAGCAGAGAACTGAACCCAGTACTGTGACAGATGTGATATTGCCTAAGACAATGGCAGGAGCAAGATAAATTAAGAGATTTCATCCACTCACTTCATTTTAATTTCTTATATTCTTGAAAAGTCATGCTAGTAGCAAACATGCACCTAAGTCAAGCAATGAAAGAAATAGGAGGTACAAATTATTCACCAATGATCAAAACTTCATATTTATGGCCACTATGTCCTTTCAAGAATCGGGTTTGCTATTTATGTTTTTTCTGTTCTAAGAAGGAGGAATAGGAAGCTGCTATTTAAAGTAATGGCTTTAGTCTCTTCATATGTGAATAATGCAGTACAATGTTGCCTCCCGCAAAGGAGGAAGTCTGAAAGAGGCAGAGTAACCAACCAGGCTGCTTCTTTAAATTAACCTGTTGTCTAGTAAAAAAAAATGTATGTGTTTCTTCACATAACCAGTAACTTGTAGAGGCAGAAAATACTTTAAAGACAGCTGAAAGTACTCAGTATTTTCCAGTAGTGTGCCATGGAGTCCTAAGGGTTCAAGAGAATTGGATCTTGAGCCTCCAGGAGAAGGCGAGCTGTGATTGCCAGGGAAGACAGTGGGACTCCCACCATCGCTTCAACCAGATTACTAAGATTTTATTCCATGTCTTTGTTCCATCAAAAAAGCAAAGGAAAAAAAAAAAACTGACCAAGATGGAAACCAACCTCCTCATTTATAGATGAGATGGCTAATGAGGACCAGAAAGGATAATATAGCTAAGTAGCATGGTAAGAGTCTATAGCAGAAAGCCCTGAATTCTAATTCCAGCATTGTTCGCCCAGCAAATGACCCTAGAAACATCATTTCTCACTGAAATTTCAGATTCATTTTCTCTCAAGTAGGTTTCTGAAGGGATTTGATGAAGGGATTTTAAAAAAGCATTTACTACAGTGACTGGCATATGACAAATGTTCAGGAAATACAGACATTGGTGGTAGTGGTAATAATAGTAGCAGAACCCTAGCTAGACTGTAGATGTTTCTATTCTGTACTCAGTGTTTATTCCTGTGTGCCTCAACAAACAAATTCCTCTGCATTATAACTTATCCAAAGTGAAAATAGAGTTTACTTCAGGTACAGTGATGCTTTTCATTATCTTCTCAGGATATATATGTACTTTTACATTAGGAAAGAAAGGGACTTGGCATTAGGGATAGGAAATATGTAGATTAATGTTCTGAGGAACAAATGTCCTGAAGCAATGTGTAGTGATTGGGGTGACAGAAATGCGTTATTTGGAAAAAAATACTAAGTTATATCACAGAGTAACACAATGTCGGTTTGTTTTTTAACAAGAACATATATTTTGGTCTCTAGGAAAATAATTTCTACAACATTAAATAAAATAAAACTTGTAAAAAGTGATTAAGAAAGTACAGAGGGTTTTTATTTGTGTTTAACCTGCTTTATAAGTAATTCCACACCATTAGTTCATCACCACGCATTCTTCCCACAGGGTTACAACTTCACATCGGTGAAAAGGAATCAAGATTCCTGGGAGAATTTGGTTTTGAGAAGAGTAATTTTGAAAGATTTAGAAACCCAAAGTTTACGCTTGATTCTTTTCTGGATCATGATTTCTGTTCATTTTAATAAGGAGTGCCTAATATTACTTGCAAAAGTGGATTAATTTTGTCATAGAGTCATAGACCCCATCAGCAATCTGATGGGACAATATTTCTTCTACCCCATCTTTTCAAGACTTAGTAATATGTCTTATATATCAGATTTAAAAAGAACAAAAAAAGATGATAGTTTAAAGAAACTACTTTGGTACACTGGATGACATATATGTAATTTCTCATCCTCCCAAAGAGCAAAAAAAACCCCACAAATTTATTGTTTATGTACAGTTATGAATAAAATTGGTATAATTAAGCTTTAATCATATAATTAAGTTTTAATTGGTAAAATTAAGTTATTTTTTCATAAAATTTGAAAATTCTTTCAAATATATTTATTTGAAATATATATATTTCAAAATATATATATATTTTGAAATATATATATTTCAAAAATATATTTTAAGAGTGTTGTTTTCAAAGACTTTAATGGGGCAACACTTGACATACAAAATTTGTTACTCTCAGTGGAAGGTGAAAAGTAAAGGTAAAAAGTCCATTTTTTTTTAAACAAGATCGCTTGATTTCTGATATTCTTTTGTCACTTCTATAAATGACAGAAGTTGCCAAATAAAACCAAGTCCTGTTTCAATGTTAACTCTGATTTCAAGTGTGACTCGTGGGCTCTCATTTCACAGCCTGGTCACCTCTTCTACAAAATGGGGTTAGTATCAATTTTAATGGTTTGAGGCATACTAATGAAAAATTGTGTTCAAATTTTGGTCCAGTTCAATGATGATAGCCATATGTGGCGAAATTTTGTTTTCATTGGAAGTTCCAGAGAAAATAAGCTATTTTTATAAAATAGTAATTTTATACACCTTTCATCCATTCAACAAATAGTTATCCAGGACCAACTATGTGACTAGGCACAGCTCCAGTCACTGTGGATATAGCAGTGGACAAAATGGGCAAACACTCTACCTCCCGAATCAGACATTCTGGTGACAGTAAGAAATAATGAATAATATAAAGCAGCCAGTGATAAGATTCTCAGGAAAGATAAATCAGGGTAAAGAGATAAAGAGTAGATCTTTAACTAATGGGCCAAAATTAATTTCAGATGAATTAAGCAATTTAGTTTTACTAATAGAAAACTGTAAAAGGAATCCTACAAAATGCAAGTGATTTTTTTTATCTTAGAATGTATAATGTCTTTATATGTGTAAAAGCAAATAAAAAGCCCACAAATGAAAAGATCAACCCATTAGACTACATAAACATGAACAACTTCTATCTACTAAACAAGTTAATAAAACTAAAAGCCAAACGGAGAAATGGGAAATATTTGCCAAATGTTGCCAACATTTACCACTATGAAAACGGAGAGAGGTGGAATTAAAACACAAACCAATGATACAAATCTTCAATACAGCGTATAAGTAACTCCTGAATCAAACAGATGACAGAAATGAACTTCCTACAAATCAAGATATACAAGTTAAAATAACTTCAAATACAGAAAAAGACTAAAATTACACATTATTGGCAAGGCTGCAATGAGATGTTCACTTATATACCTAATGCAAGTGTGAGTCAGTGACTCTGTCTTAAAAATAAAGGTGGAATCTGCTAGGGACCCCAAACAAGTCCGTCTTTCTTTCTTTCTTTCTTTCTTTCTTTCTTTCTTTCTTTCTTTCTTTCTTTCTTTCTTTCTTCATTCATTTACAAGAGAGAAGGAGAATGGAGGGAGAGCCCAAAGAAGGGGAAGAGCTGAAGTGGGGGAAGAGAGAGAATTGCAAGCTAATTTTTCACTGATCGTGGAGCCTGAACTGGGTCTCAGTGTGGGGCTGGATCTCATGACCTTGAGATCCTGACCTGAGTTGGACACTTAACAGACTAAGTCACCCAGGTGCCCCTATACATTGTGCAGTTTATTCTTAATGAAATTGATAATACTTTATAGATGGTGTGGATAAAAGAATTGATTTATCTCCCATTCCAGTGTTTCTGTTAAATTTTACCCATTCAATAGCTTTATGTTCCAGGGATTCACTGTTTTAGGCACTGAGCATACCATAGTGAACAAAACAAAGCTTTTCCTTGAAGAACAAATGTACTCTGGAAGAATACTAGAAGTTATTACTGTGAGCCCTGTAAAAATTAGTAAAATTGAATCAGAAATGATCTGAAGAAATGATTGGAGAATGGGATGTCAGTGATAAAAGGAAAGTCTGACCCAAACTCCTTAGTTTAAAAAGTTTGCACATGGAAGATCAGTTTATTCCTCATCATTAATTTTTCATGATTAACTTAAAAGGGATCCAGGAATTGAAATCTCAATTTTCCCCAAACTAAGGTAATCAAAAGAATAATCCAATAGTTAAACTAGTTATAGGAAGAGTTTTTAAATAAATAGCAACCAAATCAGTATTCTTGATCTTCTCTGAGACTTCTAATCAGAAGTCAGGTTGGAATAGAATGACCTCCACTATGACTGAGGACTCTTTCTAAGATAAATACCACAGGCATAGTCTCAAAAATCTCAAACACATGAAATAGCAGTAATCCTGATTCTCTGTAATACAAAGGTTTTAGCATGTGTTGAAATGCGCTGTGATGTAGGCTACATTTATTTATTTATTTTTTAAGATTTTATTTATTTATTTGACAGAGGGAATGAGATCACTAGTAGGCAGAGAGGCAGGCAGAGAGAGAGAGAGAGAGAGAGAGAGAGAGAGAGAAACTCAGCAGGGAGCCCGATGTGGGGCTTGATCCCAGGACCCTGAGATCATGACCTAAGCCGAAGGCAGAGGCTTTAACCCACTGAGCCACCCAGGTGCCCAAATGTAGGCTATATTTCTATCGATGTTTCATTATTTAATAGTACAAAATATGTTTTATTGAGTACATTAAAATAATAAATATTAAGACATTTTATCCAAATCTTTTTTTTTAAGATTTTATTTATTTATTTGACAGAGAGAGACACAGCGAGAGAGGGAACACAAGCAGGGGGAGTGGGAGAGGGAGAAGCAGGCTTCCTGCAGAGCAAGGAGCCCGATGTGGAGGTCGATCCAAGGACCCTGGGATCCTGACCTGAGCCAAAGGCAAACGCTTAACGATTGAGCCACCCAGGTGCCCCAATTTATTCAAATCTTTTATAAAAACTTTTTTAGTTGTTTAAAACATAAATCCTGATTTAAGGACTTTAGAACGTTAGATTGAAATTTCTATTTATTCATTGTCGCTTTGTAGCTAAAGCCCTGCACATAACAATACTTCAGTTGAAGGTTGAAATCTCAACTTGGGCACCTTCAGAGGGTTTTGTGTTATCACAATGGTCCCAACTAATTCTAAACAACAACAAAAGCGTCTTCTTCAATGTGGTGAAGGAGACTGAATGAACAGACAGAAAGCTCTTCATTTGGTGCCATAGCCTAAAATCCTGGGAGCAATTAATTCAAAGACTCTTCTGCTAACTGACCTGCTTAAATGAAATGTCAGGTCAGGAAATCCAGAACACTCGGTGACTCTACAAAATATCCAAGACATACTAAGCTGTGTCCTGAAGCTAGCTAATATGGAAATTCAGGTGGACTTTTTTTTTTTAAATCACAATAATAAATCCTCATATCAATAACAATACACACACACACACACACACACACACACACACACACACACACACAAATCCCTAATTTCCTTAGCTGTCTAGAACCTGAATACAAGGGAAGCTGAATATCTTTCCAGTTTAAACAATGAGAAGAACAGAGCTAAAATCCTATAAAGAGATTTCCCTTGTTACCTGTCTTCAGAAAGACTCTTCTATGATGTATAGCTACACTCTCAGGAGTAATCCACAAAATTAGCTCAAGGGGATGTGCTATGATCTTTGTACTGTTAATTACTTTTCAAAGTATGATTTCTTGGCTGGGCCTTACTTTTTCTTAGAAATTTCACTATTTTCCCCATAATGAGGATATCTCTGATTTGTGATGAAAATGGATGGGATTTCAACGTAGAAGCAAAGACCAGTCAAGAAAATCCTTATTCTAACTATCTTCTTTAACTATCTTCTTTCTTCTTCTATTCCTTTTCCTTCTTACTTTTTATTGTTCTTCCTGGTAATAAATTACTTTTTGTAAAAAGTATTTTAAAAATACAAAAATATATGAAGAAGACAATTCAAATCTGCCAGAATTATACAGTCCTCTGGATGAATATTTCTGTATTTGGGTTTATTTTTCCCTGTATTTTCATGATGATTTGTTGTTTTTGTTGTTGTTGTTATGTCACCAGTATTACTTAAGTAGCCTTGCTGGGCCACAAAGAATGAACTTGTTTGGGGAAACTGGGTGGTTCAGTCGGTTAAGCATCTGACTTGATTTTGGCTCAGGTCATGATCTCAGGATCATATTTTTTCTTTTATAGACTTTTTTTGGAGTCAGATACAAAAAATTGTTGCTAAGACTGATGTGAAAAAGCTTACCACCTATGTTTCTTCTAGGATTTTTTGTGGCTTGGGTCTTTCATTCAAGTCTTTAATCCATTTTGAGTTAATTTTTTGTGTAGTATGAGATAGTGGTCTAATCTCATTTTTTTGTATATGACCCAACATCATTTATTGAAGATCCTGTCCTCCCCCATTGTATAGTCTTGATTCCTTTGTCATAAATTAAATATATGTGTGGGCTTATTTCTGGGCTCTCTATTCTGTTCCATTGGTTTGTGTGTCTGTTTTTATGCCAGTACCATACTGCTTTGATTACTATATCTTTGCAATATGGCTTGAAATCAGGGAGCACAATGCCTCCTGCTTTGTTCTTTCTCAAGATTGCTTTGGCTATTTAGGGTGTTTTATGGTTCCATACAAATTTTAGCATTATTTATTCTATTTCTGTGAAAAATGTCAATGGAATTTTCATAGAGTTTGCACTAAATTGATAGATTGGGGAATGTGGACATTTTGACAACATTAATTCTTCCAATCCATGGGCACGGAATATCTTCCCCTTTATTTGTGTCTTCAGTTTCTTTCATCAGTGTCTTACAATTTTCAGTATACAGGTCTTCATCTCCTTGGTTTAATTTATTTCTAGGTATTTTATTCATTTTTATGCAATTATAAATAAAATTGTTTTCTTAATTATTCTCTCTGATAGTTTGTTGTTATTGTACAGAAACACAGTAGATCCTTGTATGCTGATTTTCTACCCAGCAACTTCAGTGCATTTGCTTATTAGTTCTCACAGTTTTTAGGTGGAGTTTTTAGGGTTTTCTGCATATAAAATCATGTCATTCACAAATAGTGACAGTTTTACTTCTTCCTTCCCTACCTAAGTATAATTTCATTAGTATATGTGACTTTTCAAATATAACACTCTTTTTTTTCAAATATAATATTCTTAATGAATTCTTAATAGTGTAGGGAAGGAAAACTTTTCCTTTTTTCCCATCTGGGTTCTTTGGCTGGTCTAATAATTAAATTGGCTGGCAGATTAACAGGAGAAAAACAAATTTAATTTTGTACATATTAAAATAGGTCATAGAAATATGAGACCCAAAGAAATGATCAAAGCAGGTAGTTTTTATACCTTTTCGACAAAGAAACAATACATTTGTAAAGAATTGGCAAGACAAAGAAGTTTGAGTTTGGGGTAGTAAATTAATGAAGAAGTAACAAGGTTTATTTATTCAGCCTTCTAGGCTCTACACTCTCTATCTCTGGTGATAAGGATGTCTCTCTCTTGGTATAGGGAGGGTACCTTTCACATGGGAAATTTATTTCCTGCTTTCATGGGGACAAAGGCGGGTCAGTGTGTCCTTCCTGCACTGGCTGTTTAAGTAACTTTAATTCAAAATAATCAATATGCCAAAGTGCCATATTTTGAGGCTGCCTACCCTGAATCCTGTAAGATATAAAATAAAATAAAAGAACATATATTTTACAATTAGGTATTTTGCGAATAATAAATCAATGGGACTAAAATTAGAATAGAATACTAGGTTGAGGGGAAAACGTTCAATTTAAAATAAATATCTCTGCCAGTCATTATTCCCTTCAAATTACTGGAGTTAGATAAAGCTCCTGATAGTTGCTCCCTGCAAAGTTAATGCTTCTCTGGCAGCTTACACATACCGTATTAGATAGTAAATATTTCACTAAGGGCAGAGTTTTCTTAGTAGACTCCACTCAAGTGGCTGCTGCTTTAAAAGTTTCTCTAAAAGACACATTATAGGAAACCTCTTCCTTGTACAGGAATTTTTCTGTATTGTTTACATAGGTATCACGGAGTGATACGCTTGATACAAATTGTTTCAGTTGGAAAGAGCTCTGCCAAAGAAAACAGACAGGCAGCTGTTTGCATAGTGCATAATTTTTTTTTTTTTTTGTTAAATATGGCTGCACCTGTGTAAACACAAACTTTATTTCCAAGAAGTACCCCTGCAGCTGCAAAGACTTTCAGACATAGCCAGAGCAACTATTTTTATTGTACCGTGTAATGTATGTAACAGGTTTTGGTCAGTTGTCAGTCTCAAAAATCATATAAGAAGGTTCATTTATTTTAATATAGACATTTTATTGTATTTTTCTAAAACCTTAATATGAAGTTGACTTTATTTCCTATTTGTGCTTCATACTGACTTATTACAAACATTAAAATTAATCAGGGAACAATGTACCAGTCATGTAGAGCACATCAGAAAGAGCAGCTTTCTTCATCCATCCATTCGTTCATTCATTCATTCCTCATTCACTTGTACTTTCCCTTGTTTTTATTAATATAGTCAAGAAATACAGTAATTGTACGAAGACTGGTTGACACAGACCTTACTTCTCTTTCCAAAAATGCTTAGTATTATTGATGGAGTAACCCTAATTACATAACAGAATTATAATCCCGAGATAGCCCAACAGAAGAGAGGACATTCCTTTCCCACAGCACTGCTGGACTCCCCAGAGCGTTCTAAAACTTCACTCATAGGCAATGAGTTGTGCATCAATACTAAACAATATTAAAATACTAGCAAATAACTAATTTTTAAATGTGCCATATTTACTTATTACAAAGTAAGCAGAATTTTTTTTAAAAGATTTTACTTATTTTTTCTTTAAGATTTTATTTATTTGACACAGAGAGAGAGATCACAAGTAGGCAGAGAGAGAGAGGGAAGCAGGCTCCCTGCTGAGCAGAGAGCCCAATGCGGGGCTCGATCCCAGGACCCTGGGATCATGACCTGAGCCAAAGGCAGACGCTGAACGACTGAGCCACCCAGGCGCCCCATAGAATTCTTAATGTATAAGGAATTTCATCCTTTATATACTTTTAAGTTTATAGTCACATTCAAAGAAACTGAAAGTTTATCTCTTGAATCTAAAAAGATGGAGGAAGAGCCATTATTTTACATACTTACAGTGAACTTGTGATATGGAAAGCTTTAAAGTATTTTTTCAGGACTGTAAACATTCTGTAGGAAGCACATCCTCTGCCTAGGAGCCCAGGGCAGACAGATAGTCCCTGTGGGCATTCAAAGAGATTTCCAATCTGCTACTTGGGAAACAAACTGCTTCTCCCTCCCTCCTAAGGGTGTGGATTGATGAGTATAGCAATTTTATTAAGAAGGTACCGGTAAATCAATGGTTCTTAAAGTGTGGTCCTGATACCCTTAGAGGGTTTGCAAGGTCAAAACTATGTTCACAATAATATGAAGGTATCATTTACCTTTTTCATGCATTCTCTCATGAGACTACACTGGCGTTTCTAAAAGGCCACTTGATGTATAATGCAGTTTAAAATAAAACATGTTAATGTTTTAGAAGTTAGTGAACCAGTATTTTTTGGAAGTTGAGTGAACCAATATCTTTTCAAATTAGCATTGTAGGATGTTATAAGATCATCTGTGTGTGTGTGTGTGTGTGTTTTAAAGGTCATTCAAAACACTGGAAAGACCAAAGAGTTTTAATGTAATAGGATACAGAATATCCATTGATACGGTTTCATATTCCATATTATGATTAACCTTTAAGAAATTACCACTTGTTGAGTTTCAGTAGAGTACCAAAGAATAATAGTCACAATTTTCTGAAGGGACTATTAAAAACATTAGCCAATAATGACATTTTGAAACATTATTTTTATTTTCCTTAATGTCTGACTCAATAGAAGACAAGTGGATTCTTATATCTGTGTCTGCATTCCATCTGTTGTGCTATGTTATTTAGTTGATGCATATGAAGAAAATCCTGCCTCCTCCAGATTTTAGAAAAGGGAATATTTTTGTTTGCTGCTTGCTTGTTTAGAAAAATGATATTTTAACATATACTGAAACTGTTATTGTTCTTTTTGAAAGTAATTAATAAATTATTAATAAATTCTTATTTTAAGAATTTAAGAATTATCAATAAGTATATACACATAGGAAAAATCTCATTGGTGTCCACAATAATTGTTTAAGGATGTAAAGAATTCTTGAGACGAAAGAGTTTGAGAATTGGTGCTATGGGTCATGCTTTGATACTCTAAAGAAATATGAAATGACTATATGAAAATATAGAACCCTCAGTTGACTCTTTTTTTTTAAATGAAAAATAAGTGTGGAACCCATGACCACAGACTGAAAGCTGAATTGTAAAGTATAGTTTCATTTACATGCCCACAGCCCTTCCCCGTGCACCATAGGTTTTTCTCTTAGGATGTTGTGTACGAGTGTGGTCACGTGTCCGTGAGTTTACTTTGCCTGTGGATACCCATGTTCAGGGAACATGTGGAAGTTAAGTTTTGCACCACCTTCTCTCACACTGCGTTAGACAGGGCTTGACTAAGCCCTACTTAAAATCAGAATAGATAACTGTCTCTATGATACAAACACAAATGTTTCTAATATTACAAAAAAAAATCATGGAGAAAGTACCTAACTCAAATCAATCCCTGCTTATCTTAACTTTTCCTTCAGACCAATATTCATGGCTCCAAGCTCTGTATTAAGCCCAAGGACCACACTGTGAATTATTCACCCAAGCTTGGAGAGACATTTCCTTCTACCAACAAAGGCAGCTGAGAATCCCTGACATTAAGACTTAGATGATCTCTGGCTATTCTTGCTAAAACGTGTTTTAGCAGACTTAGATGTTATTAATAATATTTTAACATGTTTTATGTATTGACTTATATATTTCTTTGTAAGCACAATTAACAATCTTGCTCTCAGGTACACAGTCCAATAAGCAGGACCCAGAGAGAACAATGCATAGTTTTCCATAAAGGATTACTGATGGAAATATACTCTTGGCTCCTGTGGATGGGGGATCATGGCTGGCTCTGGAGGATGCATTCTCTGTAAATTGTTGGCTTCACTTGTATACTCTACAATCAGATTTCCCAATAGGGAAGCTGTCTCAGCCTGTGTAAGGGTCAATAAAAACCTTTCTAGGATGAGAGCGTACTCCATATGTTTAAGTGTTATACCCAACATCTTGTCTTGCGATGCTCACATTATTTCCTGTGTTAGTCTTTTCCATGTTGACTACAGTTTACCACTCATTCAGACCCAGTAATTTTTCATATTTTCATTATCTCCTCTCTGATGATCTTTTCCCTCTATTTCCAAATGTTCTTTTTCTCCGTCCTGGTTTTCATTTCTGCTGGTTTTCATTTCTCACGAACTTTCTTTTCATTCTGGTAGAATCTTTTAATGACTTCCAAAATGGAGTGATTGCACTTCAGGAGAGTATGCAAGGTAATTCATTAAGGTACAGAAAGAAGATACTAGTGCAGTGCTACTCTTCACTCTTTAAGAATTTAATATATGTAACATAATGTTCATAGTATCCTAGAGCAGAAGCCCATGTATGTAACTTATAAATAAATATCCATATATGTGGATGCATGCCAGCACTTATTTTCAGTGCTGTATGCCATCAAAAACGCTTTTATGTCACTGATTATATTTCGTCTATTCTTCTTAAATCTCCATCCTGTGGTTTCTTGGAATCCGCCCACAAACTTCATTTTTATTCTTCCCACAAATTTGAAATCTTTGATTAAGTAAACAAACACTCTAAACACCTAACACTTCTAATTGTATTTTATTCAATCCTTTAAACACTTTGATGCATTCTTCATGTTCAAAATAGATGATACATATTTAACAATAGAGGCGGTTGAAATTCAGATGAATTTTAAAAAAGTTAAGTAAGAAAATGTTCAGAAATGCCCAAATTTTGATAAATGGTCCCTATTTGCTGGTCACCTGTGTCATCATTGGTAATTTACTGGTGTAGTTTTTGTATGGCCTCCAATGACTACCCATTCTTTGGCTTTAGCAATTACATAGAAATTGCTTACCAACGCTCCCCACCTGAAACATAAATAACTAATCATATATCTGGTGCTATTTTATTTTAGCTCCAATGGTATTTGTACTCTGAGTCAAAATGCCCTAAAATTTGTGCTGTTCTGAAGGGGATAAAAATCTTTAGTATCATTGGAACTATAAGTGTGGTTTTACTAAAAATATTTATAATATCAAAGTGCTGTCATAACCTAGTCCTGATTTATTAGAAATAAAATAGTAGAGTTAAATGCCACCTCAAAGATGATCTAATGTCAACTCCTGGTTTTACCAGTGGAGAACATATCTCCACTGGGTTAAGAAACTTGCTAAAGTTATATAGCTAAATTTGTATAGCTACTTAGCAGCAAGGCTAGGCCTTGAACCCAACTCCTCAGTTCCTAATATAGTACACTTAAACTAGTTCAGGACTAAAATCTAGAGCATTTGAAGAATAGTGTTTGAATATTACTTGGAAAATACATTTCATTTCTAGTTTATTGACTTATTTTCTGAATCACTTAGTTATACCTATAATCAAATTAGGAACTTATAATGTTTTTGAAAGAATGAATGAGATATATCATAATCAAAAAGTTTTTCCATTCCAAAATAGACCCAGGACATTTGGTGTATTTTTTGCTGCAAGTGAATCCTTCTGCTTATTTCTAGGAAACTGGATAAAATTTAAGAATACAGATCTCTTCAAAATCACTGTAGTCTCTACAACCTGATACAAACCTACAAGAAAACACTGGAGTGGAATAGTCTGTTCTTTCCTCCAAAGGCTGTTTACAAACATATTCAGCCCTGAGAGAAGGATGTGGATTGTTATTTATTGAATATCACATCTTCTACAATAGGCATTTTACAACACTAAGCTCTATAATAGTATTAAGTACTAATAATGGTCTCACTGAGTAGCCTGCTTGTGGAATAAAATGGCTTTTAATGGGTTCCCAGTCTTTTTTTTTTTTTAAATAAATTTACTGGAAATTCAACTTATAGTAAATGCAGATTCATTTCTTTTTATAGTTTTAAAAAAATACAAAGGTATGTCCCTGAGCTCATATTTCAGAAGTTTTAAATGACTCTCTGTATCTGATTTTTATTGCACTGTGAATGTTACAGCAATTTTGGTTTCAATATATAAACTGGAGCCTGTTTTATGCATAAAACCATGTAGCTCAATCTCCAAATACATTGCCCACCCATGCATGATAATTAATTTTTTATGGAACAAAGCCCTAAAATATAAAGCATTAGTTGATTATGTGTAACCAAATGATGTTAGATGTCCAGGGGCAATTATGATAAAATAGTAAAGCAATTTTATATCAAGAAAAAGATAAAAATATATAGCCACATACTCTTGATTCAGTTACTTCCATTTTTTTTGCATATTAAAAATGTATTTAAGAGCTGTCAACTCAATTGCTTCAGATATGAAGTTACTTTAGTTTTGAGAAACTCTGAGATTGTTGAAGTGCATTTGAGACACCAGGAGTCCCCAAAAGTAACTGACACTAAGCCTCCCATAAGCCAAGGCAAGCTCGTGATCCTTTCTTTAATAATAAATTTAGAATCCTTATTAGAAAATGTGCCACAGTGTAGCACTCAGAGATAAACTCTGTTGCAGGAGTCTCTCTTGGAAAAAGATAGAAATAAGTCGCTTAATAAAGTCTAAATCATTCCTTAGGTTAGCTAATAGAAGCACCCGTGGTTATAAAATTAATCAGTCCCTGCTATTACAGCAAATTGGTGAAGATTGTATTGACACATCTTCATCTGCATGTCTCATCAGAGGTGTCCGTGCCATTTAGCTACGAAACCCTGGAGGCTTTCCTCCGCACAGAATCTTATAACACTTCAATTAAGGGACACCAAGCTGCCAACCAGACAGCGGCACATTTATTTCTTGATGACTCCTTAAGTTGTGCCACAGGCCTATCATTAAGAGAATATTTTTCACAGCAGGTTGCAAAGATCCTCGTGCCATTAAAAGGAATTGAAAAAGCATCAATTTGTTGTTTCCACCTAACACAGATATTTTTCATTGCTGGAACAGCCATTAAAAACAATCTGTTTTATTGCATTCTGAAAAGATCACATGAAGTACACATAATGATTTATTTTAAGGATGACATTAGGATTAAAACCACTGTGAAAATGTAGTATTTGAAATAAATATTTAGGAAAACACAGCCTCAAATATGCTTTTCTTTTTTATTCCAAGTTATTAGAAGAAATTTATTGATACCTTGAATGATAGTTTGAACATGCTCCAAAAGAATGTCTTTTAAAAGAAGATGAGGAAGAGTGTCTTTGGAGAAGTATGTCTTAGGAGAATGGCATGCCTTAAAATTTTAAGTGGAAATTCTTTGAAAATTAGTAAACTGGAACAGAATGCTTTAAAAACATAATGGATCAAATCCTGCTTTGGGGCAATTTTATGGGGAGATTTTTTTGGGGGATATAGGAGTTTAATGCTATTGCTACATTGTAGAGTCTTGATGTAAAATACTAGCTTTTTAGTCATCAGAGTGGGAGGAATCACCCAATTCTGGTTATTTATTTATATTATGACAGCTGCTGACTATGTGTACCTACCAGAATTGCAGTTTGACATAGTGACTTATTTTAAAACTTATTTTTAGTACCAGAGTTGGTCACTCATTATTTGACAATCTGCATCAGCAATAAGTTAAGACAAGGGGACCTTTTTGTCAAGGACACTTCTTAATGCTACTGCTTAGAAAATTTTAGAAGTTTTTCATAAGTTGTTTTTGACAAAACCAACTGGTTTCTGACAAAAACCAAAGAATAAAAATTAAATCATGCAATCCAGTAACGATTAAACAGTATTTTGAATTCATCTTCTAAAGAAAGACAACAATAAAACAACCTCACAGAGGAGGACTTTATTCTATCTTTCTGCTTTAAAATGTTGATCAATTCTGGTGTTACCAAAGTTGGAGCACCTGACGTTAAAAGTGACCTCGTGGAAACCTACCAGGATCTCCCCATGGTCAAGGGGGCAGAGTATAAAATAAGAGCTGCAGTGGCCATTGTGGTGTCCTGGCCAGATCCACCCTGCAGGACTGAGACATTTGTCTTGTGGCAGGAGTGCTGGCAGTTGGCAGGTCTCAGCTGATTTTTTTTTCTGGGGATTGCCTGGAGCAGAAGATAGACTCTGTGTCCAAGGTCACTGCTCCTGCCTAGAATAGTTCCCATACAATGACTGGTCTACAAGGAAAACTGTAAGGGCACTGTCTCCTTGCTGCAGAACCACACTACTCTGGAGGACCATCTCAACTCTAGAGTTCCCCCTGTGGGATTGTGGGGCCTTTGTTATAAATGCAATGCTGTTCAAATCTTCCCTCTGCCCAGTCCTATCTTCCTCCCTGAGCCACTGGTATCAATCAACTTCTCCCATGCGAATCTTCATCTCACATTTGGTCCCAAAGAATTAATGTAAGACAACAGTGTCCCATGTTTGATGTATATAGGATTTGATTAGTTTGTCTGAATAAGTTATGCCCACAGGAGCAAAAACCAGAGAATTATGGAAGTGTGAGGGCACCTGTTTAAAAACAACCAATCTTATACCCTTGGAATGCCTGAGATATTCAGAGGTCAATTTTGGTAAAATATCTCTTGAATCTTTTTTCTCGTCTATTCTCACTGATGCCATCTTCCTAATGTCTGCCTGCCTCCAGTTTTTCCCAATTCTGGGTCATTCATTCCCTTTGTGGCTGACAGAAATATCTTCCAAAAACTCAGATTCGATGTAACTCCCTTGTTTAAAAACTCTGGAGGCTTATACACTGTTTCAGTATAAAATAGTAGGTCTTACCCCTTAAAACTCTTACTCTGACATTTATGTCCCTTCCCGGCCTATAACATCCTTCTTCTGGTGACCAACCCCAGAGTACTTAGTATAACCCTAGTACCTCTGTTTCAGATTCTTTGAATATCTTACTATTTCCAACATATGTCATGTCCTTCTGTGATTCAGTGTGTGCTTTTGAATCTGTTGATCCTAAATGCCTTTTTCTCTAACACCTTATCTTAATAAACTTCTATTGATCCTGCAAGGCTCCTTGAATCTTCATTATCTTTTCAATTGTTCCCTGATTCTCCCACCAAAATAACAGCTCCATAATTCCCAACTTTGTGTGTTTACTTATCACAAAGCTTTTGCTGTATTATAATTTATTACTATATTTACTCTTTTCTGTACCCCGGGAAACAGTGCATTTTTAAAGCACAAGGACATGCTATTTAATTTATAATGCCCAGCATTGCCCATAGTAAATACTTACATAAATGGGATGTCTTAGTTTAGGTTTTCCCCAAAGCAGAGCCTAAAACAAGATTTGGGTGCAGGTATTCAAGTGAATTTGAGAAGTGAATTTAAGAACCAACATTGAGTGCGTAGGAGGAGTGAGACAAGGAGGGAGAGAAATTCAATAATGGATTCATTGGTCTTTGGGCAGTCACCACTGTGGATAGTGGGTCAGAACCTCTGTGAACTTTCTAAAGCCAGGGTGGAAAGCACTTCCAAATTGTCCCCATGAAAGACAGGAAGATGGTGGCATTTATCTATACACCCCATCATGCATCAGTGGTCGGTTGCTCCAGAGATACTAACTCCCCCTTCCTTCCAGACTGGGTGGGATCTTGGGCTTTGGAAAAAGTCTTGAGGGGAGAATTGGAGAGAGGACACTGGCAGTGTATGCAGAATCATCACTACAGCTGCAGCTGAAGTCACATGCAGGTGTGGCAGATGGGGCCCAAGGTACAAGAGCATAGCTGTAGGGGATTATTTAACTAAAGTTCTGAGATTATTCATTTTGAGAGAACAGCATTGGATCCAATCGGGCACTCTGATTTAAAGTGGAAAATGTAACTAAATTCATTTTGACTGCAACCAAACTGAAGCTTATATTTATGACATAGGTTCTTATTCCCTTAGTTGTCCCCAGCTGTTTGTTGTTTTTTTTTTTTGTTGTTGTTATCTTCTTTGTTATCTCTTCTCTGAATAATGGAGTGTGTATTAACTTGGCAATATACTCTCTGACACTCAATTTTCTCATGTGTAATGAGAGGATATGACTCTCTTTTACAGAATCATTTTCCATCTATCCATTCATTCACTTATTAGTTAAATACCTATTGAATACCTACTGTTGCCAGTCACCACTATAGGCAGGACTATAGATATAATGGAGAGTAAAACAAAACAAAATGGAATTTCAAATGAACAAAAATTATTTACCAGCCCATGATCTAATGGATTTGGTGAAAGAGAGACACTGAACAAATAATCATACAAATAAATATAATACAAAAAAATCTTGCCCATGACAGAAAGAAAAAGTACAATTTACAATGTTCACAAGGGTGTGTATTAGGAATGTGTAATTTGGACTGTTGTTTAGTCAGTGGTCTCGTACTAAGACCTGCCTGAAGAATGATCAGGAGTTGGTAAAATGAGGAGATGGAGTGGGTGGCTGGGGGGTGGGGTGGGGAGTGGCGGACAGTACTACAAGTGAAGGCTATGAGGCAGAGGGGAAACCATGATAAATTCTAAGGAAGGTGAGATGTCTCAGCACAAAGTCAATGAGGTAGGGACAGTAGGTGCAAAGTAAGGCTGGAGAAGTAAGCACGGACAAGAACACATGGGAGCATAAAGATTCCTAGTCATCATCAGGAGTGGGAAGCAATGGGAAGCCTTTGAAAGAGGTATGTGATATGACATATTTGTGGAAGATTGCTCTTACTTCTACATATGGATTGAATGAGTTTTGGAATGCAGAAAATGGAAACAGGATCATGGCTCTATTGAAGAATAATGATTTCATAAAGCAACAAATGTACCTACATGGAGTTGATAGAATTTATTTGCATTCTCTCCTTTTCTTGTCTTCTAGTTTCCTTTCTTAACTTTTTCTTCCCTTAAGTTTTCCCTCTATCCTAAAAATTTATCCTTAGCATCTCATAAGAGAACTTTATTAAGAGAAAGAAGTAATTGGAGCACCTGGATGGCTCAGTGGGTTAAAGCCTCTGCCTTTGGCTCAGGTCATGGTCTCAGGGTCCTGGGATCAAGCCCCACGTTGGGCTCTCTGCTCAGCGGGGAGCCTGCTTCCCCCTTTCTCTCTGCCTGCCTTTCCGCCTACTTGTGATCTCTCTCTCTGTCAAATAAATAAATAAAATCTTTAAGAAAAAAGAGAGAAAGAAGTTATGTTATTCATAACCAATGGCCCATCACACATTTTCTATTATGTTTCTGTGTGATCTGTGCTACTGAAAAAGCAAAAGGGGATGCAAAATCAGCTTGGTCAGGATTTATGGGGCAAGGAGAAGGAACTGTGGTCTTCATGGTGTTGTTAGAAATGAAGGAGAGAGAGAGGTTAGGAATCATTTGACAGATGAAATTATATGTAAAGAGAGGTCAAGGGTTATGGGTAAGCTAAAAGAGGTGAATTAAAGATGAGAGTAACAGTGATTTATGGTATAGATTTCTGGATATCTAAACAGCAGGGGAGAAACTGACCATACTCAACTTTAAAAATGCATAATACAAACCTTTCTTGATAGAAAAAAGTAAACATGAAGAAATTCAGGTAACAAGTATGGTAATTTTGGTATCCTAAACTTAAGTATCTCTATAAGTACATATGAGTTTTAATTCTTATAAAGAATCATAATGATTATGAATTAGAAATATTTTGAAAGCTCTCTAACAGAAATTGATAAATGTGAATTTATTTTTGTAGAGAAATAGCACAGAATCAAGGAAATTCCTGGGGACAATGTATATAGAAATCACTATCCTGATTATTCAAGGAAAAATCAAATAGCATTTCCTTTTGGTTATTAAATCTGAGCTTATTAATAATAATGATAGCACTTTTCATTTTGTTTCTTTCAACTTTATAGAGGCATACTAAGTTGCACATATCTGAGGTGTGTATTTTGATGACTTTGACACAGTTATACCTTTGGAATACTGCCATAATTGAGGTAATATACAATTCCATCAGCCCTAAAAGTATACTCATGCCCCCTTTGTAATACTTCCTCCTTCCACTCCCATCCCAGGCTAGCACTGATGTACTTATGCATTAATTTATATTTCCTAATATTTTAAATAAATGGAATCCTACAGCATGATTCTGGGTTCTTCTATCTAGCATAACTGTCTTGAGATTCACCATATTGTTGCATGTATCTAGTTAATTCTATTTTATCACTCAGTAATAATACATTGTATGAATATACCACAAATTCTTCATCAATTTGCCTATTAATGGACATTCAGGTTCATTGGACATTCAGGTTCCATGTTTTATCTTTTACAAGTAAAGCTCCTATGAACAAGAGGAGCTTTAACAAGAGGAGCTTTGTTAAGCTAAGATGTACAAGTCTTAGTACAGACATACACTTTTATTTCTTTAGTCCCAATATTTAGAAATGGAATGGCCAAATAATATGGTATGTGTATATTTAAGTTTAAATAAACTTCCACGGAATTCCCCAAAGTAATTGTACCATTTTACATCCTCACCTTTTGTTTAACGTAAAAATTATATAGGTTGGCATTGCCTTACGCAAACTTAACAATAATACACCTGTAAGCTCAGTATTACTTTCCCCATTATATAAAAGGAAACTGAAGTTCAGGAATGTCACATAAACTACTTGTGGTCACAAAACAAGTAAATGAGAGTTGGAATTCAAACTTGTATCTGAGAGTGTTAGAATGATTTTTCAGAACGCCTAAGGAAAATTTTTATAAACCAAGGACTAGCTCTTGCTCTACATAGATATGATTCTCACCCACTGAGTTGTTAGCTCCTGCTTGACTTGGATAAATGGATAGAATGGAAAATTATTTTAGTCCAAGTGATGGCTCATTGGCCAGCCAAGGTCGAGGTATAGCTTTATATGGTTGACTGGAATTTAAACTTGTGACCTGCCATCAGTTGGAGAAGTTTTATATATATATTTACACACACACACACACACACACTCTCTCTCTCTTCTGATAAGCCAACAATCTTAGTTTAAGAGAGTGGCTACAATTTAGATGAAGTGCTACTTAAATCAGCAACTATAGCCATACTTTCATTGGTTTAATGGCTTTTTCTTTTTACTGTTGATTTTGTTTCAAAGAGCAGATAAAGACGCAAGAACTGGAAAGCAAAAAAACAAATAAGAAATACAAAACCAGCTGGGAAACAAAGAGAAGAGGCTAAAGCACCTGGAGGAAATTAATGGACGGAAGTACTTTCTCTTTGTTTCCATTTTTAATAAGACAAACGCATTATGTAAAATTTAAAATGTGAGACTGTACATAGATGTATGAAACACAGCCTACAAGAGGCTCTTGTGGTTTTTGATGCTGCTGTTGGCAGTGTTTCTTCTAACTACTGAGTTAGAAGGGCACTTTGGTTTCTATAATGTTACCCTCAAGGCAAACCTCTACGGCAACCTAATATCCAGGAGTCACGACCATGAAATAACTGCTTCTGCCTTGGAGATGTAACATTTTAGTACTGAGACTAAAACCAATAGAAGACTCTAACTCTTTTCTTTTTAGAGAAGAATTAGGTGTAATGGTGGTCTGTCTTTAGGAGTTAGTGACTGAGGGTCCAAAAGGTCAATACTAGAATCACTGTTTCTCAAAGCTTTTCATTTCTTTCCATCTCTACTGTCATCAACTGCAATAGCTTCCTAGCTAGTTTTAGCAAATACAAATATAGGACTCAGAAATAAATTTAATCTTCAGATAAAAAATATTTTTCTTACTATAAGAATATCACATGTAATATTTGGGAATACTTACATTAAAAATTTGTCATTATTTATCTGAAATGCAAATTTAATTGAGTGTCCTGTATTTTTATCTGGCAACCCTACTGCCAACAGACTTAACCTCCTCTTTTCCTCTGACCTCTCTCCTTTCATTGTCAGCAAAATGGAATATCAAAATTTACTGAAGAAGTAGAACGCCTAAATTTAACAGGAGCCACAGAAGATGGAAGCACTTCAGTGCACTCTTTCCAACATTCAAAACTAGCCAACTACAGTGTCATCTACTCATACACACATAACATCAATAGTATGACTGATAATTGCAGTAATAAAGTCATTTTGTAAAACTCAATACACTGATTCTTGATAAATACACCAGAAAAATAATAATTATTATTCCCATTTCCATTCCAAAGGCAAAGAAATTGAAGAATAGAGAAGTTAAGCCATTTGCCACAAAGTACACAGCTAGTGATTTATGGGGCCAGGCAACCTCAAAGCTCATACTCTAAACAACTACCCTAAACTGTCATTTTTCATAGCAACAGTAATAAATATGCATTGCCTAGGAATAATGCAAATAAAAGATATTTGGGACTTTTGTGGGAAACTGTCAAATGGCCAGGTATATGTTTCATGTTTTGAATGAAAGACAATGTTTATAACTTTCTCAATTCCTCCCAAATTCATATATAGCTAGAATGAAATAGCAGTCAAACCTCAAATCCCATTACTGAAGAAGCTGGCAAAATTATTCTAAAATTAATCTGAAAGGATGCATTAGAAAAAAATGTTTGAGTAAAGGAGATTAAGTAGAGGGAGGTTTGATCTACAAAATAGGATAAGAAGAGTAAATATTGTAAAGATATAAAATTTTCCCAAGTTAATCTTTAAATTTAACATAATTCTAGTAAAATCCAGACAGGTTTGTGTGCATGTATATGACTTTATAAACCTATTAAAAAATTATGACTGAGATTAGTTAATACTTTTTTTCATTTCATTCAACAATATTTAGCATGTCTAAAAAATAAGGGCTCACTCTTTTTTTAAAAACATAACTACCATTATATCATCATGCCTAAATACCTTAATATTGAATATTGTTCAAATTTCCAATTGTTTCATAAATGTAAAAATTATTTTAAAGTTTATTTTATTGACTCAGCATTCAAACATGGCCCATGTATTCCAACTGGTGGAAAGTCTATATATTAAGTCCCACCCCCACTGTTTCTTTCTTGCAATTTACTTGTTGAAGAAATCAGGTTTGTCCCATAGTTGCTCATGTTCTGGATTTTGCTGATTGCATCCATGTTGTAGTTTAGTATCTTCTTCTGTCTTCTGTATATCCTATAAATTGTTAGTAGCATATGGAAATTCGATAAGATTTCTTTTTGGGGGCAACACTACTTCCCAGGTGGTGTTCTTCCATTTCCCAACTGATGGCAAGTTCATAAAGTCTCTCTTTTTGAAATCATAGCAGCCATTGGTCATTAATGATTAGATCCATTAATACAGAAGAGATTGCAAAAAAGTGACACTGTAATGCTCTAATAATAATTCTTCCACATTATTAGTGAGAATGCTTCTATAAAAAGAACCATGTCTTCAACTACTCTTTAATTACCCAGATTATAGTTTGAATAGAAAAGGCAAGATAAATGCTTAATTATTCAGTTAATACAAATTTGATAATTAATAATAAGACGGAAAACTCACTTTCTTGGGTGTGAGACTCATTTTAAAGTTTAGTGATTAATGTCATCTGGTATTGGTTTAGATATACAGGAACAAAACAATGGAATGAAATAAGAAACCCAAAACAAATATTTATTAAACCTTTGAAATTTTTTATTGAATTAAGCAGCAACCAGGCAAAGATCAGAATGTTGTCAGTCACCCAGAGACCTCTCTCTTGGGCCCTTCTGGTCATTAGCCTTTCCCAAAGGCGACCACTATTCTGATGTCTACAATTACATATTGGTTTTGGCTGTATGGCACTTTATATAAATGGATTCACATGGTGAGGACTCTGTAGTATTTCACTTTTTTTGGTTCAATATTATATTTGTGAAATTCATTCATGCGGCTGCATGTGGTTATAGATTATTTGTTCTCATTTCTCTATAATATTCCATTTTGATAAGCATTGCTCTATGTACTGAGGATAGAACAGATCAAAAAGAGTCTCTTTTAATGGAGTTTACCTTCTAGTATATATAAAATAATATATGAAAACAGGTGTATTTAGGGAAGCTGCACATATGCTTGAATTGTTGGGCATTTGCATAAATGGTGCTGGGACAATTTGTTATCCATTTGGAAACATATAAACGTGGAACTCTGTGCCATACACACATGAAAATAATTTCAAGAAATTTAAAGTTCAAAATGTAAAAGGTAAAGTTTTAAAATAAGAAATACTAATTTATTAATTATCAAATTTATTAAATATCTACTTGTTATAAGCACTCTTCTGGGCTTCAGGGACACATCATCAAAAAACAGCATACCGAAATCCCTACTCTCATGAAGCACATATTTAATGTGGTAAGACAGACACTAGAAACACGGACAAGTAAATTATATAACATATTAGAAAATTATAAGTGCTTTGGAGAAAAGTAAAGGTAGTGGAAGTAGAGGTGTAAAGAGTGTCTGGAGGAGAGGATAGGGTTGCAATTCTAGGTAGTTTGGTCAGGGAATACAGAAGGAAATTCTTTGTGACCTTGGAGTAGGGAAAGGTTCTGAAATAAGACTTAAAAACAAAAACAAAGCATAGGAAACACCAGATTAATTCTACTGCATTAGAGAAAAAACTTTTATACATAAAAAACACTAGAAAAGTAAAAATAAAGTGAGAAGGTATTTGCATATAATCTTCCAAGGATCAGTAACTAGAATATACAAAGAACTTCCACAAATTAATAAGAAAAATACAACCAACCAATAGAAAAAATATAGACAAAGGATATGAAAATGCAGTTCACAAGAGAGGGAACCCATATTATGACTAAACTGATGGGAAAAGAAGTGCTCAATATCAAAGAAAATATGACCTTAATCCACAGTGATTTTTCTTTAGTATTTATTTTTATCTATCTCAGCGAATTATTTAAGATTCGAAAAGAAGACTTTCATTCAATGGTTGCTGGGATCAGAGAGGTAGCACTGTTCTGAATTTGACTGACTGCTTTCTTACCTGCTTTCAGAATCATGACATGTGCTTTTGGGTTACAAGTGAGATGAGAACCACAGATTCAGGAAGCAACCGAATCCTTCTATCTTACCTCTTTAAGCATGCATAATATTAACATCTCCATCACTTCTATAGTAAATATAAACCTTTCCCCCAAAGTTTTGAGATCTTTGAAAATGAAAAAGAGGAGAAAATGGTATTCATGAACCAAGGGAAGCTAATGCCACCCAGCCAAGGTGATGTCTAATTTCTTAAGAAAAAGAAATGCAATTTGTAGATGTCCCAACACCCTTGTTTGCTATTTTTCTTCCTGATGCTCAGTTAATGCCCATTTCAATTCAGTACTTATTGAAATCCTATTAGAAGTGATATAATTCAAATTTGTCAAAAAATGTTGCTCATCAGATGAACTATCCTGTGCACAATGCCAAATTGAGTTTTCTAAAACGCAAATCTGATCACTACACTCCCCTGTGCACTCTATACCAACCTTAGTAAATTACTTGCTCTTCTAAGAACAGAAGCTACCTTTGTTACTAATACAACCTGTTCCTTCTATTTTTTATTCAGCAAATATTTATTGAGCACCCATGGTGTGCCAGACACTGTTATAGACACTGGGGTTTTACCTATAAATAAAAAATAAAGTTTGTATTTTCAGAGTGCTTATATTTAAGGGGGAGAAAGACAATAACACGAAAAAACATGTTAATATGTCTGGTATTCTGAGAGCAAATTTTTTAAAAAAGGATAAGTGGACAGGATGAAGGAACAGTGCTTTTTTAGCATTTTGGTTTAAAAAAAGGCTCCTGGATAAGAAGAAATTTGAGTAAATGCTTGTGAGAAATGGTGGAGGAAGCCATACAGGTAACAATGCTCTGTATTTGTCCACAGTGTAACTGAAATAGGTTAGTAATATATCAGTTTAAGATCTGTAATATAAGTGGCAAGTCTTAGCATCTGAATAAAAATGTGATTTTTTAAAATACCCACACCATTTCAAAGGATATTTTTCTTTGAAGTAAAGAAAAAAATGATATAGCTTTTTGAAATTCTGTACACCCTCCTGCAAGCTGAATTATCAAAACTCTAAGCCTTGAACCACAGAAACATTTAACTTTTCAGGCTACCTACAGATACACTTCTTATTCTTATAAGAATTTTTATAGGCAATAAAAGGGTCTGATGTTTGATGTAATGTACACATGTGACTTACCCTTACTTAAGAAGATTCTTTATATTCTCAGTGTGTGCAAGGGTTGGGTCTTGCTCTATAAGTCTCTTTCCCTGCTATCCCGTCTTCAAGTCAAGACACTGAGGTCTGTAGGAGGATTACCAAGAGGCATCTAGACACTCTTGTAAAATTCTTTCAAGAGTATGCCAACTATGAATTTAGTTAAAAAATGTAATAACTATATCTGAACTTTCCTGAGAACATTTAAAATACAAGTGGTGATTAGGGAATTGGTTGCCATAATTTTCCAGGTGACCAAACCAACCTTCCCAATAACCCTGCTTTCTCAGGGGCTCATCACATGCTGATCTAAGCTACAGGTGTGACCATCACTCCAAAAACTGATGGCGATTTCTATGCCCTCTACCCAGTCACCTAGACACACAGTTTACTCTTGAACTGCTCTGTCTTCTGAGTTTCTAAAATGTTCTAGATGTCCTAACCCTGACTGTTATTCATCCCACCAAGTCTTTCCTGGTAGGACATGTGTGCAAATGAAAGAAAAAGGATACCAAAACAACCATTTCTGGTAAAACGAAAAATATGGGATAGAAGGAATTTTCAAATACACTCTGATCATAACTTATACATGTAAAATAGCCATGGAGTACTGGGGAAATAAAGCAAATTTGCCAGCTGGAGATCTATCTATCATCTATCTATCTATCTATCTATTTTTCTTCTATCCACCCATCCATCCATCAACTCATTCATTATTCATTCAATAAGCACTTCTTGAACATATACTGTGTGTTGACTTCATGATAGAATTCAGGATTAAACAGTTGTTTCAAAATACAATCACTGTTACTGAAGAGCTAGTAGGTCATATACACATATAAGTTATTACAATTTGGTGAGTGTTCTCTTAAAGGTTTATGTAGTCAGCTTAGAATGTGGAAAGGAAGGACTAAAAGTCATTCTGAGTGCGGAGATGAGCGTGTCAAAGAAAGCTGCTTGGAAACATTTTTTCTTTGAATTTGAGTAATAATTCTAGTAGAGTGTCAAAGCCTAGAATATTCCCTCGGCATAAACACTGCATAGATTTACAAGTTCCCATTATTTGCACATGCTTATATGCCTTTCCTTTAACTATGTCATCAGTTATATTAAAAACAATGAGGGTCACCACCTTTTCAGGCCATTCCCAGAAATGTTCACTCCTCCTCCCCTCTCTTGGCCAGTGGTTTTTCCAGGAATAAATGATGACATGGTCTCAACTGCTTAACAATATATGAAACTGCGGGGCCATTCCTGGAAATACTGCATTCAGGGATTGATATATGATCAGAAGCCTAAACAGGCAAAAATTTCACTTTTTCTCTTGGATCCCTGAAAATCACCTTTCAAAGTAGGGACATTCGTCTCTGGAGGGAACTGGACTAGACTTCCAGAGTAAGGATATATTTCAACTAGTTTAGAAGGTACAGTTGATTTCTGCACTGATTTCCTCCTAAAGAGTAGATGAGCATCAATAAAGGCTCATTCACGCTGAACTTTCAGTAATCGACGCATAAAGAACTTTAATGTAATTTGTTTTTACATAATGCAGGCTCATAAAATGCATCATTTTTCTTACCCAATTCATAGTTGGAAGATTTATCATTAAGAGGTTTTATTCAAGGCCAGACTTAAAAAAAAAATCTGAACTTTTTTTTCTCATTCTAGCAAAATCCTCCCGTTAAAGAACTGAAGTGCTTCAAACACCCTAGTAATGGTACAGTAAATTACATTTTCTCATTTGGAACATTGTAATAGATTTCTCTACAGAGTGATTTATCATGCAACAATTAGGAACCCAAGGGAATTAGATGACCATTTTAAATTTTATCAGCTTGTTTCAATAAACTGTTAATGTGACCCTAATGTTTGGGAAGCACTTTAATATAATCAGATTTTGGTTGTTCAATCTACTGACATTAATGGCTACCTCATTAATCATAGCATTCTCACTGAGACCTTGGAGGCTGAGCTAAGTTCAGTGGACCAGTTCTTACAATAATAAAAACAGGCAATTTTCAACAGGGAAATATTCTCACTGTAGCTACAAAGTGCGTTTTGTTATTTCTTAGCAATTGACAGGAGTAACTGGAAACTCTAAAAGCTTACAAAATAACAATTAAAAACCCTTTAGACTTAATTCCCAAATTGGTCAATTAAATCAAGACCTCCTATAATCATTACCTGTAATGATTTTCTATTATTTAGAAGTATAGAGCTATACAGCAAGACCTAAAATAGGCCAGATGACAAATACATAATAAATGTCTGTCTCCCAAGCCTGGGTAGCATCTGATGGCTTGCACAAATCCTGCAGAGCTGAAACATGCCTTCAACTTTTAAAACCCTATGGTTAATTCCTCAGTGGTCTTTCAGGAGGGATATGAAAAAAGGTACTACAGAGTGATTTATAAGATTTCAGGAAATTGTAAACGTAGAGGTTGATTTTAGTACTTCTGACTTTTTTTTTTAAGATTTTATTTATTTATTTGACAGAGAGCGAGAAATCACAAGCAGGCAGAGAGGGAGGGGGAGGCAGGCTCCCCGCTGAGCAGAGAGCTCGATGCGGGACTCGATCCCAGGACCCTGAGATCATGACCTGGGCCGAAGGCAGAGGCTTTAACCCACTGAGCCACCCAGGCGCCCCAGTACTTCTGACTTTTTGTTCATTGTGATAATAGGCACTCTCTCAGTCTCTTAAATGTCTACAGAACTGAAGGAAACAAAATCTTTTTTTAAGCCACAATATCACTGTCGTTTCCTGCTTGGGTTACTGTCATAAGACGCCTTTGTATTGTATGTCATGACTGGAAAAAAGAACATAGTACCATCTGTTTCTAAAGTTATGGTTTTGTTTTATTAATTTTTCTTGTTAAACTTAATAGAATGTGATTGTATTGAAACAGAGTTTATAAAGATATATTGTTAGCTGGAAACAGGAAAATCAGATGTTTTTAAGTCAAGCTAAAATGCCCTCTTTTAAAAAAATTCATTTTTGGTTTCAAATTTCATCATTGTGTGGTTTGTATTCTGGGTTTTATATTATCTTTAAAGATTAAACAATAGAAAATACAGTCTTAAAAATCAAATATAAAAATTCATAAAAATGCAACCAAATACATCTTTCTAAAGCAGAACTTTTTTGGAACTGTAACATGACTGAATCACTACTTTTTTTTTAAAAGATTTTATTTATTTATTTGACAGAGAAAGATCACAAGTAGGCCGAGAGGCAGGCAGAGAGGGAGGTGGAAGCAGGCTCCCAGCTGAGCAGAGAGCCCAATGTGGGGCTGGATCCCAGGACCCTGAGACCATGACCTGAGCTGACAGCAAAGGCTTTAACCCACTGAGCCACCCAGACACCCTGACTGAATCACTATTGGTGATTTTTTTAGTTCTTACCTTTTTACTTACTTAGTGTATATTATTTTGGATAAAGATTCTAGGGTAGAGATGTTTAAGTTTATTGTATTGGAGAGGAGGAGAGCCCTCTAAAATTGTTCTAATGTGCCACGTCTTCCTAAGGTGACAGAATTTCATTGTACAGAATGGTGCCAGTTCACTCATTCAGTCGCCAAATATCGTGAAGCCCCTTCTATTTTACAGGTGTTATGACTCCGAGGCTCAGGATTCTGAAAATAACTTGCTAAATTAAGCATATGCTCTGTGCATAATAGTATTTTAAAGGTTGGAAAGAGATGACATCTACTTTGCCTGGCATTTATTAGGCACTTGCTTCATTCCTTCATGCTCATGAAATGGATAAATGCACACCCAAAGTAACGAATTCCAGATACTGTGAACTACATAATTCACCATATAACCAGAGTCCTTCACTGGAAGACTCCTTTTAGGACTAGTTACTTGTAGTGAGGGATTATGCTGGGAAAGCAAAGATAATGGTGATTTGTTTTTTAGATCAGTTAAAAGGCCTGGCTGAGTTTATTGTCTGCCGGGTTAGAGTTTTTAAGAGTTCTTCAAAAACAAAGCGTTTCTCTATTCAGAAAATGTGAAGACCATGGAAATGCACTGCTCAGATCTCCTGCTGAAAAGAGCAGAGTTGGGTGACAGATCCCACCACTGCCCTGGGGATCAATAACCAGTGCTTGTCCATGGTCTTTGTTGGGATAAGGTGTGAGAGTTCACTGGAAACAAGAGCCCACTCGAGGGCAACTTTGTCTTGAGGGCTGCATCGGCCTGGCCCAAGCTTTCATAAGACAGTGCTGCAGTCTGAGACCCTTTGTAGCCAAGCCTCCTCCCTTCCCCCTCTCCTTTCCCAAAAGTCAGATCACCCTGGTGGGCTGCGGGATCTCCTAGCCTACTCCTGCTGCCTCCCCTTTATCTTTCCCACAAGTTGCCCCCAGGAAATCTCTTGCATATCAAATCCTACCTTGTCCCGCTACTTCTCAGAGGACCCAAATATAGAAAATTTGGCAATCCTTGCAAGCTCTTTTAACATGTACGGTAGATTAATTCAGAACTCCTTTTGTTTGAAAGAGCACTAACTGTTATTGGAAGGTGGAAATCATAATTATTGCTCTCTTTCTAAACGTATAGAAGAAAAAGCTCTATTATTCATCTCACACTTTTGTATACCATTTTCATGAGTGTGAGAAGTTTTTTCACAAGAGGCAATTTGAGAGTGTTGTAGACCGGCATTGGCAGCTATTAGACCAAAGAGGAATACCATTTTATGCCACGTCACAAGTCATAAGCTTTGACTCTGTTGCTCGGTTTCAAGTTAAGAATGGGTGACACATTGATGACATGTTGCAAAAAGACATACGCTTGCCCGGTCTACGGCCCAGATGATGCCTTGGATTAAATCATCTTGAATAATACTAAAAATACAAGAAAGTGTATTCTCATTAGTCACCGCTTTAAATTCTGCTAATGTTTTATGCCATAGAATTTTTATGGGGCAACATTTTTCTGATTATTCCTCCAGCTTATTTAGTCCAGTGATTTTCAAACATTTTTTTCTTTAAGCATGGATTTTTTTCCCCAAATACTTATCCATTAAGGAAATTCATGTGTTAGTATTTAAGGGCCCAGAGCCTCAAGCATTCAAACTCTCTTTCTTCAGAGCCTCCTAGAATTCCACCTTGCAGTTTGAAAACCACCATTTAGATTATTGTAATCTTTGGGATCACAAACTAAATTTATATCCTCACATGCTGTAGGAACGTATTTACGGACCTTGTTCCATATGGTGTCTTTTTTCAACTGTGACAGAACTTTCTATGAATGACAGTGGAAATTACATATCTGAAGCGGGTGAAAAATTAATCTCGCTGGCACCAAAATTTTTCTTGGGAGATAATTGTCTTTGTTTAGGAAAATACTTTGATATGTCTTTTAGAGTGGCATCTGAGATCCTCAAGTCATAAGTTTTGAAGACAAATTTAAAAATGATAACTACACTGTTCTGCCAAACAAATGTGTAGGAAATAGAGGGCTGGAAAGGAATAAAGAAGGACTGGGGGAGAGGAGGCAGTGAGAGGGAGGCAAGACGGCGAGGGACAGAAGCCCGAGTTATATTTGTAAAAGGCAAACTGTATAATATACTCCATTAAAATTTCAATTATATATCATAATTATATATGGCTCCTACTTTAATGAACATCAGTTGTTGCTCCAGATGCTTTGCTGCTTTATGAAATTTACTTCTAATCCACACAACAGTCCCACAATGTACGGTATTTTCCCACTTTACTGATAAGGATGAGTAAGACCAGGGCTCTCCATTTACATATTCATTCTGTTAGACACATATTTATTGGCGACTTCCTAACTGACACACAGCACCTTAGAGGCTGGGGCTGTAGCAGAGAATAAAGGAGGTTGATGTTCTTGGTCTCAGAGAGTTTACATTTATCTGCTTTATGCTGGTGATGAAAGATTCAAGTCTAAGTATACATATTTTTAAAATAAAATACACTCTAATAAGTCAAACTCTTTAAACAAGGCCACTCTTCAAGAAGTTAGCAGTCTTGGCTTTTCTACTTTTTCACGTCTTATAATAGAACCGAGGTGGGTGGATAACCTACTAGATCTGCACACCTTACCATGTGTTACTGATTACTTCAGGCCCCTTCCCTAGCTACTCACAGGACTTGGAACAGTGCTCTGAATTTGAAATGTCTTCTTCTGTGCGTGATGTGCCTAATTATGTCAGCACCAGCTGGAAGGAGATATTGACAAGAGAGTACAACACGGCTATGTTCCCTACATAATTCAAATTCAGTGGCAGGCTTCCACCTCCTTCTCCCCTTCCACCTCCATCAGCATAAAGTAGCGGGAGCCTACTGCTCCATATTGAAATGCACAAAAGAAAGGGCATGCACAGAGGTTTTGCGATGCTTTCAGTGCTTAAGTACCAAAGGTCTCTGATATCAAAATTATCATCAATAATTAAATTACATAATAGCCACCAGAAGTGCATACCATGTTGGGTTCAAACAATTTTTCACTGCCTTTTTAATTTGTACTTCTGATGACAAATTTTGATCACTTTCCTTCCCCTTCCTGGAGTAAAGCAGTGAAATATCCCATCTGCTTTCATGCTATTTGGAGCATAATGGCCTTTAGTCTAATAATGACTTAAGTAGATATTCAACAGAAGCCTTTAGTTTCAACCATAAGCATAGAAGTAAATGTATCATTTATAGTCCTTTAACAGGTAGCTTTATATGCTTGTTTATTTTTTACTTCTGTAATTTAACAAATATTTATTGGATGCCTACTATGTTTCTAATAATGGGGAAATAAGATACAGGAGATACAGTTCTTCTCCTCTAGAAGTTTATAAGCTAATGAAAGACACTGACAAGCAGGCACATAAGTTAATTGAATAGACAGAAATCACAGAATGCTTATGGGAGCATTCGGGAGGACAGCCTAGACTTTGTAGGGCTTTTTTGGGGCCTGGAGAGGGCTATTTAAAAATAAAATGTTTACATACATTTCATATGAAAACAAAAACATCATCTATTCAAATAGAATAATACCTAGAGAATCATTTTAAGTAAATGAACAAAATCTCAAACTGTGACAGCCTAATGCAATTTGTTAAATCTAGATTTTGTAATAACCAAGAAGACTGATCACTTTCTTCATAGATATTTCCTCAATGCATTTTTAAGAAATTCTATATTCCTTAAACTTCTATAATATGAACACTGTTCAAATAAGAATATTGTTTTTAAAATAAGGCTATAATAATAGTTATAATATTAATATATGAAATTAGAACAAAATGTAATGAAGTGTTACATCCTTGTAAGTGCTTCATATATGCACTGTTGATGGAGGTATACTCAAAGATCCTTCCATAGATTAGGTATGGAAAGCAAACAGAAAATCTTGCTATAGAACATAAGATTGCCCAGTGTTGAAATATTGTAAATGCATTTTTTTCATTATTGAAATAGGTACCCTAATAAACTATATTAATGTGGTGCATATTTTAAATCCCAAAGTTAATGATTCTTTGGTGTTATTTTGGTTCTTATATAGGTTCTTTTGTTTGTAAGGAACAGAGATTCATTCAGGTCACCTCATATAGGGAATCCTATAAAAATAAGGAAAACAGGAATCTTACTTAGCCAATCTTCAAAGAAAGCCAGAAAAAAAAAATCTGCTCTAAGCAAGAATAAGAAACACTGAACAGTGGGGCCTTGTGACAATTGGAATGGAACCTTTGAGAGCCAATGCAAAGTGGAGTGACCTCCGTGCTTCCTCACCTGCCTAGCTCCATCTCCTGGGTCAGCATCCAGTTTCTACCTGCCTGGGCATCCTCTGGTGTTTCACTTCTGCCTCTATGGCCAACAAGCTCTCTCCCTACTTGTTTCAGGATCCAATCCCAGCCTGGAGGGAGGACTGAGTAGTTTGGGCATCAGTGTCATTGTGAGGTTGAACTCTGATGTCATGCCATCTCAGAAGCCTCTGAATGCCCTGGAGTTAGATGCCCAGGCTGGTGAAATCGATCTGGCCAATCTGGCAGGGTCAGGTGGTAGAGGTCAGTAGGGTAGGGTCACCCATGATTAAGCTGCTGCCTGGAGTTCTCCCTACAGGTCGTTTATTAAATTACTAATACTTAGTCCTAACACATTCAGTGTGTGATGCAGCTTCTTTGTCATTACTGATATGATCACTAAATGCAATAAAATTTCCAATTTTCTCAGGAAACGTGAGCAATGTGTAGACAAAATTGAAACCAGAAACAAGTATACTACTTTTTGCATCAAACAAATTTTTAAAAAATAGCATTCAATATCTGGCATTATAAAATTCTACTGATGGGGCGCCTGGTTGGCTCAGTTGGTTGGGCGGCTGCCTTTGGCTCAGGCATGATCCTGGAGTCCCGGGATCGAGTCCCGCATCAGGCTCCCAGCTCCATGGGGAATCTGCTTCTCCCTCTGACCTTCTCCCTTCTCATGCTCTCTCTCTCTCACTCTCTCTCTCTCTCTCAAATAAATAAATAAATTTTAAAATTCTACTGATAAAATAAAAATAGGGCTCAAGGCTCTAGGGACCTATCAGATGAAGCTTTACTAACAGAAAATGAAACAGTTAATTGCCTCATTGAAATAACTAAGAGGAGGTCAAGAACTATGCACTGAAATCAATGTATTAGTTATTCAATGTTTTCACTGTTTCTTATGTATTCTGGTATTGTATACTTATCACTTAGAATGCTATGAATGTGCAAAGTCAGGCAAATTATTGCTAATAATTAAAAATGTCTATAACCTGTTAATATTTATTGACTGCCTCTAGAAAACAGTATGGAGGTTCCTCAAAAAAACTCAAAAAGTTAAAAATAGAACTAGCCTATGATTCAGCAATTGCACTACTAGGTGTTTACCCAAAGGATACAAAAATACTAATTCAAAGGGATACATGCATGGCAGTGTTTATAGCAGCATTATCAACAATAGTCAAATTATGAAAAGAGCCCAAATGTCCATTGATTGATGAATGGATGGACATTTGATGAATGGATAAAGAAGAGTGGTGTGTGTGCGTATGTATGTTTATGTGTGTATACACACACACACACACATATGTATTTATTTATTTAATGGAATATTACTCAGCCATATAAAAGAATGGAATCTTGCCATTTCCAACAATGTGGATCAAGGTAGAGAGTATTATGCTAAACAAAATAAGTCAGAGAAACACTAACATATGATTTCACTCATATGTGGAATTTAAGAAACAAAACAAATGAACATGGTGGGGGAAAAGAGAGGACAACCAAGAAACAGACTCTTTACTACAGGGAACAACTGATGGTTATCAGAGGGGAGATGGGTGCGAGGATGTATATAAGTTTGAATCAGTAAATTCTATACCTGAAATGAGTATTATGGATGTTACATTGTATGTTAACTAATTCTCCCCAAACCAAGAAAGCCTCCCAAATTCCCCACATTTACTGATGGCTCATTATGTTATTATTATTATACTCTGCTAAGTTATCAAAGTATGCTAACTTATTTAATATCCCCGTCCAGTGAATTATCAAATCTTAATAGCCCTATTTACAGATGAGGAAACTAAATCTTAGATAGGTTTAATTATTTTCTCAAGGTCAATTCACAGCTTGTGAGTGTTAGGGCCAAAATTTTGTGATAGGCATTCAGAGTCCAGAAGCCATACCAGCTCCTGGAGAGGTATATTTAAAGGAATAGATTATCTTGACCTTGGAGGACAATTTTACTTCCCTGTGTGCTCCTGCTGAGAAAGTAAGTTTTTCTTTTAGCTTTTAAATATCTAGGTGACCAAGAGTTCAGGAAGAAGAAAAAGAAGCTCTAAAAAAAAGGCAGAAAGAGAGAAGTTGATTATGAGGATTGGTTCTCAGGAAGATTGGGTTTGTCTCCCCAGATGAAGACACTTCCTAGTTTTCCTACTCTAGACACATATACACATTATACCATCCAAAGTACTTGCCCTCTATTTTTATTACCTAAGGGTTCTTTCATTTTAGCTATGTTTTTAAAAATTTATCTTGGTGTGCCTGGGTGACTCAGTCCTTAAGCCTCTGCCTTCGCTTAAGCATGATCCTGGGATCCTGGGATAGAGCCCCGCATTGGGTCCCCTGCTCAGGCAGGGAGCCTGCTTCTCCTTTTCCCTCTGCCCTTCTGCTACACTTGTGCGCGCTCTCTCTCTCTCACCCTCTTTCTCTCTTGTGCTCTATCAAATAAAAAATCTCTGAAAAAAATAAAAAAAAAAATCATCTTTTGTACATGTCAATGCCTCTGTCCCATCAGGTCTTAGTATTATGGGATTCTGTGTTCCCCAACTTGCGGAAAGGAAGATGACTCTGGTTAAACTCATGCTAGGTCCATCTTGAGGCACAGCAATTGGGGAAAGAAGGAGTGAGCAAGAGGGTGGCTGTAATGCGTATGTGTATGTGTGAGGAGGGGGTCTCTGTGTAGTGTCAGGACTCTGAAATCTAGCTGTTTCAGGACAATGTCAGTGTGCCTTGATTCAAGCACTCTGAAACTTACTTGTAAGGCAAGGGTAAAAGAAACTGTCAATACTGTACATTTTATACAAATCATTTTCTATAAAAAACTGCCTTTCTTATCTCTGGGGTAAAAGAACTCTCTTCAATGGCCAGCTTACTTCTTCTACTGCTTCTGGAATATTGGCTATGAGATACACCAAACACACCAAACACATACCAAAATAATAATAATAAAAGGAGTTGGAAAGATGCAAAAATAGCAGCATAGCTTTCTGCCAAAATTCGTCTTTCACCAGATTTCTTTTTCTTTCCCTCATTTCTGTCTCAAAATAACCTTTAACCCAGGAAATGGACTTCAAGCTCCTTAAGTTCAGAAGCAGGGTGCCTCGATAAATTTTTGTCAGCTGTTCTTAGGACCTACCCACCTACTAAACATTCAAGCATCTTTAATATTTGTTCCTAGCCTACCTTTACTGCTAAAATTAAGTCTAATCTCAAACTTTTTGTGTAGAAAACTCCAAACTTCTAGAAAAATGAAGTATCATAATACCCATGTATCCTTCATAAAAAAAAGAAATGAGTGTTAACATTTAGTGGTGTTTTCTTCTAATTATTCTTGTAAGGAAATATGATCTTCATTCTTCCAACAGGTATGTTTTGAGTACCTACAGTGAACTAGCCACTCTTCCTGGTGTTAGAATTTATCAGTGAGCAAAACAGACCTCAATAGCTGCTTAGGGGGACACTTGCACTCTTTCTAAGTTATTTTTAAACGTTTAGAGGAGTAAAGCTTACAGTCCACTTCTCTTTCTTTGTTAAGTGGAGGTAAGTCATTAACACAGCGATGTGGGCCCCTCCAGCCAACATCTCTCTTCTGAGAAGAGCTCATTTATCTGTTTGGTGAGTCTGGGAGAAGGAACTGGACCCAGGCATTAGCTCCGTCTCTTCAGACAGTAGAATCACAACATTGCTGTCCAACAACACAGTTTTACAGGGAGAAGCTCTGACCCTATGAGAATGGTCTGAGTAAGTCCAGAGCTGCTGGTTGACAGTGTGGATAACTTTGCCTGTGTACTGTCAATATTAAGAAGCCTATTTGCAACATTCCTACACCACACTCCTCAAAATTGATCAAAATAGAGGCAATATACTGCTCTCCAGTTTGCCAATTTTTAAAATTATTTATTTGTTACTTAGTCCTGCAGTAAGTAAAGGAGAGAGTTGATTATTAGGACCCCTAAAACATTCCAAATCCTATTCCTTTTCCCCCTTCCCCAGAGCAACAGCTTCCCAATATTGGTGCGTATTCTGCTGGTCTATGGTTTTGTGTTTATTTTTGGACTACATTTGTATATAACCGTAAAAAACTTAGTATTTCTAAATTTTACCCAAATGTCCACTTGATATATTATTCTATAGCATCTTTTTTACTGCATTTTGTTATCGAATTCTACCTGTACTAATCTGTGTATAGCTAACTTGTCTGTAACTACTGTATAGTATCACATCATACACATATAATAATTTTTTTTACCTATTCTCCTGTGATGGGACTTCCTTCTTTAGCCTTATGCTCCAGCTATGCTTTATTTTTCCTGTTGCATAGTGAACTCAGCTCTAGGCCTTTGCACCTGCTGTTACTTCTGCCAGGAATACCTTCTGCTTGGCTTATCCCCCATCCCTATCCCTCGTGCCCACCACCTGGCTAACTCCAAAATTTAGGACTCAGCTCAGATATCTTTCCTTCCAAGAAGTCTTCTCTAATCTGTATTGTAGGTCTTGCCTTTCCCAGATTGCAGTAGGGATCCACATTTCAAAATAAGACCTAAATTCAAGTGTTTTGTAAAACTGGATTGAGTTGTATACATAAGTGAAATATCTTTGAGGTACATTTTGTAATTTGTAAATTCTCTGCATGAGATCCAGCAAAATTAAAAGTAAACTTTGCTTGGTTGATGGTTAAAGCTGTTTTTTTCCAAGACTAGATTAGAAAGCTAATTGGTAATGGAGCCAGATCCACATCTCATATTCTCTTTCTATACATCCCACTGAATAATTTCCAATTATAATAGAAGAATGCCCACCAATTTAAATCTCTCAGTGATATTAATGCTGGAGGACACACAGAAAAGCAAGAAATTCGTCTTTTTTGAATAGCAAGTGGGCAACATTTTGTTTTAAATAAAGGGCATTGCTTTGCAAAATGTACTTTGTTCATTTATTGTGATGGCTGTACTCTAGTATAAATTATTTATGATGATACTTTATACTATATTTTATAGTCTGAGTAATATGAGTCCTTACTGAAGCTCTTTGCTATTAAATCTTTTCTAAGAAGCATTCAAGATCACTAGTTTTCAAAGAGGATTTCCAGAATTAGTAAAATAATTAGTATGTTTTTAGTGTACATCACACAAATTAAATTCAGTTCTGAGGAATACAAATCTCTATGCATGCCCTGGCAAGTTTTATTTTATTTTATTATTTTTTATTTGGGAAAAAGATGTTTTTGTTTCTGATGCACAAGGTGTTTTGTGGGTAACACTCATTAGGGTTAATGGGAGTAAGATGCAAAAATCTCTCCTGCTTTGTGAGAAGTACAGGCCCCATAATGTTTCCAGGAGGAATACTCTGAAACCTTCATAAAACATTTATATCAGTTGGATAGAAAAAAAAAAAGAAAAGAAAAACCTCCTTTAATAAAACATTTGCCCCTATTACACCATGCTGCCGTTAGACTTTTATTTGTACAAGATTGTATGCAATAAATTTGCATTACCTGTACATTTTGCAAAGAATGAGAGCACACCAATGCCCTCATGTTATCTAAAGAAAGATAGCCTTCTGAGCAACGCAAGTGAGGATTTTGGTAAAAATCTGCATGTTTCCTGAATGTCCTGGGTTTATGTGTATGGCATTCCTAATTTGGATTCTAAGATCTATGTTCAAGCTATTGGTCTTAAATTAATATGACAAAGAAGTAGAAAAAGCTTATACTTATTTAACTTTCTAAGTGAGGGGTTAGTAAAATTGTAAAAGTAAAAAATTTATAATTGAGAAAAATACTCAATTAAAAAAATTAAACATATTTATAGAATAACCATACACAATTTATTTTTCAGTATTTCTTACTCTGATTATATGTTGAATATCATAAAGTAGCTGGAATTTTGGAACAAAATTTAAAAATGATATAATTTTTGAAACATATAAATTAAAAAATAAACTTAGAAAATCACAAAAGAAAAAACTATATATGTTACTGCATATACATATATGTATAACTTAATAAATTCTAATAATATCTTTCTGGTCAGCTTTTGGTAGAGCAATGCAGTCAGTGTTTATATATCTTAAGTGAAATATGCCACCCTTTTTGAGGAAATGTTAAAATGTTGAACATCTATGTTCTCTACAAGTAAATAACACATTATATGGCTACATTATGACCAGATTATATCTATTAGTTACTGCTGTGCACCATGTAAATCTCTAGATTCCCCTGGGAAATGAGAAAATCATTTCAGACTTCAATAACTAACAATCAGTTATTGCTCTGGGCAATAATAAAGCTGAAAGCAATTACCTAAAGTGAAGTTAGCAGTGTAACAAATGAAATACAGATTTTTTTTTCCTCTCTTAAAATAAATGTAGCATCTCCTCATTCTATACTACTGTGTAATATAATAGGGTCTTCTAAACAGTATATCGTCTGCATAACCTATTTGAGATTTAAAATTATCTGATTAAAAGTTATAAAGTTACTTTATGTGATATCACTTAGATGGTATGCTATCACTTGGTGGGTGCTCCAAATAGCAGTAATGATAATAGCAAACAAAAATCAAATCATAAGATCCACAAAATTACACAAGATAAAACATTTATTTTATTTAGAAGATTTATTAGACAGGCTTGTGTCCTTAAAAATATTGAATCTTACTAATGAAAATGTTAAAACTCCTTTCTAGTCTTTGTTCATATAGCAAAATGACTAGGACAAAAAATTATAAGATCATTTTCAAGTTAGCTATAATGGGTTTACGTATATATTATTACTCTACATTGTTAAAGTATTTATTGAAATGAATGTCAAAAAGAACGAAGTGGTTCACAATAATGGCTAATTTACAAATTTTACTCTTAGAATTTCTTTTTTTCTGTTACATTATTTATTTATCCAAAATTGATTTCTAATTCATTATTTGCATATATTTCCTATTTGTCACAATAGAATGCAATTATACCGAAACAGATTTCCCAGTAGAAAGTTAATCCTGCTGTTTCACATTTTGTTTAACCATTTTTTATGTATAATTGTAGTCTGTGTTTTGGCATAGACCACTCCTGAAACAGTAGATTTTCTGGCAATTTGGCTGTTAGCATACATTTGATGGTGAATATAGCCTTTCATTAGCTCTGTATTCAAATAGCATTGCCAAAGTATTTTTCATGTTCTTTACTCATTTCTGTTTATAATAAATCCTTGGAAGCTTGAAGCTGACATCTGTTTTCTGAAGTAATCCTTTCTCTTTCCTCTGTATGGGCACATACTGACTTATTATTGTAGGGTTGTTTATTAGAGTTGGGCTGCTAGCAATTATTATTATTTAAGAAAAATGAATTGTTTCATGGGAAAAAACACATAGGAAAACTGCACGAATAATGTTTCAAAAGGATATGTAAAAATTGGCACTTACAAACACTGACAGCATCTGCTTAACCGCATATTTATATTCTCAATTTATATATTGTATGTTGAGTAATCTGAGGGATGCTTCTATTTCATGGACCATACAATATTTTAAAATCAAATACATGCACTTTAGTAAAATCTTTGTTGAATTAAATTGTCTAAAAATCCTGTTTTAACTCCTTTATCTCATTCAAGTTGGTTCCTCTTCTGTTTCCTTCCTTTCTACTGTTGTCTTTCGTTCTATTAGAATTCATTAAACACATACGGTGTTCCAGGTCACTGACAAAGGCAGTTCAAAGGTCGCTAAGATACAGTTCCTGCCCACAAGAAGCTCACCATCTACTAAGGGAGACAGACATACAAACAAACAATCATACTTATTTTTTCCAGTTTTATTGAAAAATAACTGACATACATCACTGTATAAGCTTAAGGCATACAGCATGATGGCTCGATTTACATATTTTGTGAAATGTTACTGCCAATAGGTTCAGCTAACATCCATTCTCTCTTACAGATACAATAAAAAGAAAAGAAAGAAGAAAAGAATTAAAAAAAATTTCTCCTTGTGATGGGAACTCTTAGTATCTTTTAACAACTTTCTATATGCCATTCAGCAGTGTTAGCTGTAGTCATCATGTTGTACATTATAACCCTAGTACTTATGTATCTTATAACTTGGAAATTTGTACCTTTTGACCACCTTCCTCCAATCCCTCCACCCCACCTGTACCACAAGTCTGATCTCTTTTTCTATGAGTTGTTCCCCCCTTTTTTCAGATTTGACATATAAGTGAGATCATACAGTATTTGTCTTTCCCAGTCTGACTTATTTCACTTAGCATTAATGTCTTCAAGGTCTATCCATGTTGTGTATATATGTGTATATCATGACTTCTTTATCCATCCATGAATGAACACTTAGGCTGTTTCCATCTCTTAGCTATCATAAATAAGGCTCCTATGAACATGGAGGTGCAGATAGCTCTTCAAGTTAGTGTTTTTCTTACTTTTGGATATATTTCCAGAAGTGGAATTGCTGGATCATATGGTAGTTAGTTCTATTTTTAATTTTTTGAGGAATCTCCATACTGTTTCCCATAGTGGTTGTACCAATTTACAATCCTACCTATAGAGCATAAGGGTTCCTTTTTCTTTGCATCCATACCAGCATTTGTTAATCTCTTATTTTGTTTTTTAAAGATTTTATTTATCTATTTGACAGAGAGGGACAGCTAGAGAGGGAACACAAGCAGGGGGAGTAGGAGAGGGAGAAGCAGGCTTCCTGTTGAGCAGAGAACCCAACTTGGAGCTGGATCCCAAGACCCTGGGATCATGACCTGAGCCGAAGGCGGACGCTTAATGACTGAGCCACCCAGGCGCCCCTTTGTTTTGTTTTTTGATGACGGCCTTCTTAACAGGCACGAGATGATATCTCATTGTGGTTTCAATTTGCATTTCCATAATAACTAGTTATGTTGCGCATATTTTCACATACTTGTTGACCTTTCGTATATCTTCTTTGGAAAAATGTCCTTAGGACTTTTGCCTATTTTTGGTGTTTTGCTATTGAGTTGTATGAATTCTTTATATGTTTTAGATATTAACCCCTTATCAAATATATGGTTTGCAAATGTATTTTCTCATTTTGTATTGTCTCTTCACTTTGTTGCTGGCTTCTTTTGCCAAGAGAAGCCTTTTAATTTGATTTATTCCTACTTGGTTTTAATTTTGTTACTTGTGCCTTAGGTGTCATATGAAAGAAATCATTACCAAGACTCATGTTAAGGAGATTTGTTCCCATATTTTCTTCTAGGAATTTAATGGTTTCAGGTTTTACATTTAAGTTTTTAATCCATTTCATGTTAATTGTTGTGAATGATGTAAGATATGATCCAGTTTCCTTCTTTTACATGTGAATATCTAATTATCCAGCACCATTTACTCAAGGAACTGTTTTTTCCTCATTGAGTATTCTTGGCTCCTTTGTCAAATATTAGTTGATCACATATGCTTGGGTTTTATTTCTGGGTTTTCAGTTCTGTTTTACTGGTCTATTTGTCTGTGTTTATGCCAATATCATATTCTTTTGCTGACTACTGCTTTAAAGATTGCTCAAAATCAGGAAGTTTGATATTCCCTGATTTGTTCTTCTTTCTTAGGTTTTCTTGGGCTATTCAGGGTCTTTTGTGGTTCCATATATATTTTAGAGGTGTCTTTTTTTTTTCTACTTTTTTTCTCCCATAAAAAAATGACATTGGAACCTTGATAAGGATTGCATTGAATCTACAGTGGCTTTCAGTAGTATCTAAATAAAAAAAAACAAAAACAAAACAAAACAAAAAAAACTTTTAACATTATTTTCACACTATTAATGTTTTTAATTTTTAACATTATTAATGCTTCCAATCCATGAACATGGGATACCTTTTCATTTGTCTTCTAGTTCTTTAATCATGTCTTGTAGTTTTCCGTGTAGAGATCTTTCATCTCCTTAGTTAAATTTATTCCTAAGTGTTTTACTGTTTTCAATGCTATTGTAAGTGGGATCCGTTTATTTCTTTTTCAGAAAGTTCATTGTTAGTGTATTGAAATGCTACTGATTTTTGTATGCTAATTTTGTATCTTGCAGCTTCATTGAATTCATTGACTAAATCTTACATTTTTAGTTGTCTTTAGGATTTTCTATATATAAAATCATGTCAAAGGCAAATCAAGGATAATTTTATTTCTTCCTTTCCAATTCTGATAACTTTTATATCTTTTCTTCCCTGATTGCTCTGGCTAGGACTTTCTGTATCATGCTGAAGAGGAGTGGTAAGCATCAGCATCCTTATCTTATTCCTGGTCTTAGAGGAAAACTTTTCAACCTTTCACTGTTGAGTACGACATTAGCTGTGGGCTTGTCATATATGACATTTATTATGTTGAGATATGCTCTCTCTATGCCAAATTTGTTAAGTTTTTATCATGAATAAATGTTGAATTTTGTTCAATGTTTTTTCTGAGTCTACTGAGATTATCATATGTCTTTTTTTCTTTCATTCTATTGTGATGTACCACATTGATTGATTTGCATATGTTGAAACATCCTTGCAATCCAGGAATAAATCCCACTTGATTATGGTGAATGACCCTTTTAATATGCTGCCAAATTTGGTTTGATAGTATGTTATTGGGAATTTTGGTGTTTATATTCATCAGATTATTGGCCTATAGTTTTATATTATACTAGTGTCCTTTTCTGGTTTTGATGACAATTATTTTTTTATGTTGGATTAGAGTCAAGCCAAATAGTCAAAATGTTACTAAATAAAATCATATTGAATAAACATATATGCTCTTTAAATAGGGATTTTCTGTAGATGGGATACTGTGGAGACTGTGCATTGGCCTCCTCTCTAACCTCTAATGAGTGGTCAAAAGTTCTCAAAATGTAAAGTTCTGAGAAAACTTCTCTTAGTGTACCTTGGACAATTCTGAAGAAATTTAGCAAAGCCCATTTGGATGATTCTTCTTGTGTATGATGTCACTTTTCTCAGTACTCTCTTCACGTTCCCTTCACACACACACACACACACACACACACACACACACACACACACAGATCCACTAAACTGGTGTTTTTCAAATGTAGAATGCAGCAGAATCAACTCAAGGGCTTGGGAAAATGCAAACTTCTTAGCCCCAGTCTCCACTGTTTCTGATTCAACAGGTCTAAGGTAAGGCCTGAAAAATTTGTTTTTCTGACAAGTTCTCAAGTGATGTTAATGCTGTAGACTTAGGTACTATGCTTTGAGAACTGTCCATATCCCCTCCAACCCATGTTTAATTCCTATCACATGCCCCAGCTGCCTCCTCCTCCACACCTCACAATGTCTTCTTTCATATCTCTGTGCTAGACATCTACTATACATCCTCTCTGGATATTTTTCTCCAGTTTATGAATATTTCTCCTCTCACCCTCACCCAACTCTCCATCATCTACTTTTATCTTCCACTTTCAGTATTTGCATATATTTGGTTTTGATACATTTGCAGCTTCTAGTAGAAACAAGAAGTTGGGCATGAAAATGGGCTTTAGGTTTAGACTAAGTTTGAATCCCATCTCTGATAGTTAGTACCTGTGTTACTTGAGTTATTTCCTAAATTCTCTGGTTCTCAGTTGCTTCCTTTACAAAATAGAATTTATTTCCATGTTACAGTTTTGTGGTAATGGTCCAGTGAAAAAACATTTATAAAGTACAGGACAGTGTTTGGCACAAAGTAAATGCTTAACTGATGGTGTTCCTCTTCCTCTTTTCCTTCTCCCCTTCTCACAAGCTGTGTCTCAACCAGAGCTATATTGCTAGGCTCTTTACTTTCCCATCCCTTCCATCACCCCTCTGACAAGTGAAGGGAACCTGAAAAGGATAATAGTATTCTATGATGATAGTTTCTTAAAAAGAAATAAACTATTTTTTATTTTAATTTTTTAAGATTTTTATTTATTTATTTGACAGAGAGAAAAGAGATCACAAGTAGGCAGAAAGGCAGGCAGAGAGGGAGGGGGAAGCAGGATCCCTGCTAATGTGGGGCTTGCCCCACATGTGGGGCTTGATCCCAGGTCCCTGAGATCATGACCCGAGCCAAAGGCAGAGGCTTTAACCCACTGAGCCACCCAGGCGTTCCAAGAAATAAACTATTTTTAACCTAAAGTTTAATTTTTAGTTGCTGTGTTAAATTACCATCTGCTTTTCTCATTCACATCTTTCCTAGTAAAGACATTATAGTTAAAATAGGAAGTATGGTGTAAACAGGTTTCCATTCACTTCCACTGCTTTAGATCAGGTAGTACTGCTATTAGATCTAGGGAAGAGGAACAAGAGGAACCCCTATGTATGGAGGGGTCATCAGACACACAATACATACACACATACACACACAGAGAGTTTATTAAAGATCACATGGATGCTTATGATATTCAGAATCCTTCACTTGGCATTGGCATAAATTAACCACTAACCTGAAACATCCATTCCTGTAATACCATTCAGGTGCTGGTGAAATACTAAGCTAAGATGTATTATGGGCTATGCCATAGGTGACATGCTTTAGATCACATGGAAAATTTGTGTAGCAAAACCACTTAGGTAAGGAAAAGTTGAATTAATTGTTAAATTCTTCTTTTCAAATAGTATGAATGTGGCAAATACTGGTACAATAAAGTATTATTTTCTAAGAATCCAAGCACCCATTTTTTTCTCTCATGTTTTAGTTTGTTTCTAAAATTTTTCATAAATTAGTACAGTATTTCCAATAGCTGTATGTGGCTGCATGTGCCAGCTATGGTGGCTGGCAACATTTTACAATATTAAATTACAATTAAATCAATTTACAAATTAAAATTAATTTATAAATTAAATTAAATTACAATATTAAACTACTTATATTACTTTAAAATTTACATACACACACACACAGTTTTATGGATTATGACACATTGCCAACTAATGGTGTTAAAAATAGAATTACAGGGATGCCTGTGTGGCTTAGTTGGTTAAGCCTCTGTCTTCAGCCCGTCATGACCCCAGGTCCTGGGATTGAGTCCCACATCAGGCTCCCTGCTCAGTGGGGCCTCCTTATCCCTCTGCTTGTACTTGCTTGCTCTCTCTCTCTCTGACAAATAAATAAAATCTTAAAAAAAAATAGAATTATAAAGGTTTTATCCTTCTGAAAACACATAAAAATTTAGAGATTTAATTACATATTCCAGAAGACATTTTATTTTATTTTAAATTCAGCTTTATTTAAATAATTTTAATTTAAAATTTATATGTATTAATTAGAATTTTCATACTTCTAAATATCAATAATTCTGAAAATTTTAAAAGAAAAATATCACTTTGAACATATACTGAAATAATTTTTAGATTTTTACCTACTTTCTTTTATATTTTCATATAAACTTCTATACTTTGAATATGAATATTTTTTTTTTAAATCTTTTTTTTTTTTTTTTTTTTTTTTATTAGAGAGCGAGAGACTGAGAATGAGAGGGGAGAAAGCCAGAGGGAGAAGCAGACCTCCCACAGAGCCAGGAGTCCGATATGGGACTCGATCCCGGGACTCCGGGATCATGACCTGAGCCGAAGGCAGTTGCTCAACCAACTGAGCCACCCAGGCGCCCTGAATATTTCTTTTAAAGATTTTATTTATTTATTTGACAGAGAGAGAGATCACAACAAGTAGGCAGAGAGGCAGGCAGAGAGAGAGGGGAAGCAGGCTCCCCGCTGAGCAGAGAGCCCGATGCGAGGCTCGATCCCAGGACCCCGCGATCATGACCTGAGCTGAAGGCAGAGGCTTTAACCCACTGAGCCACCCAGGTGCCTCTGAATATGAATATATTTTTAAAAAATTTCTTAATATTGTCTAGATCATTGGGAATGAGTACAAGTGGAGAACATGATTGAAACTGAAACTATATAAAAGCAGAATTCAGAAGAGGAAAAAAAATTATAAAAAATGGATCATCTGCAAAGAAGAGATTTCATTAAGTTTTTAAAAACTGGAAACAAAGGAAGGTGGTCAATTTTTACAATGTATAACACACATCAACTTCATATATAAAGCATTATATATTTTTAATTTAATGGAGATTTAGTTACTCAAAACAATGATGAAAAGAAAATTATGTTCATCAAACCACAACTTGAATTGATCAGTTGAAATCTCATCTTCTTTATTAAAAAGAGATTTAAATGTTGGTGAACAATGAGAATAAAAATTTTTTAATTATTTATATCAAATTCACCACTCAAGCAACAATTCTAATTCTGGCCTGCCCAGTAGAAGATGAAGAAAGTAACATGAATGAAGCAAAAAAACTGGAGAAAAATGAGATTTCTGGAACTTCACTGTCTGTATTTGGTGATGATCTTAGAAGATGGCCATCAAGACCTTCTAACTTCATAAACTATTTCTAGCAAAATATGATCCAGTTCAAGCTAGTAATTATAATATTCCATTGTATAAGTGTTTATCAACGTCCATAAAAAGGAGAAAGAAACTAGGATATATAATAATTAAATGGTCAGAGACTAAGTATTTTTTAATTTACTCATAAGTTTCAAATCAATAATCAAGTCTGTTAGTGGCCAACAGAATAAAAACCCTTGAGGTTTCAATTAAAACAAAATTAAAATCTCATTTGCACATGAAACATAAGCCACTACTAGAGCTATAATCAAGGTTTAATAAACAGCAATAGCTAGTATTCAACAAAGAAAAGCAAACAACACTGTATATTGGCATGATGGCTGTAAAACAGTAATATAATAGATTTGCTTAAGCCATCTACAACAATGCTTTCTGGCACTAACAGCACAATATTTACAAAAAATAATGAAGCACTTTTAGGTTTTATAAAAACAATTTTAAGGTGTGATGTTAGAAGATTCAAATATGTAAGACCAGTAAAAAATAATGGAAGACATGATTACTATCTAGTATGAAAAATTCAATATGGGATTACTAATTTAAACAATTCATACATGAAATTTTAAAAACTAAATACTGTTCAATCAACCAGAGTGTACCAAGGACAAAAGTCAAATTTAACAATTAACATATTATATGTATTGTTGAGTTAGTGGAAGAAGAAAAATAATTCAAAGTTAATGACTATTTCATTAGTTTCACACTTACTACAAAACACATTTGTTTTGACTCAAGTAAAGAACTGAGAGAAAAACGATTTTCAATTTTAGGCAAAGTGTCGAATCTATGATAGTAACTCTGAAATGTTTCATAAAGAAAAAGGCAGAATTTGGCCAACAATCTAGAAGAATTATTTATGCCATAGATGGCACATAATTTGAATTTATTACTAGGAGATATGGCCTCAACTATGCTTATGGTGATAATGTTCCTTAAAGTAACTAAAAAATTCTATTTGTCTGGGTCTGCTACATCTTGAAAATATGTCAAATTTCAAATATGACTGTACCAGCACTCTTGAAAGCTGGAGGGAATTGCCTACCAAATGCCGTTAACGCAATTATATTTGTTTATTCAACATTTCAGATGCCCCAGAAGAATGTGATCTGGCTCATATTGATATGCTTATTTCCTCTCTCTCCTTCTCCCTCTGTCTCTCTTAATCTCTCTCTCTCTCTTTCACACACACACACACACACACACACACACACACACACACACAACTCTGAATTTCATTAAGTGCTACTAAACTAATTCTAAATACTAGCAAAATATGATCCTGAAGCTGGAAACTCATTCTTCACTATATTTCCAGCACCTCAGATGCTCAGAACATAGTAAGCTCTAAATAAATACTCATTTGTGCTTGGATAAACCATGTTGTCTCACGCCTTCCTACAAGTCTACATTCCTCTGCCAAAGACATATTCCTTTTCCTACCTGAGATATTCTAGTGGCTTCTAGAGACATTCTTGCAAATCTTTCCCTAAATTGAAATAGATGGTTCTTTCTTTGCTGTTCCTAGTATTCCGTTGGTTTTCACCTATTAAAACATATTAGCTTCTCTTGAAAATGTGATTTAGTTGTCTGACTTTCCCACTGAAATATATACCTTAAAGTTATTTCATTTTTGCAGTCTCACTTCTAAAATATTAACAAAATAGAGTTTCAATAATTATTTTTTAAAATTAATAAAAACTAATAAAATTTACTATTTTCTTTGTGTTTGAGATATCAGTAACATTTTTTCCCAAATGCTATTATAATTTTATACCTACCCACAACTGACCTTATGTTATACATAAAATACTTGACCTTATACAAAATGAGGGAATTTTGTTTTTATCATGGTAGTTCTCAAGTTCCTGACAATCTTTGATGAGAGATATAAAATACAGAAGTTTAAAAGTATTGATTTAATTTAATTTTCTGCCTTTTTACTGTGCTAACATTAATCCCTTTGAAATTTCCCAATCTCTTTCAGTAAACTGATCTCTTATTGAACAATCTTCTCTGCCAAGTTGTCTTTCTTAAAGTGAATATAAATCCTTACACTGAAGCTTAAACCCATTTCCCTTTCTCTACATTTTTATTATAACACTGAAAATTAATGGAAAGAATTAAAATGAATATGGAAAGATAATTAAAATATATCAATATTAAGTGGGCTCAATATTTAATATTTGATTATACAATATGATCACTAATCATTCATTCATTTATTCTACAAACATTTACTGAGCGATTATTAAGGGCCAAGCACTGAGTTGGAGACTTTATATAGGATTAAAATATGAATAAATTGAAATTACTGTTTATTGATGTTTTAGCAGAAAAAGTTTTAGCCTTGGGGCTAACTGAGCCTTTACATTTATTTCATTTGTATTGATAACTGCTCTTGTTTCTTATACTATATACCTTTATCTATCTCTATATGATCTATTTAAATGTTCAGAAAATTAATGCTATAATTATTTAATTAATTTGTCTGGATTTAGGGTATCCTAACACTTATAGACTTCACTTTGTTTTGTTTTATAAGTACTGTCTTATTGTTCTAAATATTTTAATATTCTTTCTTGGTCTATTAGAACTAGAATGATTTCAGAGATCAATTTCAAATTTTCCACATTTTTGGATAAGAAAGTTGAAGCCTGGGGTGCCTGGGTGGCTTAGTTGGTTAAGAGTCTCCCTTCAGCTCAGGTCATGATCTAGGGGTCCTGGGATCCAGCCCAAGTCCAGCTCCCTGCTTATTGGGGAGCTTGCTTCTCCCTCTCCGCTCCCCCTCCCCCTGCTCATGCTGTTCTCGTTCTCTCGCTGTCTCTCTCTCTAAAATAAATAACAATCTTAAAAAAAAAAAAAAAGAAAAAAAAAGTTGAAGCCCAAAGGTCAGAACTAACCTGGTTCCTAGACTCCTTATTCATTCTTTTCTTTTTTCATTCATTCTTTCACTCATTCATGCATCGATTAACTGATTGATTCATTTATTCAACAAATGTGTATAAATATGTATATGTATGTATGTATATATTTTATATATACATTATATATGTTTATATATATTTTATATATGTATAGATGTGTAGGTGCTAAGATACCAGTGCCTTTTTTTCAGTGCCCTCATGCCTACTTACTAGCACTTAAAATATCAAGGAAATAGTCTCCATTAATTCAAAATCTGAGACTAAATCACAAACACTAAATCTCACTTTTAATGACTAGATGTAAGGACAGAAATTGAGCTGCATTTAAGATGACATAACATGGTTCACTTAAAAAGATAACAAATTTGGGGCGCCTGGGTGGCTCAGTTGGTTAAGCAACTGCCTACGACTCAGGTCATGATCCCGGAGCCCTGGGATCGAGTTCCACATCAGGCTCCCAGGTCCATGGGGAGTCCGCTTCTCACTCCGACCTTCTCCCTTCTCATGCTCTCTCTCACTCTCTCTCTTTCCTGATAAATAAACAAAATCTTAAAAAAAAAAAGATAAGAAATTTGTAACCTAGATATCCAGGGTCCTTTAGCCTTCTATGGTTGATAAATTTTGAGATGCCCTTTCTTTTAATATATAAATAATATTTTTCAAAACGCTATCACATGTACTGTGGAAATACCAGCAAAATTAAATATTTTTTGAGAATTTCCCAGAGGACTTATTTCTTTACTCCTTTGCACAATCTGAATTCCTAGTGCCAGTTTGTTTATTGATTTTGGTGCTACTATCTCACTTTCTGTGGACCTCCTCTTTCAGTTCCTCTCAGTTAATCATTCCTTAATACATTACTAGCAAAAGGTGCTCTTTGTAACATATTTTACTAAAGGTTTATAGGAAATGAAGGGAAATTATACTCTAGCACTGAAAGAAAGTGTATAATTGAGTATTGGTCATCTTAAAATTATCTAATTGTCTTGAACATAAGGAATTTCTCATTGGATACTAATGTTCATAGGCCTCATTCTGTATCCATCTGGATTATGTGCACTCTACCTCTACTGAAGTAATTTTCCCATTTCTCCATTTCTTCAACCAACACTCTTCCTCTTGCTAGTTAAGAATTTCTATTAATTTATTTCAAAGATAAATTCAGTTTAATTAACTTGCTATAATTAATTTAGTCTCAGTATCTACTCTGATGGTAATTCTAGGTCTATCTGTGCAGATTTGCAAAGGTTGCTTATTAAGCTTTCTTAAAAAAAAAGGGTCCAAACTCTTGCAAGTTTGGTAATACAAACAAGTAGAATTTTTCCAGACTTTAGAAGGGGCCAGGCTCTCACTTATTTCACTATTGAATAAGTAACTACCATCTTATACTAATAAATAACCAGTACTGAGATGATTCAGAGAACAACTAATCACAGTTCTTGATGTCAAGGTGGTAACAGTCTATGAGTTCATGTCATCTCCTTTGTGAATCTTTTTCTTATCAACCATTAAACCCATATACAAGTAGCTCCTTGCTTCTTGATGTCTAACTTGATTCCTCCGATGTTATAGCATCTATAGGACACAATGTACACAATTTTGCCCAGGAGCCTGTTTTGATTTCTGGTTCAAGGCAGTAGGCTACAGACATCAATTTACCTTCCCAGATTTACTGAAATAACAAACAGACAAAAAACTAAAATGCCATATGAACATTAGAAAATAATAAAAGGGTACGATCAATGGACAAGCAATTCTAAAGAATTTTTGCAAAACAGAAAACAGAATAGAATGATAAAATTTAACATGGTGCATGCTGAAACTGGATAAGGAGACAGCACCTAGATCATGCAAATCTCGCCAACCATGGAAAGGACTTCAGGTGCAATGGGAAGTTATTTAGGAATTTTAATTAGGGGAGTGACGTGATCCGATTTATATTGTTATAAACTCACTCAGAGAGATTCTGCAAAAATGGCATTCTGAACTCAAGCCCATGACACCCACATTCCCAATTTCCTATCAACTACATCTCTGAAATGCAAGTAACAGGGCAAGTAGCTTGACAGAGCTGGAACAATGTGTACCTGTTCAAGGCCTTTGCCAAAATATTTGGAGGTGAAAATATGTAGAATATGTTATCTTCGTGGCGGAGGGAGGGGTACTGGATTCAGGATATTCCAGAACCCAGGACTATAAGGAAAGTCACACAGATGGACTAAGTTACTTCTTATGCACAAGACTGGGAATGCATTAAGACTTTTACCTGGATAGAACATAGATCAAAAAAGCCTCTTTTTGGCGTTTTAACAGAAACATGACAGTTGATAAATTATACATCATTTGTTCACAAAATGCCAATCTGTGTACCTTCTATTACTCTTATTAGATTTCCCATCACATAAATAATCCAGGAAACCTGACCTAGCTACTAGGGTTGAATGAAGACATAAAGAAAAATATTGGTAAGACGTAAAGAAAAATATTGGTACTTCCATAGGAATGAAGAAAACCCTTTAAAATAGGTGTCCCTATGAACTAGAGCTGCAAGATGTATACATAACAAGGTTCACTAACTTCAACCAAAAGAATGATGTCATTTTAAGTAGAATAAATTATAACATATAAATGAATTCCTATTTTCAAATTAAAAAATATTGGTAGATGAACTGAGAAAAAATAGTTACTATTGCCAATGGAATCAATGCTATGGAAGTATAAGAGGAAAATTACTTCAAAACAAAATGAAAAATTTAAAAATATGGAAATGATAAGAGAAAAGGGAAAAGACTCATAGAGGATCTAAACTGAAGTAAGGGAGAAAATGGAAAGAAACAACACACAAAAATTCTTTGCTTTTAACAATGATTTTATCCTCCAGATTGAAAGGGCTCAGCAAACTCCAGGCAGAGTAAATGGAAAAAAAGATACATATCCTGATAACATTTCTGAATTCCACCAAAAGAGAAAAATGTAGAAATTTCCCATCAGAACAACTGAATTGAAAACAAAGGAAGAAAGAAAGATCAGACCGATATTCAACTTTTTATCTACAATACTGGAAACAAAGAGATACTGCAATAACATACATTAAGACAATAGGAGAGTTATCTGAAAATTTTATACTTAACAAAGTTATCAGGGTATAAAAAATGACATTTAAGAAAAAGTGAGAAGACTCCATTATAACTAAATAAAGAATTACAAACAAGACTCCCAGATAATGGTAAGAAAATAGAAAGGAAAAAAATATAGTGAGCAATAAACCTTCAATAAAAAGTTTTATTTTTTAATTTATTATTATTATTTATTTATTTATTTGACAGAGAGAGAGAGAGACAGTGAGAGAGGGAACAAAGCCACAGGGGAAAGAGAGGGAGAAGCAGCCCGATACGGGTCTCCATCCCAGGACCCTGGGATCATGACCCGAGCTGAAGGCAGATGCTTAGCGACTGAGCCACCCAGGCACCCCAAAAATAGTGAACATAATTAATAATACTGTGACTGAAACAGTAACATAATAAATATGGATTTTTGGAAGGGAAGTAACTTATTGTAATGGAAAATCAACAGTAATTTAGAATTAAAGTTCTAATTGATCCAACTAAGGAGTTTGGCAGTGGGAACAGCAAAATTAAACAGCATTCTAAGAGATTTATTTTGACTGGTATTGGGAAAGTGGGGAAGTGAAATAAAAAGAGTGTTGTAATATGACTTAGTATCTCATTTGATGTAATACAATAAAAATATTTTTTGAGGCACCTGGGTGGCTCAGTGGTTAAAAGCCTCTGCCTTTGGTTCAGGTCATTATCCCAGGGTCCTGGGATCTAGCCCTACATCTCACTGCATCTGGCTCTCCGCTCAGTGGGGATCCTGCTTCCTCCTCTGTCTCTCTTCCAGCCTCTCTGCCTATTTGTGATCTCTCTTTCTCTGTCAAATAAATAAAATTAAAAACAAAATCTTAAAACAATTTTTTTTAAATGTCAAGAATGTGAAAGACAAAGAGAAATATTAGGGCTTCTAAACTAGCAACGGTAAAAAGGGGGAATCAATGATCTAAGAAAAAATAAGAAAAAAGAGAAGAAGCAACAAAGTAAACTAAATGGTAAAAATACATTAAAGTGGAAAAGAATAAAAATAAATATATAACCTGTTCCCCTGAATATGAATGGGATGAATTCCATCTCTTAGAGAAAGCTGTTGTCAGCTTTGTGATTATTTTTTTATGAAACATAATTGAAACAAAGGATTTTTAAAAGGTGAAAACAAGAGTGAGCAAATAGATACCAGGCATATATAGACAAAAGGAAAGCAGTCATATCGATAAGAAACTCATTTAGGATCCAAACACTTAAACAGGTTGCACATGAAAAAATGGGGAAAATAAAAACCTTACATAAACACTTTAATATTCATAAAAAAAGATAAAAATAAAGGAACACAACACTCATCATAGTAAATTTAAAAAAATTGAGAAATAGTAGGAAAATGGAATTAGCAAAATATAGGTTGAGATTAATAAAATTTTAAAAAGTAGGAAATGAGTTATTTGGAAAGACTCATAACATAGTTAAATCCCTTAATGAGCCTTATTGAAGACATAGATGGAGCAAAAAACATGATTTGAATATGATTAGAAAAATAATTAGAGTGCATAAACATAAAAGATCTGTTAAGAAGAAAAATGGTAACTTTAGGCAACAAATTTGAAAAATTAGAGGAAATGGATATTTTTCTAGCAAAATTTAAGTTAATAAAATCTACCAAGAGGTACAAAGTATGAGTAGATCAATGATCATGAAATAAATTGAAAAGTGTGTTTAATATCAACAATTTAAAAAAGGCATCACACTCTCATGAACTTAGATATATAAACTTCTCTGTGCTTAGGTTTTCTCATCTGTAAAATGTGAATAATAATGTCTACCTCACTTAGTCTCTGTGATGATTAAGTTAATATACACAAAGTGCTTAGAATAGTCTGCAATATATTAAGCTTCATATAAATGTTAGCTACTCTTATATTGAGGAAGATATAATCCTAATGCTATTTAAATGATTTAGGCAATAGAAAAAAAGATGGAAATTCCTCATTCAAATAATTCCTAAATTTGATTATGATAAGACAAAATAGAAAATTGTAGACCAATTTTCCATATAAAGTTACATTATTATAAGTATAATATAAGCAAATTGAATCTAGCATTTAAAAAATAATTATTAGGGATGTCTGGGTGGCTCAGTTGGTTGGGCGACTGCCTTCGGCTCAGGTCATGATCCTGGAGTCCCAGGATCGAGTCCCACATCGGGCTCCCAGCTCCACGGGGAGTCCGCTTCTCACTCTGACCTTCTCCCTTCTCATGCTCTCTCTCACTCTCTCTCTTTCCTAATAAATAAATAAATAAAATCTTAAAAAAAATAATTAGAAATTATTTATTCTACAAAAGCCCATAAATATAATTAATCTCAATGAGTTAAAGGAGGAAATTTTTATGAATGAAAGAGTGAATGCTTAAAATAATTTTATCAAATTTAGCTGCCATTCTTAATTTTAAAAAACTGAAATGGAAAGAAACTAATTAAATATAATAAAGGATGATTTCACAGCAACAAATAATACTCATTCTAAATAGTGAAAATCTATATTCTAAATTAGGAACAAGATAGGGATTCCTCCTGTTACCATTATTTTCAGGCCACCGACAACATTATCTATGAAATTCCATGTTTATATTTTTATCATCAACACTTAGAACTACATAATACCCTGCGTATTTTACTTATTTTCTTGTATTATTGCCTATGTCATATTGACCTCCAGAATATAAATTCTAGGAGTACAGAGTTTTTGTCTGTTTTATCCTCTGCTATACCCTCTAAGCCTTAAACAATGGCTCATAAAAAAATTAAGTAAGTATAATGAAATAAATTAAGAAATAAATAATTTATTCCATCTTGTTTTTGAGGTAATAACTAGTGCAATAAGCTAAGAAATTGGATTATAAAAGGCAAAATTGTTATGATGATTTGACTGCATATATCAAGAAAACCTAGGGACTCAAATAAAATTTAAAAAGCTACTAGAACTAATGAGCTATTTGGTAGGAGTTGGATTTTTTTTATTCCAGGAATTTAAATCTGAGGGCATATTCACATCTCCACAGTAGTATATAAAGCTAGAGTTGAATCACTCTTTTAATAGTAACCTAAAAAATTATCATGGGATCTTGCTTCTAAAATCCCTGGAGCTCCTTTAATTCACATTTCTCAATTCTATAATCCAGTAATAAGTTTAAATTTTTTTTTTTTTGGCTTGAGTTAATAATCAAAGGCAGTTTTTGTCACTTGAGATCAACACATCCTACCTAGTAAAATAAATAAAACTTGATTTTTATGTCTTTTTAAGCTTAAATACCAATTATATAAACAGTTTTTTAGCAAATCTGACCAAAAAGTTACAGAGAAAGCACAAAGAGAAATCACAGGAAATAAAACAGGAGCATCACAGTAAAAATAGCATCAATCTCAGTACCATAATTGACTGAGCTTCTTAGAGAAGCAGATGTTCTGGCTAATTTAATTTTCTTATTAATTGACGAATAAAAAAGAAGTTCTCAACATTTGAGAAAATTTTCATGAAATTTATTTCTTCATTTTTTTATTTTAGTAAGCAACATAAAGCACATAATATACAGTTTCTTTGGGATTCTCAGCATTATGTTTAAATTTTACGACATTCTGGCCAATATTGAATATTGCCATACCACTATTCTATTTTTTAATCTATGTTTTTAGGTATTGTTCTTTCATGATCTTAGCAATTGAGATATTAGTATTTTTAAAAATCAGTTATTACAAATGCTTTATTAAAATCATTAATACTGGGGCACCTGGGTGGCTCAGTCAGTTAAGCGTCTGCCTTTAGCTCAGGTCATGATCCCAGAGTCCTGGCACTGAGCCCTGCATTAGGCTCCCTGCTCCGTGGGGAGCCTGCTTCTCCTTCTCCCTCTGCCTGCTGCTCTGCCTGCTTGTATTCTCTCTCTGTCAAATAAATAAATTAAAAATATTTTTTTTTACAAAGGATTAAGCCTTTATAAAATATAATAAAATTATTAATACTTATGGCAATCTTCCCATTACTTGCTGTTTGTCTTTTAATTCTCCAATTTTTTTTAAAAAAAGAGGTTTTAAAAAAAATTTTATGTAGTCAAAAGTATATTCCCTGATGGTTCCTTCACTTTTATGCTTTGATATCTGATTATCCAGATATTGTCCTGTTTTTTACTCTAGATAGTTGTAATATCTTCTAAGCTTTAACTTTGATACACATGGAATTTATTTTCATTTTTGGGGTAAAGTAGCTCTAAACTGATTATTTTAAAATAGAAACATTTTATAGACTAATCCTTCCATTCCTGAAACATAACATTATCTTTATTGCATATTAAGTTAAATCCTCATGACTAAAGAGTTTGTTTATGGATTGTCTGTTCTCTTTCACTGATTTGTCCATATATTTTTGCATCTGTAATGTACTAATTTTCTTAGTTTTTGTTGTTCATCACTTTTCTAAATAAAATTAAGAATAATTTTCACAAGTCTATTGCCAAAAGTGAATAAATCACTGTTGTATTTTGGTTGGAATGGAACTAAAATTACAGACTGGGGAAAGGGGGCAGACATTTTTATAATATTTACTTCAATATGTATCATCAGACAATATTCCAAGGTATAAGAAATTGAATAAGACATAATCCTTAATTTTGAGAAAGTTACAGTCAATAAAACTTGTTGAATGTTCAGAGAGAAGTAACTTTTGGAATAATGATAATACAAGGAACTGATGGATGGGCCAAATGGATCTTGGGAAGATTCTGGGAACAGATGATGTTTGAGATGACCAATTATTAATTGTAAATGTTAACTAAGTAAATGCTGGGGATTAACTAGAACAGAGTCGATCTAAAACAGAATAATTTTAGATGAGTTAAATCACTGAACTAATTATAATACTTGAAAATAAAATTGACTTCATGGTTTTTAGTATGAAAGTAAAACATAAAATATACCTATTCAATCTAGTGCCCTTTTTGATTTAAATGCTAGAAAAGGTGGCATGGAATTTAAACACCGTGTATATATACAAACATACATACTTTTCTACCTTCTTCCTTCTTTTTCTGACAATAAAAAGGATATAAAAAGAATATGAATTCACCTTTGGGGTGTAATTATTTAGAAAATATAAATAAGTATGTGGTAAAAATAAAAATCACAAAGCTCACTATGGACAGTCCCTGACTTTTGTGACTTCACATCAGGTTCAGAGTGTCTTAGAGAACAAAGGGTACCAATAGATGATAGGAAGCTAACTTATTAAATACCAGTCTATGCCTATAGATATGCCTGAAATAATACTTAAAACCTGTCAAACTTTAAACCCAGCTATGCTTTTGCTTTGACCTGACCATTGTACTTGTATAGAGCATAAGTGATCAAAGGTTATTGATCTTCTTTATTGTAGCTGACCGGATTTAAAAGATTCCCCTATTGAAAATGCAGATGACAGTTGGCTTACCGATGGCAACAGTTTCATAGAAAAGGGAATAAGAAAAGATGGGTATGCTACAGTGTTCGCTGGTGCTTTGCAATTGCCAAAGTCTTAAAAAATAATATTTATACTGACTCCAAATATGACTTCCTAGTCCTACATGCCCACAGAGCAATTTGGAAGGAGAGGAGATTATTATCAAGTCATAACTTCCCAATCAAATGTGGGCCTGAAATTATGACTCATTTTGTAGCTATACACTTACCTAAGGAGATAGCTGTAATTTACCTCAAAAAACATCAAAGAATATGACCTTAAAATCTAAAGGAAACAATTCAGTATACTGTACAGTTAAGCAGGCAGCACAAAATAAACAAATGCTAAGTCTTTTACTAGTCTTAACTCCAATCAAGTCCATAAATTCAGTCTATTCAGACCAAGAAATTCACATAGCCCAGGATGTGAGTGGAATGATATTCAAAAATGCATAGGACTGGCTTGTTAATAATGAGGGGAAAAAATTTATAACCAAAAATAACCAATTGAAGGTAATACAGGATTTACACCAGGTTACTGATTTAGGTAAAAAGATTATAGAGGTGACAAAAACTTTGCTAAGAGAAATTTTCCCTAGATTTAGACTCCCTTGGTTCCTACGAAGTGACAATGGACTGTCTTTTATTAGACAAATTCAAAAGGTGGTCCTCTAAAACTGAATAGCCCTTGCTATCTCAACTACAGTTAAAGGAGACCCCAAATTAGATGACTGTCTCCTAATGGGACCCAAGGGCTATGTTGCTCTAACTTGTGTCCATGGCTTCCCCCAGGTTGGATAGGCCACTTGACTCTGGGTTTTGCCTGAATGCACAGACAAATTATTATTATTATTATTTAAAGATTTTATTTATTTGTCAGATAGAGAGAGAGAGAGAGAGATATCACAAGCAGGGGGAGCAGAAGGCAGAGGGAGAAGCAGGCTCCCTGCTGAGCAAGGAACCTGATACAGGACTCGATCCCAGGATTCTGGGATCATGAGCTGAGCTGAAGGCAGACACTTAACTGACTGAGCCACCCAGATGCCCCAGAATGGATGCACTATTAAAACCAACTCCAACCCAGCCAACTTTCCAAATTTAAAACGATGGTGGACACATTCTATGTCTCATCGGTATGACCACCTAACATCCATTTTTGTTCCATCTTTCGGACTAGACGATATTGTTTGACATATGGAAACTCTTAATAAGTACAAGGTCAAAACCATGAATGACAGTCAAAATAGCATTTCTCTACTAAATACTGAAGTAACACAAATGCATGAAGCAGTTTTACAAAACAGAATGGCATTAGATATTTTAACTGCTGCACAAGGTGGAACTTGTGTTGTCATAAAAACAAAATGCTGTGTGTACGTTCCAGATTACCACAAAATTATTTCTGGCTTTCTAACTGACATGGATACTCAGTTTGGTGCTTGAAAAGATCCTTCTCTTTCCTTTAATGATTGATTAAACTCCTGGACTAGAAGAGGAATTTTGTCAACTATCAAAGGACTCTTACTTGGGCTTCTATTTCTCTTTGCTATACTAATTATGTTTTGCTGTTTTCTCCCTCCTATCTCCACTTGGTGCTGAGACTCCTTCCCTGCCATAATTTTAAGCCAAAAGATGATCCTTTCCACTTGAGGAGCTCCACACATGCAGTGTCCCTTGGATTCAGCTGCCTCTGCTTTCCGTAACTCATATATATATATAATATATACACACACACACACACACACATATAAAAGTCCCCAACTGACCAATACTGACCCATAAGTAGGGACGTTTCTATGCCCCTATTCAGCAAGAAGTTACAGAAGATGAGCCCTTCCACCCTCAGCAATCTTAAAGATTTAAGGGTCAAAATTGTTCAGTGGGTAATGACATGGGGAAACAAAGGCAGAAGAAAAATTATTAAATTTCCTTACTACTTACAGCCCACTGACAGTTTGAAACAGGCAGAGTGACATTCCTCTAGGGACTCAACTGCCTGGATGTTAATACTTTGCTAAGGGCAAAAGGCAATTTTAGCCTGACCCCCAGGATCCTGTAAGTCTACTTTAACATATAAAAATTCTTTTGGAAGCTTTCTTTATCTCTACCTCCTCCAAGATACATGTTGGCAATCATCCCCGGTGCACATGACCCACCGATATACATCTGAAGGGTCTCATGACTAAGGTTTTATTAGACAGTAATAAATGACCTTTTCCCAACAATAGCTAGCCCCCTCAAGGTCCTGGAAACCCAGCTTCCAAAACACCTGGGGCTTACGCTATCCCTAATCCCCTCCCATGACCTCAGTGCAGCTCTTTCTGCCCACGGGTCCTGTCCCCGTGCTTTAATAAAACACCTTTTTGCACCAAAGACATCTCAAGAATTCTTTCTTGGCTGTCAGCTTCGAACCCAAATGTCTTTCTACATAATTGTATGTTCAAATCACTTAACTAGAACTAGTTTGCTAGGTGTAAGGCCATAGATACCTTTTCAGTAATTCAACTTCCCACATAACTCAGATATAGGGAGAAAATTTGCTAGTTAAGCAGAAAAGCATCTGGTGCTCTTAACAATTAAATTACTACTGTAAATTATTAGTCACTATAGAGAATATTGGATTGTTATCAATTTTGGTAAACTGACAAATCAAGGTTCCTAGCCTGTAAATATGAGAGCTTAGAACCTGGATTATGCTAATTGCCACCTCATGTGGCTTCTTATTGACTTGATCCTGGGCATGGAGTGAGTAATATAGTTTTGTAACAACAGTAATGATGGAGAAAACTCTCTCAAGGCCTGATATAAGAGAAATCATTTTAGATTTCTTTCTAAGTCAACATAACTGTATATAAACTTTGTTCAAACCAAGGCCTGATTTATGGCCCTCTATCATGCATTGTATATCCAACTGCTTTGTGAATGAGTAGCCTAAAAGAATCCCATCTTGTCCTTGAGATAATTGATCAATGCTCCTACTCACTGAATTCCTTTACGATAAAACTTGTGATTTCTGCCTATATGCTAATCTGTAATCCTTTGAGAGCTTTTACAAAATGTAAAAAAGTATATAACCCCGTAGAAACTGTTCATTGTCCAAAACACTTTCTTCCCTGTGAAGAGCATGTTTCTTGGGCAGCTGTCTTAACTTGGGCTTGAATAAAGCTCTCTTTCTTACTTGTAACTGAAAGGTTTGTTCAATTTCCATCAACAGTAACAACAAAAAGTCATTTTACTTACATTTTCCTCAGTTAGCTAACATGTTTTTGGTCAAGTTTGTCAGACTCTTTATGACAACAAGGCCTGGGGAAAACTTAGAGGATATGTCAGACATGGACAAACAGTAAGTGCATGAGATTAAATGTTAGCCTTTGGTTTCCCATAGCGAATGGCAACTGAAAATATAGTGAAGACAAATCTCCTGTAATGTCTCTAAATTAAGCTATCTGCCAGCTTTTTTCTACCAGGAATAAATAGGTTCATGGATTTCATCTACTGAGAGTTCATCTGGGAGTTGTCAGGAAATAAAAAAGAAAAGTGGAAGAAGAAATAGGAGATGGAGTCTAGAAACTATTGAGTAGTCATGAGGAATGGAGAAAAATTTCATGGTCACTAGCAAAATTTGCAATGAGCATTTTTGTACAGATACTAACTCTTTTCTCTCCCTCTTGTATGTACAGACACATGAACACTTCAACCCACATTTAAGTAAAAATAAGCTATGTATTTAAGAAATGGTATTATACAAGTTTGGAGAACAATAATAGTCATTCAAAATCTGTCACAGTGTCAGTTGACTTCAAAAAAAAGAAAACTAAAATGAAAAAAATATATAGTAGTATCTGACTTGAGTCTAGGAAAAAAATTAAGACAATGAATTTATTAACCTTTGGACACATGACAGGTGAAAGCAAATTTGTCATGATAATTAGCAGAAGAACTAATTTATTCTACATAGAATTTAGCTCAGTTAGAGGTAACAAGTATGGCATTATGCATAATAGTTGAATATCCTTACTGTGGTTTCCAGATTTTGTAGACTAAATACATAAAATACATACGTACTCAAGAAAACTTTTGGAAAAATAATGAAGAAAATGTAGGGAAAAGACAGGGAAAGCCAAAATGGAAGGTAAGAGAGGTTAGAGAAAAAAATCACTTTTTAACCTACCTAAAAATTTTAACTTGAGACTTCATTGAACTAGCAAATCTTTCAATTTGCATGAAAAACTATTTGATCTTAAGTTTCCATTTAGGTGATTAAGGACAAAGTTGTAAATGTTAAATAAGAAATGATTTATTGTAAAGGAAGTATGTTTGAAAGGCAGGCTAATGTCTATAACAGAATAAAAGGGAACTAAAGAATTAAATTCCTCTTTTAGATTCTTTAATGAAGAATTAGCTGAAGACTCTATACTTAGGTTTCTTTCTTATTCTGAAATCTAATATAATGTTAACAACCAACTGAATTCTCCTATTTTCAGATCCCTGCTTAATGTGACCTTTAAAAACTCCTTTCTCCCTTTTCTTCATTTGAATCTTTGTCTTCCAAATCCTTGGCTCATTATGTAATGGTAAGATCCTGTACCCTGTGATGACTTCATTATTTTTTTACCTCATAGCTCACTGGAACCTTCTCAGTATAAGAAAGTGTTAATTAAATATAGATTCCATCTGTATAGTACATGTGAAATTCAAATATACATCTGACATTTAGACAACATGATTTGCACAGGGATGCTAATGGACTTGATGAAGACTAGGGCAAAGTGAAAATGGAATGCTACATCATTATTACAGTAATTTTTCAGCCATCTTTTCATTAGTAAAAATAATACCTCATGCTTCCTAATTTATAAACACATTTTCATGTATTATTTCAATTTAACTTTCCATTTCTGTGATTTAGACAGACATTTTCAGGCGAATGAAACCTGGAGAGGCTGAGTCTCTTCAGCTTTACAAAGAATTGGGTCTAAGAATTCAGCACTGCTGAGCTGAGCTGATTAATAATCGTAACTACTCTTGATTTTCAGTTTAAGCAAAAACTGGATGTTTATTTTCAAAAGAATTTGAAAAAAGCATGCAAAAACTTAGGTGAGAAAATTAAAAAGAAAAATTCAGTGGACTCTCTACCCTTATTTCTGACTAAATGACATCTGTGGCTGAAACAATGCCATTTGTTTATCAAACTCTATTTTCTCTCCACCCTGGGCATACAGAGTATATCTCCAAGCCTCCCCTCTTCTAGCAGGTGGGATCATGTGTGACTAAATTCTGGCCAATGCAATATGAAAAATCTGGAAATGATATATACTACTTCTATATGTGGTTCCTAAGAATACATACATGTGTTTCTCTCTCTTTCTCTCTCTCTTTTTTGTTTAAATTCCTCTTGCCAGATGCAATGGATTCACCCAGGATCTTCAAGACTTGGGAATGGCAGTATCTGTAGATGAAAGAAGGCTGATACTCTGGGTGACTTCATGGAGCAGAGGCCTCACTGCCTTCCTGTATCAATTGTGAAATTAGCAAGAAGTAGACCTTTAATCTGTTAAACTGCTGAAATTTGGCACTTGTTTCTTATAGCAGTTACTCTACTCTGTGCATATGAACAGTTGCAAAATGTTTTGTTTTGACTTGAATTGAAGTGAAGCTCTCGCATCTTCTGTCTGCTTCTGCTTTGGGTCTGCTGTGGCATTACTTCAGGAGAGTAATCTGAAGAGACTAGTAGGGTCCTGGCACATAGAGAACAACCCTGCTCCTCTCTTTAGTGCAGCACTTATAGAGTAAATTGAAGTAATGTAGAGTAAATTTAAATTTAAAAACCATATAATTCATACTATGGGTTTCCCTATATTTGTAACTTTTCAAACACCATCTTGTATAATTTTTATAGAAACACTGTGAATTGGATATTATTATCTTAATTTTATTGATGAGAACCCTAAGGCACAGAGACATTAAGTAATTTGCCCAATCTGTCACATATAGCTTGGCTAGGCCTAACATTTAAATTTAATTCTGAAGGCCCCCAAAGCTCCTCAAAATGGATTGCAGCAAGGTCCACCTTTTTCTTAATACCTCCTTTAGGTACTATCACCCACCCCCCCACCAAAGAGGAAGAAGAGCCTCAGTATCATATCATAAGTTTATCTTACTTTTGGGCTTATAATATGACCCTCTTCAGGAAGCGTAACGGAGGACAGTTAGCAGTATGGAAAAGAGAACAGAATAGCTCCCATTGATACTTGGGACATCTGAGTTTACAATAACACCTAAAAGACCAATGTATCCTTAATTTCCCCTTTCATTTAGAAATAGAAAAATTATTTCTCTCAGATTTTTGCATCAGTTCTAATGGATGTTCTAGCAGGATAAAATTGCCTTGAAAACAGTCAATCATGATCTCTTCCTCATCCTGGACATTTCCCACAACTGAACAACATATGGTTAATTCAGTGAGTGTCAGATTGCTGAAGGAATTTTTTCTTGTCCAGTATTCATGTATTCAACTGGCTGACAAAACACTTTATTGAATTTGCGGAGTACAATTATAGTTTAACATTCCACAACAAATATATATAAAAACATGATTTCCATTGAAATTCAGAAAATATACATTGCTAAAATTAAAGTGGACCAACTGTCTAGCTTTTCCATTTTTAAGTCTAATTGAATCTCAAAATTATGTTTTCCATAGAAAAATACCCAAGTAAGGTAATATTGCAAATGATGCAATTGTTAATTTAGCAGACTTCAAATAAAAAATTACCAAAGAGAAGTCAAATTTCCAAAATTAATAGTGTTTTTTACTACCTATTGCTGATTTTAATTATTTCTATTTTATCTCCACTTATTGATTTTTCTAAGATTCTTACAAAAGTAGAAAAATTTATTTATCTCTGGATATTATGAAAATGGGGCTTTATTGTATGTTCTGTAATATAAAATGAGAGGTATTATTTTCTTTTCTTTTTTTTTAAGATTTTATTTATTTATTTGACTGAGTGAGAGAGATCACAAGTAGGCAGAGACAAAGGGGGAAGCAGGCTCCCTAGTGAGCAGAGAGCCTGATGTGGGGCTTGATCCCAGGACCCTGAGATCAAGACCTGAGCCAAAGGCAGAGGGTTTAACCCATTGAGCCACCCAGGCATCCCGAGAGGTATTATTTTCATAAGGAGAAATCATGTCCTTGAGATATAAGTTACAGAGCCTAAAATACTATTAACACACCAGGATCAAAATGACACGCTAGGTAAATTCTGTATCCTATCCTTCTGTTTCAATTTCTTGGAGTTCATAGTAAAAATATTTTTCAAATATTCATAATTGCACTGGAAAATAAGAAGAATATCCATTTTTGGTCTAGAAACTATGAGAAAATTTAGAATATCCCAAGCAGATTGCATTCAGTAGAAGAAAGCTCACCTGAAGCAAAAAGACACATTATGTTAGGAAGGAAGAAATGAAAAACAAATAAACCAGAAACTTGTTAAGAAAAAAATAAACAGCAATATTAACATTAGACCAAATAGAATTTAAGGTAAGCAGAATTAAAGAGGGGGAGGGGAATGGCAAACTAATGAAATATAATATAGGAATTTTAACAGTATAGAACAATAAAAGTTCTTTATGTACCAGTCAGCACAGTTGAGGTGTTTAGAAGGTTAAACTGATCAATAAACAAAAAATGCAATGAATCCATAATCATAGTCAGAAACTTTAATACCTACCTTTAGAAACTTTTGATTTGTTGAATAGGGGATATAAAAATTAGTAAGGAAACAGTATGGAGGTCCCTTAAAAGTTAAAAATAGAACAACCCTACAATCTAGCAATTGTATTACTAGGTATTTATCCAAAGGATACAAAAATACTGATCTGAAGGGGTACATGGCCCCTGGTATTTATAGCACCATTATCAACAATAGCCAAACTATGGAAAGAGCCCAAGTGTCCATCAACTGATGAATGGATAAAGAAGATGTGGTATATATGGGTTAGGGTTAGGGATACACACACGCACACACACACACACACATACACATAATGGAAGATTATTCAGTCATCAAAAAGAATGAAATCTTGCCATTTGCAGTGATGCTGATGGGCTAGAATATATTATGCTAAGTGAAATAAGTCATTCGAATACAAATACCATATGATTTCACTCATATGTGGAATTTAAGAAATAAAACAGATGAACATAGGGGTAGGAGGGAAAAAGAGAGAGGGACGCAAACCATAAGAGACTCCTAACTACAGAGAACAAACTGAGGGTTGTTGGAGAGGAGGTGGGTGGGGATTGGGCTAGATGGGTGATAGATATTAAGGATGGCCCTTGTTGTGATGAGCACTGGGTATTACATGCAACTGATGAATCACTAAATTCTATTCCTGAAACCAATATTACACTATATGTTAACTAACTAGAATTTAAATTTTATTTTAAAGATATATTTATTTATTTGAGAGAGAGTGCGTGCAGGCAGGGAGAGGGAGAGGGACAGAATCTTCAAGCAGACTCCTTGCTGAGTGTGGAGCCCAGTCTCACAACACTGATATCATAACCTGAGTTGAAACCAAGAGGCACTTAACCTACCAGGTTACCCAGGTACTCTAATTTAACTAACTCTAATTTAAATAAAAACTTGAAACAAAAAAAGAAGAAAAAATTAAGAGTTCAAGCAAGGTGTAATATGTGCTAATTCTAGATTCACCACAAAGAAAATGGATATAAGATATTTATATAACACAACTAACAAACTCAATCTAATAAATATACATAGAATTTTACAAAAGTTTGCATTCAATGGAGGATGTAAACACAAATGGGACACTGAAAGAAAAGAGAAAACTATGTACTAAGTTGCAAAATAAATCTCAAAAAAGGTACCAAACATTGATATAGCAGAGGCCATATTCATTGATGATGCAAAATAAGAAATTAACACAAAAAACCAGCTCTCTTCCAAGCCCTCTCCAAATTTACAAACCTATCAATTCAAGAAAATGCTTTTAAATAATTCTTTGTTAGGAAAAAATAAACGATTTTTAAAGAATAAAATCACGATTTATCAAAATGTATGCTTTGTGTCCATGACAGAACACAGAGAAAGATTTATGAACCTAAATGAATTATTAGAAGATAAAGACTAAAAAATAAGTAATGAATACAGGACAAAAATAACATAAACTTAAACAAAAGAAGTCAGTAAAATTAAAGCATATATTAGTAAAATAACAAAAACAAAAAGAAATTCTAAAGTTGATCAACAGAAATCAAAAGCAAGATTTTTGGAGAGATAAATATAAAAAGTTAACTGGAAACTATGGTCATAAAAAAAAGAGAGAAACCCATTAGGAACTCAGATGGACAAAGTTACTGAGTAAAGTTTAAAATATTCTAAGAGAATATATAGAATTTTATTCCATCAATTTTTAAAATTAAAAAAATGGATATGCTTGTAAGAGAATATGAATATCCAAATTGAATTAAACCTTTACTCTTACAAGAAATTGAAGCAGTAGCAAGCCCAGGTAATTTTATCCCAGATAGTGAGTTCTGGTCAGATTTTAAAAATAAACAATCTCTCACCTTTTGCAAAGATTTCCAGAGCAAAGAAAATAAGTTAGAGCTACCTAACTCACTTTATTAACCTAGTATACTCAATAGTCACCAAAAGTGAGCAATGCTAGCAAATACCACACACACACATCCCACAATATGCCATTTATACCTATAAAATAGATACAAAACCATATAAAATATTAACAAGTCAAATTAAGCAGCATTTAAAAAAAAGGTATGACTAGGTATTGTTTCTTAAGGGTAAATATATTCCCATATTGGAATATCTATTAATGTAATAATAGTAAAATGTTACAGAACATCTTTATAGAGTACAAGATGTTTAAGTGAACACCATATTACAATGGTGAAACATTAAAAGTATTTCAAATTACAGTTGATACCAAGATGAAGATTCTATTATTGCTTTCCTCAACATTATGTTGTAGGTCTTAGGTACTGGAGTAATGAAAATAAAGAGGTATATACATTGAAAATGAAGAAACAACTCTGTAATTTGTATGTGATCCCAAATTTCAAGACAATCAGGAAGCACAACTGGCAACAACGGCTAAGAAGCAAGTGGAATGATTTCATACAAGATCAATATGCAAAAATCAAATGCTTTCCCACAAAGCAGTAGTAAGCAATTAGAAAATATAGCAGCTTGTAGTGAATACCATTCATAAATTTACAAAAACTATAATAGTCCAAAAAACAAACCTAAAGAAAAATGTGCATGACCTGAATAGGGATAACTATGAAATTTTGGTTAACAAGCTATAAAAAGACTAGTAGTATATATGTGCAAGAATGAAAACACAATATTAAAAAGGCATCTAAAAATCAGTACTATCAGTTAAATTCCCACCAAAATGCCAGTAGACTTTTCATGGAATTTGAAAATATTATTTTAAAATATATATAATAGTTGAGAGCTCCATATCTAGTGATACAATTGAGCCTAAATGCCCAGACTTACCTCTGGAATTCTTCATTGCTTAATTCTTAATGCCGGACAGAAACAGCTAAAAACAACGAAAAATGCTTGTATATGTATATATCCAGAGAGTTAGTAAGATTAAAGCATTTCAACCACAAATATAAGAGAAGATATAGCAAATCTCATTTTCCAAAGATGAGTATAATAATTTATTCCATCCCACAGATGGAATCTGCGGATCCCACAGATCTTCTACAATGTGACCCCATGCTGTGAGAACCCCAAGCCACACCACAAGGCTATGTATAGGTCCGCCTGTCAACAGCTCCAGCTAAGCTCAATGAAGCCTTCAAAACATCTTGATCCAGGTACCAGACAAGTGTGTAGAGAGCTGAGAGACAATTCCAACTACCAGCCATTTGTGTCCTTCCTTAGCAGTTCAGTCTTCCCAGCTGAGACCTCAAAAATCATGGAACAGACAAGTACTTTTTGTTGATTCCTGTCCAAATTATTGTTAAATTAAATAAATTAAAATTATTGTTGTTTTGTACCAACGGATTCATGGTGGTGTGTTATGCAGTAACAGTTAATTGCAACAGCTGTATTTAGCAAGTAGCAGGAGTACTGAAACTACCTTTGTTCAGAAATATATGTCAAAGGTAGAAACTTCAGTGGTTTTCACAGCCTTTAGGAGTCAGGGCCCACCCAAGGTAGAAAATCTGTAGGAAACTCTCAAACATTAAGCTGGGAACCTTGGTGCAAGAAGCAAGCAAAATTAAATTAGACTCATGCCGCTATCCTCAAAGAACTATTAATGTTGTTTCTGAGCAGAGAAAAGAAAAGAAAAAAAATCCCTGATAAGTTGTAGCCACAAACTAGACTTTACATGTATGTGAAGTCAAAACTTGAGACTTTTATGCTTCAATTAATTTTTTTTAAAGATTTTGTTTATTTGAGAGAGACAGAGGACAAGTTGGGGGGGGGGAGGAGCAGAGGAAGAGGGAGAGAGAGAAGAAGACTCCCTGCTGAGTGGGGATCCCCTATGCCGGGCTTGATTCAAGGACCCTGAGATCATGACCTAAGCCCAAGGCAGATGCTTAACCAAGTGAGCCACTCAGATGCACCTCAATTAAGTTTTAAATGAGTCTACATTTTTACTGCCCTAATGTGCTTACTGTGGTGATACAAATTCTCTCTGAAAGACTGTACCTTTCTCCTACAACCTAAAGGTTCTGATTAATTTTCAAATAAAGTTGGGTTTACTCAGAATTTCTGTTCTCCATTATAATTAAGTAATGGAGATCAGATCTAACTGTCACCTGAAACAAAAAATTCAAGTGTATCTGTCAAACAATGGTTTCAAACACTGGACATTAGGCAGCACAGAACACTGATCCCTGAGGGGAGGAAAAAATTTGAGGTCAGGGCTCTGAATTCCCCAGTTTACAGCTTGGACAATTCCTAGGCCACAGTGCAGGGAGAGAAGATGCAGGTAGTGGCTGCTGGTACCCCTCAGTTGAGATGATGGAGTTGGGTATCTGGCGAGGCCAAGACAGCTACAGTTCACAGGAAGGAATGCCAGACCTCAGAAAACTGCAGAATAAGAGTTCTGCAGAGACATAAAAGTTACCTCTCCAAACTTCAGCTGAGTACTGATCAGTGAGTGTGTGTGTGAAGAAACAACCTGAGTTTGAGAAAAAAACTACCTGGAAGAGGCAGAGGCAACAATCTACAGGGCTAACATGGGGCCATTAATAATTCATGTTCTACCAGCCAAAGTGGAAATACATCATAATTCAAAGGGCACTGGTTAGAATAAACACAAGTGTTTTGGGTCAATAGTGGGGAAAGATTAATAGACTACAGGCTGCTCTGCTTCTGCTTAACAAAGCTTAAAAGCAAGCCTGAAAAGGATTAAATTGTTTCTAAGTAACAACTGAATTCCAGAAAACAGCTCAAGAATATTTTAGGAACACAAAAATTTCTAGCATCCAACAAGGTAAAGTTCAAAATGTTTGGCATTCAATTTAAAAATTTGCCAGATATTCAAAGAAATAGGAAAATATAACTCATACAATGAAAAAAAAAATCAGTCAATAGTAACAGATCCAGAAGGGACACAGATGGTAAAGTTAGTAGAAGAGAATGATGAAAGTTCTTATAATTATCTTCTAAATACTAAAGAAAGCAGAGGAAAGGAGGAATCTCTGAGGGAAAGGAATGAATAATATAGAAAAACTTATCAAATTGAAATTCTAGATATGGAAAGAAATTTCTGATATGAAAAGTACATTGGACGGGATTAACAACAAAAAATATAAATGACTTGAGTATAATGCAATGGAGCAATACAATCTATCTAAAGTATATACAGAGAGAAAAGATACAGAGAAATATGAACAAATCCAGTAACCTAATGTGTATGTGTTTGGGGCCCTTGAAGGAGACGGAAGAGTGGGAGGATAGAGAAAATATTTGAAGCAAAAATGACTGAAAATTTTCTAAATTTAACAAAAATCAAAAACACATAGGTCCAAGAAACTCAACAAACCACATACACAGGAAATCTGAAGAAATCTACATTATAACATAAAATCAAATTGCTTAAAGGGATTGATAAAGGGAAAATCTTAAAAGCAACCAGAGAGAAAAGAATCATTACTTATAGAAGAACAAATACAAAATGATAGCAGATAGCAGATTTCTTATTGGAAATAATGCAAGGGAGAAGAAAGTGGGGTAATATCCTTGAAATACTGAAATGAAAACCACCAACCTGGACTGCTACACCCAGCAACAATGTCTTAAAAAGTGAAGACAAAATAAAGGCTTATTCAGTCATACAAAAGAAGTTATCACTAGAGGCACCATAAGAAATGTTCGAGGAAGTGCTTCAAGCATAAAGAAAATAATACCCAGTGGAAACATGCATCTACAAAAGGGAGCAAACAATGTTACAAATTATAAATATATAGGTAAAGATAAAAGATTTTTTTTCATGTTTTTTTCATGTTTTAAAAATATTTCTAAAGGAAAATTAGTAAAGAAAAATAATGATATAGGGTTGCACTCATAACATATATAGAAATAAAGTGCATGACCAAAACAAAAGGCCTGAAAAATGGAAGTACATTGTTTTAAGTTTCTTTTACTTTATATAAAATAATATAATTTCCTACTGGCAGAAATTGAGGAGGCCATAAGAGCAGACCACCTGGAGTAATACATGCTATACAACCAGGTATCCTTGGTCAGTTGATGATATGCACCCACTGAAATTATACAGTTCGTATGTCATAGCTCATACATGCATATGCATTTTGTTCTTGCTAAAACAGTAGTAAGACTGTACAAAACTAACTGTTCTCCTATCTTTTTTTTTTTTAAGATCTTATTTATTGATTTGACAGAGAGAGACATAGTGAGAGAGGAAACACAAGCAGGGAGAGTGGGAGAGGGAAAAGCAGGCTTCCTGCTGAGCAGGGAGCCCTATGCAGGGCTCCATCCCAGGACTCTGGGATCAAGACTTGAGCCGAAGGCAGACGCTTAATTACTGAACCACCCAAGCGCCCCTACTTCACTTCTTTATATGTGAACATTCTACCAATATGCTATTGATATTGCCAGTGACTTTCATAACACACTTACCTTGTATTTTGTGTCATGCTGAACTTCCACACATCATAATCCACCAGAATTCTGTGCTCACAGGGCATCCTGAACTCTACACGCAATGGTATGCCAAGGAATGGTGGCAAACTTGCCTACTGTGTACGTCTCCTCTGTTCATGCACATCCTCTGTTATCCAGTTAGACTCCCTTTACAAAAGACAAGTTCAAAGATAAAATTATTAAGAATCTTGTGGTGGTGACAGTATAGCATTAACCAAACACAGGGCCCTTCTGAGCATGGGGTCATGTGGTTCTCATGCCATGAAGCTCTCATAGTTCTCATGCCATGAAGCTGACCTTGAGTGATACATTCTAGAGCTCAGTAAAAATTAAGGGGAAGTGTTGATTTTGCTAAAAGTTCAAGACTGCTTGGTCTACCACTCATTGGGACTGGCCTTATCCATTTTCTCAGTTCACTTCCTTGTCTCTTCGGCCCAGGTACAGAAGATGGTGTTGTCACCCTCCTGGTTGGGGTCATATCATGTGGCCTGGTGCCAAAGGATGAAGAAAGTTTTTGGTTCCCAGTGACCCAAAGAAGCCCTGTGCATGGCCAACTGTTTACTTGGGCCAGTAGCCAGGGCTTCAGCTGCACCTGGTAGAATGGTGGGAAAGCCTCTAGGGTTAACATCAATACTGAAAATTATCTAATTCATTACACCAATAGGAAAAGCTGAAAAACATTATGATCATTTCAAATATGCAGAAATATATTTGATAAAGCCAATATCCACCTACGATTTTTTTAAAAAGTCTTTAAAAGCTAGATATAAAAGGGAACTTCCTTAACCTGGTAGAGAATGCCATAAAAAAGTTCATAGCTAAGAAATACTTAATGATAAAAATTGATGAGAAAATGTTGGGGTTCAGAGTGAATGGTCAAGAAAGAATTCTTGAGGTGTCTTCAGTGCAAAAAGATTTTTTTAATGATTTATTTATTTATTTGACAGAGAGAGAGAGAGAGTGAGAGAGGGAACACAAGCAGGGGGAGTGAGAGAAGGAGAAGCCGGCTTCCCCCAGAGCAGGAAGCCCAATGCGGGGCTTGATCCCAGGACTCAGGACCCTGGGATCATGAACTGAGCCAAAGGCAGACGCTTAACGACTGAGCCACCCAGCTGCCACTAAAAAGGTGGTTTTATGAAAGCATGGGGACAGGATGTGTGGGCAGAAAGAAATGTACCGGGCTTGTGAGTGGATGATTGTATATTTTTTAGTTAGGTGGAGATTAGGAATAGCGTAAGTCTCTAAGGAATCTGGAAGCAAGGTTTCCAGGACCTTGAGGGGCTAGCTGTTGTTAGAAAAAAGTCATTTACTACTGTCTAATGAAACCTTAGTCATGAGACCTTTCAGATGTATATCAGTGGGCCAGAGGCTTGGAGAATGATTGCTAACATATATCTTGGGGAATACAAACAAAGATAGCTTCCAAAGGAATTTGTGTATGTTAAAGGAGACTTACAGGATCCTGAAGGCTGGACTAATGTTAAGCAAAAGTATTAGTATTGAGGCAGTTGAGTTCCTAGAGGAAGGTTACTCTGCCTGTCTCAAGGATTTGTCAATGGGCTATAAGTTGTAAGGAAATTTAGGGGCATCTGGGTGGCTCAGTTGGTTGGGCCACTGCCTTCAGCTCAGATCATGATCCTGGAGTTCCAGGATCGAGTCCTGCATCGGGCTCTCTGCTCAGTGGGGAGCCTGCTTCTCCCTCTGACCTTCTTCCCTCTCATGCTCTCTCTCAGTCTCTCTCTCTCAAATAAATAAATAAAATCTTTAAAAAAAAGTTGTAAGGAAATTTAATTTTTTCTTTTTCTTTTGTTCCCCACATCAAAAATATTTAACGATTTCCTTAGAATACAGAGAAGATAAGAGTGCCGACCATCATCACTTCCATTCAATATTGTAGCATAAAAAAGAACTAATAAATATTGAAAAGAAAAAAATAGTCATTATGTACCAAATGATTATGTAAAAAATAAAATGAATGATGCAATTAAAAAAAGTTTAGCAAAATTTTAAGGCAAAATAAAAATTCAAATATCGATGTGAACTTCTGCTTCATGCCATGACAAAATAATCAGTGCCAGACTAGCCCTTCTACCTTAACAGCTAGACAAAATAAAGGAAGCAATATTTTTTAGGCATTGGGCAAGAGTTAGCACATGACTGATTCCTTAAAGAAGGGAAACCCTGGACATGAGCTCCAGGTTCACTGCATTTCTCTGTCTGAAGCCAATTTCCTGATTACAGCATAAGGAGCTGAAGCACAAGCAAAGTACATCAGTTTCACAGATAAGCAGAGACAGATTTTAGTGTCGGAGGTTGTCAGAACAGCTGGAATCTGCAGGGCAGGATATTGGAGAGAAGAAAGATGTACATCAGGAAGTATCCAAAAGTCTGTTTGGGGGTTTCCTACAAAGTCCTTGGCCAAGGAATAGGCTGGGCATATGCAATGAAAGACTTTGCAAGGCTTACCAAAGACCACTGGCTATGAGATTGGGAGAATAAAGCAATTAGAGATTGATCAGAGCTGAGAGAAAAATTTCAGCCCAAGTAGAATGAAGAAACCTCAGAAATACTTCAGAAATAAAACTGAGGCAGTGGAACTACAACTTAAGTGCAAGGGCCATATCCTAAAGTAAGAGCTATTCTGGACTATGCAAACAGAGCTTAAAAGCAAGCCTGGACAAGAACAGGAGGGGAAACAGAGTTTGGAATTTGAGGATACCCAATGCAAAGGGTCTTAGGAATCATCTTGGAATTTCCACTAATCCACCTTCACAGATTATAAAACCAAACCTAGACAAATGCAAGGTGATTGGATATAACTGAAGTTGCTGCTAGTAAAAAATAAACAAAACATTTTTCAGAGGAATTTAACACCCTACAGGGCCCCTATGTTGTATTATCCACAACGTTCAGTATTCAATAAAAAGTTACCAGATATGCAAAGAAACAGTGAAAATATGACCAACAGCAAAGAAAATAGCAGTCAATAAAAACTGATCTTGAGAAGGCTTAGATGTTTTAATTATTAGGTAAAATGTTTGAAAGAAATATTACAAACATGTTCAAGGACTCAAAGGGAAACACAGTCTTAATGAGTGAAGAGTTAAGGAATCTCAGTAGACAGAAGTATAACAAATACAAATAGAAATATAACAAACATTTAAATGGGTATTCTAAAAATTCTATAGTAACTGCATTGAAAAAGTTACTGAATAAGCTCAAGAGCATATTAAAAACAGCAGAAGTGGGCATTCAATCTGAAGAACAAAGAGTAAAGGCTTAAATATTACCAGAGCCCCAGTGATCTGGGTGATGCGTTATTATTCATGTAAGTGGCATTAAAGAATGAAAGAAGATATGGTAACTACACTTATCTGGTGAGCATTGCATAGTGTATATAATTGTCAAATCACTATGTTATACACCTGTATATATATATACACATATATAGTATACATACATATATGTCCTTGAACATGTTTATAATATTTGTTTCAAACATTTTACCTATACATATATATATGTGTATACTATATATGTGTATATATAGGTGTATATATAAAATATATAGTGGAATATTATTCAATCATAAAAAAGAATGAAATCTTGCTATTTGTGAGAACATGGAAGGGACCTCAAGGGCATTATGCTAAGTGAAATAAGTCAGAGAAAGACAAATACCATATTATCTCTCTTATATCTGAAACCTAAAAAGAAAAAAAAACAAAGAAAAATAAAAGAAACGAACAAACAACCCCTGCCCCAAAGCAAAACAACACAAAAACAAGCTCGTAGATATAGAGAACAGATTAGTGGTTGCCAGAGGCAGGATCGGGGGTGGGAAAAAATGCACTCTAATTTCATTTTTGATCCAGCATCTATATCTATACCTATATCTTTATTTAAAAATTGGATTCACTTTTTTACTTACTCATTACCATTTCTGAAGATCTACATAGGAGCTTCCTACAGTGAGCTAAGCACTATACAGTATTGAAGAGGAATGAATCTTACATTATTGGATTAGGGAAGATGGGGATGCTAATTAAAAAACAAAAGTACACAATAAGCTTTAATGGTTTTTTAAAATAACTGCTAAAAATTTAACCTCCCTGAGCCTCAATTTCCTTATTTTTGAAGATAATGCAGGATAGTAAATGTAACTTCAGATTAATTTTGCATGAAATAATTGAAATGTGTAGACATGTTTGTTGAGTCCAAAGAAAATGTTCAAAAGTAAAAATGAATGTATGCATATGTGTTTATTTGTATTCATTTTTATTTGAAGTAAACACACTTATATATGTGCACAGTAACAGAATCATTTATAATCACATATTTGGTGTGAAAGGAAACTTGAAAGTTGGAGAGGATAGAAAAAGCTATTAATCTATTAATTCTACAATACAAAAGGAATTGATTTATTGGAGATGTAGAAAAGAACAAAAAGCACCAGGAATGGTAAATACATGAGTAAACATAAAAGACAATTCTTTTTGTTTTCTTTAAAAAAATCTAACCATTTAGGTCAAAAGCAAATACATTTGAAATTGAGATTTTATAATGCATTTAAAGGAAATATATACAATAATAATATAAAAGAGGGAGTGGAGGCAGATGAATGGAATTAAACTGTCATAAGGTTCTGACATCTGTGAAGTGTGATGTATGAACGGGAAGTTGTAAAGTAATGTGTGTGAAATGTGCAACGGTGAACTCCAACTCTGGTCTGCTGGGAGTGGAGGAGAAAACTAGGGACAGTGTGAAGGAGGGGCATTGAGGCATCACTTTTAAATATAAAATATTGTATGGCTATAACACTGATGAATCTTAGTAATAATTTAAGGATACATATTATTAATTCTAGAATTATAGAACACTACATCAAATGATTGCAGAATACACATTCTTCTCAAGTACACTGGGAACAATCATTGAGATAAACCATATGCCCGGCTATAAAATAAGTTTTAGTAATATTCAGAAGTTTGAAATCTTAGACTGTGTTCTCTAACAACAATGGAATTAAATTAAATGTCAATAATAAATAAGATATTTAGAAAATCCACAAATACTTGGACTCTAAACAACACATTCTAAATAAATAACCCAATGATAAAACTCACAGAAATTTAAAAATATTTTCACATGAATGCTACCTAAAACACAACGTATCAAAATTTATGGGTTATCACTAAAGCAGTCTTTGAAGTAATTTTCTAGCTTTAAGTGCCTGTAATTTTAAAGGGTAACAATTTAAATAAATTATTTTACTTTCTACTAAGTATATAGAAAAATAAAATTAAGTTGGTAGAAAAAAGAAATAATAAAGAAAAACATAAATTATTGAAATAGAAAGCAAATACGAGAAAGTTAACAAAGTCAAAATTTGGTTTTCTGAAAAGGTCAATACATTTGAATCTTACAAATACTTCTGTTAGGAGGGCAAAATAGTACAACACCTTGGAGAAAAAACTTAGTATTATATTTTCATTTAGAATGTGCATAGGCTCTACAAATCTGTGGTTCTACTCATAGTCATAAACCAAAGAGAAACTCATAAAATCTACACCAGGAAACTTACATAAGAATGTTTAAAACCACCTCATTTATTATAGAACTAACCCAGAAATAGCCCCAAAGCCCTATAATAGAAGAATAGGTGTGACATATTCATGCATTAGAATATTATAAGCAATGAAATGAATCACAACTATGTAGAAAAATTAATTTAATCAAAATTTTCTAGAGTGTACATTAGATGCTTGGCACTGATCTCAGCACTTGGGATACATCAGTTAAAAACAGACAGGATCTCTACCCTCAAGCAACTTATATTCTTGAGGTAGAGAAAGATAATAAGTAATTTACATAGCAAACAGGTAAATTATGTATAAAACACAGTAAAAAGTGATGAATGACTATAAACAAAAGAACATGTGAAGCATTGGTAAGTGGGCTCTGGAATACTTGAGTTGGAGAAGCTGGGGGTTAAAATATAGGGGGAGGATAGGAAGATTGCTGTTATCAGTGTGATACTAAATGAATATAATATCGATGAGTCTTAGCAATTGTGAGTGACAAAAGTACATCAAGATGCTGTGCCTCGATTCTGTCTTGTAGCAGTGAAAACTATGAAAACCTGTATTTACTCCTTTCTCCTGATGTGAGGAATTCAGAGGCCTTGTTCTGAGAGTGAAGGGGCATGAAATCAAAGCAGTTTTGATTAATGAGTCCCCACCTGGATATAAAGAGGGCTATCTGAAAAAAAGTCATTATTATTATGTGTACACTTAAGAAGGGAAAAAAAGTGCTGTCAGTGAATTATTTATAAACTGTATCCTGTTTTTAGAATGTTTAGAATCATTATCATATTGGATCATATAGAATCATTATCATATTAAATTTTCAATAAACCGAAAAAAAAGTAAATGTGAACATTTTCAACTGGCTACCAGATATACCTTTTACCTACATGTCATTTGCCAATTAAAGAAATAGTAGCTATACATTGGAAATTATAACCTCAAAATATTTGTAATATGTGATCCATCTTTCTTTCATGCATATGAAATAATTGTATCTGTATCATTTGAAGAATATTTTGAGATATAATTTTATTTCAGATTTCAGAGACAATCTTGCATTCAAGTAATCAAAAATCAAACGAACACAGAAATATGTATTTAATAATGTATGTCAGTCCTTCCCAGGGAGTTCATTCTATATATGTGCTATATAGCTATAATTTCAAATGTTATACAAATTAATGAAAAATATTTTTTTATGGTTTATTAATTTTCTGAGTTTTTTAAAGGAAGTTTTTCTTTAGGAAAAGCATACCCATTTTCAAGGTTTTATTAAGTCATTTCAATATAGTACTATGGGCTAAAACCAAGATTTTCAGGCAAAGACTTTGAGGATCACAGGGACTTCTTAAATGAATTCACATGAAAAATCATTTCTTTATATGTTTTAAACAAAATTCACCTTACATGCCTCCCTATATTCTAGGATGACTGAACAGAAATAGTAATATGCGTATTTGACCTATTAAACAGCTATTTTCCAGCTACCAAGAGAGTTAATTTGGATTTTAAACTTAAAAATTTAAGGCAAAGAACTGCTGAAAAAGATTAAATAATTTGATATTATATTTCTTATTTTAACATACCCAATGAATTTCACATACGTTGACACAATCATAATTCCTGCAAATGATCCAAATTGGTACCCCAAATTTCAAGCTATATGCATATTCATCTAGACCAAAGTGTTAGCACATGTAATTATTAGATTCTAATTTATATTTCAACTTACCACAAATTTAAATGGAGCATGTCTGTCATTAAATGGTAAAGAAATAAGCATATTCACAACATATATCTGGATGTTTTAATTTTACATTAAGCCACTGACTTCTTGTTCAATATCCCTAAGATATATTTTATTTCATATTAGGTTAGTTTGAACTTCATAATTTCTTCTAATGTATATTTGTGCCTATGGGGAAATTTCAAATTATATATGTTCCAAGTATTGGAACAGAAGCATAAGTTAAAAAATAAACAACTGAGGCATGGATAACATGAGACTCTCTTACTCCAAAGTGGATAAGTTAACAAGAAAAGTTATTTTTTGGAGTTTAACTGTTTGGATAAACACTTGCAAAACTACTTTGCAATAGTCTTATTCATATAGGGTAAGTTGGCTAGTGCTCATTTTATAAAACAGTAAAGTTCTTGCAGAACAACTCACCAGGAGAAGCTATTTCAAAAGAAAATGTTTAGGATAAGAAATTCAGTGGCAGAGATTCATTATTCATTGTTCTAACCTTATTTTTTCTTTGCAGACAGAGTTTTGATGTGTATTCCTATGTATATGTAGCACAGTATTTTCTACTGGATTTTTAACTAGATACCAAGGTGTAGAGTTCCAGAAATTTGAATGTATGCTTCAAACATCTGGAGCTATACATATGGGAAATATACAGCTGTGTTTATTTCAATGATTACACATTTACATGCATACAATACATTTATTTAAATGTATAATCTCTTATATATGTGAGAATATTTAAACAAATGCATTTGCTGTACTTATTTGAATATGCAATTGAAAAAGGATTCAAATAAATAATTCACCACTTTTATTTAAATCTTACAGTATTTATTTATATAACATACTTATTAATATACAATCATAGTTCTTTCTTTTTAGTCTAAAACCAAATATTTTCAAAAGAGTAAAGAAACATAATGGTGATCATGAATCATACAAATCAAGAAATTTTGTGGAGAGGTATTTATAGTTAGTGAGCTTTCGGAAGAATTTGAAAATTCAGCAGGACAAGAAAATAAAATCTTTGCAATTGGAATGTTTCTTTTATCCCAACAATTTTATCAAAATATAGTGGACATTTTAATTGAATCTCAAAGCACTTGTCCAGAAATACTGTTTTGTTTTCCTTTATTATTACTCCGTATTGGAGAAGATAAACACTTCTGGGTATCGGTTTAATATAGAAGGAAAAAGGGTTGCACTATTTTAAAACCGCAGGCATACAAATCTGGTTAAGAGTATTAAGATAATCTCATTTGACTCTATCTTTATTTCTGGGAGAGGAACTGGAGACCAGCAAATGATTTAGGAGAAAAGAAAATAAAATTACGTTTTGGATTCAATTCCTGGTCCCGATATCCTGAGAGATTTCAGAGACCTTCTAGTTAGTCTATTTATACTTGTCTCAATCCTTCCTTATTCTGTGTGCTATTTCATTTCTCAAGGGCTTTTTTTTTTCTTTTTGAAGCTATGATGGGCTGGCCTACAGGAAAATGACTTACACTAGAGCAAGAGAAAAATTGAAAACTTATATTGGAAATCGCATAATTTTTTAAAAAAGAATTTTAAGTTCAATTTGCCACAGTATAAATAATGACTATAGGCACTTTTTCATTTGTTGATTGATTGACTAACTGTAACCTATCTGAGCCTCAGTTTCATTGTTCATAGGCCTTGGATAATAACAGCTCTATTGGGTGTTGAGAGGAGTGCATGATTATTAGGTATAAATCATTCAACTGTCAAATGCTTTTCAAATTATAATAACCTAGTATTTCATTCCCATTTCGTAGACGTGAAAACTGAATACCTGGACATACCTCCAAAGTTTTGTTGTTGGTTATGATTCATGAATCACTTTTCCTAGAATGATTAATCCGTGAAAAGCTTCAATCTGCAAACAACGTTGTTTTTGGAGATAGTTCATGCTTCCAGCAAGGTATGCTCCCCGGAGAGTGGGGATGGGGAGTGTGTGTGTTAGGTGAGAAGGCTTCAACAATCAAAATAACGTAGTCTTGTGTTTTATACTTCTCAAACGAGTTATAGTCCTTATTTCTAATTTCTGTGGTCACCTCGTGAGCCAAATATTGGAGTTCCGGACTCCACTGTGGAGGAAGGAAAGGCCGCAGGGCCGGCTCCTCAGCGTCCGGGACCCGCGCACAGGCGGGAGAGAGACTGACCAATCGGAGCGCGGATTGGGGACTGGTCCCGTCCCTTTCCGCCGAGCCCCGCCTCTTTTCGTACCGCCCTTCGGGATTAGGGGTGTGCGGCTGGCTCGTCCCGCCCCTGCCTCTGAGTGACAGGACCGTGGACAGCAACATTTCCAGACAGACACGAAGTTTGTCGGCCCTTGCCTTGGCTGAGCTGAGGTGTGTGTGTCCCGCGAGGGCGAGGGGACTGGGGAGGCCCAGGCAGGGAAGCTCGGGGTCCGGGACTGAAAGCGGGCGCACGTCCTTAGCGAGCCCCCAAAGCATTTAGGGGAGGGTCGTTCCGCCCCTGAGAGCGGCATTTGGGCGGGCTGGGTGGAGGGAGGCTATGGAAGAGGGGGAACCCGAAGCCCGGGAAACCCAGTAGGTACGGTAATAACTTAAGGACCCCTTCTGGCGAACAGGACGCCCGCGGTGGGGGCGGGCATGGCGGGTCTGGTGTTGGGGGGGTGGGCGTGGCCGCCGCTGTTGCTAAGGAACGCGCGGTTCCCGCCCTGCCAGCGTGTCTGGCTGGGGTTGCTGGGCCCTGGAAATTTTAGTCCCGCCCACCTCCCGAGACCTCTCGCTTGGCTAGGGATTGGCTCTGTTGTGCTGTCAGTTAATTCGCGTTCGTTTATTTTACTGCCCAGCTCTCTGGTTCTGTAGTTCCTCTGGCCTCCCTCTCCAGGATTGCTCCACTCCGTACTTTTCCCCGCCTTTCCTTCTTAATAAGTATCTGCAGACCAAAACATTTGCAGAGAAGAGCTTCAGGCAGCGTGAGCTGGCTTTATTTGCACGGAGGAGGGGGACGCTGGGGTGGGATGGGGAGAGGATCTCTGCTTGGTGCTTGGTGAATCCCTGAATCCACGAAGTGTTGGTGTTCATGTGGATGGCTAGGAAAAGGGGGATAGGAGATCGGCCCTCTTCTACCTAGAATTCTTTTTCTCACTGGTGCCCGTTTGAGCACAATGAGCAACTCAGGAAGTTGAGGCAATTCATTTTTGAACAGGCCCCAATACATGATCTCCGTCTCTTCTGTGAAGAGTGGGTGATATTAAGCGTATAAAGCCCCTTTGCTTCATTGACCCACATTCAACGATTAACTGTAAGATGATAACCACAAATAACCACTTCGTATCTCTTTGCTCATACCAGTTGGCCCCAAATGATTCAGCCGAACAAACATTCCAGAGAGAAAACACAAAAGGAGCTAAAAATCTGCTTTTAGTTCCTTCTGTTAGGTTTACTGTATAAATCCCTGAGAAGGAAGCTTGTACTGCTTGATAACACTGGGGAGAACCTTGCCCTGTAATTTAGAAAACTGGCTGTTAGGAAATACTGCCCTTGGGCAATAACCTTCATAACTTTCTCATCTATAAAGTGGGACTACTGTGCCCTTTGTTCCTAAAGAGTAAGAAGGGATAATTGATTATGAAAGTATTATTAATGATCTACACGGATGTGAAGTGTTATTGATTACACTTCCATCTTTTTGTCTATATGATCTGAATTTGTAAACACAGAAGTATGATTATTCAGCTTAAAGTATTTTCAAACTTCCTTTGTGACTTCTTTTATCATTAGGTTATTTAGAATTGGGGAAGAAATTTATCTATTTGTTACTGATTAGTGATAGTTCTGGTTACATAGCACCTTAAATGTCTTGCATGACATTTTCCCCCCTTTAATTGACAGGACTAGGTTTTTCAAAGTATATAGATAGTCTGAAAAGATTGGGAAAGATTAACTTCTAATCTAAAGATGAATGACCTTTTTGGTATCATATACCCCTTTGAGAAGTCAAAGAAAGCTATTGACTCTCTCCTTAGAGAAAGACACAGTTGGAAGCATAAGTGGTCCTGGATTAAGATCCTATTTTGGACCAACTTCTTGAGGGATAAGGAAATTACGCTCCCCCTTGCCTCATCCCAGAGACTGAGTATATAGCTGGCAAAGGAATTGGGTCTTTTTCTTTTCTTCCGCAATGCATTTTACCATAGCTTACTTTAATTTAGAATCTTAAGCCAATCTTTTTTTTTCTTTTTTTCATTTTTTTTTACTATTTAATAAATAGGAACTACCAATAGATTGTTGCTGTCATTTCAAAACCATGTAAGCTGTAATTTTTTTCAAATGTCCTTTGATCATTCTCTTAAAGGATATTCTTATATTTAAGCAAGTGGAAAGATAAATTATTGTTAAATATTTTGAGAAAATGTTAAATGGTATTTTTGAGATAAACATTAAATACATAAACTTTCTCTTCTATCAGAGTCCATTTTGGACAAAGAAAAACTGTGTTTAGCATATGCCACTTGAATACCATAACCTGACTTCTAGACTCTTTTCTTCAACTTAAGCGAGTCATCTTTTATACTATTTTAATTTCTTGTGGCTAAAAAAATAATGTTGTTGGTTCTACTGTGGCTCTTTTCTGTATTTCTATATTTAAATAAAAGGCTATAAATAAAGTTATTTTGTTTGCTAAATTTTCTTTATTAGGTTTATCAATAAAGTGGACATCTTTAGTAGATATTATCATTAGATAAGGAAAACACTGAAAAAAGAAAATATATATTGCTTTTGTAATAAACTTAAGAGTATGTAGGAACACTCGTTTTGTTTATTAGCATTTATAATTTTATTTGAACTGTTTAGTGTTTGACAATTCCTTTCTTAACTCCATTTCTGATAGAGAAGCTGTTATAAAGAAATAGGATTAGAGAAAGCATTCTAGTGAAATTAAAGTTTTTAGGGCCTCAATAAATAATAGCTTTTTTTCTCTCTTGAGTTTGTAAACATGTGGAGTTTACAATATCAGCTTCATTACTAAATTGCTGATTGGGCATAATGCTTTGGATAGGAGACCAAAAATGAGTACTACTACTTCCTGCCCCTTTTTACCTCCACTTCTTTTCTCAGAACCTAGACTTCAGTGAGAGAAATTTTCAATTTGCAGAAAAGATGCATTTACCCAGAATTACTAATATGCATGGTCCAGGGCAGAGAGTGAAGTAAAAGAAGGAAAACCTATAGTATTTACAGGTTTACAAGAGTTCATATCTACCCGTTGGAGTAATATGGACCAATGGATTTCAGCCATCAATCAGATAACTCTCCTGTTGGGAAGCTGTTAATAAGGAGTGGGATCTGAGGCCAGGATTGTTAACCTAGTGTTCTGATTTTCCACCCTGGGTGATCCCTTTGGGCTATTTGAAATAAGTGGAGATGTTTTAAAATTATTATTATGTGTTTAAAAGCTACTGGCTTTCAGGACCCTGTGTAATGTAGAGGTCCAGCTCAGTGAAGAATTTTCTTCCCCTACTCCAATGCCAAAAATATCTCCCATGAGAACCACTGTTCCAGTGAAGTTCCTCCCCATGGAAACATGAGGCTAGGCCAGATTTCTCCCTAGTCTTTGTTCCTTTGTACTCATGTCTTTTATATCAATAGATTTGGCTCTAAGTGTGAAGGTTTTAATAAAAATATTGCTTAGAAATTGTCATTTTTTGGTATTCTCCCAGAATGTTAATAATAAAATAATATTAATGGAAAATAGTGATACATATTTTAGAATACTTGATATCCTCAAGACATTTCTAACGAAACAGATAAGGATCACGGAGTCCTAGAGCTAAATCTTTTCACAACTGTTACATCTATACCTGTTAAGTATCTTTGCAACAACAGAATGAAATAGGTATACATTTTCATGCAAAACAAAAGATGATTTCTTAGTTTCTTAATTTGGGAATTAATTAATACAGAGTATTAATCTGTACACAGAGGTTTAACAAATTCTGTTTTGTTGAATCAGAAGGTGGAGACAGTTCCGTAAGTGAGAAGATCTTTTTTTTTTTTCCTGTAAGTGAGAGGATCTTAACTGTTTCATGGTTTTCAAGCCACTGAACATGGAGAATGACAACAGGAATAAAAAGATGTTTAGTTCTTCTATAGTAGCATTATGTGGTGACATAGTTGCAAAAATAGCAGACTAATTAGACTGATCAATTTAAAATTTTGGCAAAGAAAAAAGGGAGATGGTTAAACCCAAAAAGCATTTCTAATATAGGTATTAAAAATATTCAAATATTCTGGGACATAGAATAATAAATTATATGGATACCTGTGACAAAATCCTACTTGTGGATTATAGTTATAACTACACTAGGTAGAAGGTGCACTGGACTGAAAGTTTTCGGCTGACCTCCAGCAGTAGATACATTATTTTGGGTGGGGTAAGGGGTTGTTTATAATGTTTTAGGCATCAACTTCCTTATAAGTGAATATAAACAGTTGAAGATTTGTGATGTTCTTCCATTTTTATGAAGAATGTGCTTGAACATTGTAATACATTCTCATTATTCACAGTGGTTCAGTATAGCACTGAGTCTCTCTGTGCAGGGGCATATCAGATTTTTTTTTTCAGGATGGAAAGGTATAATTTAAAAAAAAAATCAGTTTCTGATTCCATTTTGTCATTTCCTAAGTGTGCATTCTCTGCCTCCTCCCCTGTCCTCAACGTCTCCACCCCACTCCCCACACATACATACATATATACATACATGCATTTGGAAAAGACTGGACTAGGTAGAAATGGTCTGTATAGTCTCATTCAATGCCAAAATATTCTGGATAAGTTTAGCATTTGAAATGAATAGAGTAGAACAACAACAACAACAACAAAAATCCCACAAATCCAAGAAAAAGTTAATCAGCAGAAGATTCAGTGACATATCTGTGAAAATCAAGAATTTTTAAGCTATAGAAGAACATTTGAGGAAATTCTTTGACATGTTCCACATGCAAGAAGAATTCATGGCCTCTATGGATAGAAGAACTCCATATAAAAAGGACAGACAATGATTAAGGGACAGTAGGAAGATAAAAAGGTAAAACAAAAAGATGAGGAAGAAACTAAAAGTGAGAACTGTATTAGTTTTATATTCTTGCTTTAACAAACTGCCACAAACTTAGTGACTTTAAAAACCACAAATTCATTATCTTATGGACCTGTAGTTCAAAAGTTTGACATAGTTCTCACTGGGTTGAAATCAAGGTATCAGCCTTCCTTTCTGGAGGCTCTGGGAAGGGATCTATTTACTGGAAAAATATATATACTTAAACCATTCATCAGCTGACTATGATCCATGGGCTACCCAAATCTGGCTCACTGCTTGTTTTTGTATGACCCGTGAACTAAGAATAGTTTTTGTTTTTAAATGGTTGGAAAAAACAACAATATTTTGTGGTGTAAACATGAAATTCAAATTTTGTTAACAAAGTTTTATTGGAACACGCCTACACATATGTTTATATATTGTATGTGGTGCTTAAATAGCAGTGTGGAGTAATTGTAGCAGATAAGGAAATGGGTGGATGTGTTGCTTTGCATTGCTCAGAGCACTACAAATTGCTGCGACGCAGTTATAATTTGATTGTCCCTCGACCTTCAAAGCCTAAAAATTTATGATCTGGCCCTTTATAGGAAAAGTTTGCAACTCTTGCCCTAAACTATAAACTTTAGTGTATAGATTGGAATTTCCTTTTTGTTTCAAGGTACCCAAATTTACTCAGTAATTGCCCTTTGGTGTTCTGCTCCCCCCCCCCCCCCACATGTCTTTGGTCTTATATGAACTACGTTTAAAAATAAGTCCATGATTCTTTATATTTAATCATCCAAAATTTCTTTTTCATCTCTGTGCCTTAAATGAAACATATTCATGTAAAGATTTTAGAATTTCATTTCCAAAGACATTCAGTTAATTATTGTGGTATTGTAAGAAATAGTAATACTTTACTATTGTATGTGATAGATCTGTGTGCTTATAGAGATAAGCATGTACTGTATTAATATGTAAGTTATGTATCAATCAGTTAATCAGCAAAGATTTGTTTGGTAGGCATAGGTGAATTATATAGGAGAAGTGACTTTGAAACGAGATTTTGAAGGATGCCTGTGAATTTAAGGTAGATAAGGCTGGGGCTAATGTAACATCAAGGCAAAGAGAACAAGATTTGTAAAGCTAGTAAGCTGTCAATAGGATCACATAGTTGGGAAATGAAAGAAATTCAGTGGTTGGAACACAGAAAAGTGGCTGGAGTTGAGGCAATAAAGACCTGCTGGCTCAGGCCGAGAAGGCTGTTTTATATGCCATGCAAAGCAATTTTCATCTTATAGGCAGTGAGGATCCATTTTAGATTTTTAATACTGTAGAGCCAATGTGATTGGATCAGTATTTTAGAATAATGATTCTTAAATTCTCAAATACAGCACTACCTAAAATTTTTTAATGCTATGAATATGCCATTATGGAACAGAAGTTGCATTGGGTTATACCCTCACATGTCCTATTTATAACAACATTTTCCTTGAAGGAGGATATATAGATAATCCCCTAGTTATCCTAGGAACTTAAATGGTATGTAAACTTTTGTGAGCAGGCTGTTAAATAAACTGAAATAATTTTAAGATTTCAAAAGATTAAGAAGTTACCTATAATATAGAAAAACAATCTGTCTGGCCTCTCCTAGGTACACAGAACTACTTTAAGACCAAACAAAATATATATGCGTGCACACTGCACCAGTTTTATATATGGCTTATAAAAACTTAAAAAAACTTGAAATAGACCTTTAGTTATGGAACACTTTAACATATTTGGATTTTCTTTTCTTAGATATTTAAAAAACGATGTTTAATGCTTAGCATTTCTTCAAATAAAATTAGTGTATTTTGAATGCCTGTAAAGAATTTGACTAAAACTGTATCTCACTTTAAGCATTGATTTAGATATATAATAAAAATAGTATTCCAGGTAATACTGTCTCACATTTATTTGGACCTTTATATTTGCCACATTATTTTCATAAAAATGATCTCATTTCATTCTTACCATAATCTCTGTGATATATATAAGAGTTCTTTACTCCATTTTATAGATTTGAAGTCTGTACCTCAGATGGATGATCTGAACATACTCCTCCTTATAGAGGAAAGTGGGTATGCTCTATGATCAGATAGATTTGCATTCAAATCTCTGCCCTTTTCTTTGTTAACTGTGTGTGTTTGGAAAAGTCACTTAATCATTAGGAAACTCAGTTTTCCCAGTTGGAGTTAATTGTACTTGTCCCACAGGAATGTTATGAGCATTTCTTTCCGATAATACATGTGACCTGCAAAGCACAGTAAATAGGACCTGCTGATAAATGATTATATGATGCTAATATTAATCATCATCATTAATAAGGGTCCAACACCCATTATTCACATGTTCAAAATCCAAGTTATAAAAAGTTATAAAAAAATAAGTTCTGCAAAATAAATTTTTCCCCAAATTTTACATAAACTCAATTGAGGCAAAACTGTATTTAAAATGACATGGGACTATTTATATAGTGTTTACTTTTCTAGTCAGTGTCAATGGTGATAAGATTTTGCTATGAAGTATTAATGTGCTGTCCCTACATTCCTCTAGGATTGTTTTGTAATTACAGTAATTGGGACATATTACCTCTCTGTAATCTAAAAACCTTTAAGACACAACTGGCCCAAACGTTTTAGATAAGGATTATAGATATATATTATTATGATTCTTTTATTTTAACAACCTTATTGAGATGTAATTCATAACCATTAAATTTATTATTTTAAAGTGTACAATTCAGTAGTTTTGTAGCATATTCACAAAGTTATGCAACCATCACCACTAAGTAATTTTAGGATATTTTCATAACCTCAAAAAAGAAACTGTGTACCCATTATCAGTCATGCCCCATCTCTTCTCTCACTCCCAGCCTTACATAACTATTAATCTGTTTTCTATCTCTATAGATTTTCTCATTCTGGACATTTCTTGTAAAGAGAACAACAGGAATGAGGTATTAACTGGACTTTTGTGACTGGCTTCTTTCACTTAGAATAATGTTTTCAAGGTTCACCCATGGTGTCACACGTATCGGTATTTCATTCTTTTTTTGGTGGAATAATATTCTATTGAATGATTATATAACATTGTATTTATTCATTGTGGATTGTTTCCATATTTTGGCTATAAGAATATGCTGCTATGAACATTCATGTATAAGTTTTTATGTGGATATGTGTTTTCATTTCTCTTGGGTAAATACGTAGGATTGGAAATGCTGGCTTATATGGTTACTCTATGGTTTTGGGAGGAACTGACAAGCTGTTTTGAAGATGGCTGTGCACCATTTTACTTTTCCACCACCAGTGTATGAAGATTCTAGTTTGTCTACATCGTCACTAACATGTCTTATTGTCTGTCTAGTGAAGTGGTATCTCATTGTGGTTTTGATTTGAATTTCCTTAATGACTAGTGAAATTTACTGTCTTTTCATGTGTTTATTGGCAATTTGTTTTTATTCCTTGAAGAAATCTCTATTTAAATCCTTTGGCTTCTAAAAATTGGATTATTTGTGTTTTTACTGTTGAACTGTAAGAGTTCTTCATTCTGGGTATAAAACCCATATCAGATATATGATTTGCAAATATTTTCTCCTATTCTGTGGGTTGTTTTTTCACTTTCTTGGTCATGTACTTCGGAGCACAAAAGTTTTTCTTAATTCTGATGAACTCCAATGTACCTAGTTTTTCTTTTGTTGCTTGTATGTTTGGTGTTATATCTAAGAAACTATTATCTAATCCAAGGTCATGAAGTTTTACTCCTCTGTTTTCTTCTCAGCCTTTTATAATTTCAGTATTTACCTCTAGGTCTGTGATTCATTTAAGTTAAATTTTGTGTATGGTAAAATAGGACTTTGATGTAGGAAAGATGTTAAGGTTCAGAACCAATGGCCAAAAAAGAATTCTTAAGACGTCATTGGTCCTAAAAGGTGGTTTTATTAAAGCACAGGGATAAGGAACTGTGGGCAGAAATAGCTGCACTGGGGTCATAAGGAGTGGCTGATTATATCCCAACTTTCAAGTTGGGAGGAGGTTAGGGATAATGTTAAGTCTTTAAGGAAGTTTGGATTTCCAGATCCTAGAGGGGACTAGCCGTTATTGGGAAGAGGTCATTTATTATTGTCTGTTGGTGGGTCATATGCTTGGAGGGTGATTGCGAACTTGTATCTTGGCGGGGGAGGCCGGTGGTAGAGAGAAAGGAAGTTTCCAAAGAGATTTTTGTATGTTAAAGTAGACTTATAGGATCCTGGGGGTCAGGCTAAGATTGCCTTTAGTCCTTAGCAAAGTATTAACATAGAGGCAGTTGAGTCCCTAGAGAAATGTCACTTTGCCTGTTTCAAGGACTTGGCAGTGGGTTGTAGGTAAAGGAAATTTAGTTTTTCTTTTTGCCTTTGTTTCTCATGTTAGACTTTAATTTTATTCTTTTGCAGCACCATTTTTAAAAGACTATGCTTTCGTATTATCACACTTGAGCTGGATTATTGTCACTATTTAAAAACAGCCTAAAGGTTGCGAGCTATTTTTAATGATATGATTAGAATTAGTGAAACTTGTGTTCTCAAATGCTTGGGGTTAAATTTTTAGTTGGTGTTATTATTATGAGACAATAGTTTGGAACCATTTAGACTTGATACTGTTATCTATATAAGAGCTATTGCAATTTAAAGCTTGAGATAAGTTCAGTGCCCGGCACATAATAGATATTCAGTAAATATTTGCCTAACAAAAATGAATAAATCATCTATTATTTGATTGTTTCCTTCCTTGCTTTTTAATGGGCATTTAGTTTAGAAAGTAACATATTTAAGCAATTATGGTTAAATAAACACAATTATTTTTATAGGTTGACCCTGTACAAATTGCGCTAACAGGACAAATTCATATTGGTCTCTTTATATTCATACTCAACTCTAAAATATAGTGAACACATCTCCAACTACTTTTTAGAAAATCACTATACAATGAACCATTCTTAAAGTGTAATCTGCAGAAATAATGTTACTATTTATTACAGTGGAAAGGGGGTGGGTCTTTAATTAAACAAACTTTAGACACTTTGGATCAAATAAATTTAAATAGGCTTCTCTACTACAGGATTTCTCAGAGCTTTGTTTTTGAAAGTGTGCCTTGTGAAAAAAGGGCATGATATGCAACATTTTCTGAGTATATTTGACCAGAGAAACTTAATTCAATTGAGTGTATAACAGACTTAGCAAGCCAAGAAAGACCTCTTGGAAAATGCTACCGCAGTGATTTTATTTTGTAGGTATTAGGGCACTGGAGGTCATCCATTTATAATGTTTCCATATACTCTACTTTGAATTCCAGTAAGAAAAAGCAACCAAAAGCATTGTTCTGGTATCTGGAATTGAATTTGCCAGGAATGCAAGTACAGCTTCCTCAGTAAAGATCTTGCCTTTGGAAACATCTTACCCCTTGGCAGCTCTCCAGAGTTCAGACTTGGCAGCATCAAGGACACAACACAAGGTGTGTTTATTTGATTTAACATTTGGCAAAGGTGTTTTGACTTGTGGTTTGTTTTCTTTCACTTGTTTTTTGTTGTTGTTGTTTTGGTTTGGTGTGGTTTGTTTGCTTCTGGCAATGAACTTGAGTTTGGAATGGAGTTCTTATGGAAGGCAGTATTACAATGGGAGAATGATTTTACTTATATTTGTTTTGTGGTATTTGGGCAAATCCAAGTAAATAAAGCAAGATCCCTAGAGCTATAAATCTATATCTCATCTATTTTTTAAATCATTTAGTTTTATTGTCTATTAGGATTTGTTTCTACTTTAAGTACCTGATCTCTCTTATGTTTGATACACTATGATACTTTGGTACATTACTGTATTTTGGTAGTTATATATGGATCATAATCAATGTCTCTGTATAGTAAGTAATGAACAGATTGAGATCATCATAAAATGTCATTCAATGTCATTTTTAACCTTTCTTGATTAATTGGTATATCTGCATTTCACCTGTTTTGTGGGAAGAGGAAATATGTTATACTATTGAAGAATATGGGCCCCCATTATATCTCTGACCTTATCTTCTGCTGTCCTCTTCCACCTCTTCCTCTGCTCAGAACTTTTCAATGGCTCTCTGTTTCACCCAAGATAAAAGCTAAAGCTCTTAAACTGGCCTTTGCAAGAGATGGTTCCTTGTTACTGCTCTAATCTCATCTCTAATGACTCATTTGCCCAACCATACCAGCTCCTTTGTTGTTCTTTGAACATGCCAGGCATGTACCTGCTCAGGATTTTTATACTATTCTCTATACTGAATTTCTCTTCCCTAGATATCTGCATAGCCCATTTATTTACTTTCCTTTGGGTCTTTATTAATAGATCACCTGGTCACCATCCAAATATCCCTGCTCTGTATTTTCTACTTAGCATTTATCACTATATAATAAACTGCGTATTTTATACTTACTTGTCTTGTTCATTGTCATTATCCTTCACAAGAAAATCAGTTCCTATGGGACAGGTGTTTTTGTTTGCTCTGGTTTTACTCTATCTCTAGCAACTAGAGTAGTTCTTGGTCCTTGATGAGTGAATGAGCAAATGACCAGTTAACTTAGCAGATAGGGTAAGTGTCTCACCATGAGTGAGGCACTATGCTGATTGGTGACCTACATGTGGTGTCCAAATGGAGCATCTCTTCATTGGGTGGGGGGGTGATGATCGAGCAGAAACTGTGGCACAGGAGGTGAAAGAGTTCACCTGAGGAGCTGAAAGAGTTCACAGAGGAGACAGAAGTTTATTGAATATACCACAAGGGAGAGGTGGGCAGAATGGCAGAGGAGAGGCTGTCTGCAATGAAGCGGTGGGTGGAGGCTGTTTTTAAAGGGGGAAGGTGAGGTGGTATAACTGCCTATGGCATTCTCCTTTATGTAAGTAGTAAGTAGCCCATTGGTCAGTTAGGGCCTATGGATATTTTGAGGTGGGTCTCCTGATGGACCTTTCTATATTCTATTGCTCAAGCCTGTTTGCCTAAAAGCTGCCTCTGCAATACAGGGATGAAATACACAGTTCCTGCCCCCAGAAGGACTGTTTGAAGGGAGATGGATGGTTATAGCAGCCATCTTACTACAGTGTTGTGTTGTGATGAGAGTATGAATACAAAGCTATCATCACTTGGAGAAACAGTTGAGTCAGACTGTGTTGGGCTCATGGAAGCCTTCCTGAGAAAGGTAACCTATTTTATTTATTTATTTATTTATTTTATCAGCTGGAATAGCCTAGGTTATGCTATAGGAACAAACAAGCCCAATTCACAGTGTCCTGACAGAACAAATGTTTACTTCTCACAGAGACTACATGTCCAAAATGTGTTGGTAGGAAAGCTCATGTACTTCCATGATCCAGATGCAGCAATGGGAAGAGAGTGGCTAATTATGCACTGACATTTAGAGTTTTATTGGTCAAACCAAATTTCAAAAGGGGGACTGGGAAGTGCAATATCATCTCTACCCAGAGGGAGAGGAAAATTGGAAGATATGTGAGTAGAATTAATGACTGCTATTATACCTTTCTACTGTTTTAAAGGAGTATAAGATATCCAGGTAAAGAAGTATTTGAAAGTATTTCAGAGAAAAGAAGAGCATGTGCAAAGGCAGTAAGCTGTTACGTAGTGTGATAATTTCAGGGAACTGTATGTAATTCAAAGTAGTTAGAGCACAATGTTGGTGTGGGATAAAGATAGGTTAAAGAGACTGTGGGGAGAACAGGGGTTAGATTATACCAAACTATGGAATTAGAACTCCATCCTAAAGGACATAGGGAAACACTGAATGATATAATATACTTCAGGGGAATTTTTGATTAAACTTAATTTATGAAAGATTATGCTAGAAGCAGTATGGGAGATGGTTTGAGGGGAGCAAGACCAGAGACAGTAAGACCACTTATGATACTAATGCAGTAATGCTGGTGAGACTGCAGATGAGGACAATGGCGGAGAAAATGATAAAGGAGCGGAGCAAAAGGTAAAAGGGCAGGAAAAGTATATACATGGGGGTAGACTCCAGGGCAGAGAGGGAGCTGTGGTGGAAGACAGGACACTTCATCCACTGAGATTATAGCAGAGGTAATGGCATGGACAGTGTTTGTATCTTAGCATGTGTGTGTGGATTTATGTGTGTTTGGTGTGTGTATAAATGTGTATGTTGGTGTGTGAGAGAGTGAGTTAGAATAAGCTTGCAAGTGAGTGATTCTTACCTAGTGATCTATATATTCTTTGTGACTTGGGAAACCAGCTCATGTGTCTAGAATAAAATGAAGGTGGATGGAAGACTTCAGGAAAGCCCTACAAGTTGTAATGGCTTCTGAGTCAAATGGGAGATACAGCCAACTTGGGGCAGAGAGGTTGCTGGGAAGTCTTATGCACTTGTTAAAAATCAGATTATACACTTTACTGCAGAAATTGCTTTGGGAAGCTCGGTTGCTTTTTCTTTAAATTGTTTAGAGTTCTGTAACAATTAAAAAATACACACTTGAAAAGACTTTTGTGTATGTTGCTTCCATTAGAGGGACTCAAGAGATAAAATCTAGTTCCAGCCCCCAAATTTTGATTAATGTGATAATAAGGACCCAATTATTTCATAACAAAGGGAATACAAATTTCTAAAACTAGTGAGGTAGATATCCAATGCTTTTATGAAATCATTCTTTTATGATATACCAAATAAAGTAGTATAATGTGACAGTAAACTTTAATTTTTTAAGAGAAGATCAAGAAATGATTTGAATACCTGCAACATTTTTCTTAAAGGTTTTAAAAGACATTGCTTGGAACGTTCTATAATTTAAAGGATATTTTGAAATCATGTTTTTTGTTTCTCATTGTGTATTAGACCCATGGTTAAAATATTTGGGATGCTGGGACACCTGGGTGGTTCAGTCAGTTGAGCATCTGACTTTGGCTTGGGTCATGATCCTGGGGTCCTGGGATTGAGCCCCATGTTGGGCTCCCTGCTCGGCAGAGAGCCTGCTTCTCCTTCTCCCTGCTTGTGTGCTCTCTCTCTGTGTCAAATGAATAGGTAAATAAATCTTCAAAAATATTTGAGATGCTACATTTATTATTGCAAATTAAAGTTTTGTGACCTTGATGACAGAATCAGTTTTATCTAATATCAGACTATTTCCCTAGAGAACCATCCTGATCTGCTCAATGCAGGTGGTGGGAATATAAATACATATTGATATAGATATATAAATTTTATATATGTAAACTTGTACAACTTAGTACAACTCTTGAGGGGAGAATAACAAAGAATTGATGGGAATGTGGACCTGAGAAGACTTTTTTCTCAGATTGGAGGGTAAGTTGGAACTCTCGACAAAGATTAGAGATAACAGTTATTAGTTTTAAAACTGGGAACTAGTGTTTAAACCTTTTTGTTTGTTTGTTTAGAAGTCTACCATTTTCCAGAGTATTTTTGAATACTGATTATGTGCATATACTGTAAGCATGAAAGTGGTACTCTCTTATTCCAGAATTTCCAATACTTGCTAACAATAAAAGAGCATATGTAATTTGGGATCTTAAAAGTTGATCCAAAGATCCTTTTGTTGAAGCCACTTAGCTGATAGTAGAAGATAGTTAGGAGACCAAATAGTAGCAGAAAAGTGTACAATTTATATGTTTTTAATACAGACATAGTATATTCTGAGGCCATTCTTATTCTCTAAGAATCTTAACTGTAAAGGAGCTCATTTACTTTTTAAATGAATGTGAGGTCATCAAGTCCAGATTGTTTTTTTGTTGTTGTTTATAAAAACCATTGGGACTGTGTGGCACCTCAACAGTGAGTAACTGATTAAACCAACATGATATAATGATACTAATAACATTTAATGAACAGTTAGTATGTGAGAAGAACCATGTTAAGTACTTTATATATTTAGCTATTTAATTTAGTGCTCACAACAGCAGTATGGGATAGGTATTCTTACTGTGCCCATTTTAAAAATGGTAAATGAGCTTAGCTTGGTAAACAACTAAAAGGTAATAGAAACCAGAAAGGAAATGAATTAAAATAGAGAAGAGTTTAACCCACCCTTTATTAGGCTCATATTCCAATAAGAGATAGAGAATTTATAGTAATATTTTAAAACTCAAAGCATTTTTAATTGTTTATGATAATGAACCATAAAATATGGATGATTTAACTTAATGTAACTGTCTTCTGAAAAATATTTACTCAAAAACATGTATTGAGTGTCTACTGTATGCCACAGTTTTCTAATTGTTTCAGATTCTTAGTATATAAAAACGAGGATCCCTACTCTTGTAGTACTATGTTCTAGTGGATGGAATTCAGAAAATAAACAATAGAGTAAGTTTAATATAAAAACCCTTTTTAATATTTTTAAATAGTTGATAGAGCTGGTGAAACAACTTTTCTGTTGCAACATTGACAATCTAATTGTTCACATTTTGTAGTGCCTACGTCCAATCATGAAAAGGATGGAATATTGATTGTTATAAAATGGTCATTTATTTTAAATAATTAATTTGAGATTAAATATTATTGACCATTATTTTGAAGACATCTCTTCCTCTCCTCCTTCCTTATACACTGAAGATGCAGCATTCCAAGAAAGTAATTAAATGCCATTTGTCATTTGTAAAAGAACTTTGTTTTGTGTAATTATAGACCTGAGTGGTCTATGGCTAAAATGGAATGAAAATGAATTAAAAAAAAAGTTTTCATACATATTTTTCCTATGAAGGACATATTTAAGTGTAGTCTTAGCACCTTAAAATAACAGGAAATGCTCACGATTGAAGACTCAATTTTGCTCTTTTTTTCAGCTATATCAGTATGTCTTTATGTGTGTATGAGAAAAAGAGGAAGGGAGAGAATAAATATGAGAATGAATTATGTCAGAGCTTCCTCGGTGCCTTTGTTACAGTAGCTTTTCAGCATCCTACCACTGTAATTTCAGGAATTGACTAAACGTTTACATATATTGTTAAAATAGAGGATGTTATTTCTCTCTCTGTCTTGGGTTTCTTCTACTTTCTCTTAAGCGATCTTAGTATTGCTATACGGGATCTTCTTTTATGTATGCATCTCCAGTAGACCACTCTGCACTGCTCTATTTAGTAGGCCATCTTTCATTAATTCTCTCTTATGAATGCTTTGAGGAGTTAAATAATGGATACGGTTTATGGACTTCATTATTGAAGTAATAATGATGTGGTACAGTGAAAAATTAAAATGTTCAATCACAAGGTCATTAACAAAGAATGAAAAATAATTAAGGGCAAAAGAAGAAAGACGGTTTTAAGATAAAATCCAAACTCTAGTATAAGAAGACCACTGTGTTCAGAGAGACATTGGAAAGATTTTTGCAGAGGATAGAATCTGTATTGAAAGAAAAGTCCAGTTCTGTTAGTAACTAGTTTTTTTTTTTTTAAGATTTTATTTATGGGATGCCTGGGTGGCTCAGTGGATTAAAGCCTCTACCTTCGGCTCAGGTCATGGTCTCGGGGTCCTGGGATCGAGCCCCACATCGGGCTCTCTGCTCAGCGGGGAGCCTGCTTCCCTGTCTCTCTCTGCCTGCCTCTCTGCCTACTTGTGATCTCTCTCTCTGTCTCTCTCTCTCTCAAATAAATAAATAAAATCTTAAAAAAAAAAAGGGATTATCTTGAAAAAAATATTTTGTTTATTTATTTGAGAGAGAGAGAAACAGAGATAGCAAAAGAGAGCAGGAGCAGGAAGGAGATAGAAGCAGGCTCCCCGCAGAGCAGGAAGCCTGATGTGAGACTCTATCCCAGGACCCTGGGATCATGTCCCAAGCCAAAGGCAGATGTTTAACCCACTGAGCCATCCAGGCGTCCAGTAACTAGATTTTTGTATAGAAGAGATAACATGAAAGTCTTTGGCACAGGCTGTAAAAAGGTCTTGGAAAAAGTACAAGTAACAAAAGTGACAAATGTAGTTTAAAAATGAACAGTAGGGAGTATGATGCATTAAAGAGAAATATGGTTCCATCAGAAATTATGATTATGGCCAATAAATGTGAAAAAGTTTGAGAACTTTCTTTCTTTATTAATTGCTTTAGGCACTTTATTCATAGATTAAGAGTTGCTTACTTTCATGAAATCCCATTTTCCGAACTGAGCTAAACAGGGCAAGTTTAAAGGCGGGGGCTCAGAGAAGTTCATAGCCTTTTTACTACATTCATTTTTAAATGCCTTATTTGAAAGAGGATGTCCTAGTTTATGATTTTCATATTTTTTTCCCTTTTAGAAAGAGGCAGATGGTATGAAAACTGGACTCCCTTATTTAAAGGGAATGTTGATATTTATAACCAAGCTTATCTCCAGCAAGATTTGTTTTTTGCAGCTGTTCCAGGTTGGAAAAAAATATTATATTAAAGCCCTGGCTTGTTTTTCTTTCCATATTTGGGGGGGGGGGGAATCTTCAGAATGTGAAAAAGTGATGTTTGATTTTAAACATGAATGCAATGTAAACTGTGATTTTTTCCTTCTATATGTGAATTTTCTGTTTGTATGCTGTGATGATATTACTCTTTTTGTTTCACTGATCTATTTCCTAGATACATCACACTTGAAAAATAATTTACTCATCGTTTTCATATCATCAAAGTATTCTAGGAAGTATAGTAGATTTTTATTAAGAGTTAGCCTATTTTATTAAACACATCATTTTCTAACTTTCTATTTTAGTCTTTTCTTTCTGCCCAGAGCATCTTTTTCACTGGGAAATTAAGGGTTTTTTGTTTTAATAGTTATGTTATTTAATGCCAGACATATATTTTTCTTTTTAATTTTCTATTCTTTGCTTCTGTTTTTATAGAAGCTGCTGGACATTTCTGTGGATATAGTTTAGTAAGTTTTTTTTTAATGATTTAATTGAGAATTAATTTTATTTTATACCTAAACTTAATACACAGGGCTGTCTATTTGGTCACATGATAACACTAGAATGAATATCTATGCTTGTACACACATAAAGTCTTTGTACATAATTTGTTCTGTATATGCACCCACACATATATGTTTTTTCATAAAGAAGGATGTTTTTGTAGTAAATATATTGATTTATTGTGAATAAATGTGATTATTGATTTCTGTAGAGATAATTTACACATCTTGCTTGTCAAATTAAAGCAAGTCCCACTATTTATCTTCTTGTATATGAAATTTTATGCAAATTACAATTGTTAGACTTGTATATTGTTTCTTTTTAAGAGTTGAAATCAACACTTTTACTTAAAAGTTTTTATTGCTTGGGGCACGTTGGTGGCTCAGTTGGTTAAGCACTGGACTCTTGATTTGGGCTCAGCTTGTGATTTCAGGGTGGTAGGATAGAGCCCTGTGCCCGGCTCTGCGCTCATCCATGGAGTCCGCTTGTCCCTCTCCCGCTGCTCCTCCACCCTCTGCCCCCTAGTCATTCTCTCTCTCTAAAATAAATAAATAAATGAAATCTTAAAAAAAATAATTTTTATTGCCTGTCTTTCAGCCCTTACAAACTATTTAACATCATGAAGACTAGCATATTGCTAAATCTTTGAAATAAACCATTATTAATATAGTTTATTTCCAGAGAGTATCTGACTGTTTTTCTGAGTAAACCCTTTAAACTTCAATCTTTAGTTCACAAAATTATCACTCTCTCTCTCTCTTTAATTATATAGAACACGAATACCTTTAGTTGATTTTGTCTGTTCAGTTTATCACACGTCTTTTATTATTCTCTTGGTCTTTATAATGATACAGTTAAAAGGGTTAAGTGAAGGGGGCGCCTGGGTGGTGCAGTTGGTTGAGCGACTGCCTTCGGCTCGGGTCATGGTCCCGGAGTCCCGGGATCGAGTCCCGCGTCGGGCTCCCAGCTCCACGGGGAGTCCGCTTCTCACTCTGACCTTCTCCCTTCTCATGCTCTCTCTCACTCTCTCTCTTTCCTAATAAATAAATAAATAAATAAATAAATAAATAAATAAATAAATAAATAAAAAAAATCTTAAAAAAAAAAGGGCTAAGTGAAGGATATGGGAATTCTTTATTGGTTATCACTTCTGTCTTTTTTTTTTTTTTAAATATTTTTAATGTTTTATTTATTTATTTGGCAGAGAGAGACAGATCACAAGTAGGCAGAGAGGCAGGCAGAGAGAGGGGGTGAAGCAGGCTCCCCGCTGAGCAGAGAGCCCGATGCGGGGCTCGATCCCAGAACCCTGAGATCATGACCTGAGCTGAATGCAGAGGCTTTAACCCACTGAGCCACCTAGGCGCCCCCATTTCTGTCTTTTTATAAAGAATGCTTTTCATGTCTATTGCACAAATTCCATTCTTTCCTTGCATGAGTGTTTGCATAAGGTAGGTTTAGTAAAAATTTAAATGCAATTCTCAAAATTAAGAAACAAATTGACATGAAGCACTTAGTGAAAGGTGTTAGCATTCTGTTGCTCTGTCTTCTCACCATGTGACAAAGAAGTGATTCTACAGAAGGTATGCAACTGTGCAAGGAAAAATCATGCACACAACTCTTCCTGGTTTTCTTGTTATTGCTGCATGTTCCCAGTTGATACCAATATGAGTGAGCATTTAAGGACCATGTGACTGGCGTTGTCTATATTCATTTTCTACTTCTTTAGCCAGGAGATCCAAGGTATGTTCTGCAAATTATTTGAAAATAATAAAAATGAAAAGATGTCTTTTCAATCAGTACCTTACATATCTGAAGACATGTAAGTTCAGATACAAAGATCTGGGCAGAAATAAAATGAAATTTTTTACTATATGATGTGGCTGAAGGAGATTTATTATATTTACTTATATAAATATAGAAGTAATGGTGTATATTACTGTATATATTTATAAACTATATTAAAATAATTGGATTTTTAATTCAGAAAACATTTATGTATTTCCTGTGCTTGTGGCCTTTTATTATGAACATCAGTGATCATTATTCTATTTGTTCAGGGGGCAAATAGCAAATTGCTGACAATAATCATTCTCTTTTGGAAATATCTTCTAGAGAACCTGATTCAGAGGTAAAATGTTAACTTATCTGAAGGCGGATTTTATCAACGCTGTTGAAAATTAGCCAGTGGGAAAGAGAGAAAACTTGCAGAGTACTAGTGCCATTTTATAGTAGAATAAAAATTGGTTCTAAGACAGAAGCCACTAAGACATATGTTAATATAGTGACAATTTAACTTATTAATAAGAATATAGGTTAGGAAAGGATTTAACATTCTTTTGTCTTTAAAAATAATTACTAGTAATAACCTGCATAGCTATGTCTAACTGATTAAATAATTAGGTATCAGATGACCCTTTTCCAGGTATATATTAATTAATTTTCTATTGCTGCATAACCAATTACCATAAACTTGGTGCCTTAAAGCAACAACCATTTATTTGCTCCCAGTTTTGTAGGTCAGAAGTCCAGTGTGGCCTGGCTGGGTTCTCTGCTTAGGGTCTTACAAACCTGAAATCATAGCAGGACGTTCAAGGCTCTTTGGAAGAATCTGCATCTAAACTCATATACATTGTTGGCTGAATTTAATTTCTTGTGGTTGTAGGACTGAAGTCCTCCTTTCCTCTTAGCTCCTTCAAGCCACTCATATGTCTTGCCACATGGCCCTGTCCAGCAGTAGAGAGTTTCTCAGGCATCAAATCCCTTTCAGTTTGAATCTCTCTAACTTCTCTGACCTCTGAACCAAGATTTAAAGTGCTCTTTTTATTATTAGATGAGTCCCAGTTTGATAATATCCTTATTTTAAAGTCTGCTGATATAGACATTAATTAAATCTGTGAAGCTTCTTTTGCTATTTAATTTAACATAATCATAGAAGTTATATTTCATCATATTCACAGATTCTACCCACACTCAAATTTTGATTTACTCTATACTCCAAGATCACCTCATTATTTTTGTGGGTAATCTGAGATCTTTCTTGCTTTATCCACTTAACATTTTTTATTTACATTTGACATACCACTCCTACATCTCTGCCACTATTATCATAGTTTTTTCTTATCTGCATTTAGAACAGGATAGACATAGGGGAATCCATACACTGAGATTTCTATTTTTGAAAAGCAGCTTGTGAATTTCTAGGCAAAGTTACTCTGGGACTCTATTGGACATTCAAAACTGTTTTTGAGAAATTGCATAGCATCCTAGTTAATTGCAAAAGCTGTAATATATTTAGGAATTGATATGACAGAAATATAATAATGAATTATCTTATAAAGTCATCATATAACAGATTTTGATGTACAGGTTAAGCTTGGGTGCAATACTAGGGGGACATAACCACAACAGAAAATAGTATAAAGAAAGACAAATACAAGGTGGTTACTGGGCTGGCCACAGCTGCATCAGAAAACATAGACTTTTGTTTAGTCAAGTGGGAAATCTCCAGACATGCTGTACAGAACCAATTACAGTTGACCCTTGAACAACATGGATTTGAACTGTGTATTTAAAATATGTGGATTTTTTCAATAAAGACATATTTTTTTCTAGCTTACTTTATGGTAAGAATACAATATATAATACATATGGAAAATATGTGTTAATTGACTGTTTATACTGTTTATATTATTGGCAAGGCTTCCATTCAACAGTGAACTATTAGTAATTAAGTTTTGGGGGAATTAAAAGTTATACATGGATTTTTGACTGTGGATTGGCATCTCTAACTCCTATGTTGTTCAAAGGCCAACATAGCTGAACTGAGAAAGAGAAAGAAATTTATCTACCTGCATCTTCCTGTCTTTTGTTTCTCATTGGTCAAAGCTTATCTCATGGTATGTTACTGTCCTTGTACTTTTCAGATTGTTGTTGGGGAAGTCAAATCTCACACTGTGTGCTCTGGGGCTTCAGTAGACTCTTGGAAGTGGTGGGAGGAGCCAGGTTTCCTGTGTGTAGGATTATGTATTCCTGTGACTGTGGATGTGGTAGTAGAAGCTGTACTTTTACCCTTACACCTAGACGAAGTCAAGACAGACAATGGTGTTAGAAGATGAGTTGAAGGTAATGGCTGGTGTTGACCATTGGGCAAGGACTGAGGCTATAGTAGGCAGTGAATATGGGGAAGTGCATTAAGTTGGGTCTAACATAGGATGATTTATAGCAGTCGCATCTGGATAACATCTTTAGATTCTTTATCATATGTAAATGTGCCTTTGATAGTACCTAGGCCACGGTTTGAACTCATTGATTGTTTGTAAAGTTAATTTTTTACGTAATGTATTCTCCTTGGTTCTTAGAGTCTCTTCAAAATTTGGATTTTTTTTTATTGACAGGGAAATAATCCAATCATAATTAACATGAGAAACAATAGATATCATTCCTTTGGATCCCTTTGTTAATTTAATCTTAGAGTTGTACTGAAAAGCATTGATCATATGGATGTGTTGCTTTTCAAATGTGAGTATTCAGTCAGGTCAGTATTCTTTACTAGTGTAGACAAAAGCCACTTGTCTAAATTTCACACAATTACAGCAGAATTCAGATTAGAATTATATTATAAATATTAGAAAAATATTTTCTTATTGTCATTTATTTTGTTGTCATTGTTAGCAAGATCAGGGTAGGGTGGAACCCAGGTTCTCTGATAAGGCTAATTGAACTGTACAAAGAGCCTCAACTAGGATAAAACATAAACAGACACTTAAGCGCATCAAAATTAAATTGTTGAAAACAGGGATAAAAGAAATCTAAGATAGTCACAGCAGGGAATTTATATGAAGTAAAGAAAAAAAGTTTGAAGAATGTTCTTCAATACTATGCCAACTAGAAGACAAAGGAGTGACATCTTTCAAGTACCAAAAGAAAATAGAATTCTATACCCAGCAAAAATATTCTTCAAACATGAAAGACAAAACAAATACTTTCGTATCTAAAAAAATAGCTGAGAGAATTTGTTGCCAACAACTTACACTGCAAGAAATGTTAAAGGAAGTTCTTCAGAAAAAAAGAAAATGAAACATCAATCTATAAATGAATGAAGAGAACTGGAAATAGGAAATATGTTGGTAAATATGAAAAACTTTTTCATTTTTAAAAATTTAAAAAATATACTTGTTTGTTTAAAGCAAATATATTGGCTACGGGCTATTTATTATACATGTAGATTTTACATGTGCCATAATAATGGCCCAAAGGATTGGGGAAGGGAAATGGAAGTTTACTGTTGTAAAGCCTTATATAATATGTAATGTAGTAGATTATTTGAAGATAGACTGTGATAAGCAATATATGGACATTATAAATTCTATAGTGACCATTAAAAATGCAAAACTACAAATTAAAAGGGAAGATAGAATTCTAAAATATGTTCAATTAATTGCAAAGCAGTAGGTAAAGAACAAGGAAAAGAATAGATGAAACAAATAGAAAATAAATTACATGATAGTGGATATAAGCACAAACACAATTCATTAAATAAAGTGATCTTCACCCTCCATTTATGTATGTATATATGTATGCACGTATTTATTTATTTATAAAACTATTTATTTGAGGGGGAAAGGGGGTAGAAGGCGAGAGAAACTCAAGCAGACTTCATGCTGAGTGTGGAGCTTGATGTGGGGCTCTATCTCATGACCCTGAGATCATGACCTGAGCCAAAACAGTTAGTCGCTTAACCAACTGTGCCACCCAGGTGCCCCTTTAACACTCCATTTAAACCGAATGTTTTCAGACTGGGTAAAAAAGAAAGACCCAACTGTATGCTATGTACAGATCCAATTAAATACCTCTGTGCAAGCAATCTTAGTTATATCTGTTTTCCTTGTTTCCACCAGATAACCAAAGAATTTGATATTTTTATGTTTATTATTAAGAAGCATGAAAATATATATTATATATACTATATATTTTCCCTAAGTAGTATCAGCTATTGATTTGAGTGTTTTATTTTTTTATTTATTTGAAAGAGAGAGAGAGAGCATGAGTGAGGGGTGGGACAGTGGGAGAGGAAGAAGTAGACTCCCCACTGAGCATGGAGCACTACTTGGGTTCGATCCAAGGACCCTGAGATCATTACCTGAGCCGAAGCAGATCCTTAACTGACTGAGCCACCCAGGCTTCCCTTGAATGTTTTAAAATCTTATGTAAATGTATTAACAGGTGTATCACTGTCTGCAGATTTTTTAAAACATATTTTATTTATTCATTTATTTTAGAGAGAAAGAGAGAGTGAATGGGGATGGGAGGAGCAGAGAGGAAAGGAGAGGTAGGGAGAAAGAATGTGAAGCAGACCCTGTGCTGAATGCAGAGCTCCAGGTGGGATAGATCCCACAACCTGAGCCAAAACCAAGAATGGGGTGCTCAACCGACTGAATCACCCAAGTGCCCTTCATTGCCCACACATTTTAACTTCATTATATTTCATTGATGAATGAACTGTGGTGTACATATGGGACTTTGGATTTTTTTTTTCAAAATTTTTTATTTTTGCTGTTATTAAATGGTTTTTTGAGTATTTTGCTCACATAGAGGATTGTTTCTCTAATTCATATAACTAACGGTAGAATTGATGTTTCAGTATTTACATATCTTAGATTTTACTAGATACTCTGTAGCACTCCCCAAAATGCTCATTAATTATTGCTCTTATTTTATTGTAATAATCCTATTCTTTTAAAAAGTTTTGTAAGAAATTACATATATTTTATAAGTATTCAGAGTATTTATAGATATTTTAAAAATTTCATTGCTATTGTAATTATGAATTTTGTATATAGAGTTTATAAATTATAACTTTGCTGAGCTCTTATGAAGAATCTTGCACTGATTCTAATAATTTGTTTGTAGTTTTTCTCTGCCCCTCCCTAGTCATATTATTTGTGAATAATAACTTTTTTTCCCCTTTCAATCCCTATGTCCTGTCTCTCCTTGTCTCACTGTATTACCTGGATTTCTGATTATAGTGATTATCTTTGTCTTGTTCATGGTTTTCACTATTAAGGATAATCTTTTCTTTCTCTGCTACCTGTCAATAAAGTAAGAAGGTCCTTTTCTATTGTTATTTCCCTCCTTCCTCTTTGTTTCTTTTCTCTCCTCCCTCCCTTCTTTTCTTCTTTGTCGCACTCTTTAAGAATCAATGGATTTTTTTTTAAAGATTTTTTATTTATTTATTAGAGAGAGAGACTGAGAATGAGAGGAGAGAAGGTCAGAGGGAGAAGCAGACTTCCCGTAGAGCCGGGAGTCTGATATGGGACTCAATCCCGGGACTCCGGGATCATGACCTGAGCCGAAGGCAGTTGCTTAACCAACTGAGCACCCAGGCGCCATAGAATCAATGGATATTGAATATAACTTTTTTCCCATACCTGTTGAAGACTTCCGATTTTTTTTCACCTTAAATCAGTTAACACTAGTGTATTATCTAGTATTAAACTATCTTCCCATTTTTGTTATTAGCCCAGTTTATTATGGTAAACTTTGTTATGATTATACATACATATTGTATTTATTTTCTAATATTATATTTAGAATTTTTATCTCTCTCTTTATAAGTGAGTTTGACCTATGATTTCTCATTCTCATAAGGTCCTTGCCTTGGTGTTATTTTAAGGGTTTGTTAGCCTCACAAAATGAGTTTAGAAGTGTTGTATCTATTTGTATTTTTCAAAATAACTTATCATTTTATGGCTCTGATATAGCTTGTTTATATGGATTATCTGTCTCTTTAATGGTTAATAGAATTTACCTGTAAAACTGTCCAGTCTTGTTGCTTTTGTTTTGTGTGTATATCTTTCATTTTTTTTTAATTTTATGTATTTATTTTAGGTTTTTTTTTTTAACTTTATTTTATGTTTTTTTTCTCCCCAAATTTGTTTATTTTAATCTTTCAGTGTTACAAGATTGATTGTTCATGCACCACACCCAGTGCTCCATGCAGTACGTGCCCCTCTCGATACCCACCACCAGGCTCACCCATCCCCCCACCCCCTCCCCTCCAAAACCCTCAGTTTGTTGCTCAGAGTCCACAGTCTCTCCTGGTTCATCACCCCC